>CM070675.1:14248199-15448199 GCA_036346575.1 Dendrocalamus sinicus | reverse complement strand
CTGTTCCAGAGTTGGATTACATTTGGCAGTACGAATATTCTTCTCTTTCTATGTCATAATTATTCTCTTCTTTTAGATTGCTTTACAAAGACCTGCAATCACCATCAGTTGAGAAACCTGAGTGCTTTTGTCAGGTCACACATGTTCATACTTCATATAATGTGTTTTCTATCATCTCATGTGTGTCATAGTTCATACCATCTGAAAAGATTAAACCTTGATTGTCGCTCAGCCAGCCATGGTTGTAATCACTTGTTTGTTTTAAATAGAGTTGTTTTCATCATATGCTTACCTTTTTATTTTTGAACAGAGGTTGCTTTGAGCTGCAGATAACTGGAAGATCACCTGAGCTCTGCGAGGGTTTGCAAGCCCACTTATCGTGTTCTGCTTCACCGCAAGTGCTGGAAGTAGCAAATAAATTCCCTTCTAAAATCCAGCTTGAGGAACTTCCTCGTCAGAACTTATGGCCCCCACAGTTTTTGGAAAATGGCCCTACATATGACAACATTGGTCTTTTCTTCTTTGCCAGAGATACTCAGAGGTGTGCATGTTGCAGCTTTTCTCCCTTTTCATATTTGCTTCAGATGTTCAGAAAGCATATTAGTCGAATTGTACAAACATCTAACATAAATTGCTTAATTTTTTTGTCTGCAGCTATGAAAATCATTACAGTAAGTTAGTAGAAAATATGCTGAAGGATGATTTGGCACTCAGGGGAAATATCGAAACAGCTGAACTGCTTATATTCACTTCTAGCGTCCTGCCAAAGGACTTCCAAAGTAAGAATTTGTTTGCCAATTCAAGTGATACTTAATCTCACCCACAGTTTACTGTGCTTGATCTTATTCTTCTTTATTCTGCTTCAGGATGGAATATATTCTATTATCTCTGGGGTGTATTTAGAGTTAGAAGAAAAGATATCTCAAACCTTCCACCTGATGAGCCCATAAGTAAAGGTTCTAATTTGAATGAGGATCTCCAAGCTGTGGATCGGAGTATTCCTGTTTTTTATTCTGGTCATTCATGCTCTAAAGAACGGAATAATGGTGATGAATCAAACCAAGCTTGTGAAGACTCCCAATGTGTCCTGCCTTCGAAAGCTAATAATCAGGGGTGCTCCAATGATGTGAACACTTTAAGTCAGCCTGTGGGTGGGAGACCTTTAGAAGATCAGTGTCATGATTCAATTACGGCAAGCTTTTTGACAAATGACAATAGTGCTATTAATGACCTTGTCACTGCTCGAGCAGGAAAAAAACCAGGTGAGTGTATCTCGTTCTGCCTGTAAATGCCTGCTTGTTGAGTGTTTTTCTCTTCAATCCATGTTGCATTTTTTTATTGTTCTAGAAAACTCTATAACCATTATACTGGACGCATTTGATTCAAGAATAATTGGCAACCTTCTATTGTTGCGCGCGTGTGCATGCATGCTTGCAGACATGGTTCCAAATCCCGGTGGTAATTGGCCGGTTACCGCTAGTAACCGGTTCTACTGGTGGCAACCGGGAGAATAAAAACCGGCGATTTTTTATTTAATTCAAATTTAAAATTTTAAATGCAAAAATTAGTTTCTTTAATGATGTTTACATTGTTTAACACTAATAGAATGTATTAGGAAATGCATGCACCTCTCGTGCTTGACTTCATGCTTTTTGCCATGAATGTATTAGATCGGTGATTTTTTATTTAATTCAAATTTAAAATTTTGAATGTAACATTTAGTTTTCCTAATGATGTTTACATTGTTTAACATTAATGGAATGTATTAACAAGATGCATGCACCTCTCGTGTTTGACTTCATGCTTTTTGTCATGGATTTATTAGACTCTGGTTTTTATTTAATTCAAATTTAAAATTTTGAATGTAATAGTTAGTTTTCCTAATGATGTTTACATTGTTTAACATTAATGGAATGTATTAACAAGATGCATGCACCTCTCGTGTTTGACTTCATGCTTTTTGGCATGGATGTATTAGACTTGCGGTTTTTATTTAATTCAAATTTAAAATTTTGAATGTAACAGTTAGTTTCCTTATTGATGTTTATATTGTTTAACACTAATGAAATGTATTAAAAAGATGTATATATCTTCTGTGCTTTACTTCATACATTTTGCCATGAATGTATTAGGAATTTCCAATTTCAAATTCGAAAAACCGGTTTTAGTAGTTTTTTCGGTTTTTAGCGGTTTCTCTGGTTTTTTGAGCGGTGGCCGGTTTTTCCGGTTACTGATTTCAAATTCATATTTTGACGCTTGAAATTTAGCCATTTTTTCCCAGTTACCGGTCGGTTACCAGTATCGGCCCCTAGCCGGGATTTAGGCCAGTAGCTGGTTTTGGAACCTTGCTTGCAGATGCCTTCTTGGCTTATGGCCTTATATCATTTTGTGCATTTTGTTTTACAAAATTATTCATATACCCCTGTCAGCATAAAAATTAATCGTTTAGCTGTGCCCATGCAGAACCTTGCTTATTCAGGACACCAAGATAAAAAGTTGACTGTTCCGATGGTGTTGGCGGTGAAGTAATTTTGGATGTGAATATGGGGCCAGTTATTTGCTCTCCTCAATCCATGAAGAAGGTGAATACACTGTTTCCCATCTTAGTAGGGGTTTACTATTTATCACTTCAATTATTTTAAAACTTCTTGGCTAAGTTATTTTGTTAAAGAACCAGGTAAGGAGAGCACGACGATCAACATTGACAATTCAGAGGACCTCATGGATGTTGACCATGTAAATGCTACTGAAGTGAGGCCTGGCAATGTGGACCATATTTCACATGTCTCAGGAGTTGCACACAAAAGAAATGTTAAGATGGTAAACTGGGCTGATGAAGTCAATGGAACACCAAGGGCATAAGAAAATTAAATTAGATAATGGACGTTCTGTGAACTCAGGTTAAGTTTAGAATATCAGAGATGGGAGGCTAATCTTAAGGTTCATCGCCTGGCAGCTTTGTCTGGATGGTGGCACTCAAAACATGGCAATGGCAGAAACCTAAGTTTATGGGAGGTGCATATTTCTGCTAAAATTGAACGAAGTGGATGGTGCAGTGCCTGGAAATTCTGTAAATATTTTTCTTGAGATGTTGAAGAGTTGCACAAACATGATGTACCAGATCTTGAGCTAGAGCAGTGGGATAGCAAATCTCCTAAAAAGGCCATTTTCCCCTCTCTTTATCGAAAGGTTGGAGAGAGTCGGGATAAGGTAGATAAGCTGCCTTCTGATACACAAGGTTCCCTGTTTTTTTCCTTGCTTTACCGGCCTCGAAGGAACAAACTGGCAAAATTCATTAGGAAGCGACTACGCTGCGCATACTGTTGTACCTCTATACCAACGGGATAGCTTCTAACTGTAGGATGTATTTTAATCGGACGACTAGGACATACCTCATGTAATCCATTTACATTCCTTGTTGAGCCCATCGAATTGGTCATTTTCTTGTTCGCTGAGCTCATGGATGGCGTGCTGAGCTACTTTGCAATCCATTCACATTCCTCGTTGAGCCTATCGAACTAGTCATTGTCTTGTACGTAGAGCCCATGGATGGCCTGCTCAGATACTCTGCAATCCATTCACATTCCTTGCTGAGCCCATTGAACTGGTCATTGTCTTGTTCGCTGAGCTCATGGATGGCCTGCTCAGCTACTCTGTGTGAGACCCTGTCGCTTGTAGCCATCCTTTGTCTTGCACGTAGAGCATGTGAGAGACCATGAAACCGTCTTCTATTCTATGCACATAGGACATGCGAAACTTTGTGGTTGTCTTCTGTCCCACTCGTGAAGCACACAAGAGACCTTCTGTCCCACTCGTGGAGTACATAGGAGACCTCGTCGCCATCCTCCATCACCCGCATTAGAGTGTGAGCTCATTGCTGACCTCCTCTATGTGTGGACTTCATCACAAGGGTCCCAAAAATCTCATCACCGCTTGAAACATCGTTGGGCAATGCCAGCCTGAAATGAGGAGAGCCAAAATTTCAACTTTCATATTTGAATAATGAAAATTCATTTATGAATCTTCAAGTTTCAGAATTGAAACTTTTGAAACTTGAGTTTCAGAATATGAAAAACGCTGGAACTTCATGTTTTAGATTTGAAACCCCCTATATCATTGGGAGCAGATAGCAAAGTTTCAGGATGTTTCAAGAGAGTTTCGCGGACACAACAAACCATAACAATTTCAAACTTGAAAAGTCAAAGTATCAAGCAAGTTTCAAAAAAAGTTTTCGAAAGTTTCAATAGGTTTCAAAACTAAAACTTACTAAAACATGAAGTTTCAACTTTGAAATCTGAAACTTGATTGCAAATAGTTTTAGAAGAGTTTCACTAAGTTTGAATATCTCAAAAACCTCTAAGTTTCAGAATATCGACAAAATCTAAAATTTTTGAGCAAATTTCAAGGAGATTTCAGTCAAGTTTCACAAAAAATCAGAGCTGAAACTTTGTGAAACTTGAGTTTCAGAATTTGGAAAACGTTGGAACTTCATGTTTTAGATTGAAAACCTTTGTATCATTGGGAGTAGATAGTAAAGTTTCATGATGTCTCAAGGGAGTTTCATAGACAAGACAAGTTTCATAGCAATTTCAGGTTTGAAAGGTCGAAGTATCGAGCAAGTTTCACAAAGTTTCAAAAAGTTTTTAAGTTTTAGTAGTTCGAAACTAAAACTTACAAAACCTGAAGTTTCAACTTTCAAAATCTGAAACTTGATTGAAAAGAGTTTTAGAGTTTCACTAAGTTTGAATATCTCAAAAACCTCCAAGTTTCAGAGTATCAACAGAATCTAAAAATTTTGAACTAGTTTTAAGGAGGTTTCAGTCAAGTTTCAGAGAAAAATTAGACAAGTTCGATCATGTTTCAAAGAAAAAATAGTAAAAATTTTATAAGAAATGTACTCTATATTGGTCTCAACATCTTCTACAGGGAAAAATCGGAGAGCCACCTAGAATCTTGCTTACAAGGAGGAAAGGATGCTAGCGGGCCAGTGTGGGCTACATGCTGCTTTGCTTGCCAGTAGCTACTCACAATGAGCCTTGCCGCTCTCGCTGCCTTGCACGGGAAGATGTCGGGGAGCCACCTAGAAGCTCATCGACATAAAAAATGTCAGTGGCGAGGACACTGGTGGGGCACGCTGTGCCGTGGCTGTGCTCCGTGCACCCCTTGTCGGCTATGGTGGTTCAAAGCGAGAGCAAGCGAGAGAGGGAGACGTGAATCGTGTTGACGCGTTGTGGATTGAGAGACCATGCCTCAAGGACTTATGTGAACAATTGGATCAGACGGTGAAAAGCTATTTTGTTCCTAGGTGGAAGAACGGTATACTGTTTTGTAGCATTTTTCAATTCATTAATAGTCATAGAGACAATTGCTTGAGAGCAGGAGGAAGTAGGAACCAGCTTTGATTTGGGACTAACATTGATGCATTGTTGCTCTTACGCTCCTGATGTGTTGTTTGACCGGTTCCTTGAAGCCCCTGTCCACTTCACAAGGAGTCCCAGTTACATAGCTATCCATAACACAAATGCATGTCCAAATGATGTCATGTCTATGTGCTAACAGAACTTCTTTTAAAGTACAGTTTTAACTACTAAGTGCAAATGCTCCAGGTATCACACCCATGTTAGGATTCTTGAATTGCAAAGTGCTTTAGAATTCAGATTTTTAGTTATTTTGTGCAGAAGCTATGAGCTGCTTTTTAGAAATTGGAGCTACTAGAAGGATCAATGAAGAAGTAAGGATGGCTGACTTGACATTCAGACAATAAACAACACACTTTAAACAAGCGTAACTAATGTTAGTCAAGATAGACCACTAGTTTCTATGTGATATTAGTTCCTTCCTTGAGCTTAAGGGTGCATTTTTTACTACGACTTATAGTTGTAGCTGATGGCTTTTGGTTCTAACATGAGAATTTGTACGAATAAATCAAATGTCGATAAGCCGCTTCGAAAAGACTATTCAGCTATTTTGAAAAGGTGACAGAGAAACTGTTCTATTTGTTTGTTTGAGAGAAGCCATAAGACATAAGTTATAAGCTGAAAAGAATAGGGCATAAATATTTTAGTGTCAACTGTGGAGACATGAGCTAACATAGCCTTCATGCTATCGCAATTGCTAGGCTTTGTGTTCCAATCCACATCCTTTATATGGGGTGTTCATATTAGCTTTTGCTGCTGGGTTCTGTTTGGAGAAGCTAAAAGCCAATGAACATCTGGCTTCTTGAAGTGGCTTCCCTACTCTCGCTCTCGGCTTCTGTCTTACGTATACATTTCTCTATTACTTTTCTCACGATTCTTGTTCTCCCTCTAAAAGTCACTTCTTTTAGTCACTAAAATTCATTTTCAGTTAATGGCTATCAGTCGTAGCCAATACAAACACCCCATGGTGAGCGCCGGTCCACCTTCAACACCTATCAGTATGCTAAGTGACATGAATGCTTAAAAATTATCACATTAGAGCTCTTGGCCATGTTTATTTTCACTTCACCTAGGAAACAAAAAGCAAAAGCAACCCATCACACACTGCAACACCAGATAGCTTAAAAACTATCACATTAGAGCTCTTGGCCATGTTTATTTTCGCCTCACCTAGTAAACAAAAAACAGAAGCAATTCATCACACACTGTAACACCAGATATGAACATCACTGTTTCATCAAAACCAACTACGGCTGCAGGAGAAAGCAAGTGTTTGACAAAAAGAATAAAAGGGCTAAATATCCACTTTGAATCCCAGATTAAGTAGGCCATGATGGGAGAGAATCAGATATTGTTGATGGGAGAGAATTAGATATTGTAGGAGATTGGGGTGACCCTATGATGAGGCCACCCTTGTCCCAACTCCTCCAATTGAACCAACTGGACCAATTACATGTGCGCGCAAAGAAGCTCCAACAACAGGTGACTTTGTTCTTTAACGAATATAATTTTGAAGGGAATTTTCTACTACCTGATTCTCGTGTGTTATGCTTGCTTAGGTATGAGGAAGAGCTTGTTGGCAAAACCAAAGAAACGTGCATGCATGCTGGTTGCCGTGAAGCGCAAGACAAGGAAAGATCTTGGGTGGGGGAGATAACATGCACGTGGCCAAGACCGAGGGCAACACAAGGAAAATCATCCGAATTAGTTTCTATCTATGGCATCCGAGTTGTTTTCTATCTCGAGTTAGTTTCTATCTATGGCCGCACCTTGTGGTGCCAATATAAGGCCATGCGTAGCTTCATTGTAAGGGGACCACTTTATTTTTCAGATTGAAATTAGAACAGCATATTGCTTGTTTCTTTTCACCAAAGTATCCATGCGAGGAATACTTGAGAGGAATTAAGCGATTTTTCTTGAATTAAGGTCGTGTTTGCTTTTCCATTGGGAATTGATAGCACGGCATTTCTCCACTCGTGGTCTCGTGGAGAATCCTCTTTGGTGTATCTTGGTGAATTTCCAAAGAGCTGTGAGTCCTTGCATTGGCACGGGTGTATAGCTAGAGACATTGGTTGAGAGACACTAGTTATCGTGATCCTGCGTCGAGAAGATCAAGGCCGCCCGTATCACCCTAATTCTCACTTTGAGAAGACATACAAATAATGTTACATAAACTATCCATAAAGTCGGTTAGCCTTTTAATTTCTACTAACTTAGTGCAGTATCAATTATTGGCTTCTAGGCGGCTGACCTGCTCATATTAAAGCCAAGACTATCCTGCTTCCAAGCGGCCAAGCCACTCACGTTGAAGCTAGGACTTCTGTGATTCCGGGCGGCTAAACCGTTCACATTGAATCACAACTTAACAATGCATGAAGTACATAGAAATATCACAGCCTAACTGGGAGACTTGCAATTAGAAAATACTACTTTATTAAAAACAAATACAAGCGTGTACACGCACTCTTTCGGTGGCTTGCCTAACACTCACATCCTACACTTAGTCTCTACCATGCTCAAATGCCATGTCATGATAAGAGGCAAAGTTCTCTATCTATAGAGGTTAAGAACTATTGGATTCTTGACACGTGTCGAAATCATGGTCCATGATCCAAAATATCTAGAACATCTAGATTCTTCTTACAAAATATCTTGATACTAGAAACTTTCCTAAATTATTTAATTAGCTATCCTAGAAAATATCTTAGTTCATATATTATTTGAAGTCTTCTAGAGTTTGCATTGCCATCATTCAACATATACAAACTAAGAAAGGACAAAGAAATGAAAATGTGACATTTGTTGAATCCACGTAGCAATGGCCAGAAGTAGGTCAGGCCGATCAATTGCTCGCCTCTATGTAAAGCAAGTTGCACATCTACACTAATAATCCACCAGTTAAAATTATTCTACATCCACCCAACAATTACCTGCTCCACAGTCATAACCTTAACTACGTCCACACCACAATATGCACCCAGAAATACACCATCATAAAAACGTATGCACCAGATTAACTCTTCTCTATTCTCTCTCCTTACTCAATCATATTCGACGGTCATCTTTCAATGGATCTGCAGTACCCTCCCGTTTCCCTCACGCTCGCGGCTCGCATGCAGGTCGCCGCCACCTCCCGCTACGCAAAAACCGCGCTCTCCCCCGCGTTCTCCCCTGTCCCTCCGCCTCCCCCGCGCCTCCTCCGCTCCTCCGCCTCCCCGCGCCTCCCGCGCCTTCCCTCCTCCTCCGCCTCCCCCCATCCTCCTCCGCGCCTCCTCCGCCGCCGCGCCGCCCTCGCCTCCTCCTCCCCATCCCGCGCTGCTGCCTCCTCCTCCGCCATTCCTCCGCTTCCCCGTCCTCCACCGCACCGCCGCTCCCCATCTCCACCTCTCCCGCTCCTCCTCCTCCGCCTCCTCCCCACTCCGCCGCCTCCTCCTCCCCCACCCCGCGCCACCGCCTCCTCCTCCTCCCCACCCCACCCGCGCCGCCGTCTTCTCCTCCCACACCACCCGCTGCCTCCTCCTCCTCCCCCCCCTCCGCTCCGCCGCCTCCTCCTCCCAAAAGGTTTCACAAATTCTTCTTCCCCGACCAGCGAGGCATTCGCCGACCGCCCCACTCCCGCCGCCGCCATGGAGAAGATCTCCGTCGCCGCCGCTTCCGCCCCGCCTCCCAACGATTCCTCCACGTCCCGCGGTGATCGCGAGTGGCGGATCGACGACACCCGCATCTCCCCTCCTCCACCGAGCCGCGCCGCCCCCGGCGCCTCCTTCGCTTGGTAAGCCACCACTCTCCTCCGTCTTGGACCCTCGCCTCTCCCTCCTCCTCCCTCCCTCCTCTCTAACCCCTCTCCCGCTGAATCAAGACCACGTGTTCGACGAGACGGCCACCAACGCGCGGATCTACGGCGTGCTCGTCCGCTCCCTCATCGCGCGCCGCCGATGGATTCAACGGCACGCCGCCGCCACGACTGCACCAGCCAGCGGCAAGACCTTCACCATGAACGGCTCCGCGACCACCCCGAATCATCGCCGCTGCTCGTGACGTCTTCGACACCGCACGAGAGGTAATTAATTGGTCTCCAATGCCCAAATACGACGACGCATAGTTCTGTAGTAGTTGTTGCTAAGTAAGTGTGAAAACATGGAAATTTTATGTCAAGAAAAAATTTTAGGTGTACTAGCATGCTCATAACTTGATGCTCATATGGGCATCTTCATATTTCTTTCATTCTGAAGTTGATTTCAGTTGCTACTCACCAGTGACAATGTATAAGATAATTCTTGATCTGTTTCTACTTTCTACAGAATTTTACATGTTGAGATAACTAAAGGAAATAAATCATTTCGGTAACAAATAGCAATTTGCTATACTATAGATAGTTAGATATCATGACCAAGAATCTTGTGGTTATGTAATAGTGATGCGCCCATAAGGTGATCTCGTGATACATGATGGCACTGGTTATGTAATAAGTTACTCTTGTCATATGTCTTATAGGATGGTGATGCGATGAATGCACATGCCTCCCGGTTCCTTTATGCAAAGGCAAGAGTGCATGCACAAAAATTAGTAAAAGTAATATAAAAGATCCTGAATATTATTCTCCGTGATCCAATCACATCCGGAAAAGCCTTTGTCTTGCAACAATCAATTAATATTTCGGAAGTTGTGATCATCAATTCATCACCAAGTTTGCTTAGCTCTTTGGATTGTGGTTGATTGGTTCCCGATTGATTGGTATGGATAAGTCATGTGATGTTTATTACTCGTTGATAGACTAATTTCGCTAAATCATCGTGGTAGGCCTGGTTGGTACAAAGGCAAACACATGGTGATAATACTAACAAGGAACAATTGCTCTTAATGTTGGCTTACGAGTTTTATTGATCATATATGCAAATTTGCTTTTGAATTGACAGGAGTTGGATGAGAAGGTGCGTGATGCATTCCATCTTTACATTGAGGCCCGTGGCATAAATGAGAAGCTCTTCCTTTCCTACAAGCTTGGCTTTATGTGAAGGATCACCGCAGCCTTTGTACTGGTTCAAGAGTGTGGGCATATTCATCATGAGCCAAAGCCCGAGTAAGATACATTGCTACTTTTCCTCTGTGCATTGCATTTTGTTATATCTCCATTTGCTACATGTTTCTTATTGCCGCCCGGTGCTTCCAGATCCTGCTCTCCCCTCAGGTACTTTGAAAGGAATCCGTTGTCTATATCATTATAACACTTTCTTGAATCCCGCATACCCGGTGACCTAGGTGGCGACATCGAGCGCCGTACTTTTAAGCTCTCGAAATTGCAGTGCCAATTACAGTTCTTACTGTGTTTGCAATTCGTTTGATGAATTAGTGATCTTCTCCTGTTTTATATTGGCTAGGATGATGATTTTGACGAGTCGGCTCATGTGCCAGGTAAAACTGATTTGTACAGAAACAAACTTGCAAATATTCTGTAATGCTCGATTCATATCAGATTTCATGTACTCGTGTTTTAAGCTCAGTTATTATCCGCTTATTGTTGTGAAGTGCATTTATTTCTCATATATTTGATGTTCTGTCACTAAAATTTCAGAAATAATGCTAAGACTTTATTGAAACTTTCAAAGTGATTAGCATACTCCAAATTGTGCCTTTCATACAGTGTGCTTGATTAAATTGGATTACCCATTGTAGTGAATCAACTTGATCACATTCTTATTTCGTGTCCGTTAACCATCCGTTATAAGTTGGTAGCTTTCGATGAATGCTATTGAATTTGCCATTTCATTTCCACGAAACCGGAGTTGGTCATGCGTCAAGCCTTTCATATGTATTCGTTTATTATCCGAACTGCTCGATAATTGTTCAAGTTGGGGGGGGGTTCTAGGAGCTTTCCATAGGTTAAGTGGTGTTATTGATTGTCCGAGATCACGGTGTGCTTACTAAACACCAATTTCCTTTTTTGGACTTGAAAGTATTGTTGGTTTTATCTCCTGTTGCCACAAACATACAAAGAAGGTCAAATGAGGTTTTGGCACAATTGAAGCTCCTTGGCTAAGTTTGCTTTGCTCTTCCAAACTGAGTTGCTTTATACAAGTACGGATCTGGTGATTCAACTAAAATATTCAGAATCTCAAATGAATTGTTCCTAAAGCTGCAGAGAACTTTGTAATGTAATTAGGGACTCAAATCTGAATAGCACAATAGAAGTTGGCTTATGAGGATGCTGTATTTATGTCCGATATAAAACATTATGTAACCTCAAGAACTCTTTTAAGATGTGTTGTGTCATTAGTTGATTCACTTCCTTGCTTTCCTGTGCAGACTGAGAACTGTAATTTAGGTCTCATTTGTTGTAGTTGCATCCTTTGAATTTGCAGGTTTTGGATCACTATAGGAAATCCATTACTCCTGTGAAATTCATGTCATCCGTGATGCAAATGATGGGTGGTGTAAATAAAACTCTTGTTACTGGCAATGTTTTTACTGATAATCACTATGGCTAACCTAATTTGCATCAATGCCCTTCTCTCTTTTTTTTAAAAAAAAACATTAGGGAAAAACATATTGGGTGCTCATCGTATTTAATTTTAACTTTACGAGGAAAATTCACAGTTGCTCTCATGCTTCATTTTCCAGCTTATGGATGTCTATAACTCTATATTATGCTATTGCTATAGATGAGTATATGAAAGTTTTATTCCAATTAAAGATACTGATTCATCCAAGTATCCAACACAATGATTTAGCTTTAGTTTACTTCAGTTCATGAGTTTTGGTTAGTCATGCCTCAGAATTATTATTTGCACTTGAACGTGCTCTCGCTTGCTTTTACACAAGTGTGAATCTGGTAACTCTTTAAGACTCATCAGGTCATCAAGAAGCACATAGCTGAAATCTATTGCGTTGATGTCGAACTTAGTCTACATGTCTCTGAAAATACAATCATATATTGTTCAGCACTTCTTACATGTTAATTTGGCACGACATGTTAATTCATGGTATTAACCATAGTAATATATGCGGGTGTTTTTATGATAAGGTGATCTGTAGCTATATAGTGTTGTGTTTAGGTGTACAGAACAATCGGCGAAAAGTACGGAGTGAAGTATTCGGAGGATGAGATCTTGATGAGGTACTGGAAGGCGTATGCGCAACCATGGGGTAGATCACGGCTGAGGTTTGGCATTTAACTTTTTGACTGTTCTATTGTTCCAGATGTGAGCTTTGTATGTGGTTTTGCTATATCTTGGATCGCCTTGTATGATGCTGTTTTTGTGCAGTTGCATTGAATTGACAAATATAGAGAGAAATAGAAACATGAGCCTGATAGCCTTGCGCAGCCCTCTGGACATGTGATTGACTTGACAACATTACCAACAAATGGGGAAGTATTTGTTTATACTGTTTTATGCATGAAAAACATGAATGGATCGATGTGTGTAGGCTCAGATAAGAACATTTTGTGGGCAAGAAGTTGGCGATGTGACCAGCCTGGTATTGTCGGCACATCCTTCGGACCATACTTCTTCGTCTCGCTCTCGAAGGGTGTGGCTCAAATGCTTCCTCCTTTTAGAGAAGACGATGAAGATGGCCATTACATATTTGCTGTTCGAGAGAATTTGACCTCTCGCTGTAATTACACTTGACCATCATTACTGGAATAACATCACTGTGATTTGTGATCCTTAGCCTTCGGGAGCTGCATTTCCCCTTTTTCTTATTTATTTTCAGATAAAAATTGAACTGAACTATAGAGAATTAGAGATGTATGTTTATGTTACTTCATTTACTGCACGACATCATATAATCTTTTCTAACTTGTTTTCTTCTTTCAAATGCATGATACAAAGTGGTCTTTCGATGGCTCAACAAGTCGAGAAGCTTGGCCCAAGCTTATATGATTTTCTACGGAAAGCTCAGCACGCCCATTTCCAATTGACCTAGAATCCTTAGAATCCTTGCATTGTATTAATATCAAACCTTTTTGGGAGTTAAGGCACTGTTCATTTACGTTGTAGGAAAATTTTGAAATTTTGTTAGAGGTAGCACTGAGAAAATATAAGTGAAAAAATATACATGATTGTTTTGTTGATATTGATATTTATTATATAGTTCAGATCCTTATATTTATGTACCATCTTTTTTGGATTCCGTTGCAACGCACGGCAATATCGTCGGTGGGTGAGTCCAATGATGTTGTCGCCTCCTCAAAGGATCAGTCGTTATGTGACATTTATTATGTGACAAAAATATTTGGTTATACGATATATGAGACGTGAATCTTAATGAATCTGATTGTTCGTTTTATTTTTTACAAATTTTATCTTGTTTTGTATTTTACCGTAGCGTTAGCACGGACATTATACTAGTTTTTTTTAAGAAATAGCCATTAGTGATAAAAGGAAGATGATATGGCATCATTTTAAGAAAGAAAGAAAAAGGAGATACGAAGAAGAAAAAGGAGATACGAAGAGAATCCAGATTTTACTTCTAGCGGAAGTGATTCTTGGATAATTACAGAATATGCATTTCTAATATATATTGACATATATCAAAATGCAAACAGGAAAAAGCTAAACTGGGCACATTAAAGTTATTCGACTTAATTTTCAAGCCAAGTTTCGGCCTCTTGCCCAAGCCCAATTGATCTACACCAGCTATCGCCTGTGCCATCATGTGTCTTGGCCTAGTTTTCTAAGCCAAACACATCAAGCAACCTGAGGAGGGATGCACAATGAATATTGATAGGATACATCATCGTACACTAGATGGAGGGGCACGCTACACTGGGCCGGGCTAATCATCTATGAGTGAGGAAAGGTTAGATCAAAACTGGTGTTAGGTTGGCGATTTGCCATGTTAATCATAGAAGCATGGGTGTTTTTACCTAAAACATTGCTGAGCTATATGTTTATATGGAGAGAGAGAGAGAGAGAGAGAGAGATTGCGTTCCCCTTAGGCACAGGTATAAACATTGCTGAGCATACCAGTTAGGCTTAGCAAAGAAATGTGAGATCCTAACATGTAATGCGTGGCAAAAAGGGCACCTACCCAAATAATAATATCCCTGTTATAACTGAAAAATGTCGAACCTAAAATATTTAGTGAACAACGATGTTTGAAGCACACATACAATGACCTTATTGTTATGGTCATGGACGCAGCCACGCAACAGCTTGGCATGCATAGGAGGAGGAGCACACCCTGCCGATTGATTAGGCCTAGCAGTCACAGTTATATAGATTAGATTTGGTTGTGTTGAGGAACCGTCGCTAGCGAGTCCAGTCCGATCCATTTTTCTATACAAAAGAGATGATCAAACACATATGATGCAAATAGTAGATTGCAAACATAAGAGGTATGGGGGGAAGAACTTCTGTTCTTTTCTTTATTGCTTTCTCTTTCATGTGTCGACAAAATAGCCAATGGAACCCCCTATATATAGCCTACTGGTAAGGTGTCCACCATGGGTCCTATTTATGTCATTTATATACCGCTTGAAATGTGCTTTAATACTGCTTAATTATACTAGAATTAAATACAAATATATGCTTATACTGCATTTTCTACAACAATCCAGAAAACCTATTATTAAAGAATTGGCTTCATCGTCCGTTGTTGTTAAGTCAAAAGTATTTGATAGTGCCAACTTAAGCGTTGGCTGGCTAAAACGAAACTTTGTCTGACTGATCTTAAATTATTTTCGGTGATTTCAAATCCTCTGGTGTTCCCTTTGGAAACCGCTGAAATGTCGCAGTGGGAGGATGCGAATAATTCAGTCTTAGCCTATTTGTTAGCCATCTTATCCAACCGTCTGTTCGACGTCTACATTAACTTCACGAATGCCAACCAACTATGGGACGAATTTGACAAGAAGTATTCCAAAGGGGATAATGGGAATGAGTAATTCATAATTGCCAATTACTTGAACTATAAGATTGTTGAGGGACGGTCGGTGATGGAGCAGCTACACGACCTACAACTATATGTACGTGACTTAAGTTAGTACAACCGCATCCTGCCAGAGAAGTTCCAAGTAAATGTTATCCTGGCTAAGTTACCACCTTCGTGGCGTGACTTCGTGACTGCTCAGAGACATATAAATGGGCGCTTGACTCTCAATGAGTTGTCAGCTGCTATTAATATTGAAGAGCATGCTAGAGCCGGTGACGGCACAGGGAAGGCTCAAGTCTAACCTCATCAGATGGCAGTCAAGAGTGCTGGAGGCTCTGAAAAAGCAAAGTTCAAGAATCAGCCCCAAGTCAAGCTCCAACCAAAGAAAATGAAGAAGAAAGGTGGACATTATCTGCTTTGTTTGCAGTGAGGCTGGTCATAAGGTCCACCACTGCCGCAATCGCAAGGGCAAGGGTCCTTCTCCTGGTCAGCATAAAGGCCGCAAGGCTGAAGTGAATATCGCACTGGCTAGCACCAGTTCAGAAGAGTATGTACCTTAGACCTTTATGGCAAATCTATTAATTGATTGGCGGATTGATACATGTGCTACTAGACATATATGTGCTGATCAATCTTGTTTCTTTTTCATTTTAGGGTGAAGATGGTGAATCCGTCCTAATGGTAATAGAGCCACTGCAACAATATGTGGGATTAGACAGGTTTGTCTGAAGCTTATCTTAGGCAAAACACTCATCCTTAAAGACATGCTGTATGTGCCTGCGATGACTCGCAATCTCCTGAGTGGGTCGATGCTATGTAGGTAAGGAATAAAGCTTGTATTTGAGTCCAATAAGGTCGTATTGACCAAATTTAGTAGTTTTGTTGGCAAAGGCTATGATAGTGGAGGCATGCTCCTGTAGTTAATGTCTTTGCTATTGTTGTGCACCCTACCCTTATGTTGACACCTAAGAGATGTTCGGTTCATTTCTGTCTTCTGAACACCATCGCACAGTGGTCACAAGAACTGAGAGTGTTGGGGGCATGGCCCCTACCTTGATCCAAATGATCCACTAGGCCAAAGGCCTATTATGTGTGTGATTATGTGGCAAGTTCATTATAGCTATGCCAAGTAAAGGGCATGTTTGTCCTCACTATTGAAGACCCTAAGAGAGGCATTGTGTAAACAACATTATCCTTGCTTATAAATATGGCTCCTATAGCACCATAGAGGGGGCAATATTTTATGTAAGAAAATGCCTAAGTAATATCTAAACTTAGTACATACATCCTACCTCTCTTTCTATTGTGAGTCTTAGGCTTCGTATAGCCCATTACGATTATTTTGTAGTCTTATTATTCATTGTTTGGCATGGATCTATAAGATAGAATACGTTGACTTCTGGCTCTACTGTTATGCTGAGGTCCTTTGAGTCTGCAAAGCTCCATAATCGTGCTGAGACGTCCAGAGTATGTGTGAGAATCTTAGTGCCTCCATTTTCTTCTCTGCGATCTTGTGCTTTTGTACTGTACTATTTGAACTTCGCCAACCTTTCTTCTCGGCGTGCACCTGGAAGGAGGAAGAGCGGCTATCTCCGAACTATTGTCACAGAGAGAACCGCATGGGGCGGCAATAAGGTTTCTGGGCAGTGCACATCGGCGCGACCACTCAATGCACTGTGTCAAGCCTGCGTTGCTTCCTGTTCTTCATCAGGCGAAAAAGTAAGTCGTTCGCGCATTTGTTTGACTTTATTACTATATTTTTCTTGCGTATATTCTGAAGTATGATGAGTAGCCTACTAGTAGTAAAATTTGCATCAATGATTTATTGTATTTATCTCCTAGTAAAATTTGGAATTAAAATATTGCCCTCAATTCAAACAGGTCCTTTTGTGACAAATGTTGTTGGGCTCTACCCTGTGTCTGTTTTTCATTTTAATTTCTGCAGTTAAATGGACCATGCAGTTGATGTATATGTACAATGCTTTTTTCTTCAGATTACGAGGAAGACGCATACACGCACACCCACCATATAGTCATACTCGCCTTCTATGCATACCTCTAGAAATATGTAGGTTAAAAATAAATCAATGACTTTATAAAGTTAGTAAGGTGCATTCATGTGCGTAAAAGTGGGCATTGGGATATGAGTTCTTGTGGGTGGATTCCTACACCCACCATTCTATCACGAGATTATTTCCTATTTCTCATTGTTCTTGACTAAAGAACAAAACAAAGCGATAAAGAAAGGTAAATTTGGCTATAAGACATGTAACTTTTGTGGCATTTGCTCTAGGACATTGACTTTTTTGTCTTTGCCGAAAGACAAAAACTCTGGTGGCTCGTAGGACATTTTGCCCACCAAAATATAATATCTGGCTAAGAAAAGAGAAGGAAGATGAAAAGTCTATTTTGCTTCTAATCCCTTAGAAATTTTTGTTTTGGCATGGGAACTCACCATCAATGGCAGTAGTGCGAGAGGAGCTCGAGGCCCAATGGAAGAGGAGAAGATGAAGAGGAAAAAGAAGGGGTCAAGGGTAAAACATATTTTTTTACTCACTTCTCTATCATTTCTTAGTCGGACATTATATTTGAATTGGTGGAGTGTCCGATAATAAAGAGCTATCAAAGTTTAATGTCTTTTAACAAAAGCACAAAAAAAACAATGTCCTAAACTAAATACCATAAAAGTTATGCATCTTAGAGCAGGTACAATAAGGCTTAGTCAATAGGCTATAGCAAATATAATATCAACAAAATCTTACGTGGCAGAGAGAGAAGGAAGCTGGCTACTAAATTACAGCTAGCTATAGCACGTAAAAATATGCATTTCACTCTCTTACACGTGGGGCCAAATAGTTATTGTAATAGCTACCTTATTGTATAAACTATTTTTTTGAAGTCTATAGATAAAATAGACAAATGTTATAGCCACTAGTTGACTATACTATTGTACTTGCTCTTATAGCCAATTTTGCCATAAAAAAGGCCATAGCAAAGAAACAAAAATCGACCAACAACAGCACCAGGTTAGCTCTGAGCTAGCTAGCTACTGGTCAACGATCAGATTAATCATCCAGCAATGCTATGTACCACGTGCACGGTAAATAGCCATGTGCCGCCCACGGGGCCATGGCCCAATTCATGTGCATGCTAGTTTCTGTCAAGAGGCACGGCCAGAAATTTTGCCCCCTTGAGGTCCGCTTGCTTCCATTGTGGCTTGAGATGGTCAAATAGGCTATGCTAGCCAGACTAGTTTAAAACACGGCATTATTGATCCGTCCTAGATATAGCATAGTGCACCATCTAAATAGGTTGTGTCAGCCTAGACGGGCATATCGTGCCATGCTTAGGCCGTAATCTTGACCCAACGGGCCATCCTGGCCTAGCATGTATAGTACCGTGCCTAGCACGACACGGTCAGGCATAGCTTAGCTAGGCACAGGCAGTTAGGCCCATTCATTTTTTTAATATTTATAAGATTTTATTTTATGTTTTTTGAATTCTATACGATTCATTTTTTAATTTATGTGATTTTTAGTTTGCAAATTTTGAATTCTATATAGCTCATTTTATAAGTTTGTATAAGTTATGTTGTATAATTTTATTTTAAATATTTTCTAGATCTTTTACATTTTATTCAAATTTGCAGGCCAGATAGGCTAAATGGGTCGACATCGGTGCTTGGGCTGGTACAACACGACCTATGATGTTATTGGGGTACGCTTGGGTTGGTACCTCAGCCCACGGCTCAGCTTGACCTAGCTAAGTAACGGACCAAATGGACCCATGCCCAAATAAATCATGCCTAGATGGGCTTGTGCTGTGCTGGGCCAGGCCGCCCATTTGGCCACCTCTTGACATCCCAGTCCTTGAAAGTAAATCTAAAAATTGAAAATGTCGTAACTTTTAATCTGAGTATCTAACTCGCCATCTGTTTGAACTATTATATTTTTAGTACAAGATCTTCAAAACAAGATCCCACTTGTATATATTCCAGTGTCGTTTTTGTTGGAGAGTATACGAATGTTCCATGAGCATGTCTGATTTCTATTAATTAGTACTGAAACATCGTCGATGAACTGCTAGAATATAGAAATTAAATATGTGGAACATTGAATCATTTTCCCTTAGAACTTTATTTTTGGAACATCGTCGATGAACTATTGGAACAATGACACCAAATACGTGAAACATTGGCCGATTCTCCCATTGAACTTAATTTGTGGAACACCATTCATGAATTGTTGGAACATTTATGGACAAATGTGCGGAGCATTAGTTCCATTTTATGGAACATATGGCACCCACTCATTTCATCCCGCCAAACCTATTTTACTCTCCCAGAGAAAAAATTATGGAACATTGTCTATTGACTATTGGAACATTTAAACTAATTTTCTAGAATATTAGGGTTTCTAGATGGAACATGTGGTTCCCAACCGTTCTATTCCCTAACCTTCCACTCTCCCATGTGTGTGTTGTGGGGAGAGGGGATCAAGAATGGTATTAAAAGAATGTGGTTACCACAAAATTAAACAAAAAATGGGACAATAAATCAGCTACTAATGGTAAATCCCTGTGGTTAACAAAAAAAAGCAAATAAAGGAATAAAAAAGGTTTAGTGCTCTTGTGGTACATGGTGGTTAGGTACAAATATGAGGATCGAGAATAGGGCGCTCGCCCTCACTTAGTCACTGGAAGGGCTCTTCCCTGATATGGTAGAGTGGATCACCCTCCAAGATCGATGGGGCTCTCCCTTATGAACAAGGAGGCTCTGATCTTTCTTCCAACGAGTTAGAGGCTAACTTTGGTTTATTCTTGCTTAATGATAATAAGTACGGTGCTATCCCTTTTATAGAGATGGCTAGACTTCACCCCTAAGAAGTCTATCTCTGTATTAAAAAAAACTAATCTCTAACACATAAATAATCTAAAAAGAAAGAAATCTAAATAATAAGAAAATAATTATTCTAATCCTAATTAACTATACATAGCCATGCACCATGTCGTGACCATGGCTTGTCAAAAGTTTTGTAAAATAATTATTTTTTTTGAATTACAAAAATATACCTACGATTTTTTTGCACTTTTGGCCTCATGTCGCCCAACCGTTGGGCGATTTTGACACTGGCCCAATCGTTGGGCGACATGTGGCCAAGTCGCCTAATGGTTATGCGACTAATTCATGTCGCTCAACAGTTACACGATTTTGCCTCTAGTCGCCTAATAGTGGACAATTTTGCCTCTAGTCACCCAACGGAGGAGGAAGAGGAGAGGGAGGGGAAGAGAGGAGGAGGAGAGGAGAAAAAGGAGAGGGAGCGGAAGAGAGGAGAAGGAATCTGTCCATCAACGATGGTAAATTTTATGTATTTTTTGTATAATTATTTTTGAAACATGGTCGGATAGCAATTAAAATAATTGAATTTTTAGTTTAGAATCTAATGGTAATTTAGTTGATAATAATTGTATTTCTGTTTAGATCGCTCTATTGTGCATTTGAAGGCGCAATTAATTTTGTCAATAACTTATAAATTCTAGAATGCCCGTAATTAGTATTCTTAGTAGGAATCTAAGAATTTAAAATAGTTAATGATGATTAGAGTAGGATGCGTTGATTTAAAATAGTACACGACGATTTAAGATTACGCGTAGCGACTAAAACTCTACATGACAATTTAAATAGCATTTAAGTTGTAAAAATTCAAAAATGACTACAATAAAATTTTGTCAATCACATATATTGTAGAAACCCCGTAATTAGTATTTTTAATTGGCATTGAAAGATTTAAAACTGTTCATGATGCTTAAAATAGGACGCGCTGATTTAATATAGTACGTGATGATTTAAGATTACGCATAGCGATTAAAACTTCACCTGACAATTTAAATAGTATTTGGGTTGTAAAAATTCAAAAATGACTAAAATAAAATTTTGTTAGTCACTTATAAATTGTACAAACCCCGTAATTAGTATTCTTAATAGGCATCGAAAGATTTAAAACTGTTCGTGATGATTAGAACAGAACACGCCAACTTAAAATAGTACGTGATGATTAAAATAGCATTTGAGTTGTAAAAATTCATAAATGACTAAAATAAAATTTTATTAATCGCTTATAAATTCTAGAAAGCCTGTAATTAGTATTCTTAGTAGGCATCGAAAGATTTATAACTATTCGTGATAATTAGTATAGGACGCAACGATTTAAGATTACGTGTAACGACGAAAACTGTACGCGGGGATTTAAATCACATTTGAATTGAATGACAAAAATAAAAAATTTTCATTCACTTATAAATTGTACAAACAATGTAATTAGTATTCCTAATAGGCATTGAAAGATTTAAAACTTTTCATGAAGATTAGAATAGGACACGCCGATTTAAAATAGTAAGCGACGATTAAAATAGCATTTGAGTTGTAAAATTCACAAATGACTAAAATAAAATTTTGTCAGTCGCTTACAAATTGTAGAAACTCAGTATTTAGTATTCTTAATTGGTATTGCAAGATTGAAAACCATTCGTGATGATTAAAATAGTATGCGACGATTTAAGATTACGCGTAGCGATTAAAACTTCACGTGATGATTTAAATAGCATTTGAGTTGCAAAAATTTAGTATAATTCATGTAATTATTTTATTTAAGATTTACTTTCTGTTATATCCGTTATATCGATTTGAAGATATGCTCGTGGCGTTGGCGGTTCGGATTGGTCTTTCGGCTGGCTGGACCAGCACATTGACGCGCAACACCACGCGAGACATCGTGTCACGTATCCTGAGGATGGGGGTGGGGAGACCGAGTTAGCGGTGGTCCATATGCGGGCACTTCGATGGCCTTGGAGACTAGACCCACGCTAAAGAGACATGTTTGTGTACAAACTATGGCACGTCGTTGTACGATATTTGTGCTATGCACTAACTTCTTCGTGCTTTGGAGGCTTAGCGATGCTAGCCTTCTACCTCTAACGTAGATGGTGGAAGCCACTGATGAGGACGTTGCTCCAGTCGAGGAGGCTAGGGAGGTCTAGAAGTGGTCACGATGGTTCCTGTTCGACCGGTCGTTGCTGGCAGCTCTGCTAGATCGGTAGTGGCTGAGATGCACACCGTCCACCTCCCATTCGTGGAGATGGCCCCCACTCTGCAAGACATCAAGATGCTAGTCGGCCTGCCTATCATGGGAGATGTTGTCTCCTCAGAGGATGTGCCTACCAACTGGCGTGACAATCTTCCAGACAGGTTTCACGGGGTTCTTCTGGTCGAGGCCACGATAGCGTACTATGTCTTCATTGTGCAACAGAAGCATGGCCCCCCATGCGGTGGCTTTTGCAGTTCTAGATACGTATGTTGTCTATTTCCCCTATTTAACGATGCACTATCTTTGATATATGATAGACTTACTATTTTTTTCGTTTGTGCACAAGTTGAGCGGATAGACCCAGATGCCAACAAGTACCAAGTGTCGTGGCACCTCGAGGCATACATGCTATGGCTATTCGACTGGGTATTGTTTACCAGTAGCCATGGTGACTCCGTCAATGCCTACCTCGTTTGGTATGCGAGGGTCATCTTCGATGGGGATGGGGTGCACTATAGCTAGGGACCAGCTGTACTTGCCACGACGTACCGCAGCCTATGCGAAGTTTGCTGTAGGACAAGGACAACCCCTGTCCTCACAGGCTGCCCCCTTATGCTCAAACTGTGGTCATTCGAGCGCTTCCCCCTCGGACATCCGATGCAACTCAACAGCGGTCTGTACTGCCCAGATATGTACCACGGGGGCACCATGGACCGGCCTTCCATAGGGTCCCTTTGGTGCTGTAGATGGGTACGTGTTCTTCTGAGTCTTTAATATACGTACATTATAGGTCATCCTCGGTAACCACTTTTCTGGCTTGCAGGCACAATTTGCACACCTCCAGGTCACCCGTGCGTACGACCACTTTGTTGAGCACCGTGACCGCCTCACCACTGAGGACGTGCATTGGGAGCCGTACTCTGCTCAGCAGATGGCGGACCATAGCCCCAAGCTATTGTGTGTCATTAACCATCCTCCCGCTCACATACCAACACTGACCGATGCGTACCCTATACGCTTAGCATATAACTTGGTGCTCATGGTACGTACTCTCATGTTTGATAGTTTCAGGGTATGGTTAGTACAATTACTCTTTTGATGCTTTCATGTACTTCTTGCAGATGGACATCAGTCATGGATAGGGTTGCTCGCGGTTTGGAAGTGACACATGACGAGCTACTGGTCCTTGCCCATCAGGTCTATGAGAGGGCGAAGCATGTCCTCACCCTCACGTCGTGAAAGACACTCCCGGTGGTGGTGTCGGACCCGAATTTTTCAATCTAGAATCTACTGTGTTTCACTGCACTATTCACTGGATCAGTAGATAGTGCACACATGTACATTGCTGAATCATGTCGTACATCGCATAGACAATCATATTACAGAGTTTGAGATACACCACATTGGGTGACAGTTTACAAAAGGGCCGATTAGGCCAAATGTCTTCATTACAAACAAGCAGCGGAAACAGAAGTAAAAGTAAGACTATAACCACAGGCAAGCGACTGGGGTAATGTGTGCATTATATATCATCGAGACTCCGATAATATACGTGCACACAATGCCTTGGGTCAACTTGTCTATGCCCAGAAAACGTAAACCACGCCCTAGTTCCCTTCGTTGTTTCTCCCTTCAGTAGCAGGGGTGTCTTCATGGGCATAATGATCCTGCGTCTCTATTTTGGGTAATACGAATGTGAGCACAAATCCACCGTGCTCAGCGAGCCAACACACAGAATGCAATATTTAACATGCTCAGCTTATCAAAGGAAGGCTTGGGCTCATTTTATTTTGCGTAGAGTGCTTTTAAATACAATTACTTAAAAATCTTTAAGACCTAGCAGTTTAAAATTCTTGACTTAGAGTTTGTGAAATAGATCAACATAATAAAGGCACTGATCCCATCCACCGTTACATGGCATCTGCACCATATAGCATCTTTCAGCATTATAGCCGCTTAACTTAGCACTGGGACGACACCCAGGACAACTCAAACTAGGGCCTTTCTCCGCCCTCAACTTTACCAATCCCACCCTCCATGAGTTTTAAATAGAACTATATCTAGTTAAGTTCCCATGTCTGCCCCTGACCGTGGGCACGGCTATTCGAATAGTTTTGACTCTACAGAGTTTGTACACTTTACCCACAAGAGATAAATCTGCTCGTTGCCCCCACATGACTCCTTAGCCATGAGGTTGAGTAGACTATCACAGGGCCTTTACGATGCATAGTTCTACTGTGGTTACGCCCACTAAAGTCTATGTTCCGTAGGATGCGCACATCCCTCGGGAAGGGTCCCTCGTGAGCCATCACGGGCAAAGGCGGGGATGAGACCATTCATCCCTTTGCTCGTGTTCACACCTTCACGTAACCACCTTAGAGCCATACAAATTAGTCAACCCTGCCTGCACTTTGGCAGCTTGTAATTGTACTGTTGTACCTTGGGATGTCATCACAAGATTCGGTCCTTAGGGTTATCTGGGTGGTACTACCTCTAACCTCTTTGTGCTTCCACCGCACCACACACACACCCTCGAACCATCCACCCAGATATAAAAAGCAAGTTGAGGTTTTTGGGAACATAAAATACCCATTCCATCATACTCTAGTCATTCCCATCATGACTGCCCAAATCATTTCATAGTTGCAAGTGATGATTTTGGGGCATTTAGGTACCCCCGATTAACTAGCAAGACTAAGCAGCGCGATATACTAAGGACTTATTTGTAAAAGCTACATCATAATAATTTTACTACGGCAACAAGGTTCATTCATCCAAAAGTTTCAATGGAGTAATACTTGCAAGTATATTACTGGGATTATAACTGGCATTTTTTTAAAAGCGAAGATAAATTGCCACATGAAATAATAGCATGCACATGGATAATTTAAAAGAAATTAACTTTGCATAAACATGGGTTCAACATGGTCAAAGTGTTAACTCGCCTTGGTCACAGGGGTCTTGGTCTTGATTGTCTTGAGCTTCTAGAGTTGCTGCCTTGGCCTCTTCCTCTTGAGCCTCGTACGCTATTTTATCGTGCGCGAAATTTGAATAAAAAGAAAAGCAGCAAATCAAACAAAATATCACCAGAAATTCAAATGAACTCTAAAAATCATGGTTTCAGTTCCAGTGGATAGATCTTAAATTTAGGTGAATTTAGAAATTTGTTTCACTCAATTGGACTTAAAAATGAATAAGTTATGCTCATTTAAATTTCTCGGTCCAGTTTAAATCCAGAAAATATGAAATCTCTGACAGGTGGGTCCCACTGTGCTTTTTTAATTCATTTTTTTATTTTTATTTTCTGTGTGTTGTATCTATGACAGGTGGGCCCGAAGGTTATTTTAATATATGGGTTATGGCCCACATGTCAGTGGCCCACATGTCATTAATTGCTAATTACCTGTCATTTCCTTAATGTGTCGCTGACAGGTGGGACCCTGTTGTCAGTGGGCCGCTCGGGATAGCAGCCGCTGACAGGTGGGGCCCACTGGTCAGACCGAATAAAAGAAAACTCAACCCGGCGCGCTGCGGAGCCGGGGGCTCAAACACGCGCGGCCGGGGAGTTGGGGGAGAAAGAGTTAGCGCTGCTAGCCAGGAGGTTCACTCGGTGTTGCTTACCCATATAGGGGGATTTATCCTCCTATACTAACCTGTGAAGGGGGTCGGGCAGAGGAGGTCGAGGGCAGCGGTGGGGCTGTGCTGCCGACGACGAGCGGTGGTCGGAGAGGTACGGGGAAGGGGCAAAATGCGTTCCTCGTGCTTCGGAGATGCCGGTGGTGAGGTCAGCGGGGGCCGAGGGGCACGGTGGCGGGCCGGCGGCGTGCGGTGGCGGTGGTTCGGGAGGGAGCTCCGGTGCCGACGAGCTGGGGTCCACGGGGTGCTCGGGCGAGACCGGGGGTGTGTTCACAGTGCTACGGAGGTGGTGTGGGAGGGTGGAATCATTATTTGGTGGAGGGATTTTGTCGGGAGGGTGGTTGCCGGAGTTGAGGGAGAAGAACGGTGCCGACGGTGGAGAGGGCTTTCTAATGCAATTACTCGGAGGGAGAGGGAGCTGGGAGCGTGGGGAAGAAGGGGGCGTGCTCAGGGGTTCTTATAGGCACGCGGGCAACGCTAGCATCAGGGGGCCGCCCGATTGGTCATGTTGGCGAGCGGTGGGGGCAGGCGGCGGAGGATTTGGGGATAAGATTTGGCATGATGGCATGCTCTGGCGCCGCGCGTGATGAGGGGCAGGAGCTTGAGCCGTGCGCATAAGGAGACGGGTCGGGCAGCGCAGGGAGAAAAAGAGGTGGCGGCAGAGCTAGGATGGCGCAGACAGGTACGGCGGCGACCGTTGGTCCGAACGTGGGGTGCCTGCTGGTCCAAACGGGAGAAGAAGATGCGGGCTGGGCTGAGGAGGCGGAGCGCGAGCTTCGGCCCGGGAAGAGAGAGAGCGGAGTGCGAGGGAGGAAGAAGAACAGTGGGCAGGGGAAGAAGAGAGATGGGCCGGCCGATGGGAAGGGTGCGGGGAGATGGGAAAAACAGGGGGTTGGGCTGGGCCAACCGGCCTGGTCTGACCTCCTTTGTCTCTCTCTCTTTTTATCATTTAATTATTTATGTCTTTACTCATTTATGCCTACACTTGTATATATATGTTTATATATATACATACATTCTTATTTACATAAGTATACTTCCTTTTATAGCTATTTTATTTGTGTATACCCTTTTTATGTCTTTGTTCATTTTGTTAAGCCCTTATGTAATACTTTTATTAATATCAAGATTTTATGTCTTTAATTCAACTTTCTCCCTCCTTTTATGGATTATCTTTACAGATTCAAAATCTTTTTAAATTTTTAATTCTCTGTTACTGGATCCTCAACCAAGTTTTCAGAAGCACATCATAAACTCCAAATTTAGATAAAATACATGGCAAACTAATTCAAAAGCTTCTCATTTTTGGATTCAAATTTTCAGGATGTTACAGGTGGCCATGTGGACATGCACAGTGAGGCCGCCACATCCTACAGCTCAGGTTGGAGGCTCCGGAAGGCCACGTGCACGGGCCTCGCTGGCGCCTGACCAAGCTGGAGGATCAGCGTGGCCACGTGCCTACCCTTGGGCATTGATACTGCAACCATCGAGTTAGGCCGGAGGGTCAGGGTGGGCACGTGCCTACACACCACCGTCGTTGTCGTACATGGTCCCCTACCTGGCATTGGTAGGGCAGCCCATGTTGTTCAGGCAGGGTGGGTCCAGTGGGCATGATAGTTGGATGGAGGTCATGACCCACTTGGAAGGTACATTTTGTCTCTTAAGGTTTTTTCATGTTGATATATTGCACGAATAAACAATACCTATTTTGTAGGAACGACGCACTGGTTAGGAGTTAACTTATCCCCCCACGAGGATCTCTCAGCGGACGTGACCGAGTACTTGGCGAAGGAGCAGGCGGAGGTCATTTTCGGGTCACTACTTAGCAGTGCCCTAGTTCCTACGTAGCCACAGGTGCAATCGACCCCTGAGACGTTGGGAGGATGGGTCAGCGGGCTTCCTGACTGCTTCACATCGTCGGGGCCAAACCCCGACACCCCCGTGCTTAGGAAGCCCAAACGAGGCCGTACGGGCGGCCACAGACGAGGTGGGATGTGGCTAGGGATGAAAATGGAACGGAAATATCCCGTACCAAACCGCATCGTTTTCTACATTTGACCCGATCGAATTCGTATTTTCGGACAAATTCGAATTCGATTCGAAATACGGAATACCAAATTCGAAAACGGAGCAGAAACGGTTTAGGCGTTTTCCGACCGTTTTCTACTTTTCTACATTTTATTCGGAATATACCGTATTGTAAATTCGGTTCGAAATACGGAATACCAAATTTTTTGTTCAGATTCTAAAATGGTTGGATCAATTGTGAGTGATCTTGAGGTTGAGGCTTTGGCTAATGTTGTGGCTAAACTGAAAATTGAGGTATGTGTATGTTTATTGACTGCTTGCTCAAATATGCTATTGCTACATCTAATTTTAATTCACTTTGCAAACTTGTAGGAAAAGGACAAGGAGGGGATGAGGACTCGATGAGGACAATGAGGAAGCAAAAGATATGGAAAGCGATCCGACCTCATGGATGATGCTTTGATGAACTGTAGATGTTCGCTAGCTGTTAATTGCTTGTTCTAGACTTGTATTGTATTTGTATTTGTGTCGGCTATTGTGTTAATACTTAAGACCAAGGGTCATGCACTTGTTAATTATTATATGCACTTGAACTTGATCATGCACTTGGTAATTGTTATGTACTTGGTCACTTGTTAATTGTTATGCACTTGGTCCTACAGGTCGGTATTCTGTATTGAATTTTCGTATACCGACCGTGTTCGACATAATTCCGCTCGAATTGGTTCGTTTTCAAAATTCTCGATATTCCGTAAGTTCGCGTTCGTTTTTGTATCCGGCTTTACCTCTTTCGCTTTCGTTTTCGTATTCAAATGTAGAAGTAGAAAACGGTTGATGAGTTTTCCGACCGTTTCCGACCGTTTTCATCTCTAGATGTGGCGAAGACGGAGGAGGTGCTACGAGTGGTGTAGCTGGTGGCCAGTAGTGGATCTTTCTCCTGCTATGGGTACATTTTTGGTTGTGTACGTACTTTGCTTTATGTTCCTCCATGTACAAATTATCTATTGCATCGTAATTTCACTTATCTTCCTACTTATGAATCATTGTTATCTTAATCATCGTCGTAAAATTTTTCAGAAATTTCTCATATTACAATAACGTACGACGATAAAAAAATGTTATTGTGACTCTAACAAGTTTCAGACCATTCACAATGTATAAAAATCACAAATGCATCAAACAACATTGTCTATCCTTTTATTTAAAAAAACTATAAACAAGATTTGTTAAATGTATTACCTACAAAAAATCTCATTTACTCCCCTATAATTATTTCCATCAGAATAATACAATAATTATATGATTATTTAAAATCGCTTAACAGTTGAGCGACTAAGGTCAAAGTCACCCAACTGTTGGGCAACATGAACCAATTGCGTAACCGTTAGGCGACTTGGGCACATATCGCTTAATGGTTGGGCGACTAGAAGAAATCATCCAATGGTTTGGTGGCATGAGGTCAAAAGTGCAAAAAAATCGCAGATATATATTTGTAATTCCAAATAAAAATGATTATTTAGAAAATTCTATTTTGGCCTGTCGCGCCATAACAGCTTCTCAAGCGAATGTTACGTGCGCTTCAATCGGACAGGAACCACACAATTTGATGAGCCAGGCGAAGGAATAGGCCCGCATGGCCGGCCCGCTTGCCGGTTTTTTTAGGTGGGCGGCACATCGGCTACTTGCCGCGCGAGCGTCGGGCAGCCCCCGTAATAATCGGTCCCAGCTTCACATCACATCAAATCTTTCCTTCTTGCGCTATATATGTCCATGCACAGGTCCACCGTGCTTCTTCTTCCTTGTTGATTAAAAATCCGCTCGTTCTGTTCTTAATTTCCACAAATTCCACCGGATCTGCAGGATTATGATAATAACGTTCGATCCTTTTGTATCATTATCGGATTTCCATTAATTGCTGGCGAAAAGAGTTGTACCATGTAACGGCCCACGTTTTTAAAACTAAACCAAATCGCTAATCATGCGTCGACAGTAGTAGTTAACCGTCTAATTAGCATCCTTCTCACCGTCACTCCAATCATTTAAAATTGTGCAGCAATTAAAATTGAATAGAAGATGACTAAGTAAATTAATACCAATTACAATATACAATGAAAATCGATGTCATTACACCTATTGCCAATTACATAGTGAGTATAACAATTAAAATTTACAATAGAGAGTATTTCACACATAATTAAAATTTATCAGAAACTACAAAATTTAAACTAAATTGCGCTCATTTCATACATTAATTACACTTCACCAGATTTACCAAAAATCAACGACAGTATTAATTGCAACAAAAATAAATATGACGCTACCGAAAAAGACCGAACAAAAGAAGAAGCTAAAATCCAACTTGTAGTCGGAATACTAGTTAGTTATCAAAATGGATATTTCGCTCATTGAGATAGCAGATCGTTTGGGGCTAGTCAGCACCTCTCACAGCCGTAGGATTTCATCATCTAGTGCTAAAAATCAACCTAAAACCATTCCAAAATTCCATTTCATAGCCAACCAACCCAAAATATCCAAATTCAATCCACTCATGCACAGTAGCACTACTAGCTACACAGGAGAGCATAGGGGAGGGGTTAGGCCGGCCAAGCTAGAAGAGTGAGGAAGCATTTCCATTGACGACCGCAACACCACCAATAAGACCACACACCACCATTCCCCATTTCTTTCCCCCACCAGATCCGTTCCCACCACCACCCATCCATCCAACTGAAGGAGGGCAAGGTAGCAATGTAGTGAGGCCAAGGGCACGGGGAGACCACAAGCAAGCACCTAGAGGAGAAGCAACCACCAAGAGGCCACAAGCACCTGGAGGAGGCAACGACTGAGCCGCATCAAGCCAACCACTAACACGGCCAAACCAAGAAAGCGGCCGTGAAGATTGAACCCTAGTTCTTTCCCGAGTCAAGCTGACAATCAACCGACAAGGTAGTCCATAATCCATTCATAAACTTTTGCCATTGCTATATTAGGACCACACCATGTGCACCGCCATACACAAAAAATCATTCAACCATAGCAATAACATAGCCATCACAGAGAGGATGGGGAGTAGAGGAAGAGGGAAGTAGGGGAAGGAAGAGTATACCCTAGGTGAGACTGCAGTGACACTGGCGTGCCACCGTCGGCCAACCATGTGCATCCGACGGGCACAACACTCCCCGGCATGCAGAAGCCTTGTGCCCCGTCATAACAAGCCGAAGTAGCATACCACAACCACCATCACCATTTATGTGCAAAAATCTGTTAGAGTTAACCTAGTTGTTTTTAGGTCTGGTCAAATCTATGACCACGTTGACCATGCTCATGTTCTGTAATAGTCATAAGTTGTAAGTCGTATGTATTGTAGCAGTCGTAAGTCATACAGACTGTAGTAGTCGTAGTCGTAATGGGTCAAGAGTCAGAGTCTGTTTAGATTCAAAGTTAGAAAGTTGGGTTGTTTCTGTATTGGATTCCAGCGTGGTATGCCATGTTGGTTTCAAAGTCGTGCATGTTGCTCCTTTATATAAGAAAGAAGAAAATGACGCAGACACATCGCATTGCATCGTGTCGCAAAACCTCAACTTGTGTTTCGTGTGTGTATGTGATCGTAAGAGGTTGATGACCATTGTTCGTCTAAACTCCCTGGGTGATTTTCCCAGCAATTGGCATCAGAGCTTACGGGGACAAAGCGATGGCTGGCAACGCAAGTAACCTATCGAAGTCAAGAGAGCTCATCAAGACCATGGGCGACGTACTCAATCCATCGAAGTTAGGCATGTTCGTCAAGCCGACGATAAGAAGCGCCACGATCCCGATTCAATACCCGAAGTTAAGGGAAACGAATTACAGTATATGGGCCATCAAGATGAAACTAATCTTGCGTTTACTAGGGGTTTGGTCAGTGGTTGAAGATGGAGACGACGACGAAAGGATCAAGGCATGATGGTGGCCATCTCACAAGCTGTGCCAGATGACGTGATGATGTCAATCGCTGAGAAGCAGATAGTGAAAGAAGCCTAGAGCACACTCATGGAGATGCGAGTAGGCGAGGATCGCGTCAAGAAGGCATGAGCGCAAGTGCTCAAATGACAACTGAGCAAGCTACAGATGAGAGACTTAGAGTCGATCAACGAGTAGTCCATGAAACTCACCACGCTGGTGGGTGAGATCCGTTTGCTCAGCGTGAAGCTAGAAGAAAGTGATATGGTTGAAAAGCTGTTCAGCTTAGTTCCAGACCGATTCCTTTAGATTATCAGCACGATTGAATAGTTTGGCGATGTTGAAATGATGTCGGTCTTAGAAGTGATCGGTCATCTTAGAACTTTTGAGAAAGGACTCAAGGGTTGACGACACTCGAAGGACGGAAAAGACAAGCTACTCTTTGCCGAAAACAATAAGGAAGAGAGGAGCTCAAAGACTAAGAATAACGAGGGCTTGAGCTACGCTCAAAGATGTGTTCGTAATGAAAGAGGACAAGGACGCGGTTGTGGTCAAGGCGGTGGTCGAGGAGATGGCAATCGAGGTGGTGATGAACGATTGCTGCCAGATTTTGACAAGACCAAAGTCAAATGGTTCAACTGCAATGAGTACGGGCACTTTGTGAAAGAATGTCCAAAGGCAAACCAAAGAGCAAGGGTGAATCTCGTAGCAAAGTAGAATGACAACGACCCCTAGCTACTGATGATCAAAGTGTGTGAACTCATCCATACAGTCCCACTGCCTGAAGAAAAGGTGTTTCTGCATGAAGAGAAGGTGACACCGAAGTTGAGCAGCACCCAAAACAAGGCTTGGTATCTATATACCGGCGCAAGCAACCACATGACCAGATGCATTGAAAAGTTTGCTGAGACACAAAGATAAAAGGCTTAGTCAAATTTGGAGATGGTTCGGCTGTGGAGATAGAAGAAAGGGGCTCGGTACTATTGGAGTGTTCCACAGGTGAACATCGTATTCTTCCAAGGCTGAAAAGCAATATCATCAGCCTCAGACAGCTGGATGAAAACGGCTGCACAATTGTGGTCGAAGGAGGAGTAATGTCTATCATAGATAGAACTCAACGGCTGTTGGCCAAGGTGAATAGATCAAGGAATTGGATGTATGTGTTGAACATCAATCCGGCTCTACCAGAGTGTCTTCTAGCAAAGAGCATGGAAGAAGCATGGAAATGCACAATAGATACGGGCATGTTAACTTCCATGCTTTAAAGGATATGGCTCACAAGAAGATGGTGCAAGGCATACCCATGATCGAGCATGTGGATCGCATCTGCAATGGTTGTCTAATCGGCAAGCAACATTGGAACCCATTTTCGACCACGTCTCTGTATCATGCAGTCGTGCCTCATGAGTTATGGCACGGTGACATGCGGGCCAATTACTCCGACCATGAACGGCGGAAATAGTTACTTCCTGCTGCTGGTTGACGACTATACAAGGTATATGTGGCTGGCATTAGTCTGAAACAAAGATGAAGTTTTGAGGCATTCAAGAAGATTAAGGTTGCAGCCAAGATGGAAAAACATCAGAAGCTGAAAGCTCTGCGCATCGAACGTGGTGGCGAGTTTACCTCAAATGAGTTCAACGACTACTGCGAGCTGCTGGGAACTAGGTGCTATCTGATAGTGCCTTACTCGCCCCAGCAGAATGGAGTGGTCGAAAGGAGGAATCAGACGGTGGTTAGTATGGCAAGGAGTCTGTTGAAGAGCATGGGTGTCCTAACAGATTTTTGGGGGGAAGCGGTCTTGACTGCCGTTTATCTCTTAAATCGAGCGCCAACGAAAAGCGTCATTGGCAAAACTCTTTACGAAGCCTATTACGACTGCAAGCCAAGTGTGGGTCATCTCTGCACTTTCAGGTGTGTCACACATGTAAAGACGACCACACCTCACCTCTCCAAGCTGGCAGATCGAAGCAAGCCAATGGTGTTTATTGAGTACGATTCGAAGACGAAAGGCTATTAGATGTTTGATTCGAAGACACGACGAGTCATGGTGACTCGTGACACCATGTTCGAGGAGGAGAGGAAGTTGGAATGGAGCAAAGATCCCTCAGTAGAGGTACAACCTATGGAAGACATCTTTACGGTTTACTATCCTCCTAACATTGATGCAGGTCTTGATGACTATGTACCCGACGCGCCGACCACGGTGGGCGAAGTCAGAGGATCCGACCACGTGGTAACTCCCGATGCTACGACCATGGAAAATGAAGTTGGAGGACACGACCACATTGCAGAAACTCCAGGTACTACCACGGGAGGTACAGACATAGGAACTAGCTTGCCTGGCTCGACTACACTATGCACTCCAGTAGCGATGGTGAGAGCGCTGGTCTCACCTGGTGCTCTGTAAAGACTGGAGCTCGATGCGAGCTCATCTGAAGGACCTCGATGGGAGCGTGACATCAAAAACCTCTCGATGCCACATCTCCGATCGAGCTGGAAGACTTCGAGTTTTGCTTTCTCAGAAAGGAGGAGCCAGCGAACTTCGAAGAAGCAAAAGGAAAGCTAGAGTGGAGAAGAGCGATGGAGGAGATGTCCTCTATTGAAGAAAATGGAACTTGCCAGCTTGTTCCATTGCCATTCAATCACAAGCCGATTGGACTGAAGTGGGTGTATAAGACGAAGGACACCTAAAGAGTAGTTGTAAAACACAAAGAGAGGCTAGTTGCAAAAGGGTACGTTCAACGACAAGGAGTTGATTTCGATGAAGTCTTTGCCCCTATTGCACGACTAGAAATGGTACAACTACTTATTGCGATCATGGCATAAGAAGGATGGGAGGTTCATCATATGGACGTGAAGTCGGCCTTCCTCAATGGCGATCTGGAAGAAGTTTATGTCGTGCAACCTCTAAATTTTGAGAACGGAGATGAACACCTGGTACTATGATTGCAAAAAGCATTATATGGTCTGCATCAAGCCCCGAGAGCTTGGAATGCGAAGCTAGACAAGTCTCTAGTGGCACTCGACTTTGCATGCAGTGTACAAACAGAACCAGGGAAGAAGGAATCTGTTGGTTGGAGTTTATGTGGATGATTTGATCATAACTACAGAGAGTATCAAGGACATCAATAGCTTCGAATGCCAGTTGAAGAAGTTATTTAGCATGAGCGACCTCAAGTTACTCAGCTACTACTTAGGCATTGAGATACGACAACGCTCTGGGAAGATTACTCTCAGCCAGACCGTGTATGCAACAAAAGAGTTGGACAACTGCGGCATGAAGGGTTGCAATCCAACGCAAAATCCGATGGAACACCGCCTGAAGATGAGAAAAGACAGCAGAAACCCACCTGTGGACAAGACTTTGTACCAAAGCATGATCATAAGCTTGAGGTACTTACTACACACATGACCAGATCTGACGTTCTCAGTTGGGATGGTGAACAGGTACATGGAGAATCCGATAAAAGAGCATATGGGTGCAGTAAAATGCATCCTGAGGTACATCAAAGGAACACTAAATTACGGGTGTGTCTACAAGAAGAAGGAAGAAGGTTTGGAGCTAGTCAGTTACTCAGACAATAATCTAACTGGTGATATAGATGATCGGAAGAGTACTTCGGGCATGGTGTTTTTCCTGAGGTCGAACCTAGACAGCTGGTGTTCGCAGAAGTAGAAGGTGGTCGCACTTTCTTCGTGTGAATCAGAGTACATTACAGCTTGTGCAGCGGCCTATCAAAGGGTATGGATGGATCGGTTGTTGGCTGACATATTGAAGACGAAGGTTAAGAAGGTAACCTTGAAGATTGATAATCAGTTGGCAATTATGTTGTGCAAAGACCCAGTCTATCATGAGAAAAGCAAACACATTGACACTCAGTTCCATTACATAAGAGAATATGTGGAGTCGGGAGTGATCGAAGTGTAGCATGTCTGCACAGAGGACCAACTCGCAGACATCCTGACCAAATCACTCGGAAGAATGAAGTTAGTGAAGATGAGGAAGAAGATCCGTGTGTGAAATATCGAAGACGGAAGATAACAACCTTAAGGAGGAGATTGTTAGAGTTAACCTAGTCGTCTTCAGGTCTGGTCGAATCTACAACCACGTTCAAGTTTTGTAATGTTCGTAAGTCGTAAATCGTATGAATTGTAGCAGTCGTAAGTTATGAGGGGATAGGAGTCAGAGTCTGTTCAGATTCAGAGTTGAAAAGTCGGGTTGTTTCCGTCTTGGATTCTAGCATGGTATACCGTGTTAGTTTCAAAGTCGTGTATGTTGCTCCTCTATATAAGAAAGAAGAAAAGGACATAGATGTATCGCATTGCATTGCGTTGCAAAAACTCGATTTGTGCCTACTTGTATTTTGCGTGTGTAATTATAAGAGGTTGATGACTATTATTCGTCTAGACTCATGTACGATTTTCCCAGCAAAATCAACTGAAATCGCAAGGTAGAGCAACCATAACATGAACTAAATGTAATGGAAAGGGGAAATTATCATCAGAGAGGGGGCTGATTCTCAGTGGCTGCCCACAGACCCAGCCGTGGGTAGGCTGGAGGAGGCCGTAGCCGGGCTGGAATGGCCGGAGGCGGGCTGGAAATAGCCGGAGGTCGAGCCGGTAGTGAGGGAGGCATAGGAGTAGAGAGAGGCGCAGTGGAGCCTAGCGGTGTAGCCAGGAGAAGCAGGGCCGAACTGGGCGAGCTGGAGGCAGCGGCCGGCGTAGGAGCAAGGAGCGGCGCCAAAGAGTTAATCGCCCACGAGTTAGAAGCCAGAGGAGAGAAGAAATGGGATTATGGGAAGAAGAATGGAGAAAGAAGATAAGGGAAAGAGGGGGAAGAGAAGGAAGCCAGGGAGCGGTCCGTAGCGGCCATTCGGCCAAAAAAAATTTTGATTCGAGAGAGAGAGAGTAGGTGAGGCAGAGAGCGAATGTACGCGCATAAACTAAATTTGTCGTCTGGACCGCTCTTGTGCACATTTAAATACATAATTAATTTTGTTAGACATATTAAAATTGTAGAAACCCACTAAAAATCATTCTTAGTTGTTGGAAGAAATTAATTGCCGCCAGAAGATTAAAAGTTGTATAGCGATTAAAATTGTACGCGATGATTTAAATAGCATTTAAGTTGTAAAAATCCGTAATCGACCAAATAAATTCCAGGACATCTTAGTATAATTTATTTAATTATTTATCTATGTAATTATATTCTTTAGTATCTATAAATTAAATCATCATGTGTATACTAATTGCAGGAAAGAAACCGATATCAAAGGGAGTATTTTATCCGAATGACCCTGAGACCTAGACTTTTGACCAATACTCAGGAAAGCATAACTTTAAATATGTGATCAGATTATTTTCAGTAAAACAAGTATTTACCTACTAAATTATTATCACCCTATATAAAGTGAAATCATATTTTAATTCAGATAAATGCTATGAGAGAGATATCGCGATCTCAACTGCTGGAGCAATTAACCCAGAGGATAAGAAAATGGTAGGAAGTTGGACAAGCTACTATCGTACTGATAAGAAAAGGGTAGGCAATTGAAAAGGCCACTGTTGTACTGATAAATAATATGTGGGTAGAGAGTGCTTGGGTACAAAAAAAGGGGCAAGTTTGAAACCCTCTACATATGGTTATAATAAAAAGGACCAACCAACTTTTACTCGTATATGAGCCATATTATCGTATCGGCCATGGTCCCATTTAGGACGGACAAAAAATACTAATCTACCAAAGTTAATTATAACTCCATTTGGATATGCCAGACTAGGTAAGACCAAAAGAGACAAGACCTATGGTGTGTGATGGACGATGGACGAGCCTCCTCAACACATGTCAGGAGATGGACTTAGCCTCCCTGACACACAGTTATTAAGGTGGTGACCCCTAAGGTGGGTGCTAGGTAATGGACAAGCCTCTCTAGCACGTGTCGAGTGACGGACAAGCCTCCTCAGTACAGGGATCAACGTCGTGATAATTGGGTGGTGTTATAATACACGGAAGTAGAGAAAGCATTCTAAACCTTGACTTGAGTATCACATCTAAGGAAATACGAATGAACCTGCTACAGTTAGAGTCGGGGTGGCTATGGGTAAAGCGATACAAGACTATGCAATGCTAAATAAGATCGTGAATTCATGCCTGTCTTCTGGACTAGAGGCTACAAAATCTTACAGGGGGCCTTTTTTCTAAATACGAGTGACTAGTGGCTTTACAAACTAAAAAGCCTAACATTTTCAGTTAGGCTAGTGTTATTACCCATCAGTAATAACACGGGTCATCACATAACACCACCTTGCTAGGTCTCTGTTGTATCGATCAGTTGCAGGCAAGAGAGTTAGACTAGGGTCATGTTACATAGCAACAGTAAGTACTGCACAGGTACGCACACGGTCCAAGAATTGATTATGAAGACCAAGACCAAGTGCTCTTGGAGGGAGATTAGGATCTAGTCGGAAATGACTAGGTGATGATGGTTGTGTTCCATAGCTAGTTATGTTATACACACACACAGTTGCGCTAGTCAACACATGTGCACTCTCTACGTGCAGGTCACTGGCTACGAGCACAAGCATCCTAGTGCGGTTCATGTTTGATGATAATTTTATGTGCATGAGATACTAACTTTGACATCTGTAAATCAATCGATAATAATTTTATGTTTAGGAGATAGTAACTTGATAAATTATCGATGATAATTTTATATTCAGGAGGTAGTAACTTGACTTGCATGCATGCAGTAGGAGAGAGAAGAGAATAAATACAGTTAACTTGTGATTTTTTTACCTTGTTTACAAGCTAAAAAAATACAATAACTCTTTTACTAATGGCTAATCTGCGATCCGTTTGCACTATTGTATTCAAAATTACAAGCTTAACAAAACAAGACCCATGTTAAATATGTTTTGACACTACGAAATTTGTGTCATATAAAGTTACTATGTATATGAGTGAAATTATTGTCAAATACATATAGAGTTACTGCCAGTTTTATAGTGTTACAACGGATGGTAACTCTACATATGTTTGGCAGTAACTTCACCCACACACGGCAGTAACTTTCTGTATGAGTTATTTGCTATTGACATGCATGTTTCTCTTTCCTCTCAATGCATGCATGTTTGTAGTAACTTGTAGAATCGTATGGCGCAATCAGAGGGGGAGTAAATGATTACCTCCGCTTCTTCAAATATTTACGTAGTCGATGGTGAATTTGACCGCTCAAACAAACACTTGTTGCACAGCTTTGCTCCCAGTCGTATACTTTGTCCAAACAGCAATCACCAAAAATCATGAACTAGATTGATTTAAGATCTTCTTTATTGCTGAATTTTTGTGGAGTTACAAAGTGGCCTCACAAGCACCCCTAAAACCCTAGCACCAAAAAGCCTCACAAAGCCTCATGGCTAAAATCCTTAGCTTGCGTCTACTTTTATATGCTAGAGCCCTAAACCGTGTTCGACTCAAACACAAACACAGAATCTTATCTCTATCTCAAATTAAGGGACCCGAAACCCTTCCATACATGGGTTTTCATTCAAACTCTTAATATTTTCTGTTATGGACTTCATCCACAACTTTTAACACAAAACATGACAAAGCCTCGACGATCGCACCTCCCGTATCTTCATCACGCCTCATCAACTTCCATGTCGAAGCCTCCAAGATCGCACTGCCCGTAGCTTCTCCATGCATCACCACCTTCGATCTCCATGTACCCTAGCGTTAGCCCGACCATCTCGCATGACATCCCTACCGTCTGGACCTCAAATTACCCCCTCCTAGTCCCAGTCCTCCTCGTCATCGACCATGATCGTCTCTATGCTCACCTGCACATGCAAAGACCAAATAAATGTTTTTTCTGAAACAAGTTCTTCCCAACTTGACCGTTATCAGCACATATATGTAAACCACACCTTTCACTATCCATCATCAATAACCAGATCATCCACGACAACAATTTTCATCGCTATCCAAAACTCAGCCTCAGACAACATATTACAACCGCTAGCTCAACGAGTACATGAAAACCACATGTACTCGGGAATTCCCATCGCTCTGCTCAAAATACTCGGGAATAACAACTATCGCTATCGATTATCGAGAATCATCAACTACTGAGTACCAATCGAAATGACTATGAAGTATTGAGGCCTTCCGACTACAAATACTGTTCATTCGAACATTGTTTACCGATCACCACCAGCCTGTCCTATTGCTGGCCTAACACGAGTACTCAAAGTTCTCAAAGATAGCAAGAGTTAAAGCACTCGTATATGATTGGTTCGCTGTTTGAGGTTGAAATCTATGATTACTTGCGATGGTCGTTTTGCTGTGGTTGATGTAGGAAGTAGTCGAAGTCAAACAAGGTTGAAGTTTGCCGTTCGATCTTCCGATGGCACTCAAATGTCGTCCGATCCTCCAATACCACTCGACGCCATCTGATACTCAATTGCTACTCGACAGCCATCCGAAGCCACTTACCCGATCGGACTAGTTCAAACCTCCTTGAAGTAGAGCGTCATCCGATACTCCTTCGCTACTCGACAGCAGTCCGATTTCACTTAGCCGATCGGACTGGTCTAAACATCCTTGAAGTAGAGCATCATCATATATTCCATTGTTGCTCGATAGCCGTCCGATGAAACTTAGCTGATCGGACTGGTCCGAACATCCTCGAAGCAGACTGAAACCACTCGAACGCGATTGAAACCACTTGAAGCAGACCAAAACCACTCGGAGTCACTCAGAACTAATCGAAACCACTTAGATTCAAAATCTTTGACTACAATCGACCAAAACTTTTGTAAACATAAATTTCAAAGCAATCTAAATGTCAATTATTCATTATCATTTTATTCACAACCATCCACATGGCCTAACAATCTCCCCTTGATGAATATGTTGACAACTCCACAAACGTGTCTGAGAGAATTTGCGAAGGAAAAGAAACCAAAAGCCGCAGACCGCAGAAAACTCAAAAAGCTCAGAAACTGCCCCTTAATATCCGAGAACTATGTTTTGCAAATTTTTCCAAACTCTCAGAAAATTCTCCCCTTTCTTTTAATCTCTCCCCGTTTGGCAATGAAGTCATCAAGGGCTGTAGAGGATAATTTTAAAAAGGAGCAATGAGAGTAAATATTCAGAAACTTTGTAGATTATCCAAATCACTTTGCATTGAGTTCAAATTTTGACCAAGCCATTTTTTAGTAGAGCTCTCTAGATCATGTAAAATCGTATATCATATAGCACTGTTAAAACTAGTCTTTAACATGATTGAGTGATTTATATCAATGACAGGCATCTCAACAATGACCAAACCAATTATAAAGAGCACAATGTGATATCACAATAAAAAGAGCAAGCCTAAAAGTGAAGTAAACTTTAAGTCTAGGCGACCTAGTAGTCTCATACAGCAACCTCTTACTTACACTCATATTTTTTAAGCATGTGGTATGCTTGTAGCATACTTCTTTTAAAGATGCCATTTTTGTAGCAATTTTTTCCTTAAATGGTGTCATGCTTGAAGCATACTTCTTTTGATTTATGCACTTGTTGTGCCTTTTTCTTTTTGTTTAACCATGGCATGATTGAAGCATACTTCTTTTCATTTATGCATTTTTTTAAAATAATGACATGCCAAGTGAGTAATCATAAAAGATTGCCATATGAAATAGACTAGCCTCATAGTCACGATTTAAAATAAGGCTCACAATCTAGCTAATCCTTTTAGATGAACATCATAAAGTATTATATGTAATTAATCTAGTCAAGGTATTCTGCCATGTCATGCTTTAATTCAAGTGTAGCATATTTATTAGAACCAGTCATGATGAAATGTACACAGCATATGAGTAAATATCATAAAGAAAGCTCTTCTACTATTTGATTTTTAGGCTTAGACTTGATGTATTATTTGACAAGTATAATAAACAAAGCTACCGAAAAATTAAAACACCAAACTCCCTCTTAGAATTATCCCATAGGATGCAACACACCCAACTCACTCTGCAAATGAGAAAAATGAGAAGAATCAAAAGGTTTGGTAAAAATATCAGCAACATGAGAATCAGAATGAATAAAAAGCAAAACAACATCTCACTTTTCCATATGGTCTCTAAGAAAATGATAGTGAATATCAATGTATTTGGTTCTTGAATGTTGCACATGATTTTTAGCAATGCTAATAGCACTAGTGTTGTTACACAAAAGTGGAACACTATCCAATTCTAAGCCAAAATCATTAAGTATAGCGGTCATCTAAAGTAATCGAGAGCAACAAAAAGTAGCAGTTATATATTCAGCTTCAGTAGTGGAAAATTGACACCTGTTTTCTAGAAGCCCACGAAACAAGAGATGTGCGTAAAAATGATATGTGCCTGAAGTACTCTTCCTATCAATTCGACAACTCCTAAAATTAGCATCTGAATAAGTTCTAAGGGTAAGACATGAGGAAGAAGAGTATCATAAGCCAAATTCTAATGTTGATTAAAGATACATGAAAATTTGTTTTATTGCTTGACGATGCGAGGCACGTGGGAAAGCTTGAAAGCGAGCACATAAACACACAACAAAGTGTACCTTGAAGTGGTGAGAGACAAAAGAGAACCAATAATGCTTTGGTATTCCTTTTAATCAATAGGCTCGCCATCTTTGTCTGAATCCAACATAGCCGCAGATCCCACGGGAGTGAAAATTGGTTTGACAGATCCTATGTCAAAGCGACGGATAAGATCCTTGGTGTACATAGTTTGATGCACAAAAGTATCCAACTTTGATAGTTTGGTCTAAAAGCCTAGGAAGAATGTGAGCTCTCTCATTGTGCTTATCTCAAATTCCTTGCTCATAGTATCTGAAAACTTAAAAACAAGAGCATGAGAGGAAAAACCAAAGATAATATCATCCACATAAATCTAAATGAGTAAAAGATCATTGCCATGCTTGAGAGGAAACCAAGTCTTATATACCTTGCCCATTTGGAAATCATTTTTTAGCAAGTATGATTTAAGCCTATCATATTATGCTCTGCGTGCTTGTTTTAGACCATATAAAGCTTTGGACAATTTGTAGATCGGGAAACTTAGGATTCTCAAACCCACGTGGTTGTCTAACGTAAACTTCTTTCTCATGTATCCATTAAGAAAAACACTTTTTACTGTTGAGAATAGTCTCACATTACTTGTGGGAAAGGAAAAACACAACTTATAAGTGTGAGAGAGACTCCACCCATTAGACTAGTCTTTTGGGGGAGAAGGTTCAATACCACTTATAAGATTGTTACTTGAGGGGCTTGCTTGTGGGCAACTCATGGGCTTAGATGCATGGGGTACGTAGTCCATTTAAGACCTGGGAACCGGGGAGTAAACCTAGTTGGACTTAGTAGGATGCCAGGTCCAAATCTAATAATGGTATTAGAGCCCATGATCCCAACATCTCCTTGGGCCTCAGAAGTGCACAAGCAATGTGTGAGGGAGAGAATGTTGGGAATAGTCTTACATTGCTTGTGGGAAAGGAAAAGTATAACTTATAAGTATGAGAGAGCCTTCACCTATTGGACTAGTCTTTTAGGGAGAAAAGGCTCAATACCACTTATAAGGTTGTTGCTTGAGGGGCTTGCTTGCGGGTAGCCCATGGGTTTAGATGCATGGGGTGTGCAGCCCATTTAAGACCTAGGAACCAGGGAGTAAACTCGGTTGGACCTAGTGGGGTGCCAGGGTCGTGATCTAACATTTACGTCCATTTGATAAAGTCTAAAACCCTTTGATGCAGCAAATGCTAATAAAATTATAATGGCTTATAATTGAGCAATAGGAGCAAATGTTTCACCAAAGTCAAGATCTTCTATGTGGGTGAATCCTTGAGCCACAAGTCTAGCCTTATTTCGAACAACAACACCATCCTCACTTTGTTTGTTCTTAAAGACCCATTTAGTTCCAATAACATTGTGATCATGAGGGGTTGAGACTAAAGTCCAGACTTTGTTACGCTTAAAATTTTCTAATTCCTCATGCATAGCATTAATCCAAGATTCATCAGATAAAGCATAACTTACATCATGGGGTTCAAAAGAGGAAACGAAGGCAGAATGAGTGTATGAAGCATTGGAGTTATACCTACTGTGAAGAACTTTCTCATTTAACTCACCAATTATTTGTTCTGGGGGATGATGTCATTGAATGTGCAAAGGAGCTTGCAAAGTGGTTGTAGACGTGGTCATTGAAGTAGTCGTAGCAGCCGTCATACTGGATGTAGGTGCAGCCGCAGTAGCTGAAGTCATAGGAGTGGTCATAGTGACTATTGTCGTAGGTGCAATCATAGCAATTGTAGTCATAGGAGTGGTCATAGTGACTATTGTCGTAGGTGCAATCATAGCAATTGTAGTCATAGGAGGGGTTATACCGACCATTGTCGTAGGTGCAGGTGTAGCAGGTATAGTTGTAGGAGTGGTCGCAGAGATTGTCGTAGGTATCATAGTGTAGCTCGAGGATTCCCTATTGTCGTCATTAGAGTCATAGAAGATGATTCCCTATTGTTGGATCTAGTACCAGGACTAGCCTCATCAAAAGTGACCTCGCAGGTCTCAACAATTTTGTTAGTTTCTAAGTTAAGTATCCGATAACCCTAAGTGTGAATAACATACCCAAGAAAGATGTCATCTGAGGATCTAGACTCAAATTTGTCAAGATTACTATGTTTAAGGATGAAGCAACAACATCCAAACACTTTAAGATAAGAAATATTAGGAGAATGGCCAAAACGAAGCTCATAGGAAGTCTTATGTAATTTAGCACGCAAGAAAACCCTATTCAAAATATAGCAAGCAGCCGAAATGGCTTCAGCCAGATACTTTCTAGGAGTTGTAGGTTTATTTAGCATTATTCTTGTCATCTCGACCAGGGTTCTATTCTTGTGTTCGACCACACTGTTCTGTTGCGGCACTCGTGCTGACAAAAATTGATGGTCTAAACCCCTTTCAACACAAAGGAAGTAAATGATGAGTTCTTGAATTCAGTTTCATTATCACTTCTAATTACTTTAAGTGCTCCTGGAAGATCATTGGAAAGTCTAAAAGCTAGCTCTTGAAAGTGACCGAAAGCTTTGTCCTTGGAGGCCATAAAATACATCCAAGAGTACCTAGAGTAATCATCGAGAATAACAAGAACATACCATTTACCTACAACAGGCTGAACCCTAGACGGACCAATAGTGTCCATGTGCAATAATTGTCCTGGGGAATCAGTCATTACTTGTGTGAGAGGGGGGTGAGCTGATGTGACCATCTTACCATGTTGATAAGGTGAACAGACTAGATACATTGACTTTTCAAACTTAAGATTAGGAATTCCTCCAACCAGATTTATATTACCAAGCCGAGCTAGATGATTAAAGCCAATATGACCTAATCTACGGTGCTAGAAGAACAGATCCTTAGAGTCTGATGAAATAAGACACCTAATATCAGAAGATATTGAATACGAAAAATCACCTTTAAACAAGCGACCGACTTGACTGATTTTCCTAACACGATCACCAGATGAATCTAAGATACAACATGAATGCTTTTTAATGTTCACCTCAAAATTATTTTCTACCAACAATGAAATTGAAAGCAGATTATAGCTCAACTTACTGACTAGAGAGACATCCTTTAAGATGAACTTGTCGTTACGCGCACAGTGCCATTAGCCATAATTCATCCTTGAGAGTTGTCCCCAAAAGTGATCATCTTGTCACTAGAGGCACGAGTAAGAGAAGAGAACCATCGTGAATCTCTAGTCACGTGGTGAGAGCAACCAGAGTCGATAAATCATATGCTCTCCTTCCTCTTGCGATGAGCCTATAGAGCACGAATAGTCGTCGGTATCTTAGTACTTGGGTTAGTCAATAAAGATTTAGGTATCCAGTACTGAGATACTCGATGAACAGGAGCAAAAGTATGCATTGATGAAGATTTAAGTGAAGTAATAGTATTTGACATAGTTCGATCGGTCAGTCGTTGAAAAGCAGGTTCGACCACAGAGCAGTCTGACCTTCTCAGAAGGGGTGTTCTTATAGCCGATCGGTTGGATTGCATGGACGACACTGGACAAAAATGATACGACTGACTACGTAACAAGGGTCTGGCCATTGACTGGTCTAAACAAGCAAAAAACACTAGTCGAAGGTCTTTTCTAGTGCTGGTCCGACCATGAGAAGCAACATGTCAAAAATCTCATTCGACCACTCTGGTCCGACCATGAGAACCAACTGGTCGAGCACCTGATCCAGCCACACTGATTGGACCACAGGAAGCGACTAATCAAAAATGTTTTTTATCTTGTTTTTCTTTGCTTTTCTAAAGCAGAATTGAACCAAGTGGCTGTCTTTACCAAAATGAGTGCATTGATACTTGACTTGATGAGTTTTCATATTAGACGACATAACAACACTTGGTTTGGTATTCTTTTGCAAAACTAGCAGATCTAAAAATGACTTATTTTGATTCCGATTCTACTTCAAATTTCCATGGTCCGAGTACCTTGGATACTCAAGGAGGATTATTCCTAGCATGTTCAATAACATTAAATCCTAGACTATGATTTTTCACACTAGTTCTAGACTTGTCTAGAATCATATTCAAATTCTTCTTGCCAAAAGAAAACCGCTCTAAAGTGTTGTTAAGTTACTCGTTTTCGTTAGACAGAGTGGAACAAGATGAGCACTTAATAGATTCATTTACAATTTCCTTGAAAGTACAAGATGAAATCAATTTCTAGTTTTCAACAAAATCATTAAGTTGTTTAGTCAAATCGTTGCACATAATGGACTTGACTACTTTTGGAGATTATCGACTTCTAGACGGTGTTGGAGGCGTCGTGCCCAGTGATCTTCTGAAAAAGCTTATGAGAAGATCCAACATGTTGCGAAGGTTGGAGCTCACTTATCTAGAGCGGGAAAGAGCTACAACTAGTGGAATTAAGGCGTTTGGCTTAATTCGTGGAGCCGGTCCAATTTGTTTGGGCTTAGCTCAACGTGAGGAAGGGAAGATTGGCAAATATCTGAACACCACAGTAAAAAGAAACTGTATCGTTGTGGTTTGTTCTCTTGTACTCAATATACATTAAGCAATTTATATTCATCGAATTAAATTGATTACTTGTCACCCTAGGATTACAAACATTTGACATAAATTTAGGTTGTTGGTGCACTTAGTAAGATTAGTTGAGCCTCGGTTTTGGCTAAAGAAAATTTAAAACCGTTTATTCACCCCTCTCTAGTTGGCCTCCTCAATCTTACGAGTAGTATCAGATCTTGATCTCTTATTTATTGGGCTTTACCACCTAGAGAGTTAAAGGATAATGACTAGTGATATAGTGCACCTTGGTGAGACACCTCTATTCGGTGGAACACATTATGATATTTGAAAAATCTGCATGTCTTGTCATTTTAAGGCTATGATTCCTAAAATCTAGCGGATTGTAAATATGGGTCTTTCTCTTCTAAACAATCCTCTTATTCTAACAATTGAGGAAGAGAAATGCTCACATCTCAACGCCGAAACAACTAACACTTTATTTAGTGTTTTGAGTATAGAGGTATTCAATGCCGTATGGAATTTTAAGAGTACTCATGAGATGTGGACAAAATTTCAATATGATTATGAAAAGTCTTCCTCAATCAAGAAAAATTGCATACAAGAATTATATATCAAGACGTGGCAGCACTGGAGGTGGTATAAATACTACTGCTATGTAGGTGGCAAGTTTACCCCGGGGGAGGGGTGGCTTCATCATTTAATTTCCCAAAAATCCTGTATTTGTTGAACCCTTGATTATACTCGGAGATTTTAACCCTCTTTGACTCTAATTTTCAGCATGACTGAACACCAGATTTCTCTAGACAGCAATTAACCGGTGGTGGTCGGCTGAGTTAAATGTGAACTAGCACTGCTCCAATTACTTAGGGTGTGTTTGGTTGTTAGGATGGAGTGAGATGGAATGAGATGGTTACTTTGATCAAACATATCCATGTGTTTGGTTTGAGGGATGGGGTGGGATGGAATAGTCCAAAGTGGGATGAGCTTGTGCAAATTTAGAGAATATTCTTCTTAGATGCTGGACCATGTGTTCCACTTTTTTTGTGGAACCATCTCATCCCATCCCCATCCCATCTCATCCCACTCCATCTTAGCAATCAAACACACCCTTACGGGACCGGTAAGGCCCATCTCACTCGTCCTCTCAGACGCGTGCCATTAAAACTTCGACGATTCTGCGAATTGAAGTCAAATTCGGGTTCAATTATCTTGAGCGGGGATGACACTATGACAGGAGTGAGTGGTTAACCGTCACGACGTTACATAGCATGATAGGCATTAGGCAGCTACTAATTGTAACGAAATTGAGTTTGTGCGGGCGCCTTTTGACTCCTCCGTCCGCAACACATTTTGGCTTTTTCTTATGCTCCGCTCCAAACGTGTTTTAGCTTTAAGTTTTTTAATTTTAGTTTTTTTTATTTTTTTACTTATTTATTTGCATTGTCTCAAACAATATATCGGTGTTTTTCATTTTTTTCATTCATTATTATTTTTTATTTTTTACTCAAAAAAAGATAACAACTACTGCAATTGCCACACAAAAAAAAAGGCAATAACAAGGGCTTTCAGCTCTTTTGGAGCACAGCCGATAGTGTTTAGGCCTAGAAGGCCAGCACCACAGATAGTCAAAAGAAATGTCATATTAAGATTCCGCTTCGGCTTCTAATTTGTTAACTTCATCTTTTTTTAGCTTTTTGGTGTTTTGGCTTTTTTTTTCTTTTATTCATTTGTGTTGCAAATAACACACAGAAAAATAAAGACAAGAAACACGGATTTTTACGTGAAAAACATTTACGAAAAAAACCACAGATGCTTAAAGGAAATCACTATAATGAGGAGAGATTACAATAGAGCGCTTGCTCTTCCTATGGGCTACTGGGGTACATATACAGTGAGAGGAAAAAGGAGTCCCACACAAAGAGAAAACCGAATCAGAGTCGGTTACTACAGATTGACACCATGTTAGATATAACCTGTGCATGCACCTGCCATGCCACGTCTGGCATGAGGCGATGAAGTGTCCTACACAGACACAGTACGAATTCGAATCAACTTTAACAATCTTCACCTTGAGCCGAATTCCCTTCAGTAGTCGAAAAAATGTGATAGACCCATCCAATAAAATTACCATATATATACCTTGAGCGCCGAAAGTCCAAATGATTAGTGAGTAATACCAACTAAGTCTGAATATAGCTCAAACTTAGAAGCCGGAACTGACTTTGTCAATATATCAGCTGAATTATCATGAATACTTATCTTGTATACCTTAATATCACCTTAAGTAATAACACCTCGAATGTAGTGATACCTAATATCAATGTGCTTTGTTCTCTTATGGAACATTTGATCTTTTGTAAGGCAAATATCATTTTAACTATCACAATATACTATAGTGCAAGATATACTTCCGCAAAGCTCAGTAAATAAATCTCTTAGCCAAATTATAACACCTCACTTTTGCCTTATCAAACTTCCGATTCTGACAGCCTTGGCCACCACCCCTAGAAGTGTTCTTGCCTTCACACTTCGATGATCGGATCTCCCACTCAGTATGGGTCAACAAGAGCTGTCCATCTCCTTTGTTGCTATTGTCGTGGATGCGTTCCTCATGCACCTTAAAACGACCGATGACCTCCTCCATGGTCATTGTCTTTAGGTCTCCAAATTGCTATATGACCGAAGAAATTGGGAGAAACTGTGATGGAACAGCACGAAGCAATTTCTTCACTACGTACAACTCTTCCACCTTCTCGCCAAGTGGTCGAATCTTATTGACGATGATCATCAACCGGACGGCGAAGTCAGTGATCGACTCCGTTTCCTTCATACGCAGCACCTCGAACTCGGTCTTGAGAGTTTGTACATTTGCTTCCTTTACACGATCAGTACCAAGATGCATCGTCTTCAACGCCTCCCATGTAGCTTTGACCGTCTCCTTTTTGGCCAGTAGGAAGAGCGTCTCCTCTAGGATGCCCTGATAGATGGCCGCCAATGCCATCTGATCTGATCCTTGCGCACATCGATATTGCCATTCTCGATCGCGTCTCACACTCCTTGAACCTTCATGTACACTTTCATCTTTATTGTCCATGCTGCATAATTGCTCGTCGTGAGCATCGAATAATGTAGCGAGACAGCGGAACTCTCTTTCGCTGTCATACTGAATGATGCCTCGTCACCGGTAACACCACTTTTCAACGAACGCGATATGATCTTGAGCATGGATCAGGAATTCGGGCTATTTTGAAGTGGCTCTTGGACGGAAGGAACGGAGAAAAAACTGTGTTGTTTTTTCTTTTTTTCTCTTGTAACTTTTCTTGCTGTCTTGGATTTTTTTCTCGCCCGGACGGAAGAAAAAAGAACTGAAGCCGCTTGCTCTCTGTTGCTCGCTCGGGATGACGTGATTTTTTTTCCTCCGCTTTGCTTCTGAGTTGCGACGCCTCCCCTCGTGCTCCGTCTCCTTTTATGCCGTCATCCGGACGAATCAGCCGACTCCGAGTCGATGTAATTGCTGTTTCTGTCTCAGCTTGGATTCAGTGGCCAAACAACGGTTTTGAGATGGAGATTTGAGAGAGCAGGCTTGTTTTGTTTTTCTTGCTCTTGGTTGCCTTCGGATCTTTTGCTCTCTGTGCTGGTGCAAGAAAGGAAAATCTTCTCTCTGCTTGAATCGATTGTGTGATGGCTTTTTGGTTTTGAAGCTCTTGAATTGATTTCACTGCTTTCCACGCGCCGATACCTGATTCACCGAAGGAAGATTTTTTTACAGCAGGCTGAGGCGCTAGCTTCTGTTCCTCGCGTTGCTCGAAGAGATGATGCTTGGCGCAGAGGCTTCGTGCTGCGCGAAAGGCGATTTTTTCGCGACTCGTTTCTTTGTTTAGGCTTTGATACCACTTGTTAAAATTTTGATCTCAAAAGAAAACGCACACATCGCAAATAAACTAAGAGAACACAAGAGAATTTCTGAATTTCTTTATTCTCTTATTTGCTCTCCTTTTTCTTTGCTTTTCTAACGAAAACTGGTTACAAGCCTCCTCAATATATAGGCTAATAATCTTCTACTCGTATATGTATTCGGACTTCAAGTTGGACACAATTTCAACTTGAGTTACACACGGAGACGGACTCTACTTCGTCTTAGACTTGAAGTTAAGATTATTTCTAACAGCCTTCAACAGTATAACTTCAGGCTCGGTCCTATAGAATTTTATTCCCAGCACAAGCGTCCACACCTGTTGCAATCAGTTGATTGCGCACTGTAATTAGTCACGACTGTGGCGAGTCTGCCGACCAGAAAGCAAGTTGCTTGATGCTTCATACTTCGACTAGAAAGCAGAGTTGCATGATGCTTCGTACAACCAAAGTGGTAAAAGTCAAAGGATTTTTGACTGACTGTGGTTAGGATTGAGTAAGGAATATTTGTGTTAAGAAATTATTCTGTTTAAAATAACTTCTATAGTAATTTTTATAAATAATTTATAGAAATATTTATAGAAATCTTCTAAAAAATGTTTCTAAAAACTAGAAGCTGCTTGAAAAGAGGCTCAAAAGCGCTACTACATTAAACACCGTGTCAGTACTGACGCAGTAGAGGCCGCACCATTTGGCATTTGCTTCACCACCGTTTGCATAGCACTAGGGGAAGTGTGGAGGCGTGGTGGATATGCTGCTTCACGAGCCAGCCATGCCATTCCTTCTCTTGCTTCTCTTCCTCGGCCTCGTCGGCCTCTGCCGTGCGGCGTCGGCCTACGAGCAGTTCGTCTTCAATGGGTTCACCGGCGCGAACTTCTCCTTCGATGGCATGGCCACGGTGACCCAGAACGGGCTCCTCATGCTGACCAACGGCACGAAACAGCTCAAGGGCCACGCCTTCTACCCGGCGCCGCTCCAGTTCCACGGCGCCCAACAGCACGGCCATGCGGTCCTTCTCCATGGCCTTCGTCATCGGTGTCATCGGCGCGTACGAGGACCTGAGCAGCCATGGCATGGCCTTCATGATCACCATAAGCAAGAACCTCACCTCGGCGCTGCCTGCGCAGTTCATGGGCCTTGTCAACTCCGCCAACAATGGCATCGCCACCAACCACCTCTTCGCGGTGGAGTTTGACACCATCCTCAACTCAGAGTTCGACATGAACGGCAACCACGTCGGCATCGATGTCAACGGGCTCAACTCCATCGATGCCAACAACGCCGGGTACTACGACGACGGCACTGGCACCTTCAAGAGCCTGAGCCTTGTGAGCCACAAGCCGATGCACGTGTGGGTGGACTTCGATGGCCAGACCATGCAGGTCAATGTCACCATGGCACCCCTGAGGAGGCCTGGCCCAAGAAGCCCCTGCTCTCCACCACCGTCAACCTCTCATCCATCATAGACGATATTGTGTATGTCAGCTTCTCATCGGCGACCGACATCCTCTTCAGCCGCCACTACGTGCTCAGCTGGAGCTTCAAGATGAACGTCGCCGCCCCAGCGCTCAACGTCTCCTCCCTGCCCTCTTTGCCGGTCACTTTTCCAAAGCCGCGATCCAAGACGTTGGAGATCGTGCTGCCAATATCATCCGCTGCTTGTCTTTGCGGTGGCCGCTGCCGTCTTCATGTTCATGCGGAGGCAGCGCATGTACACGGAGGTCAAGGCGTGGGAGGTGGCGTTCAGGCCGCACAGGTTCTTGTTGGAAATGCCACGGATCAACACGTTCAAAACAAACAAGAGTTCTCTATTATCTAACAAAGAACAAAGAACAAGAATGAACAAAGTTTAGAGCTTGAGAGAGAGTGTGTTTAAGGCAATTTTTTTCATTATCTTCTCTCAACTGTAACTTACATTATCGACTATATTACAGACTCATTTTGTTCTACAAAACACTAGATAAACCAGATCCAGTTTCTTCGGCCTTAATTACCACGTCGCCTGTTGGCACCGTGTAGTACACTAACAACTGGTACAGGAACCCACCGCCAACTGCTACAATGGCCGGTCATATGCGACCACACAGAGACTGTTCGAAACGACCACAAAGACATCGGTCGTAACGACCACACACAGACTAGTCATAACAACCACACACACACTGGTCGTAACAAATCATACAGGCACTGGTCATAATGACCACACAACCTGTCAGGTTTATACAACCACACTCACCCCCTAAACCTGACTTAGATTGTGAGATCTCTGACGTCGATCAATTCACACATTTCACGATACTTGATTCTAGGAAGTGCCAAGGTAAGGATGTCGGCTCTCTGCTCCTCTGTGCTAATATGCTTCACATTTATTTGTCCCTTTTCCACACATTCTCTAATAAAATGAAAATATGTATCAATGTGCTACTTCTTCCATGGAACATCAGGTTCTTCATGAGTGCGATTGCTGACTTGTTGTCCACGTACATGGTCACTGGTTCAGCTTCTTCCCCGTGATTTCACTCAATAGACTTCTGAGCCAGATCGCATGACAAGCTGCACCTATTGCCGCCATAAACTCAGCTTTGCATGAGGAGAGTGCAACAGTCTTCTGTTTATGTGGGCTCCATGCTATCAGGCTTCCGGAGTGGTAAAATGCAAACCACTCATGCTCTTCATGTCTTTCACATCCCCAGTGAGATCACTGTCACTGTAGCCTGTTAAGAGTCCATCACCTCCTTTCTTATACTCCAAACTAGAGTTGATGATGCCCTTTACATACCTCAAGATCTACTTGACTGCTTGAAGGCACGACTCCTTGGGCGTTTGAATGAACCTGCTCAACACATACACTGAATAACCCAAATCCAGTCATGTGTGTGAGATACCTCAGGCTCCCAATTATGCGACAACAATCAGTGGCATCTACTGGTACTCCCTCCTCATCCTTGCTCAAATGCAGTCTTGGTTCCATAGGAACTTTTGCCGAATTGCACTCCCACATACCAGCCAATTGCAACACTTTCTTGACATACTCTGATTGCTTCAAGGTGATAGCTCCTTTCTTCTATTCCACCTCGATTCTCAGGTAGTATGAAAGAAGTCCAAGGTCACTCATCTCATATTCTTTCATCATTTGTTGCTTGAACAAATGTATCTAGTCTTTGCTTGTTCCGGTAACAATCAAATCATCCACATAAACTCCCACTACTAACAGCTCAGATCCATTGCTCCTTTTGTAGAGAGCTTGCTCTTGGGGGCATCTTTGAAAACCGAGCTCTCTCGGAGTACAGTTCAGATGAATGTTCCATGCCCTTGGGGCCTAACACAAATCATAAAGCACCTTAGATAGCTTGTATACAAGATGTTCTTGATTTGCAACAGAAAAACCCTCGGGTTGTCTCACATAGACCTCCTCTTGGAGCTTCCCATTTAGAAATGCCGATTTGACATCAAGGTGGTGAACCTCCCAATTCTCTTGAGCTGCTAATGCCAACAATAATCTCACCATTTCCATCCTTGCTACCGGTGCACATACCTCTTCATAATCGATCTCTTATTTATGCACATATCCCATTGCAACAATACGTGCTTTGTGCTTAACAAGATTCCCATTTGAATATTTCTTTAGCTTGTATACCCACTAAAGTTCAATTGCCTTGTGACCAACCGGCAACTCAGTGAGAGTCCAAGTTTTGTTCTTCTCTATTGCCTCCATCTCCTTCTTCATGGTATCCTACCACTCGGGTGAATCTGTAGCCTCTTGGTAGCTCTATAGTTCTTCAGTTGCCAGCAACAATAGCTTTGGATCGAATTCAATTGGCTGTGTTTCTGTATAAATCTTAGGAAGTGCTTGGTAACTCATGGATTCTTCATTTGTTTCTACAAATAAAGGGCTTGAGGGGCCTAAATGTGCCACCGAGGCTCCTTCTTCATTTTGTGGCTCTTGGTCTACGATAATTGAGCCTCGCTGTTGCAATTCCCCCTCAGTTTCTGTTGCAAGATCTGCTGCAGTAAACTCGGCAGTCTCACCGATCCTTCACTACTTGTCATCTCCCAATCCACTTCCTGTCTTTCTCAAATACCACATCCCAGCTCACAACAATCTTCTTGCTTGGAGGATCATAGAGGCGATATGCCTTACTCCCTTCTTCAACACCAAAGTTTACTAAAGCTTTGCTTCTGTCGTCTAGTTTCTTCAAATGGATAGTTGGTATTTTTGTGTGTGCAGTACAGCCAAAAACTCTCATATGTGCCAGGTTTGGCTTCCTGCCTATCCATGCTTCATGTGAAGTGACACTGGCCAGAGCCTTGGTCAGCACCCAGTTCAACAGATAAATGACATAGCGAGCTACCTCTCCCCACATCCTACCTAGCATTCCCATGGTCTCCAAAAGGCTTCTAGTTGTCGCCTGCACAGTCCGTTTCCGGCGCTCCACCACCCTGTTCAGCTGAGGTGAATAAGGTGCAGTGAGGTGCTGGTGGAGTCCTTCCTCATCATACAATTGTGCAAATTGCCTTAATAAGAACTCACTACCCCGGTCAGTTCTAAGAATCTTTAGATTATGCCCAGTCTCCTTCTCTACCAGCGCCTTATACTTTTCGAAAGCATTGATAGTTTCATCTTTCGACTTTAGTGTCATCATCCGGCTGAAATCATCAACAAGTAGTAAGAAATACCTGCTCTCGGTCTGAGTATGAGGTGTGATCGGGCCACACAAATATGCATGAATAAGTTCTAATGGCAAACTTGACTTAGAAAAGGCAACCGACTTTGCTTAGCTAGCAAACAACCCTCATAGATTTGTGTTGGATGTTCAATCCTTGGTACTCCCCGTACTATATCTTTATCAACTATCAATTTCATCTTTTGAAAGTTAAGATGCCCTAACCGGGCATGCCATAACCACTCCGATTTGGCTAGGTAGATGGCAAGACAGACTGGTGCACATGTGTGTAGAACCACCTCGTACAGTCTGTTGGCCGTGCATTCTACCTTCATCATGAGTTTGTCGGTCCTGTCATACATCCAAAGCAGATTGCCTAGGAGTGCAATCTTGGTGCCACACTCTGTTAATTGTCCCAAACTCATGATATTATCGCAAAGGCTAGGAATGTAGTATACATCTATGAACAACCACTGTTCTCCATTCTTACATCAAAAAGATTAATCCTTTCCCTTTGATTTGTACTGTCGATCCATCACCTAAGCTTACCCTGCTGATGACACTTTCATTAAGCTTGGTGAAGAATGATCGTTGTCCAGTCATGTGGTTATTGGCCCCATTGTCCAGATATCATAATCCAGATGTTGGCAACTCCTCAGTTGTGAAATGCTCGCCACCATTTGCATGCAAGTCCGGTAAGACATGCTGCTAGTTCAGGAGCACCAAGTTGCACAGCTCCTCCGCACATGCTGACAACATCAAGGCTGGTTCATCTTCCTTGCCTTGCATCAGGTTCACTTCCTCTCGGCGCTTACTATGACATTCAGAAGTGTAGTGCCCCTTATTGTCACAATTGAAGAACCGGATGTGGTTTTTGTCCCTACCACCTCCAGTGCCATCCTTTTTCATCTCGCTGGGGCTGGCACGTCCTCTGTTGCACTCGTGGCCGCCCCCCTCGGCCATGACCTCTGCCCCAGCCTCGCCCCTTGTTGCTTGCCAACAACTCCCTTCCGTCGCCTTTCTGCCACACCAACCACTTAGTATGAGTGAGGAGGAGCTGCCATCAGTGTTGGTGTTGCCTGGGTGATGACGGATCCTCTCCTCATAAGCCTTCATGTGCCCTATGGCCTCCTCAAAGGGCATTGACTCTAGATCAGAAAATTGCTCGATTGTCGGGCGCTGAGTCGAGGAGTTTCTTCATGAGCACCGGAACCTCTAGAGTTGTACCAAGCATGTTGTACTTGCTCGCTATCCCACTCAGCTTCCTGGCAAAGTCATCAATGGACTCTTCCTCCTTCATACGCAATATTGCAAACTCGCTCTGCAGTGTTTGTAGACGTGCCTTTTGCACCCGATCAGTTTTGAGATATCTGGTTTTCAGATAATCCCACACCTCCTTGGCTGTTTTTTCTTGGCCACATATAGAAGAATGTCTTCGGGTATGGCTTGGAAAATGAACGTTCACGCCGACTTGTCCTTCTTTGCCTCCGCAACCACTCCGGCCGCCAGTTCCAACTTGTCCTTCTTTGCCTCCACGACCACTCTAGCCGTCGGTTTGATGGCCTTCCAGATCCCGTGGGCATTCATTAGCACCTCCATCTTGATCACCCACGCGGTGTAGTTGGAGGATGTCAACATCGGGTAGTAGAAGGGCACTCCACCTCTCTTCGTCACCACCTGCTGTGTGGTGATGGCCATCGACTCGAACTGTATATATTTGGGCATGCACCGCGCTCTGATACCAAGAGTTGGAAATACTATCATGGATCAACATGCCCAAATCAAATGGGAGCTCTCTGTTGTCTAACAAAGAATAGAGAAAACAGAGGACAAGAACGAACAAAGTTTCAAAGCTTGAGTGGGAGAATGTTTGGGGCAATTTTTTTTGTTATCTTCTCTCAACTGCGACTTACATTATTGACTATATTACAGACTTCTTTTTTCTACAAAACACTATACCAACAGAGATCCGGTTTCTCCAGCCTCAATTACCACACCGCCTGCCGACATATTGCAGTACGCTGACAACTGCTTTAGTGCCCACCGATTGCTACAGGAACCCGCCGCCGACTGCTACAGTGGCCGGTCGTGTATGACCTGATTGAAATAACCATAAAGACACTAGTTGTAATAACCATATATAAACTGGTCGCAACGACCATACCGAGACAAATCATAACGACCACACAGACGCCGACAGTTACGACCATACAGGGACTGATCGATACGACCACGCAGATACTAGTCGTAATGATCACACACAGACTGGTCGTAACAGCCACACAAACACTAGTCATAACAGCCACACAGACACTGGTTGTAATGACCACATAACTTGTCAGGTTTATCGACCACAGTTCTCATACAAGGACCTGTTCCACGCCACCGACAGATTCAGTGACAAGTAGCTGCTCGGCATTGGCGGGTTCCGGAGGGTGTGCCGCGGCATGCTCCCATCGTCCAAGGTAGAGGTCGCGGTGCAGATGTTGCACGGGTCGAGGCAGGGGATGAAGGAGTTCATGGCTGAGGTCGTCAGCATTGGCCGGCTCTGGCACCGGAACCTTGTGCAGCTGCTCGGCTATTGCCGGCGCAAGGGCGAGCTGCTTTACTACTACATGCCGAATGGCAGCCTCGACAATCACCTCTACGACCAGAACAAGATCACCTTGAGCTGAGGGCAAAGGTTCCGCATCATCAAAGGCGTCGCGTCTGGGTCGCTGTACCTTCACGACGACTGGGAGCTGGTGGTGGTGCACCGGGACATCAAGGCGAGCAATGTGCTGCTCAACGTGGAGATGAACGGGCGGCTTGACGACTTTGGCATGGTGCGGCTGTACGACCATGGCACGGATCCGCACACGACGCACGTGGTGGGCACGATGGGGTACATGGCACCGAAGCTGGGGCACACGGGGAAGGCGTCCAAGGCGTCGGACATGTTCGCGTGACACGTAGTGCCCGTATTTGCCACATTAAAAGCACTTGACATGTGACTTATCATGGGATTTGTCACCACCGCCTTGCCCAACCTTATCTCCACGGCCATCTCTGCCGCCTCAACCGCGCCACCTCCTATGGTTGTTTGATGAGCCATGACCGTCTCTCGGATCCCCCTTTACTAGCAACGCCTGTCGTTGTGAGTCTGAGATACCTGATTGTTACTTGACTAAAACCCCTTCAGTAACTCATATGCCTTGAGTAAGCCGGTGATCTCCTCTATCTTCTTCTTGTCCAGATCGGAGAAGTACATATATAATTTTATTTTCTAATATTTGTTTTTCTTCTTTCAATCTCTTCATAAATTTTCGCTTGTGCATCACGAATGAATACTACTCTCTCTTTACCATTCTCGTCACGACTCAAATTAAATAAAACGCTAAAAAAATTCAAAATAAGAACAGCTGCAGGTCAACATTCTCCTCTGTATTGCTGATGCACCACGGCTCTTCTACATATTGTTTTTAAAAGTGCAAAAGTTTTATGCATGTCTTTGTTTGCAGTTTAACACTACCAATTGCAAAAGTGCAAAGTCAGAAATAGAGCGAACTTCCCTAAAAAAAAAGGAAATAGAGCGAACTAGCCTTCGGATTTTATATAACAGGTAATTGATCATATACCCTCCATTTAGATGGAAATTCAGGATTTACCCTTCTGACCCACATGTCAGTGACTTATAATGACCCCACGTGTCATTGAGATGTAGAAGGTAAATCATGAATTTCCCAACTAAAGGGAGGGTATATGATCCAATCTCCCTTTATATAATGATGTATAGTAACATCTCATATTAACTAATGAAACAAGACTCGAGATGCATTGGACGAGATGCCTAATTGCATCCTAGCATATTTGCCAGCCAGAGACAGCGGGTAATCACAAAAACAAATATGCAGATCTATTATCAAATCGAGTAGAGTAATCCTCATATGTTAAAAATGTGAATAATCAAAAAATGTATCAGCGTCTCAGCATTTCTTGTACAAGCACTAATGTCCAAAACAACAATCTGATTACAGGGGAAATCACAAGTATGAGAAGTACTCAAGGGGTGTCTGATCTGGGTGATATACAGGCCGGATTAACCAGGTTGACAAGCGTAAAAGAGAAACACCATTTTCTTTACAGCTTATATCGTTCAGCAAGTCTAATTTATCAAAATTCAAAAGAAATAACTACAAAGATGTTAAGTTGATAGCTGGTCCAGTACAATGACAGGGAATAAAAATGATGGGCAAAATGGGGGAAACGATGATATGTTAACAACCTCTCGTGTGTTCTTCGCATGTTTCATCGCAGCAACAAAGCAAGCTGAAACTAGGGCACAACGGTGGCAATCGGACGCTCTGGAAGATCTTCGGAGTTCCAAGGCAATGCAAACCCTTGGAATATCAGTAGAAGAACCGCAGAAGCATGTACATACTACATACCACGAAACGGATCAGGAAAGGAACTCTCTACCCAAAAAAGCAGCATCTCGGTTTGCATTAGCATGCTTTTATTGTCCAGAAGAAAGGCTCATCTGTATAAGAATTAAAATTTTCAGTGACTACCTGAGAAAACTATGTTTTCTCAGCTTGTAACCTCAACGGCCTCAACTTCTTCATCACTGTAGTCAGCCCAGGACTTCGGCTTTTCAGTGATACTTGACTCATCTTGAGCATCCTTCGGGGCTGTTGCATCATCTTCAGCACTTGCAGAAGCTATGGTTTGCTCAGGCTCCACTTCACTGTCTTTACTTTCCACATGTTTTTTGTCATCTGTGTTCTGCTTTTCACTCCCAGCCTCGACATCAATCCCGCTAGACGTATCATTTCCTTCAGGACTGGTCTGGCAACTTTCAGAAACTTGTGGGGATGCAGTCGTGGGTGATTCTACAATACTATCTGAAGACGATGGAAGGCCATGCGGTGATGCTTGAATAGCACCTGGAGATGCTAGAGATCCATTTGGGGATGCCGCTTGCCCATTAGGGCTCCGAGATTGACCTGGCACAAACTCGGCCGCATTAGGGTTCATCACTCTAGGTGCAAATGTGTTTGCTTCTGGGAGGACTTCACCACTTAGCAAGACAGGCTTGGTACGAGGACCCCGGTGCCCTGATCTATTGTAGCCTCCAGCTAGTCGTGGGCCATAAGGGACCCTTGCAGTTGCAGATTGGTGAGGGTGCTTACGGAGAGGGATGGATAGCATTGGGGGTACATTGGCTGGCGATGGCAATAGTCCTCCATGTTCTCTGAAACCTGGTACGGCCACAGTGGATGGATTGAATGGAGCAGCAGCAGCAGAAAGTTTGCTGGTTATCTCTTTGGCGCCTTCTGCTGGTGAATCATTCTTTTCACCTTCAGATGGTGAAGGTTTCTCATTTTCGCCTCCGCTAGACAACTGTTCGTGAGTATCCTCTCCATCTCTCTCATCATCGTTGGAGGAAGAATCATTTGCCTCAGTCACCATTGGTGCTTCTCCATTTGGGGTATTAGCCTCAGCTTGTGTTCCTAATGATTGGGATGATACGTCTGAGCCCACAAGATATTGGTTCTTCTTTGCTATAGATGTCTCTGCTGGATCTGAGGTCTTCTCAGGTTCCCTTCCTGATTGATTTGATCCTACCAAAACATTGGTTTGGTCATTATCAAAATTGGAAGATTTGCGTTCACCTGTTGCTTTTGATACATGCAAACAATTACCCTTTGGTGACACTTGTATAGCTTCACCTTTCTCTTCAGAATGGTGACCATTGCTTTCTTTTGGAGCCTTATCATTTTCAAGATTTGCACCTGGGTCAATTGTATCTTTTTCCTCTGTATTTAAATCACTCATTGCTTTCACAAGGGTTCCTTGTGCAGCTATTGCCACTTCCTTGTATGACAGTGCCTTCCTTACTTTTTGACTGGCAACTGGTGCTGTGGATGGTATCACCTTGGCAGCTTCTTGGGTAGTGACAGGGCTTGCTCGCACGGAGTTGGGATTGGAAGAATTCTCACCACTTTTTGATGAGATAGAAGAGCTGCCTGCTTTGGAATTGAAGCTTGAACTCTTCGCCAATTTCTTTGCAAGAGGGCTAGAAGCCACAGCAGTTGCAGTTTCATTAGGTGAAACTCGAGGGGAAGAGAAGTTAGATGGAGCTCTGCCTTTGTATCTTCCATTCTCACTATTGTTTGATACATTGGTATTGATCTTTGCCAGATTTGGTCTCCTTGCACCAGTTTTGCGGCTCCCTGTGGCACGTCCCTTTGGAACAGCCTCTTGCCATCCCTCATCAGATGTATACTCTTCAGTAAAATCATCTTGAGGTGTGTGGATTACAGTGTTACTTGGTATTTCATCTTTCAATTTAACATGCTGAACAAAGGTTGCACTCTCTTTGACTTCAGAGTTTTCCTTCTCAGTTAATGAACGACCATTGTAAGGTGGAGGGCTCCTTTGATCTTCATCATCAACTATTTCAGATGGGTTTTGCTTGGTGCGACCTTTGATCTATGATTCATAATGTGCATGTATGAGAATGATCATTGTAGAAATAAAAATGACATATAATATCAATGGAAGGTCCTGAAGATGAACATACCTTAGCACGGGCTTGTTTCTTTTGCATTTCCTTAGCCTTGAACTCATCATCTGGATTGATATAATCCAGAAGATCTGATACACTGACAAAAGAAAAGTATAAGATTAATACTTAGGCAGCAAACAACCTAATAAAACAGATCATTCTGTAAATACAAAGATATTTTATTTTTCCCAGATTACTCTTTTCCTTTGGCACTGCCTTCGACAGAATAATGATAGAAGTAACAGCTTCAAATTTAAAGCAGGCCATCACTTCTATAGTTCTATTAATCCATGTTGACACTTAAAGATTAATTGTTCATTCACAAAGCATAACTTTTGCAGTCTCTTCAATGAAAATATTTGACAATCACAAGGAATTATGTCATCTACCTCAGATGGCCTCTGCTTGCTATTGAAGCATCAGGCTTTGGAGTACCATTACGTGCTGCTTCCTGCTGCTCTAGTGCCTTGGACTCAAAGTATTCCAGCCAAGCAGCAGCATCCTGTGGAGAATATGGTTAACAGATTTCGTTGTTACAATAAGAAAGGTAAATCATTAACTGAAATTGATGTCTAAGTGGAAGAATGCCTCATCAGGAAGCGGTTTTGTCTGCTTACCTGTGTCCGAAGATCTTCTGATCCGAGCTTTGCTTGAAGTATTCGTAGAGTTGTTTTTTCATGTTGGACACTCAAAGAGTATGCTTCCATTAAAGACAAAGCAATAGCAATAGCATGATAACTAGCAGCAGTCTGTCAATAAAACATACAGATCTAAGATGAGCTTTCAGTGTCAAGCTTTGTTTGAATCATGGAAGTGTACCCAGAATGTCCAAGAAAGAAGCGAGTGTACACATCAAAATTGATACAAGCAGGCACCAGTGTGTGTATGTGTCAGGGCGCAACACAGTCACACGGAAACACTGTGGGAGGTTGAGTTGCACACCTGTATGTGATCTGCACCAAGTAACCGCTGGTTGCATTTTAGAGCCTCATGCAGGTAACGGAGTGCAACATGAACGTTACCCAACCCTTCTTCCATCATTGCCACATTGATGTAAGTTGCAGCAGTATTAGGGTGAGAGGGGCCACATGTCAGGTGCAAAAGATATAGGGCACGATTCACATACCTGAAATGTGGAAATCAGAACATAATGTAGCTGAGACTTTTAAAAGAGAGTAAATAAAAACAGACTTCATATGCCATCACTAAACATGTAACTTCAGTAAATGAGAGCATGCACATACTTTAGTGCCAGTTCTGTATGTTGCAGGCGATAGTAGAAAACGGCAAGATCACCATAGCTTTTCATTGTATCTGGGTGATCAAGTCCAAGTTCCCTCTCGTTAATATCCAAAGCCTTCTGTTGATAGATAGTTGCCTGGACCAAAAAGCGCCAAGATTTATAAAGCCAGCCTTCACAACACAGCACAACACGGGATAGCATATAAAGAACAAAGTTTATATGCATAAAAAGTTAAACACCTGATAAGTGCATGTCAATTGTCAACTCCAGGTCACTCAGATGAGTAACACTACTGCATGGATTACACTAAAGCAGCCTACAATCTACACAGTCCACATGATCATCACATTTGAGTGTTGACCCAAATAATTCTGCATGATTCCAATTATAACACCCAAAAATGTCGAAACCCAATGCAACTCCATGAACAACAAACAATTTTTGTACAGAAGCTAATGCTTACATAATTTAAATTAATAAATACGATAGTGTTAAGGAGATAGAGTTGTATTAGGATATAGAGTTTGTATTCTATTCCATATATGTCTTATCTCTATGTGGTATATCCTCTTGTACTCTCCTATATATATGGCCTTTTGGATCACAATATCAATACACACAATATTCATAACATGGTATCAGAGTTTAGGTTAAAACCCTAACCTCAAATCTACATCCGCTGTTGCTGCTGCCCCCGGGAGGATGATCTCTCCCGGGGGGCGGCCACCTCTCCCGACCGCCGTGCATGCGCTGTTCGCCGGCCGTACGACACCAGATCGTCGGATCTCGCCGCAGTCGTCGTCGTCTGGCCGCCGCCCTCCTCGTGCTCTCACTCCATCCAGATCCGATCTGGATGGACCGCCCAGATCCGGCCTTCTCTGGCCGCCGCCGCCTCGGATCTAGCCGCCGCTGTCTCGGGGACTCCGCGTCGAGCCCGACCCGGCCGCTCGCGGTCGTCGCGGTTCCTACTCCCACGATCCAACGGCCAGTTGGCCAGTCGGCCTTTCGGCCGAAGAAGCCGCCCGTCGACCCATCCCTGCTGTTCTCCGTCGCAGCCGTCCGCCCGTCGTGACCGCCGTCCGCCGCCCGTCGCGGCTCTTCTTCGTCGTCGCAGCTCCTCCGGCCGCCGTCCTCCGCCCGTCGCGAATCTTCATCGTCAGGTGCCCGTGGCCGCCCGGATCTCCAATCCTCCGCTCGGATCTCCACCGTCTGCCCGGGGTCGGCGCCGGATCCGCCTCGCCTCGTCTGTCCGGGGTCGTCGGATCCGCCTCGCCCACCTCGTCTCGTCCGCCCGAGGTCGCCGGATCCGCCTCGCGTGCCGCCATCGCCGTCCCCGCCGTCGTCGTCGGATCCGGGATCCCCCGGCTCGTCTTCGCCGGATCTGTGCGGGAGAGAGGGAGAGAGATGGGAGTGGAGTGGGGAGTGAGTGGCGCCCGAGATGGATGGAGTGAGCGGGAGACGGGAGTGAGGGAGCGGGCATGGAGAGAGGGGAGAGGAAGTTATGAAGGAAAAAAATTCTGCTGCTAGTTTTTTTTAAGTCTTTTTCGTGAGTCCTTTGTTGCGTCCATCTAAAATCCGTAGTCTCTAATTTTTAGTTCGTCTAAGTCGTGCGAGTCCACAAATTTATTGTCAATCATAGAAGTGTAGGAATTTTCTTTTGCATGGCGGCGTGCCGCTCTATTCTACGGAGCGTGCGGATCGTAGAAGTCGTTATGATGCCGCCGCTTCTCTTTAAGCCGCCGCCCCGAGTTTCTAAAGCTGCCGCGCTTCTTTTGCACTACGCCTCCGTTGCGCTTCTTGTGCATTGCGCCGCCGCCATCTCGGGTTTCGATCTACGCTGTCATGCTTTTATATATTCCTCTTCGGTTTGATTTGTGATTTATTCAAAGGTGCGCATAGCGGCGACATCATCAAGACTCGGACTTCGGATTTTTCTTGTTTTAGTGTTAGCCCTTTTTCAAATGCAATGCTATTGCATACGCCTTGCATTTGAGGGGAGTGTTAAGGAGATAGAGTTGTATTAGGATATAGAGTTTGTATTCTATTCCATATATGTCTTATCTCTATGTGGCATATTCTCTTATACTCTCCTATATATATATCCCTTTGGGTCTCATATCAATACACATAATATTCATAACAGTCGAACACTATGAAAGACAACTACTGGCAAAGTCCCCAAAAAAGATACCTGGTTGAAGTCACCAGTATGATAAAGCACTACTGCCAAAAGGCTGTATGCTGCTGCAGTCATTCCGTGATAAGGACCACAAACAGCAACAAATTTTGCAAGAGCCTGTACCATCATATGCAACCATGTGCAGATTAGTATGAAGGAAATGGAATGGAGTAATTTTCAAGAAATTATCACATATGGATGTTAATAATAAGGCCAGGACGTTGTACCTTTGTGCCATAGTTGACAGCATCCTCGAGTTTTCCTTTGTCCAGGAAAGTCTTGGATGACTCCAACAAGGTGCGACCATCAGCTGAAGAGCATGCAACATGCTGCAGAGAAAAAAAAATCATTGTTAAGAACCAGAAATTCATGTATTTATCGATCAATTGCAGTTTTAAAAAGATAAAAAGTTACCTTGTAGATAGGAACAATACTGATAATATCTGACTTTCTGAATGGTTGCGGCATATCCAAGTCGTAATCTTTGGTAACTAGCTCAAGTCCTACCTAAATTGCTGGACTTGTTATTCAAATCATGGTTCCAGAAGTGAACAGGTATAATCTAAAATGTTGAACCCCACTCCCAAAAAAAGCAAAAGTGGTAACATCTAAACCATTACCTTGTGGCAGATACCACGGAGAATGGCGTACTTTCTTAGATCAAGGCAATATTCATCTTTCCATTTCCAGCCAAATCTCTTTATTAGAAAGACCTTCAACCACCTTTGTCTGAGGTTATGATCCTTGCCGCTATTGCCATCGTTATTTTCTTCTGGAAATGGTCCCAGCAAGATATTTAAACATGATGCAACCAATTCAGCCATGTCATTTATATCATGAACAGCTGCAATAACAGCCCGAAGTATGTGCTTAAATGCTCGAACTACCATCTCGTGTATACACAGGGACTGTATATGTGGGAGCTTATCAGCAAGCACAACCTGAAACATAGCAAAATAAAAAAGTACCTCAGTTGTCATACTGATGTATACGAGAGGTTGTATGTTCTTTTATTTGTTCAAATTAATGAACATTCTTTTTTGCGACTCAAAACAAATCCTAAACTTGATCAAACTGCATAGTATGTACCACTTGTCCCAATGAACGCATCTGGAGGCCCCTAGTGTGCATAAAATCTGTTAATGTCCTTCCATCAACAGGGGAAAGCTCAAGTGAACCAAAGTCTGCTACCTGATAACACATAAGGATGACAGCAAATTAATGTGTCACTTAGAATACATGTTTATGATTGCTGCAACTTGAGTACAATAAGTTACCAATTTTGGCAGGGCAGTATCATCATAATACGTGTGTGCCATCTCAATCAATTCATCAGGGGACTGCATAGAAAAGCATTGAATCATAAAGTATAATGTAATAGTAAAGAATGGGAGGAGCTACGTTACATGGATACGTTAGAAAACCAGCGTATTAGTATCAAATATAGATATGGCCCCGATACGGCCGGATACGTATCCTGCCCGTATCGGTGAATTCCTGTTTTTCAAAAAAAGAAAATAATTCCTGACTACCTGTCAACGATAATACGTCTACCAACTCAGAAGGGGAAGTTGGAATCGTTTATTCCCATCCCGCAGCCCCTTCTCGCTCCCATCTCACCCCACACCACCGTCTCTACTCCTCTCTTCCCCTAGGCTCCCACGCTAACATTCCTCTCCCCATGTAGATGGTGGCGTGTGCCACCCCTCTCCTTGTCAGCGCGGCGGTGTCCCTAGTCCTCATGCATGGTGAGTCCTCCCACTAGTCCTTTTCTCCCCTCTTGACTGCGGTAGTGTGGTATACTCGCAGGAAGCCAGGAGCTGGTGAGGGCAGCAATGGCTAGGAGGCAAGATATATGGCTATGGCTGGCAGGAATAGAAGCACACAGTTGTGGAGATGTTTGGGGCAGCAGTAGACTAGATGCCCTAAATCGCTTGCTATGGACTGATGGGCCTGCAGGATGAGTTGACCCATTTGCTTCTTCATTTTCTTTGTTATTGTGCCTCCTTTTATGTCTATTTGTGTGTGACGTACCATATCTTATGTATGTTTCTCTATATTTTAAATTTTATTATTATATATATACACACACATATCGCCGTATCGGTGTTTTTTGGGAAATGGCACATCGCGTATCCACATCGGTATCGGCGTATCGGGGCATCCTAGGGGACAAGCATGTTGAGAGACGTAAACCCCGTCGACCTATAGTACCGTACCAGTCTGGTTTGTGCAGTAACACAAAAATCACCAAATGGGCTAATTCTTCACCATAGGTGATATGGCCACCGTGATAAAGAATAGTATAAACTAATGAGGGGCTAATCATTAATAGCAATATAATTCATAAGCAAACTAACTACAATAATAGTTAAGTCACAGAAAGGCCACCAGTGAACTAATCTAGATTTTCGTTTGGACATCTACACAATGTGTTCTTGTTTTGGAGACAAGTGGGTCTAGTAAAATTTAGTTAATTCCCCCTAAAAACATTTAAGAAATCTCCAAAGCAGACATGATGAGGGAAAAACCTTAGCATGAAGTCCAGTTTCAGATTCCTTTAGTCTTTGGAAAGCAGCTTCTGGAAGCAAGCTCTGCAGAATAGCCTCTTTATCCTCCTTTGTGCTGGCAGTGTTACCTGTGTGTGCATCATCTGTATTTGGCGAAGTATTTTCTTTTGCAGATGCACTCTTTCCACTCTTGTCATCTGTCTTCTTCTTGATCTCCTTCAGCTGGCCAAATTGTTTCCCCAGGCCCTTCACTGCAGGAACATTTTTAGTCTCCTCACTTTTCTTACTATCAGTCTTCTCAGAAGTCTGATTCTGTAGATGTTGTATCCAGCAAGCACCAAGCTCCCATCTGATTTGTCTTGTTTCTGTTGGAGCCTCACCTTCAAGCTTCTGCAGGCTATCTGTCATTATCTTCCGGACAAAATTTGTAGTAGTTTCACTCTCTTGAGGATCAGAACTCTGCATCCGCTGAACTCCTCCAGATGATTGAGCACATGATTTATGAAGCAGCATCCTTAAGCTGGAAAAAGGAAATGTGGTTATCATATTAGTTTTATCTAATTGTCGTAGGGATGACCCAACCCTTCGTGACTAGACCTTACAACTGGTTTAATATATAATAGGCCTAATAGTATAAAGAAATATACCATGTACCTTACCTTATATAATTATTAAGGGGTAGGATGGGAAACTCTCATCCTACCCCACTCATGTATATAAACCCCTAAGAGGTGCGTGAGGGAAAGATGTCCACTCATTTTCTCACATACCGTCTCTCTCTGTTGGCTCTCCTCTTCTAGTGCCCCTCTTTACTGTTTGGTCTATAGTCACAATAGTTGGCGCCGTCCGTGAGGACGTGCAAGAAGCTGCGCAAGAGAAGGTGTTAAAGCGATGGCAATAAAGCAAAGAGCAGTGCGCGTAGCGACCGCCGAGCCCAACACACGGCGCCGGTGGTACCCCATGGCAACGACCGTGCCGTGCGGGTACGATCATCAACCGCAGCACCCCCGCTAGTACGACCTTCGATCGTGACGCCCGCGCTGGTACGACCATCGACGACGACGCCTGCGCCGTCATCTTGACATCATGGAGTCGGCTCCGAACAACATCGATGAATGCCGAGTCTCTCCGGTGGGGATTCCGCACGGAACATGCGTGCTCCAAAGCCTTCGCCCCGTCGCCGGCCGCGTCGACACCCATGACCATGCCGCGGTCGTGACTTCGGCGACATCTCTGACCGCACCGTGATCAAGTCTTCGCTGACAGACACGACCACCCCGTGGTCGACATATGGGGACGGAGCATCCGCCTCTGACTTCTCTGCCAAAGACTTCGCACGGTCTCCGCCGAGGACTTCGCACAATCTCCGCGAGGAGACTGCGCACGACCTTCGCGGGACTTCGCACGGCCTCCGCCGAGCTCCGCACGGTCTTCTCTGCGCGATCTCCTCTGGACTTCGCATGGATGACACCTCCGTCGGACTTCGTCTGACCTCCGCTGGCCCCCACAAGACCGCTGAGCTCCGCACGGTCTTCTTCGCTCGTTCTTCACGCGGAGACTGCGCACGACCTTCGCGAGACTTTGCACGGCCTCCGGCGAGCTCCTCACGATCGTCGCTAGAGTCCGCTGGACTCCGCGCGATCTCCGCCGGACTCCACGTGGACATCGCCTCTGCTGGACTTCGTCTGACCTCCGCTGGCCCCCGCTCCATCGTGGTCGTGACTTTGCCTGGCCACTTTGTAGTCATGCGTCCGTCCGACCGTCTCAGAGGCATCGCCTCGATAGGACAACATGCCTTCGCGGGAGACTTCACCACGGCTTGGAGGCATCGGCAGCGAGTAGCACAACTGCGCCTATCTTGTAGGCATCGCCTCGTGAGGCGGCGGCTGGTTTCGGCGTGAGGACTTCGGCGAGCCGCCTCATTCGCATCGCCTCGGTGGGACGGCCGGCTTGGCGTGGGACTTCACCAACCTCCTTATAAGCGTCATCTCGGAGGGACGGCACCACCCCTACTCCGCTTCCATGATTTCTTGGTGGACTCTGCATGCGCTTTATGATCAGTAAAAGAAAAACCCTCTTCCAGGGGATGCAAGCTACCAGTTGCATCGGCTCATCAGTCAGTACCATCGCGCTTGCTATCAGGGGATGAAGGGCTTAAATAGTTTGTCACGTCAACTTGCCCATCAAGATCTCCGCGCTTGCTGTCGGGGGACGGAGGGCTAGGATAGTTTGTCACGTCAGCTCACCCATCAGAACTTCCGCGCTTGCTATCAAGGGAGTCTTGTTATAGGGGTGGCCCAACCCTCTATGACTTGGCTTTGCAACTGGCCCAATATGTAATAGACCCAATAGTATACATGAATATATCAATGTACCCCTACCTTATGTAATTATTAAGGGGACACTTATGTATATAAACCCCAAGAGGGGCGTGAGGGAAAGAGGTCCACTCATTTTCCCACATATTGTCTCTCTGTTGGCTCTCTTCTTCTAGTCCCCTCTTTACTGTTTGGTCTATAACTACAACACTAACCAATATAATGGCAACAACAGCAAAAATTGACCAAGTGGATGGAGCTGGAAAAAATTACTTGGGATCTGTTTGGGTGAACTCGTGGTTGAGCATTACCAAGCATAAGAAAATATCTGCACATCATGTCAAAGTTCCTATTTCTAACCTGTTGACATTGAGAGCACTGCTTCCTCCTTCAGGCTGGTCTTCAATGTCAATGTCCTGCTGCTCTAGAGCAACAGTTGTCAACTGAGCATCTACTGGAACTTGGACAACAGCTGTATATCCACAATGCTTCACAACAACCACACCAAGTGTAGCAGTGTCCTGTAAACCAATAGAAGTACTTCAATAATTAACAGGAAGTCAGGAAATGAATAAAAATAAACTGTAACAACATGTATCAAAGAAAAGTCTTACCTGCACTGTTGCACTCTCATCAGCAGTGGCGCCCTTCAACAAGTTTCTCTTAGCAAGCTCATCAAAAGACATTCCCAGAGTCTGACTTCCATCCAACCGCATCTAACTTAGAACTTGCATCTGCTTTGTCCTTTGTGACTGTTATATTCATATCCCCGATTTGCTGTGTGTGCAAAACTGGACTTGTTGTGCCATTTGGTGCTTCATGTAAACTCTTGTGGTCGGGGATCATTTGCTCAATAGATGCAACAGCTCTAAGAACAGCAACATCTACAAACAAACTATGGAGTAGGAAAGCCTTCCTGTCTCGGACTTGCCTCTCCTCAGCTGTTTTGCAGGGCATTGCGGCCAGGATGGCAAATTCTTTAATCCATGGTCTATGGTCATGTTTTCCATCTCTTCCCTGACCGCCACCATTGCCACCCCAAGTTTCATCTTCTGTTGGAAGAGGTGGGAACACTGATGGAGAATCAGCAACAACAGGGGGGGCAACCCAGGTGTTTGACCGGAATCCATAAGGAAGATTTCCAAACTGCAATAAAACGTCAATTCAAAAAAAGCGAACTTCAAATCTCCACATCACAGTTGCGAATTCATGATTATACATGCAAACCAGGGTGCATCTCTTCATATGTAATGATTAATAAATCTCTTGCCTAAAATAAAGTTAGCTTTGGACTAAAAATTCGTTTCAAGATTTTCAAATGATCACATATCCAAGCACATCTATAAAAAAATGCGGAAACCAAGCATTAGCAAAAATCTCACCTTGTTGTGCTCAACAAAAGCCTTCATAAGAGCCTTGTAAGCCTGCAAATTGCAAACACATTTCCATAAAACAATGAGCAACACTCCTTAGGAATCAAATGACACAAGCTCCGAGGTCACACTTACTCCATCAAATGCCCGGCTCGTCTGCTGCAACAGCCTAACGAGGAGTGGCTGATGAGCGTTCGCTTCCCTGCGGATAGAATCCAGCTTGGGATGCCACAATCGTCAACAGCTTCCCATTACAAACCCTTACCTGCATATCAACACCCAAATTCTAGAAAACTATGCGAACTACAACTGCAATTGATAGACGGCCATACTGATAAAATTGACATCTTTTGTGACTGACCATACTGATGGCCACAGACGTGTTATGATACATTAACTATAATTTTCGTAAATATGAATAAAACCTAATGATATCTTTAGTTGAATTAAATAAGAGTTTAAAGAAACTACTGCCAAGACTTATCTGGCCACTGTTATGTCATCGAATCAATTAAATTATTCAAATTTGTGCTAAAACTTCGTAGCAAACTCACATCGATTTGGAAGAAGTCGTCGTCTCTCTTGTCAGCGACGAATGGGCGCGTCGACCTCCTAATGTCTGCAAGCAATCAAATTTTCATTCAAAAAAACAATCGGAAAATAATCCAAACATCACCCAAACCTACTGATCAAATGTGCTCCAAAAATACCCCCCAAAAAAACCGCATCAAACGAGTAGCACTAGCACTCACAATGGAGAGGCGGCGACAGGTCGGAGAACGAGAAGAAGTCGTAGAACTGCCCCAGCTTCGGCGGCGGGTACATGGGCTCCTCGCCGCCTCCGCCGGCGCCGGGCGACCCGGGCTTGGCGGCCTTCTCGGCTTCGATCGCGGCTGCATCGGGGGATGCGGGCTTCTGCTCGCGCTTCCTGGCCCCGAACGCGGTGGTGCAGGCGACGATGTCCAGGAGCCGCCGGACGTGCGCGACGGCGAGCTCCTCCGTGTAGTCCTCTGCGCCATGGGAAGGAGACGAGGTAGAACGAGTGTGTGGGTAAGGGGGGTTAGTCCTTTTCGCGTTTTGGTCCTCGACGAACGCGGAATTTGCATGTTGTTACCTTCGACGATGCTGAGGTGGCAGGGCTTGAGGGAGGCGATTTCCACCGTGTCCTTCAGCTGGGCCCCACGGACCTGCATTGCCACGTACAGGCTGTCAGCGGCGCAAATCTCAAAGCGGATGTGAACCCCTCAGATTTGTTAAGTTTTGGGCCAGCCTGTCTACCTCATGGGACAGGGAGTAGCGGGTGAGATGGCATGTGTCCACGTGGACGGCTAGAAGCTTTCGAACGTCGAGGATCTTGTCCGTTGATATGCCCTGTAGGTAATGAAGGGCACATGCATTAGTTAGCATGAGTAGTCAGTATTAGAATTTGAAGTTTAAAGTTCTCAATAAAAAGAAAGGAAAGAATTTGAATTTCATAAAAAGAAAGAATTTGAAGTGACCCCTCCCGTCTAGCTTAGTTACCATTATTTGGAATTGAAACTATGATTTTGTTTTTTTTTCCATTCAACCAAGCAAATGTTGTGACAGAAACTTCGTGTCTATTTAACCACATATTTTGACAAATGCCCTTACACGTCATATTTAGCCTATTTAGTGTTTATATATAGTTCCTTGCGTGTGTTAAAGGTATGTTTGATACTGCTTTTAAAAACGGCTTTTAGCTTTTGCTATAGTATCTAACTTTCAAACAGAGTATTTTTTTAAAACGGAGTCTACATGTTAATTGTAGTACACGTTAAAAGCCCAATATCTGTACCAGCTAAAGTCGCAAGGAAGTATTTCTTTCTCTGTAATTTCTGTTACAAATAGTCAAAATTTAAAATTTTCAGCCAAAAGCTAAAAATCACAACCATAAAAAACAGGCTCAGCGCGTAAATTTTGGCAGAAATATATTTCTGCTTAGTAGTCAGTGCTTGTTAGTGTGACACACTAGAGTACGTAGTGGAAGAAAAAAAATGGTTGGCTCGTTCTTTGTAAAGAAGAACTGGCCTTGGTAAGATAGAAATTCTTCAAAATGCATGCTATACGACAAAAAGAGAACAAAGGCAAAACTATTCACAAGGTGAGCTTTATGTGAAAAATCATGCAAGAAAACGAAAAAAGATAGGCGCTCACCTTGAGCGTGAGCTGCGTGTAGTCCGGCGTCTCAACGGTAACGTCGAGCACGGTGGGCAAGACTGCAGCAGTTTCATTCCACAAAAAAAAAACCAATCAAGTTAACACACACACAAACACCAGCCACGCACAAAGAATAATCTCTCTTAATCACCAATTAGCATCTGTTAAATAATCTTTTCCTTTCGTTTGTTTGGTAGAGCTACTAATTCCGGACAGATTAAGATTCTGCAAAATTTACATGGAAGAAGAATCAGGAGCTAGTTTAGCAACATGTTACACTGCACCTTTCTCTTCCTTCTTCCTCTTGTCTCCCCTGGCCTTGTGCGGCTTGGCCTTCCCTACCTTGGGCGCCATATCCCCACACTCACTAACTGACCAGACACTATACTGCAATCTCGTAATCTTTCATCGCGACCAATTGAGGCTCTGAAGAAGCAGCTCTAGGGTGCTCTTGGCATTGCAGAGAAGCTAGCGGAGCTGCCGTAAGCTAGAAAAGGAGAGGAGATAGCGAGCGAGAGAGCGCGAGAGGCAGTGGAGAGGTAGGTAGAGAGAGAGAGAGAGAGGATAAGGTGTTTACGGTGATGTGTAGTAGCTAGCTAAGCAGCTTAGTAGTGACTATTGCTGCTGCTCCTGAACCTGACAGGGTTCTTGCAGAACGGTTATAAACAGGGGAGAGGAGTGTTTTGCTTGGTCGGTCAAATGGCGACTGTAAGTATAATTTGTGTCTAGAACTCTTCGCTAGCTAGCTAATCTGGCAGTATTTTTGCTGTTATGTGTTTATATGCCTGCGAGTAAACATTGCGAAAATTATGGCCAATATCTAAGGTCGATACGATTTTAGTTTGTATTCAGAAAAGGGTTTCATCTGTGACTGTGATTTTGTTTTGAGAAAGGGGATATTTGAAGAATTTCATGGTGCTCAGGAATCCACCTGCACTTTTTCTTTTGCGGCGTCTGGCTTGTCTCTAGAAGCCGGGTGAGATTTTGTACTTACTCTATGCGTGTTTTCTCCTGCCGGTATGTACGAATAATGTGCACCACAAAAATGCTGGCCTTGTCTGCGATTTCGGCTCTGCTAGAACAAATGGCGCCTTGGATCGATGCACTATAATGGCTGCATATTGCAAAACCGAGAGAGCACATGCCAGTAGGGATGCAATCGGAGCGGATACGGTCGGTAATTGCTCATCCTGTATCCTATACCATATTTTTTCTCGGAATCGGAGTCGGACACGGATAGTGCCGGATACGAATACGAACGCGGATAGTATCGGTCACGAATACAGAACGAATACGGAGCGGATTCGATACGGTAACTATATTTCATCGGATAACACGCAAAAACAAAGATCCTAAATAATTAAATATAGATCATGCATATTAGGATAAATAATTAAATATAATATAGAAATATCATGTACTTGAAAGTTAAATACAATGAGCAACTTGTATACATACCAACAATAATGAGCAGAATAGTTATCTAGAACCACTTCACGAGGAGTATTACTGTGGCATCCCAAAATTTTGGTTTTCTTTCTTACTTATTTATTTAATTGGTTTCATTGGATTTTCTCTAGAAACTAATTTCCTTTTCTCAAATCCTTTAATTAAAGCCTAGAGAGTAAGTTATTAATTTAGTTGAGTAATTGTGCCTAAAACAAGTTGAACTTATTTTATTTAGATTCCTTACATTTTTCTGAATTTATGGGATTTTTTTGGGATTTATTTGGATTTTCCTACTATTTTTAGCTTTTATTTTAATTTCTGGGATTTTCTGAAAATCAAAACCTAAAATAAAAATTTAAATAATTATCCGATTCGGATATTACGAATAACTAGCATCGGATATTACCGATTAGATATCCGGATATTCTCCTATCCGCGAAACTACTCTCCGAATCAGAATCAGATTCGACAATTACTATCCGATTAGATACCATATCAGGCAAAATCATCCGGTTCTGACTATTTTCCGAAATACCATCCGAACTGCTCGGTCGGGCGGTCGGTCGGGAACTATCGAACCGATTGCACCCTACATGCCACGAATAAATCAGAGAACCACTTACTAGAACCATACCGAAAGCGCGCAATCAAGTGTTTCTCTTGCAGGCTGCGGCTTATAGGTTTCCAATGTTTCAAATTAATTAATTAATTATACATATATATATATATATTAGGAAAATTACGTAAGGCACCATGGTGCCTAGGCACCCACATTTGATACACGTGTATTATTGATATTTTTTTTGAGTTTGGGTATGAAAATGTTTTATACCCTTGATATATTTATGGTAAGTAAGTTTTGAACTCAGTTCAAACTAGTTTGAACTACTTTTGAGTTCAATGCGACTACTGATGAGTATATACCATAAAAATAGTTCAAACTAATTAAACTGAAGTTGAATTTAATTTTTTTGAGTTTGACATCTCAAATATACTTTTTAGGGGTATATGAAGATACCCACATCAAGCGTTACGAATCTCAAAGCAAATCAACGGGTATTGATATTGGTGCCTAGGCACCATGGTGCATGAAACACTAGTCCTATATATATATATATATATATATATATATATATATATATATATATATATATATATATATATATATATATATATGTGTGTGTGTGTGTGTGTGTGTGTGTGTGTGTGTGTGTGTGTGTGTGTGTGTGTGTGTGTGTGTGTGTGTGTGTGTGTGTGTGTGTGTGTGTGTGTGTGTGTGTGTGTCTATATGTATGTATGTATGTATGTATGTATGTATGTATGTATGTATGTATGTATGTATGTATGTATGTATGTATGTATATTGGTTCTATACTCCTATGAATATGTACTCCCACTTCTAAGTATTGTTATACCTCTTTATCTATTTGAGCATACTCTAATAATAATTATAAGATACTACAAAGTGAGTTGTATGAAAATTTTCATCAAAGTCACTTTTATAACATAATTTATGTATGTACTCTTTTTATATATGAAAAAGTGTATAGTGTATATAGCAAAAAATAAAGGGTTCCGATGAAACTTTTTCAACCAAGTCACATTGGAGTATCTTAGAATTAGTATTTAAGTATACTAAAATTGATAAAGAGATATAAAATATTCGTTTAAGTGATACATTGAAAGTGGGAGTATATACTCTTGAAAGTACAGAAAAGGCTTCCTACCATACTTTTAGGAGTACATACTCCCACTTTTAATATACTACTTAAACCAACAGGTTATACCTCTTTATCATTTTTGGTATATTTATATACTAATTCTAAGATACTCCAATATGACTTTGTTGAAAAATTTTCATCGGTGCTCTTTATTTTTATTTTATACCCTTTTCCATACATAAAAGTAGTATGTACATAATTATGCTATAAAATATGGATTTTGATGAAATTTTTTTGTGGTACTCACTTTAGAGTATCTTATAATTGGTAGAAGAAGAAAAGATGCTTTAGACGCTGTTGAATGCGGCAAACTTTACTGTTTCATCTGCTTCTAATTAACTCTAAGAGATAGATCGCTCGATAGTGCATGAATGTGGTGTAAGTTAACCAATGGAGCAGCGCGCCCAGTTGTACTTGTAGGCTTGCGCGCATGCGTGTGTTGAGAGAAACAGATGAGGTGCCCTTGGAGGCATCCTGGGGAACCAATGGACAGAGTTCGCCCCCCTTATCTCGTCACCCTGTCTCTCCCTATCTCAGCCAATCTCCAATTTCTCTACTCACATTTATCTGGCCTATTCTTTTTTTGTTTTTTGTGGCTTTTAGTTTCAAATTTTCCAGAAGCTAAAACAAATCAGATGGCTTCTTGAAGCTTGTTAGACCATGTGGCTAGGTTTAAGATATTTTGATGATGAATAATTGACAATGATTAATTTGTCATGATGAATAATTGGTGATTTTGTTTAGCGGTGTTATGCGAGTTGTGTCACGTGTGTGCGGGCTGATGTTGGTCAAATTGAAACGAACTTGTGCCGGAAGAATGTTCTTTGGTCTTTGCATGTGCAGGTTGAGCATGGAGGTGATCATGGTCGGTGACGAGTAGGACCGGGACTACGATGGGGAGATCCGAGGTTCAGACGGTCGAGGATGTCATGGGATGATCGGGCTCATGCTTGGGCGCATGGAGATCAAAGGTTTATGGTACGTGAAGAAGCTACAGGAGGTGCGGTCCTGCAGGCTTCAACACGTGACGCGTTAGAAAAGTTGGAATTTTGGAAAACCCGTGTTAGGAAGGGTTTCGGGTCCCTTTGCTGTTGAAATTGGATTAGAACTCGTGGACTTAGGATAAGCCCAGATTTTGGGCCCTAAACTATAATAGAGGTGGGGTTGGAGGCTAACCCTACGGCTTTTGGTAGAAACAATTTTCATGCTAGGGTTTAGGGGTGCTTAGGAGGGCACTTTATAGCCACCATGATTCAGAAATAAAAATAGATCTACTCTATGAAAAAGAAGACTGGCGGCGCATGTTTTCTCGTCGACGCCTCGGTTTTCTTCGCTGCCGAGCGACGTGGTTTCTCGCCTTGATTCACGCGTAGAAAAATCAAGGCAGGGGCAGTGTCTGTCGCACGTATAGGAAAAAACATCAAGTCGTATCGAGACACAAAGAAAAAGGAGCGTAGGATGTGGTGGCCGTGACGCGAGAAAACAAGAAAAAAATAGAAAAGAAAACGAGGGCGGTTGATGGATAGATGGAAGTGAATAGTGTCTGCATTTTTCAATTAAAGTTTGTGAGTTTTTTAATTCACATATATTATCATTTTTCCTCATTTTTGATTCCTATAGATTCTCCATGTATTGATCTATGTCTAGATAGTTTTTGTGCTTACATTCATGAATTAGTTTGAATTAAAAATCAATTGCTAGATTGAAAGAAAAATGATGTTTCGCTGTTCGATAGCAACCTTTTTCTCACTGCTACTGATGCGCTACGATGAAATCGCTGCGATCTTGCTACAATAGCTGCTCTGATTACACTCAAAGCAATTGCTACAGTAAAATCAAAAAAATCTGTTTGTTGTTTTTTTTGTTATTTCTGGTTTTTCCAGATTAAACAATTAAAAGGCAAAAAATTAAAAAGAGTTTTCGCTGTGTGCTGCAATCATTCACCTCCCTTGATTGCCATCGACGATCCTATAAGTGGTATTAGAGCGAGGTTACAATGGCATCAGATCGGGATCGCTTTTCAGGCAAACCACCATTTTTTTATAGATCAGATTATCTTTATTGGAAGACACGCATGGAGGTTTTTCTTCAGGCATAAGGTAATCCTATCTGGCAAAAAGTTGAAAATACATATGAAGTACCTCCTATTGTTACAACTGAAAATTCATCTGACGTTGAAGCTAATGCTAAGGCTAGAAATATCTTGTTGCAAGGTTTAAGTAGAAACGAGTTTGTTAGAATTGCTCACCTAAAATCTGCAAATAAAATTTGGACCACTCTAGCTGATTATCATGAAGGATCTAAATCTGTTAAAGGTGTGCGTCAGAATCAATTCAAAAAGGAGTATTCTAAATTTGAGATGAAACCTGGGGAATCAGTAGATGCTCTTTTTGATCGCTTCAATAAAATTGTTAGTGATTTGCAATCTGTTGATGTCACATATTCTGATTCTGACAACGCTCGTCAAATTTTAAATGCTTTGGATATGTCTGTTTGGAATGTGTTAGTCACTACCATCAATCATTTTGTTAATATGGAAACACTCACTTTGAATGGTCTTTATTCCAAGATGAAAACATACGAGATTGATGTTTTGGCCAGGATAAATAAGATTAATTCTTTGGGCTTAGTGACTAACCAAGCTGACAGTTCTTCTAGTTCTTCTATTGTTTCTTTGTCTGCATTGTGCTCTATTTCAGATGAACAATTAGAGGAAATTTCAAAAGAGCAGCTTGTACTTCTCTCCAACAGGGTGACCAAGGCAATTAACAACATCAGATCTAAGACGGAGAAGAGCTCCAATCAAATGCTATGAATATGGTGAGCTAAACCATATTAAGATGAATTGTCCCAAACTGAGAAGCAAGGAGGTCAAAAATGACAAGGCACCAAGTCGTCGCTCTCAAATCAAGATTGATCCAAACAAGAAGCGCAATTATCGCAGAGCAGTCAACAAGATAATTTCAACACTTGATGAAATTATTTTGAGTGATGATGATTCTGAAAGCGATGATGAGGGAAATGAGAAGAAGACAAAGGAGGTGAACTTCACAGGGATGTGTTTTATGGCCAACAATGAGGAGCTCAATATGGCCAACAGTGAGGAGCTCAATGATGATGATCTTTACAGTGATCCTGATGAGGTAAAACCTTCTTACACTGATTTATCTCGTACTGTTCTTAGATTGACAGATGTGCTTAATAAGTATAAAAAGAAAATTAAGAATCATGATTTCGTTGTTGAGGGCTTAAATTCTGAAAATCAATAAACTTAGAGCTTCTATTTCTGATGATGAATCTTGTGAGTCTTGTCATGTTTTACATACTGAGTTGGAATCTGCTAGTTAATGCATCAAACTTGGTTCAACTTAGTGATGTAACTGCTAAACTTAATGAGTTGAGATTGGCACATGACTCTTGTGGTAAAAAGCTAAAACTTGCAAATGATGAAATTGAAAAGCTCAAGTATAGTTCTTCTACAGGTTTAGAGTCAAGTATTTCAAATGTTCAATCTAAAACTTGCTCTAAATGTAAATTACTAGAAGCTAGACTTACTTCATCACAAGAAACAATTCAACAGATGCTTTATCATGAGATATCTTCTTGCTCTAATTGTCCTAAGCTTAACACTGAAATAGAATCTTTAACTAGACAACTTAATGATTTTGCTGAAAAGGAAAGATTGGCTCAGTCTAGTGCTTCTAAAAAATCTTGTGAATGAATCTGCTAAATGCACAACTTGTCCCACTCTAGCTAAAGAGAATGAGTACATGAAAGACATTGCAGAGAGATTTTCTTTTGGCAAGAAAAATTTGAATATGATTCTAGACAAGTCAAAAACAAGTGTGAAAAATCGTGATCTAGGATTTAATTTTGTTGAGCGTGCCAAGAATAATCCTCCTTAGGTTATTAAACCTCTTGAATCTAGAAAAATTGAAGTGAAACTTGAACCAAAACAAACTGTGTTTAAATCTGCTGGCTTTGCGCAAAAATCATCGAATCATATTATTGGTGCTAGCTCATTTTCTCAAAAGAATTCTGGTAATGTTAAATTTCAATGCACCTATTGTGGAAGAGATGGACACTTGCATGAATTTTGCTTTAGGTGTGCAAAGAAAGAGAAGAAGGAAAGATTGAATGCTTTGAAACAAAAATGTGCAATGCTTTTTGTTTCTAGAACTGATGTGAAAGCTAAGTTTTTTTAGAACTTTCATGATGGTTTTAAATCCGCTTCACATGCTAGATTGAGATTTAATTCAAATAAATCACGTTCTTTTCGGCATTCTGATCACCTACATGCACGTGATTTTGGTTCTAGCTTTGTTGCTCCTATTCGTCGTGTGTCTCAGTACTGGATTCCTGGATCTTATTTCACTAACCCTGTACTGTGAGACCGATGTTTTCTGTGATGTAAGAACAGCTGACAAGGATGGAGAACATGAGCTAGATTGGGTTCCAGTCTTTTATATCATTGTTTGATTGGAACACTTGATGGTTCTTCATTCTCTTTGATGGCTTCCAAGAGATTTTAATCTTTGAGAGACCATGTGGAAAAGGTGATGTAGTCTTACACCTTGTTAAGCTTGATTTTCAAATGATTGATATTCACATGAAATCGCTTGATACTTCTCGTTTTGCTCATGTGTGAAGTGAGTTTGGTGTGTTACATCTTATGGGATTTTTTTGAGGGGGAGTTTATGTTTAAAAAATTTAGGAAGCTTTGTTTATTATAATTGTCAAATAAATCACTCAGTCCAAGCCATTGAAATTAAATGAGTTTTTTAAATAGAGCTCTCTTTATCATATTTACTCATATGTTGTGTACCTTTGATCGTGACTGGTTATAATTAATTTGCTATATTTGAACTAAAATATGACACGGTGGAATACTTTGACTAGATTAATCATAGATAGTACTTTACGATGTTCATCAAAAAGGATTAGCTTGATTGTGAGTCTTATTTTAAATCTTGGCTATGAGGCTCGCATGTTTCATATTGCAATCTTTTTATGATCACTCAATTTGACATGTTGTAAAAAATGAGTAAGAGAATTGAAAAGATGTATGTTTCAAGCATGCCATGGTATACAAAAGAAAAAGGCACAAAAGGGCATAAATAAAAAGAAATATGCTTCAAGCATACCACCATCTCAAACAAGAATGCTACAAGCATTTTATTATGAAAAAAAGTATGGTACAAGCATGACACATGCTTATGAATTGAGTGTGGTGCAATACGTTATTTTATGAGACTACTAGCTCGTCCGGATTTAAAATTTGCTTCACTTTTAGGCTTTGATTTTTTGTTGTGATATCTCATTATGCTCTTTATAATTTATTTGGTCATTGTCGAGATGCCTGCTATTAATATAAATTGTTTAATCATGCTCAATCTGGTTTTGATATTGCTATATGATATATGACTTTATATGATCTAGATAGCTCTACTAAAAAATTGGCTTGGTTCTTTTATTTAATCAATGCACAATGACTTGTATAATCTACAAAGCTTCTTGATTTTTACTCTCATTGCTCCTGCTTAGAATTAATCCTTCTTTGAATTTTCTTGATGATTAAATTGCCAAATAGGGAGAGATTTGGTGTGCTTTGTGAGATTTTGGAGAGAATAAATAAAACCTCTCTTGTGTTGAGGGGGAGAGTTTTTGAAGAGATTTGAGATTGTGGCTTAAAATGCTTTTTCGGCTTCAGTTCTTCACTTATATCTATTTGAAGCTAATTCATCATGCTATCTTGAGATGTTGTCAATGTATTCATCAAGGGGAGATTGTTAGACCATGTGACTAGGTCTAGCATATTTTGGTGATGAATAATTGACAATGGTTAATTTGTCATGATGAATAATTGGTGATTTTTTAGCGGTGTTATGCGAGTTGTGTCGCGTATGTGCGGACTGATGTTGGTCAAGTTGAGACGAACTTGTGCCGGAAGAATATTCTTTGGTCTTTGCATGTGCAGGTTGAGCATGGATGTGATCATGGTCGGTGACGAGGAGGACCGAGACTAGGATGGGGAAATCCGGGGTTCAAACGGTCGAGGATGTCATGGGATGATCGTGCTCATGCTTGGAGCGCATGGAGATCAAAGGTTGATGGCACGTGAAGAAGCTACAGGAGGTGCGATCCTAGAGGCTTCGACACGTGACGCGTTAGAAAAGTTGGAATTTTGGAAAAACCCGTGTTAGGAAGGGTTTCAGGTCCCTTTGTTGTGGAATTGGATTAGAACTCGTGGGCTTAGGATAAGCCTAGGTTTTGGGCCCTAGACTATAAATAGAGGTGGGGTTGGAGGCTAACCCTGCAGCTTTTGGTAGAAACAATTTTCGTGCAGGGTTTAGGGGTGCTTAGGAGAGCACTTTATAGCCACCATGACTCAGAAGTAAAAATAGATCTATTCTGAGAAAAAGAAGACTGGCGGCGCGTGTTTTCTCGTCGACACCTCGGTTTTCTTCGCTGCCGAGTGACGTGGTTTCTCGCCTTGATTCACGCGCAGACAAATCAAGGCAGGGGTAGTGTCTCTCGCGCGTACAGGAAAAGGCGTCAAGTCGTATCGAGACACAAAGAAAAAGGAGCGTAGGATGCGGCGGCCGTGACGCGAGAAAACAAGAAAAAAATAGAAAAGAAAAAGAGGGCGGCTGATGGATAGATGGAAGTGAATAGTGTTTCCGTTTTTCAATTAAAGTTTGTGAGTTTTTTAATTCACATATATTATCTTTTTTCCTTGTTTTTTATTCCTATATATTCTCTATGTATTGATCTATGTCTAGGTATTTTTATGTTTACATTCATGAATTAGTTTGAATTAAAAATCAATTGATAGATTGAAAGAAAAATGATGTTTCACTATTCGATCGCAACCTTTTTCTTGCTGCTACAGTATGCTAACAGTAAATCGCTATAGTAACCGCTACAGTAAAATCAAAAACTATTTTTTTTATTTCTGGTTTTTGCATATTAAACAATTAAAAGGCAGAAAATTAAAAAAAGTTTTCGCTGTGTGCTGCAATCATTCACCCCCTCTGATTGCCATCGGTGATCCCACAAAGCTACTACTTCATGAGTCTAAAACCATGTGCATCATCTACGTCGGCGTCTCCGCTGTCCGCCCTTGTCTCAAAAAATACATACAAAAGCCACCAGCAACAACCTAAAAGAACATGGCCTCTATTCTATTTTTCCCTCCTCCAAGGCTCCAACTCCCCAGGGAGTGTGCACCTACTTTATCTAGGTTGCCTCTTGCTTCTATTGCTTCATGGGCTATTTTTTGAGCAAAGGTAGCCAGTTAATTTGCGTGCCCTGGTTTCGAACTTGTTTTGGGTACTATAGCCCGATTGATTTTAGGGCCAAATTGCTTGTCTTTTTTATTCCTTGGTGTACATGTTTTCCTAGCCCGAGTTTGTTTAGTTGCATCATTTGAATCAATCAAATTTTAAGCTCTCATTTTTTGTTGTATTGATTTAATTAACCTTTGTGACACACGAGTCATTTTAATATATAGTCGCAACAAGTCTATTTCATGTTTCATGACAAATTAATATAACCTATCACACCAATTTATTATATTGTTCGCCATTCGATTGAATCATTGGAACAATTCAATTCCATGCTTAGAACAATTCGATTGAATCCTTGGAACAATTCCATTTCACACACAAAATAATTTGATTGAACTCTTGGAACAATTCAAATGAATGCTTTGAGTAATTCGATCTCACGCTTGGAACAATTCGATCTCTCATTCAAAACAATTTGATCAGACCCTCAGGACAATTCTGCTCCACGCTCGTAACAATTTGATCTCTCACTTGGAACAATTTGATCTCATACTCAGAACAATTCGATTGAACCCTTGGAGCAATTCCATCTCATACTCAGAGCTAGGGGTGAAAATGGGCAAATACGGGCAGATATTGTTCATTCCTATCCTAACCCATATTTCCCCTCGGATTCAGAGTTAGATACAGGGATACGGATATGAATTCATAGTTTTATGATTCAAGTTGAAAATAGATGAAACATGTGGATAGTACGGGCATATAGAAAAGGATTACATGTTGAACACATACCATCATCACTTTGACATGAGTACATGACATAAGTTCATACATATCCTTTTAACACGAGTACATGATATGAACTTGACATGATATCAGTGATGGTGAAAATATCTAGTTCTTGTAATGCAAAGAATCATTTGTATTCTATGCACTTTAGTTATGTTTTTTTTCCTACCATTCACTACTCATGCTATAAATAGAGTGGAGGAAGTGGAGAAATAAGATGGGAAAAACTTAATAAACATTCCCCTTTTATTTGTTGTGTTTTGCATCACTATATTTTTTAGATGTAGTTATTTTTAAGTTATAATATATTACAAAATCATATAGTTGTAACACTACAATCATATTTTATCTATAGATATAACTGTATCATCTTCGTACTTTAAAATATGTAAAGGGTTAAATATAAAAAAATGTTAAGTAAGAAATTTGAAAATCTTATTCAGTGTGATTAGCAAGTAAATCAATTGAGCCAACACCTAGATATGTTAGAGATAAGGAATCAGTTATTTGATAATGTCTCTTTTTTGGTATAGTCGTTATTTGATCTTATCGATCCCTAGAATATTGTAATTAGATGTACCTTCCAAAGTTGGGTGTAACTTGCCTTGCATGGCTTGTACGTGTACTTGGATGTATTTAGAGAAATGCAGTTGCCCCCAATGTGGCCTTCTCTACCAATTCTCTCTTTCTCTTTTCTGTTTACAAGATATCATATTGGACTCCTAGTATTTATAATATGTTCTACATTTGAAAACCCAAATGAATAGAAGAGGTGACATGGTTATAAAAACTTGAAAGATGAACATGAAGCCCCTCTACACAAGTTCACTAATCTTGTATCACCATGCGTTGTTTCTTCGATGTCCAGAAGGGATGGAGTGAAGGATCTTATTGTGAAACAACTAAAGTTATTTGCTCAGCTAAATGAACTTTGGTAAATTATTCATATGTTTTAAATTCTATCAATATCATATGTTTGTTATAAGTCTAAAAATTAAAGGTTTCTATGCACTGTGTATATAACCTTCTATAATTCTTTTATCTAACGTAAGGGTATTTTTAGGTGCTAATGATGTCCAAATCAATGGTGTTACTCAAGAACTAAAGAACCCCAACTAGTGGAATCAACTAAAAGTGCTTGGACTAAGAGCATCCATGTCTGTGGATGATTTGGTAAACCATCTAGGTAGACAATTGCATAACCAAGCAAAGAACTAGAGCTAATCCTCCACTGCCCAATAATGAAGCATCATCCAAAGAATTACTAAACAAAATTGCTCAATGCTTTTTTAGTAACACATAGTGTCTGCTAGTCTCAAATGAGAAATACCTAATGACTAGGGTGGATTGTCTTTGTTGTTTGCTTTAAGGAAGACACATTGCCATCCACCATACCGAAGCCTAAGTCCAATGATAGTGGCTGGATTGGTGTAGGCGAAGTGCATTATGATGGCTTTGATGAAGAACTCAGTTAGCACCTGCTATGGAAAGTGCAAATGGCAACTTCTGTATCTCCCTCACATAGCATTTATTACGTAGTTCTTGTTCATCATACCGAAGGACTTTGACTCTGATAACTGAAGTGGAACATACTTCTTTTTCTCATCCCTGGGATTAGAGCAACCATTATAAAAATGTAATCATTAGCAAATAAGTTAGCACATTCCTTAATATGTTTTAGTCCCTAGATTGCTTGGACAACATTGCGTTGAGTGTTCATTAGTTCATTTGACTGAAGAATCTTTTTTTTGCAACAACATATTGCCAATTTATTTGTAATAATCATTTCAAAGGGCTTATATTTATCTTAAAGTACTCTCATTCAACTTGGATGTTGTTCGCCATCTTTTACTCAGCTTGGTACCTATATCTTTTACTCAGGTTTTTACTTGGTTATGATATTGGAATATTACATATGCAGCTCAGACATCATAGTGATTTCTCTTACAGTACTTTCATTCAGGGAGTTGCTTTTTTGCTTCTGAGTCTCCCTCGCATAGTATCTATTCTATAGTTCTTGTTCAACATACTAAAGGACTTTGACTCTAAGAACTAAATTGGAACAGACTTCTAGTTCTCATTCCTAGGATTAGAGCAACCACTATAAAAATTATAATCATTAGCAAATATGTTAGCACCTTCCTTAATATGTTTTAGTCCCTAGATTGCTTGGACAATATTTCGTTGTTTGTTCATTAGTTTATTTGACTGAGGAATCTCCTTTTGCAACAATAGATTGCCAATTTATTTGCAATAATTAGTTCAAAGGGCTTAGATTTCTCTTAAAGTACTCTCATTCATCTTGGAAGTTGTTCTATATCTTTTACTACTAAGCTTGGTACTTGGTTATGATATTGGCATACTACATATACGGCTTAGATATCATAGTAACTTTAAAACATGAAATATCATACAGAACTCTAATGGAAGACATTGCTAGCAAAAATATCTGACCAAGGGGGGAATTCATATAACATGCACACACATTTCTTTTCAAATAAAAATATAAAAATACTTCGCAAATGTCTCATATGCATTTGCATCCTACAAAGAAATAGGTACCATAAATATGCACCCTTCGTCCACACAAAGCAAACCATGAAATGAAATAAGATATATGGAATTCTAAACAAGATCGATAGACCTTTGGGATTGATGAGGACATCCCGATTGGTCCAATTATGCGAGCACGAGCTAAAAAGATTAATCAACAGGTGAACTCGCTCTTAATTAAATTTGGCTTTAATTTACATGAGAACTGGCTACTACCTAATGCTAGTATTTTAATTGTTCTCAGGTTTGTACGGAAGACAATTAACAAAGAGAGCGGTGCAGAGGAAGGCAGCAGGTAGCATTAAAATTCTTGATTGGAAAGCAAAGAAAGAAATATCAAGGAAAAAAAGAAAGTCATGCATACATGTATCCAGATGTGGCAACCTAAATCCACACGTGACAAAAAAGCCATGCATGTATCTAGACGTGGCAACCAAAATCACATCTACGTATCGCTTGGTGTTTCTCGCGCATGCTCGGATGCAGACCAAGAGTGTTATTCGGATGTTTTTTTGCTGAGTCGGTCTCGAATGTTGCGGTTCGGACATTTGCTTATTTTTGTTGTTAAGTCCGTCTCGATCGTGAGGCCCAGTTTTGTCTTCAGTCGAAAAAAAATTTTAGACGGCCTTAAAAGTCTTGTTGGGTGCGTGTGCTAAGGAGAGACCACAAGAAATCAATCTATTATTTTCAGAGAGAGCTATGTGCTTATTCTTCCTAGGGTTTAGCATATAATTACAACCTAGAGGGGAATCGGGCGTTCTTCCCGTTGTTCTTTTGTGTTTCCTTGTGATTGGCTGGAGCAACGACATGTCTACTTGGTGGTCGGGTAGACGGGATCATGAACGTGTGGTTGGGAGAATTCTTTTATCGCAGGTTGCTGTTCTAACAATGGTTAGCGCCATCGATTTGTTAGGTTGAACGGATCCAAATTATCTCCATCGATCCTACACCGTGAAGATCGGGCAATCCCCCGCATCATCTTGGTATCAGAACGTGGTTGACACGGTAGGATCAATTTACCCATAGTTAGATTTATTTTTTTTCCTAAACACAAAAGGCCAAAAAAATTTAAACCCTAGTTTTGCATCTATTATTTTTCATGAGTTTTGTTAAGTTTTTGTCCATTACAATTTTTTTTAGGTGTTGATCGTCGTGTTCCTTTACGTCGCTTGATCATTGTGTTATTTCTTTTGTTTCACCTAAACCCAAAAAAAAAATCCCGATCACTACAGTGTCATAAACAGTACCATGAATAGTACTGCTACAGTGCCGTGAACAGTACATGTGAAAAATTTTGCTCGTGCTCGTTTCTGTTAAATATATCCATAATTTTCCGTTCACTTTTTAGACTAGTATTTGATAATTGCATTAAGAGTTGTTCTTGGTATTAATTTACACTTGCTGAAATTTTATTTTTTGTGCAAGGGAAATCTAAACCTTAGTGCCAACTACAAGAAAAAAAAAAGAAAGAAAAAGAAGAAGAGCCTCTGCAAAAAAAAAAGTGAGCGTTAGCCAAATTGGGGTTAGCTAATTCTAATTCATAATTTCAGCTTGTGTAATTAATTTCTTTGAGCAATCTTGTGCCTTTATATTCATATTATTGCAATTGGCTAGCGTCTCTCCAAGTACTTGGTGCAAAACGAGCTATTTAATTCTCAATTTCAGATCACTTCTATTTAGCTCATTCCTTTGTTGCATCGAGTCATATTGATTTTGCGTGTGCATTCATACACTTCACTTAAATCTTTTGGATCAGCACTTAGGCAAAGTTTTCTAACTTGGACTATTACTTAACAACATCAAGAATTTCAGATTGCATAGGTTGTTATTTTCCCTCCAAGCTCCATATATAAGCTATTGTTATAACAACGCTTGTGCAATTGAATTCGCTTAATCTATCACCTTATATTGTCTACCGTCACCAAAGTGTGTGCAGCTCTTCAAATTCCATCAAGGACGCATAAGAACTTCGGTTGGTAAGAAAAGGTGAGGTTGAGTGAATTCTTTTTCTTTTTGTTTACACTAACCATGGCAGGAAAAGGAGAACAAGCATATATGACCCAGGCGGACCTTGAGAAGCTCACGAATGATTTCAACACTCAGTTGAATGACAACATGAGCGTCTTAAGGTGGGAGATACTAGAGGAGCTTCGAAGAGAACGGGGCCCAATTGGTGTCCATGAAGGAGGTGTTGAGCTTGATGAAACCAATGAGGAGAGGGCTGCACGGTTCGCGAGAGAAGTTCAAGCAGATCGAGCCGCTGCCAATGTGGGTCGACCACCCTTTCCCGGGCGTGAGGGAGGTGTTTTGGGTGCTGACCATGGCCAATGGAGAGGCCGTGGCCGTGAGCGCGGTGGTGCCGTCCACAATGAGGACTTCGACGATGACTTTTGGCTACACCGCAACGACAACTACCAACACCATGGCCATCATCACGATAACCCGTGCGTGGAGGAGAAATTTGGGAAACTTAAATTTACTATTCCCAAATTTGAAGGTGCTTCTGATCCAGATGCCTACCTCACATGGGAGCTCAAGGTAGATAAAATCTTTCGGATGCACAATTATTTGGAGGAGAAGAAGCTACACATGGCATCACTTGAGTTTGATGGGTATGCATTGATTTGTGGGAGCAAGTGTTGAACCAAAGAGAAGAGAATTGAGAACCTCCAATTGCATCGTGGGCTGAAATGAAGCAAGAGCTGAGAGCACGTTTTATTTCTAACACTTATAAACGTGATCTTTTTGTTAAATTGTAGAATTTGAGACAGGGAGGTTGCTCGGTGGAGGAATACTACAAGGATATGGAGTAAGCTATTATTAGGGCACATGTGCACGAAGATGAAGAGCAAACACTTACGCGTTTTCTGTTTGGTCTAAACAAAAATATTAAATGCATTGTGCAATATCAGTCCTACAATACTGTTGTGATTTGGTGCATCTAGTGACCAAGGCGGAGAAGCAGTTATTAGAAGATTTAAAACCGGCACCAAGGACAGCATGTTTCAACTTGAAAGCTCCATCATCATCATCCTCTAATGCCACCAAAGCACATTTCAATTTGGGACGAGGTACATTTTCAGCTAGTACTAATTCAAATACTAATGCTCGTTCTTCCTCAATTGCAAAAACATCATATACTTCAAGTGAGAAAAAGGCCTCCATCCCCTACATTGTCAATTGGGGCTACAACAAAGAGTAGAGAAATTCAATGCTTCAAGTGTTTGGGACGTGGTCATATTTCTAGAGAGTGTCCCAACAACTGAGTTATGCTTATGACAGAAGATGGAGAGTATGAATCCGTAAGTGAAGATGAGGTTGAGCTTAGTCATGAAAAGGAGAGATATGAAGATATATCGGATTACAATGAAGAGGTTGATGTGTTGAATTATGAAACGGGAGAGGCATTAGTTGTCACCAAAAATTTGAGACTGGTCAGATATAGAATTTGCCCCTCCTACATAACAGGATAGATATATCTGGGCTTCTCGATGTGGTCGGATAAAAAAGTGTATGGCCATGTCACGAGTGGTCAAAGAGTAGACTGAATGAAGTTATCCATTACTAGATCAGTAAAAGATTGAACAGTCCATAGATATCATGTTTCTCACTTGGAGTTCAATCGGGATGTTGGACGATCAACTATTTCCACTACATCGATACGTGCTACATTGAATTAGTCTGCTTCAACTTTTCTTCCGCTGCACTATATGTCTAATAGTAACGATCTATAATCTCTTACTTGTATAGCTTCCTAGTTTATGCGGTAAAAAATTTAATTTGTGCTATTGTAGCCTACCCATGTCCCAACACTTGTTGTGTATGATGATGTTGACTATCAATTTGTGAGCCAGAAAGTGCATATACACAATGAAAAAAACTTAGGGTACCATCCCGGCATCTTCTCTCTTACGCACGACAGCCAGGGCACGCGGTCCAGTTATAGAGGGAGGCCGGGGAGGTAGTGGGCGGCAACGGAGGGTGGCATAGTGAGACGGCCGCGCAGTGAATATTAGGTTGGGTGGGGTGAGAGCGGCAAGGGAGGTGGAGATTGTAGTGTGGCGAGGTCCGCCGGTGGGGAAGGAAGGGCAGGGGGTGGCAGAGGAGGAGTGTTGAGCTACAACCATGCCAGAGAAGAAGGCAAGGATGGCTGCAGGCATGGAGAAGAGAGAGGGAGAGGAGGAAAGCTATGGGGGAGGGGAAGGGGAGCGGTGGTGCCGGGGGAGGCTAATGGAGCTATTCTATTGCAACAAGATAGTGTTACCTAGTATCTCTCATACACAAGTCGTAGGAAATAAGTTGTGTGTAACTTCTTTGCCTATGCTATTTGTGGTATAATTTTCTATAAGACAAATCTCATACTCCTCTCCATTGATGGCACGAACAATTGTTCTAGAAAATTAAGCATATATGATATATACTACCCTAAAGTTTCTTCAAAGGAGTTGAAATTCCTTCCAAATCAAGTTGAAATTTCTCATCTTTGAATTAAAATTTCTGTTATCCAAGCTGAAATTTCTCGATTTGAACTTTTTGAGTTGAAATTCCCCAATTTGAAACTTCCTCAGCTGAAAATTTTCAAGTTGAAATTTTCAAATCTGAGTTGAAACTTTTTAAAAATACACTCAAATTTGCTCTGAATTCATACGTTTAAAATAATAGTTATCCCCTTAAAAAGCCCTTCCTTTTAGCTAAACCGGAGCCCACGAGAAGGTTCAGATGTTTATCACGTGTACTCCATATCTCGTTTGCTTTGTCCAGGTGCATTGTTCGATCCCTGGCGGTAGTTTATTTTTTCTGCTTTCTTTTTTCTATTTTGCATACGACAAAATCATACTCATCTAGTACAATCACCCTTAATCTCTTCCTTAATGGCACTGTAAAACTCCTGTGTGCTAGCTTTTCTGCTTCGGTTTTGAGCTCCATCCAGAAACCTTGCATCGACTTTGCCATGCCGCCCTATAAATGAGTGGAACAGTTAATCGATTTAGGATGCATGCATCTATAAAGAAGGCAGGAGCTTTTTTTTTTTTTGAAAACGAAGGCATGAGCTCTACCGATCAATTAAAGATGCGTAAAGAAAGGTAAAAAGAGCATGTTGCATTAAGTAGTACTAGAAAAAAAAAAGAACAGAGCGAGTTCGTAAGAAAAAGACCACACTAGTCGACAGAGAGGAACCGGGGTCGGCAGTTATTACGCTCGTGTTAGCTCTTATTTACGCTTGTCTAATCGGAACTCGTTTGCATGTTGCATGTAAATATGAGCACGAATCTGCTTCCTGTTTTGTGTTCAGACTAGTCTTCCTTTTCAAACCATAGTTTTTACAACACCTTATAAATACAGCAACAAGTAGGACAGGTTGCATCATTTTTGTAGACCAGAATTTGCTGAGAACTACACATCATATGATGAGATCTACATCAGACGACGTCGTGGAATGCACAAACGTGAAGCAGCCCCAGGAACTAAAGGAAAAACACATTCCTTTGTACAATCCGTGCAATCCTGGCTCAGAATGATCAAACACAAGCTGCATAATATCCATGCCCGCAGTTTCCAGTCATTTTGCTGTCTACCATTTTCTCTTTGGTTAAATAGTGGCCGCAACTAAAGGCAAGCATTACAGAACATAAATCCATAACTAAGTGATCATTTGGGCTTTTTTTGATGGCTTATGGCTAAAAAGCAATGTAGCTGGCTAAAAAAATACTGTAGCTGACAGATGTGTCACATCCCAAAAATTCGCTTTCTTTAAAAAAAATTATTTCAAATTTATTATTTTAAAGTGTTTGGATTTTATTTGGATTATCTGTGTAGTGCTGGAAGAAATCTCAAAATTTCCAATTTTTGTTCTTTCGCTAAAATTCCGAATCTCCAAATTTAAATTCAAAATTTTAAAAAATATATAAAAAATAATTCAAAATCAAATCTCCAAAATCCCGAATCACCAGAAAAATGTCTGTTTTATTTTTTCCGGGCCCAATCTAATTTTTCTTGACATATTCTTTTTTTCCTTTTTCTTTTCCCTCTTTTCTATCTTTCTCTCCTCTCGGATGACTGTTCATGCTACAGTAAAACCGAGCAGTTCGTCTACCTCCGTCCGATGCCTGTGCAAGTGCAAAAGAAAATGTAAACGCAGTTTCGTTCTTTCTGCCATAGCTTTCCATCCAAACCTCATTTTCTCTTTGTGTCAAAATGAAAAACCATCCTCACAACTTAAGCAATCAATTCATATCCGTTTCTTTGCCATTTAATCATCCGTTTTTCAGTTTCTAGGCTTTAAAACTTGAAAACGGATAGTGCCTTAAACTTGACCGTTTCAACCCATTTCCGCTTCCTCCAAGCACTCAAATGCAATCATAGTGATCTACTCCAACCAGTGGAACCCTCATACAAACTTCCTAGAGCCCAGAACGCCATTTCCATCGCAAACTCACCGCCTGTCCATCGTTCTGACTCGCGTTCCGAGCGCTCCGGTGATCTTTTTCAAAATTCTTTGCATCATTCTCTGTCTCAGTATCCAAGGAACTTATTCAACATTTTTATTTGATTTTTCGTGCAGCCAATCGGCGGGAATTGAATTTTTCGCGGAATCGGCTGTTCTTCGCTTCCGTCATCGATTCGTCTCCCTCGGTGAGTGCTTTCTCGATTCCTTGCGTTCATAGCATCCCTTCCATCCCCTGAGCATAACGCCTAGCTTAGCTCGCTCATTGGTCGGCCGAGGAGCTCCGTCATCTCGCCACCGTTTTGGTCGTCATTCCCAAGCGTGCTACAGGCTCTATGAGCCACGCCGGCCAATGTCGTCTTTGTCCATCCTCTCCTCAGACCCCTGCGGACCCGCTCAACCAAACCCAAGTCACCCCGGCCCTCTGCTCGCATGCGCATGGCCATGGTCGAGCCGTGCCAGGACGCCATGTGAGCTGTGCAAGAGCTCAACCTTCGTACCATGTTCAACTAATTTGTTGTGAGCATTTGTCACATGAAATAACATAGTGTGGTGGTAAGAGCCTTGGCGTGTATTAATTCGGTCTTGTTGTCAAGTCCTGGAAATGCACATGTCTTCCCCTTTGATTTCTTCTCCAATTATTTTCTTCCTTGAATCAATAACAGCCGGGCCCCACACATCATACACTCAAATATATTAAAAAATCAGCCAAAAATAAGATTCCAAAGAATATTCTCTCGGTTTTGCATTTTCTGGAATTTCCAATCCATTCGATCTTCCAATCGCTTGTTCTCCGTCGTCCGAACTCCGAATCCAGTGATTCAAATTTCTAAATTCGTATAAAATCATAAACTTCCTTCTAGTACATATTTTTTTATTTTTGTAATTTTATTTGAATTTATTTGTTTTGTTTGTTTGTCTTTTCGCTCGTAGATTCCGCCATCGCCGAAGAATTCGCCGAGCCGCAGTGAGAAGAACCAGTCAGCGCACAAGAAGGCAAGTCTCATTTGAACATATTGAACCTATGATTGTGAAATGTTTTTCATTATTTTAAATTTAAGTGCATCGCTAATTACATAGAACTATAATTTTGTTTTAGCAAGATAGTTAAACCAAGTATTGTTATGCCCTCAATAGAAGTTGAATGCCATGTACCTTTGTAACCTTAGGATCTCCTTTGTCTCAATATTGAGATTATTACTAAATCTTTGATAATTATTAGAACGGTAGTATAATGCTTAATCATGCTATTTAATTCTTTTGTAAATCTTAAAATGGGAAATTATGATTCATTGCAATAATCTTGGTATTCTGAAATTTAGTGGCGATTGATGATTGCCCATGTTATTCTAAAATAAATTAAAAGTGTAAAAGTTATTTTAGACCGGGGCGGATGGTTGGTTTGGATTGGTGCGGTAAGCACGAGACTTTGTAACGTGTATGTTCCGCCCTAGTCAATTAAGGACCGACACTTGTGATTGTCCAGACTAAGCAATACCGTACAACCCCATATCTATATGGGTACGACCTAGCTGACTAACTTACGATAGTTTAGTTTAGGTACCACCAGTGGAAAGCGGGTGCCAGGGATTTACTGGTTATTCGCAGTGAGGGATAGGGATTTACTGTACTCATATGGCGCAAGAGGGGGCTTCGGACTGGGTGGATTTAACCCTTCTGCGGTGAAACCTCAGCGGGTGGTGTCTTGCTAAACTAGAGTGAGGTAAAAGCTTTATGATATTTTATCTGTGTCTCATGCCAAAGGAAGCGTGGTGAGTGGTGACTATTAAGATAATTTATCTCTTGGGGGTAAAGTTGTACAACCTCTGCAGAGCCCACGGTCAAGGGCGGGTAAGGAATGCATTCACATAGTAGACCTTTGGTTTTGGTTTTAAAAGCAAAGAATTGAAATTCCGAGAGTGGAAGGAACTCTCGGAGGGTTACTGGTGGTTGGAACCAGAGCGGGTGGTTGGAACCCGCAGTTTTAAACTGTATCGGTTAGAGTTGGTTAATTAGTGTTGGTGGATAGAACCTTCACTATAAATTGTTTACTAGTTTCAGTTAAAGCAATTACTTTGTGCAAATCAATGCCTTCGAAAATAATTAGTGTTATTTGAAATAAAATATTGCTTTGTGCAAAAGAACCATATAACCTTCCTTTGTTAAGCCTTGCATCTATTGCATTCTTTCCCAAAACTTGTGGAGTACTTTTTGTACTCACATGTTGCACTAAAATCAACCCAGAGGAATATGAAGCTCAAGAGGGAGACTACGACTACTTCGCGTGTGGATTTGATGAAGGCTTCCCGGAGTTCTAGGTTGCACTTCCCCAGTCAATTGCCTGTGGCGTATTGATGAGTCTTCGCTGGATTTATTTCTGCTTCCGCTGTGTTTTGTGAGTGTGTGAGGTCTTGAAACCTCAATTATAATAATGAGACCTTTCGGTATGTACTCTTTACTATTGTAATAAACGATGTTGGTTATGTAATCATCACTGTTTGACTGTATGCACTAGTTTTGATCTGGGATTAGTGCTGTAATACACAGAGGGTCCGGATTCAGAAATCCGGGGTCCCGACAAGAGGCTTATTTAGCATAATTAAATTTAAAAAATTAAAAAATATAAAAATATGTTAGCCCATTACGTATAATACAAATAAATACGGAAAAAAAGAACTGGCAAAAAAGCTCAACAAAAAATCAAAAGTTCAGAAAAAGACGAAATTTATGAATAGTAAAAAATAAGCCGGAAATCAGAAACTGAAGCCGAATCGATCACACCCGAAAACTCTTTAGCCCGTCACATTCAAACATAACACATCAAAGTACCATTTGTTCAAATCATCATAAAATATTCATGTGTACCATTTTCTCTTTTTTAAAGTGGAAAAGGCTACCTGTGTATCTGGACATGACATTCCTGCCAATTTCTTGTTTTGCTTCCAACCTAGACCGCAAACGTTAAGATACAATGATCAAAACAGAGTAGAAAAATGAAAAAGAAACTAGTTGCTTTGGTGGAAATTTATCTGATGGTGTCTGCTAGGGAACATAAACAGAATAGATAATTGGAAGAGACATATCTTGCGTTGGACGACTTAACAGTTCAATATAAGGTGGGGTTTTTTTTTGACCGTGTCTTATAGCTTAAAATTTTAAATTTTGACTGTTCGTAAGAGGCAATACGCAGAGGAAAATAGTTGCATGTAATTTTAGCCGGTTCAGTTGAACTCAGTACACTTTTTACTACAATATTCCTGTTGATCTCATCTTAAAAAATGCACCGTTTGAAAACTAGTTACTGTAATATAAACTATAAGCCACAGGCCATAAGTGGAAAAAAACTCACCCATAGTCTACTCCAATAATTTCATCACTGACATATAGAGTACTCAAGGAAAACTAGAGCACTTAAATAATTTTCCTGTACTACACATTTTGCTGATACCAATTGCAAATCCAATTTACTGCTTGTTTGGACATTATTAATTTACCAGGGAAAATTGCAGAACCAAATATTGAAACAGAAACTTGAAAATGAAGGAGCAAATTATTTAGCAATTGGGCTCAATGCTTCGTGTCGTTTGCATCTGGTGTACAACAGTCGGTCTGTCCTGGTGATTTCACTAACTGTTTCAATTTGAGCAGCTGGCCAATGCAACAGGGAAATCAACCAAAGACATGACAATTGCCTGCTCTATAATGCAATTCCTGTCTGTGATAGGACTTAGTATAACTAAGAACAAATTGGCTCCGCATATTTGGTTCGAGCATTTTAATTAGTTCTGTGACTAGAGCTACTAGTTTTTCCTTGAATAAGTATAATTCTGCCTTGTTCATTCATAATTCTCAGCAGGGTCATATGTGCTTCTGCTATATATAGATGATATGCTAATCATAGGAGACGACATAGACTATGTGACATTCGTCAAGAAGAAACTGAGTGAACAGTTTATGATGTCCGATTAAGAACCACTCAGCTAATTTGTGGGGATTGAGCTTTATTCGAATGATGATGGCTATTATTTCTCTCAGCATCCATATGTTCAGGATTTGCTTGCTCTTACTGGCTTGATTGATACTCACATTGCTGTTACACATATGGTGCTTCACTTACAACTTCATCCTACAGATGGTGTACCACAGACAAATTCTTTCTGCTATTTGTCAGCTTGTTGAGAGTCTTGTTTATCTCACAGTCACTAGGCCAGACATTACTCATGCTGTACACATGCTTAGCCAGTTTGTCAGTGCTCACCTTTCTTCATGTGCTGAGATATTTGAGCAGGACTGCATCTAGACGTCTGTTCTATGTTAGTTTGAGTCAGCTCCTGCTCCACGCTTACTCTGACTCTACTTAGGCAAGTGATCTTATTGATCGCCGATCTATCACTGGCTACTGCATCTCTCTTGAACTATGGTATCACGCTCTAGTGCAGAGGCTGAGTTTTGAACCCTTGTCGCTACCACCTCAGAGATTGTTTGGCTTCGATGGCTTTTGGATGATATGAGTGTTCTTTGTGATAATCCTACACCTTTTGTTATGTGACAACATAAGTGCCATTTAGATTGCTAGTGATCCGGTCAAGCATTAGTTGAGAAAGCATATTAGTATTGATACATCATTTACATGATCTCATTACCAGTATTCTACCACTGACCACTAGTATGTACCCTCATAGCGTCAAATTGCAGATTTCTTCACTAAGGCTAAAACTCAAGAATAACATCAACTTCAGGTACTGATCTATCTCAAGTTTCAAGGGAGATGTTAGTCTTATATATATTAGTAGCCTGTCTTTCTCTCTCTCTCTCAGCCTATGTGACCTATATAGCCTATGGCCCAACTAATTCTCTCTCTCTCTATATATATATATATGTATATATATAACTTTTCAATAATGAATAAGATGCATAGTTATGAATAGCAAAATATCTCTTCTCTCTAAATTTAACAGAACCCACCAGAAATACATGTATTTCACCCAGAATATAATTATATCAGACAAGTATGCAAATTAAACTCCACGACAGAAATCATGTAATCGCGTGGATCAGCTGCCAATGAATGGCACTGAAGCTGTCGTGTTAATGCGTCCCATGGAACTGACAAAGTGAAATCAATATAACTGTGATTCCCTCGGCACTTTAGATTGAATATTTTCATGTTTGATTTCTCTTCTGTTCGTATGTATTGAGGTTACATCTTTTATCTCAGGTTTTGTTTTGTTTTGTTTTGTTTTTTTTGCTTTTGCTTTCCAGCGCCTTCTGGAACCGTGCTAGTCTTCTCGGCTTCACTACTGTGTACATGCTGGAAAGTCAAATTGCCCCCTTCCTAAAGTGTGTGTCTGTTGCTTACATTTTTGTATCAATTAAAATTGTGACTTATTAATTAGGAAACTTTTACGGTACAACTTTTCAATCGACCATTTCACAAGATTGGATGGCTAGTGCTTTCTCCGTTTCTAAACATCTTAAGATTTGTGTAGTCAAGTAGCATGTCGATTGAGAACCACTTTTTAGTAAAGCTGTGGGTATACGACTTTACCCACCAGAGTTTAAATTCTAGTACCCACCTCTTACGTATACTTAGGTATGTTTCAGTAGGAATTTTGTGAGATCGCGGATTTATCCTTGACCTCCGTCTATCTAGGCATGTGTTAAGGGGGCACACTCGCATGTGTGTGTGCGTGGTAGTGTGACTCATGTGCATCTTTCTTGTTATCGGAAAAAACTAGCATTTAGACAAGGAAATGTTTTTTTTCATAAAAATATGCTTCTTCATCTTTATATATTTTTCACTAAGGCATAATTAAAAAAAAGAAATAGTCTAATGTATGCATTGGGGACCGTGTATTAAGTCCTGGCAAAACAAAAGGTTAGGTTAAGTCTAATTAATGGCAAATCATTCAAATAATACATATATAAATTAGAAGTTAGGATACAAACAAGTCTGTTTAATTTGATATCTAGGTTGTTTGGTTTTGCAATTCTGATTGACCTTTTGTTGACTTTATTATATTTCTGTATGAAAACTTGTCCACTATGAAATGGACTAGCCTGGAAAACAGTCTCCGTTGGCCATGAGTTGGACCAATGGAACTTACATATACTGCCCGATGAAAAAGATTTTGTAGACCATAAAAATTAATAAACAAAATTTGGACTCAAATTCTATCAAGAATAGGAGAGCTACAAGAGTTAAATAAGAAAGGAATTGGAGAAAGTTAATATTCATGTAAGACTAAAAAAAAATCTATTGTATGACTTCATTCAGAAAAACATGGAAAAAATTCCAAATACCCCCAGAAGTCAGTCAAACAACCATGCATTTGTGGGGGCATATGCCATAAAAGTACTTGCAGGGGGTAAATCAAACTAAGGCAGACTTATGTGGGTATTTGCAATTTTCACAAAAAAATAAACAAAGAAAGAAATTTTTGTGGCCATTATGTTCATTATGAAAAGTTTAGTTTAAAAGACCCAAATGGGGCAAGACCACAAACGTAAAATATACAAGTTCCATACTTCAAAATCTTAAGAATATGATACGCCTACTTAGTACACGATATCTTATTGTGTTACATATCCTTTGCAACTTTTTCTAGAGGTTTTACCAAATCTATAGGTCAATTTAATTTGCTGAGTTGGAGTCTACAACTACATTTCTATCTTATCGGTTCAAAAGAGGTATATGAATTATCCATGCAACGTAATCAGATGGCCAATAATTTAAGAAGTTAAAACAGGTATCTATTGAATAATACGTCGTGCCGTTGTACATTCAAGCAGGTCTGGACATAGAGGCAGCTGCCAAATTAAGTAACACTGATGAAGAATACATGTATTTCACCCTGAACATAACCAAAGCACTGTGATTTGGAATTACAGCAACCAGAACACATCTAGAAGGGACCTTACTAATTAAAGAAATGTATTTAGGTATAGAGGTAGCAACCAACACTTATGTGGCATTTCATTAAAACATCACCACGTTCATCTCCTTCCTCATAAGCATTCAATCTACAAATTGCTCTGGAGGTAGAAGAAACAGAATTAAGCTCATAGATAGCTAATGCCATCGCCTCAATTATCGGCGACATGGTCAGCCGAGCAATCTCGGTGCTCACCGCACTACTACGAAAAGCCTAATACTAGACACCAAATCATAGACGGTTTGACAAAATCGTCTGTGACCGACACTAACGCAGACAATTTTAATTTGGACACCGTCTGTGTTGATGGCGTCGGAGAAAACGAGTATCACAGACGGTTCTTACCGATGAACCGTCCGTAATATTCCAGTATCACATACGGTTTTTATTTAAAACCGTCTGTGACAATCTGGAATTATCACAGACGGTTTTTTATTAAAAACCATCTGTGATAATGAAGTTATCATAGACGGTTCGTATTAAAAACCATCTATGATATGTTTCCCGCCTTTCAATTCCCTAAAATTTCATAATTTCCCGCCTGAGTCCGAGTAGAATTCAGTTTTGAGACACCTTCAGTAAAACGGGCATAACTTTTGCATACGGTATCTGTTTTCGACGTTCTTGTACTCGTTGGAAAGCTAACGACGAGTCCGATCCAAAACAATGACCAGTTTATGCTAATCGCCCTCCAAGACCCCGAAAATCAGCCATCTTTGGACTTAAACCTGCGTCGCAAGTTTTTGGTTTCTGTTTTTACCCTTTTTCTTGGTCTTCCTTTCAGAATTTGGATTTTGCTTCACTGAAAAGTTGTAGATCTCATCGAAATCTTTCAAATGAGTATATATAAGCTATATAAAACTTTGCTATTTTCTCTTTTCAGACTAGTTGTTTATATTACATCGGAATATAAAATTTTGTGCTCTAATTCACAGACGGATATTCATTCATCACAGACAGTTCTATATATAGAACCGTCTGTGATAATGTGACCAATGGACCCGTTGATCCTCCTCAACCCAATCCTAGCCAATAGAAATCCACCAATCCTTACCCCACGGATCGTAGCTCTACCTCTCCGTCCCCGCGCCAAAAAATTTCGTATTCCCTCCCCTATAAATAATCACCAGAACCAAGCCTCCTTTTTGTTCTCCTTCTTGCTGTTCTCCTCCTCTTTACTATTCTTCTTGCTGTTCTCCTCTTTGCTGTTCTTCTCCTCCTTGCTGTTCTCTTCCTCCTCCTCCTTGACCCATACCATAATAGCCCCACGAAGCAGATGATGCACAAGATAGCGTTCAATCAACGACGACGATGGTGGGCGTCAAAGACATCCAGCTCGTGCGCTGCATCAAAGGCGAGAAGGCCTAGGCATATAGGATCTTTGCTTTTCTCTGTTCTTGTTGTGTTAGCTAGATGGACAACCTGTTTGCTGCTTTGGGATATTGTAATGGTAGGCTCTAATTTTAATAAAAATAAAATGTGTACTGTGTTTCATACTATATTTGCTTGTTTTCATTTCAATTAATTGATTTGCGAAATGGATGTTTTATGTTTGTGAACTAAATTGAGATGTGAATTGGATGTATATATGTACATGTTGATCTGCTTGTTTCAGAGGGTATAGCTAGCATTTCCTGAGGTTAGCCAATAAACAAAAATAGATTTAGGGGTAGAAGGGCACAGACGGTTTTTAACTAAAAACCGTCTGTGATATTTAGATATCACATACGGTTTTTAGTTAAAAGCCGTTTGTGATTATCACATATCACAGACGGTTTTTAATTAAAAATCGTCTATGATATTTACACTACAGACAGTTCGAAAACCGTCTGTGATAACCTTCGATTATCACTGACCCATAAATTCAGATGGTTCAGAAAACTATCTGTGATGACGTTTTTGAACCATCTGTAATACAGTTTTCTGTAGTAGTGCCGGCCAGTTCAGAAACCAACGGAGCACGAAAGTCAAGCTTCGGATGAAACACCATCTGGTGATCATGATCCAGAGCGTGGTAGAAGAGCCCGGGGGTAGGCAAATCACAAACGAGGGTCTTCTCAATTGGCTTTCCGAGCTCATCAACGGCGCATACCAAGGGCGCTACATGCTTTACATCTTCAGATATGGTTCCGGGAGGAGGATCCATGATTTGGTAATTGTTTTAACTGTTACTTTTTTTTCATATTAAAAAACCATTGTTACATATTTCACTTATTACAGGTTTTCTTCCCAATAAATCGCAGCACAAACCATTGGTCTGTTGCCGTACGTCTTGAATGCCAAGGAGGAGAAAATTCAAATTCTAGATTCCATGGCCATGCAACCAAAGGACTGTGCTACAGAACATAGCCACAAAAATGTTGTAAGATTCGTGACATCAAATTCTATTGTTCACATATGGTACATATTCAACTGCACTTACAAATATTCTACATATAACATAGCTTAAAGGTTCGGATAAGTTTATGCCATATGCAAAACTAAAAGGGGGCGGCAAAGAGACAAATTGGCTCTTGTTGTATTTTGTGAGGGCATTTCGGTAATTTATCAATTGAGAAAAGAAGGAAATGAAAAAAGAAAAGAAAAATAGGGCCCACCTGTCAGTGGGACAACCCGAGGAGATAAGGGGGAGGAGACCTAGTCTCTATCCTGTGCGGCGCTTCACTTGGCTTGGATCTGGTCTTCGGGAGGCGGCGGCTTTGGAGGGATGAGGTGGTGCAGGAGGCGCTTGCGCCTCAGAGGCTTTGGCTCCGACCATTGCTGGCCACCGCGTTGGGCTCTTTTCCCTCCTCCTTTCATCTTTATAAGGGGTCACCTCACCTTTGAGCAGATCAGGGGAAAAATCTAAGTGAGCTCTCAAAAACTCCTTTTCTTCTTGATTTGGCTTCAGAGCTTGATCTTTGGGGCTATCTCTCTGCCACATAATCGCCATTGGTGGTGAGCAACAGTTCTTGGTGCTCAGTGATGAGGTGCACTGGTGTAACATCCTGAAAATTTTAAATTTGAAAATATGGAGTTTTGTTTACGCTGCAATGTATTTCATCTGAATTTGGAGTTTATGGGTTTTTCTCGGGGAGGCTGATGAAGATTTCAAAAGCTAAAGAAGAGAAACCCACACATGAAATAATAAGGAGTTAAGAAATGTAAATAGGAATCTGAAAAGATGATCCAATATACGAAGGAGGAAACCGGGTTAAAAGTATATAGCCTCATTTTGAAAATAATAGTATAAAAGGGGCAGTACAAATAAGTATATATAAATTAAGCATAAACATGTATGCAATTTATACAAAAATAAAATAGGCATGAAGGAAATATATGCAGGTACACAAGTAAATGTGTAAATAAAGTAAATATACATGTATATATGTATAAGTAAAATAAATATATGAACATACACACAAAAAAATCAGAAGTAAAAAAATGGGAGGAGTCGGGCCGGGGCCGGCCCACCCAACCCGCGCCTCCCTCACACGCGGCCCACCTGGCGTTCTCCTCTCCACCCGGCGGTTTCCCCAGCGCACTGTATTTCTTCTCCATTTCTCCTCCTCCCTCCAGGCCGCAGCCACCTCGCGCACGCCCCGCAGCCCGGCCCGCCTCCTCCGCGCACGGACCAGAGGACCTCTGCCTCGGACCAGAGGTAGCCGCTTCCGACCATCGGTCCGCCGCGCTACCCTGCTGTCTGCGCCGCCTCTTTTTCTTGCCCCGCCCTGCCCGGTCTCTTCACGCGCGCGGCGCCGGCTCTCTCTCCGCCAGACCTCGAGCCGCACAGGCCATCATGCCGTATCCACCGCGGGATTACCTGCTCTGCCTGCCGCCTGCGCCTGCCACTGCTCCGCCGCTCGCCCATGTGACCGCGCGGAGAGCTCTTCGCGGCCAGCCTCTACCACTCCCCTATAAGACCAGTTGAGGCCTCCCCCGAGCTTCTCGCACCCCACCCGTCCTCCTGCCAAAACCAATTGGACCGGGAGCCCCTCCACCGCCAGCAGTTTCTCTTTTCTTCCTTAACTCCGGCGAACGCCGTCCCGTCGATTTCCATCTCTAGAATCCAATTCCCTCCCCGCACACCACCCTCAGACCCCCCTGAAGCTATCCCCGGTCTCCCCTGCGCCTCCCGTGAACTGAGCTTCGCCGGCGACGAAGTCCTTCCCAAACCGCCGCCGCCGCTCGCCGCCGACCCCTCCCCGGCCTCCTACGACCCCGGCCGACCACCCCATCAGACTCCACACGGTGCGGACATTCCATTTTGACCATCTCCCAGACCTCCCCGGCTCTCCTTCTCCGGCGAACCCGCCGCCCGAGCGCCACCGAGTTCCTCTGCCCCGAGCTCCCTGCTGCCGCTTGGTTCAAAATGATATAGTGCCCGGTCTGATCGAGTAATACCCGTGAGCGCGATGGTCAGCCCGTTCGCCCCCTTCGCTGGCTTGGCCGCGCGCGTTCGAGTCCTGTACTCCGCAGCGCCGGCTGAGTTTTGGGGATTTTGCATTTTTATTCTTTTTTTACTGTACTTTTGATCTGCTGCTACGCCCCATACAGTTAGAAGAAATTGGTAAAAGAAACCAGAAACTATTTTATAAATGATGCTAAGACTTATCCAAGGTATAAAGGGGTTTAATAAATAATTAACCAAGTCTTAAATACTTCATGATGGAGGCTAAATATGTGTTTTGACCTTTATACAAAAAGGGTTTAGTTCTTAGCTAATGCATAGTGAGAAATGATGTATTGGGGTATATGCTAGCTCTTTTGGCATGGGTAGTTATCATGTGCCCTAGAGTAGAGTGTTGTATATATGTATATATATATACACCTATCCAAGTGTGTATATATAATGGATAACTCTTCCTAAATCTTTGGCAAATAAATTTAATGAGTGATTAAACCTAATCTAAAATGGTACATGTAGTAGCAAATATCCTATGTAACCTTGTGCCATAATTTCTACAACTTCCAACTAAAAGTATTTTGGGGACTCTTGATTAGGAAGGGTTAGCATGTGATATAAAATCCGTATATATACCCACACATACGTACATATATATATGTGCAGCATAAGACCTTCTTTTATCTCTTTGCCAAGTGAGAGGGTTTAGTAATAATATGATTAGGGCAATTGCTCACATGAAATAATAACCCATTAAACATAGGGTGTAGAAATCAACTACTAGCAAGATAAACTATGAGATATTATTATCAAACTAGAATATACCACCCAAATGTAATTAAAGAATATTATATACAAAAATAACTATGGTTAGACTCTAATTAACCCAAGAGGGATTACCTTAGCACACAAAGCAAATGAAAACACATCTTTAAGTTTATTTAAAACCCATGTCTACCCAATGAAACTAAAACTTGATATTGGGGTTATTTGGGTTTCCTGGTGAATGTTTATTTGGTTTGCTGATTGCCTTCTCTTTTTATCCAAATTTTGGCGCACGTTAAAAATAGCGTACGAGGCCCAAGAAGAGGAAGCCGAAGCAGTGGCCTTAGAAGCACAAGACAACCCCGAATCTACCCCCTGTGACCCAGGCGAGTCAATACTTTGATCATGTTGAACCTACGTTTTCCGCAAATTACTTTGGTTTAAATTATCAAATTGCATGCTATTAGTTTATATGCAAATACATGTTTAATTTAATATTATTCTAGTTATGTGCCCATTGTTTACCTTGAATAATATTACACCTCCCTTGGAATATTTGAATATGTGAACTTTGTCGCCCTAGCAAAATTACAATAGTAACCTTTCGAAAATAAGTCCGTAATTTATATGCCATGCTTAGTATTGCTTAGGTATTCATGGGCGCGAGAACGCCCAAGCATCACTTTAATCATGAGAAAATTTGGTTGGCGGTCATGGTGGGAATGACTGGTTTATATTTGGACATGATTATTTTATGTTCCCAAAACCCCAACTTGCTTAAATATCAGGCGGAGGGTTCGAGTGTGTGTGTGTGTAAGTGGTGCGGTGGAAGCACAAAGTGGTTAGTGACAAATCCGCCGAGATACCCTAAGGACTGAATCTTGTCATGACCTCTGTGTAAAACAAGTACAACCACAAGTCTGTAAAGTACAACTTGGCTTAGTAAATTTACGGACCACGGAAGTCATCATCACGGCAGATGAGTGCAAGTGGCGGCCTAGGTGGCGAGCTTGAATGGGACTCCGCAAGTGGCGGCTGGGTGGCGAGCTTGTGGGAGAAGTTCTCTTGCGACGCGCTAGCGGTGTGGGTAGCCGGTGCTAGGCGTATAGGGAGGAACATCCGCTGTGAATGGGTCCCACCGCAAATGGGAGCAACCCGGGGTGAGATGATGGAAGGCGAGGTATTTTGAGCAGTTCTTGTGATGGTTTGCTCAACCGCATGGCTAAGGAATCATGTGAGGCAACGAGTGGACTGTCTGCAGAGTCAAAACTATTCGAATAGCCGTGCCCACGGTCAAGGGCGGACATGGGAACTTAACCAGATATAGTTCTATTTCAAAATGTTTTGTGGGTGGGATGGAAAAGTGAAGGGCGTGGAAATCCCGATTTGAGTTGTCTGGGTGTCGTCCGATGATAAGTTAAGCGGTTATGACGCTGAAAGATGAAGCATATGGTGCAGAGACCATGTAGCGGTGGATGGAATCTGAATCACTATTATTTTGCAGCCTTTCATAACTTATGTTTTGGTTCAAATTGCTAGGTCTTAGGGATTTTTAATTAATTGTATTCAAAAGCACTCTGGCAAATAAAATAAACTGAGCCTTCCATTGTTAAGCCTTGCATACTATCTATTGCATCTTGTGTGTTGGCTCGCGAGCACGGGGTTGGAGTGCTCACACTCGCTTTGCGACAAATCACGAGAACGGTCGCGGGATCGCTACGCTCACGAAGATACCCACATCGCGAAGGAAGATCCAACGAAGAGGATTAGGCGTAGGCTTCGCTTTGTTAGCCATAGACAAGTAGACCCTTGGCTTTGTGTGCACGTATATTATCAGTTCGGTGATATATATTGCACACATTACCCTTCGATCGCTTGCACGTGGATTTTGGGTTTGCTTTTGCTACTATTTCATTGCGTGTTTGTAATGAAGACATTTGGCCTAATCGGCCCTTTTATGTGTCACCCGGCGTGGTGTAGCTTAAACTCGTAATATTATTATCATGCGAGGTATGACATGATTCAGCAATGTACACATGCGCACTAACTCACGATCCGAGGATTAGTGCAGTAAAACCATGATGATTCGGATTGAAAAATCCGGTCCAGCAATATTGTATCGAGCATACGATTTGTAGGGTAAAAGCCTTAGAACGGTACTAGGATGAGTATAGGGTCGCAATGTTTATGAACTTATAAAAATGAATTTGAAAATATAGCGTATTACTTCTTTCTCTTATCCATCTTAGATCCATTCCTACCCTATCTTTCATTGGTATTTTTAAAAAAATTAGTAACATCGATTATTTACTCCACAGATGGCGGGAAATGGTGAAGAGGGCCACTTTGGGACTACATAGCCCATGCTGCACAAGAGGGAGTTTGTCGAATCTGAAAGCTCCTACACTACTTGGGTTATAAGGATCAACCCATCTCTGAGAGGGCTCAAGACTACCACGGGAGGAGTGGAGTCATGGGTAATGGAGGTGTTCATATACAACAAAGAGAGCAAGACCCACCCCATGTCTTCACGCCGGAGCATTGGAGAGATCTCCACCCTCCATCAGGCTCGTCGCCAAGCACACCGCAATGGCGACACTCCGAGAGCAGCTCGCCCGGTGCGGCGAGCCTTGGCTCGAGCTAAAGCGAGGCATCGATCGCTCGAGCCCGGCTTCAGCCGGCGCTGCCCCGTGCGGCACCGGCACCCCCTCCGCCGGGGTCGGGCCCCGCACTCGACTGACCGCACGCAAGAGCGTGCGACCTGAGCCCCGATGCGCTATTCGGCGGGCGGGCCTCCCGAGCCGCAGCCCCCTGCGCGCTCCCTCGGACTCCGACCCATCGGAGTTCAGCGGCGTCGGTCCCGCTCCCGGTCGCCGAACTACAGCCCCTCCAGCACTGGTGCTGGCTATATGGAGGAGTAGCTGGGGTGTCGTCGAACCCGTACCATGCATGTGTCTTAGCTTGTTGTATCAGTCCTTTTATCCTGTAGTAGCGGTTATGTGAACTTTTAATTATTATGATGTTGTAACAGTAAGTCCAGCCTAAAGAGCTGGCTATGTGATGTTGTATGTTTAATGCAGGCTTTATGTTGGAACTATTTTGTCGTTTGTCTTATTGGTTTTTGTTGCATGGGATGAAACTATTCTTTTAGTTGCCTACTACTAGTATTAAATCGGAGAACTATAACTGCAGATGGCCAGCCAACAGACAACGAGGGCTCGGGCCAACGCCAACCTTAATCAGGCCGAGGTAGACTCCACTCGGGGAGCCCTGCCTGAAGGGCAAGGTAGGCCCCAAGACCAAGGCGATGACCTTCCACCCCGCGAGATAGCACCACTTTGGCTCAAGTAATGGCGCAGCGAACTCAAGCTGCTGCGGGCCATCTACCATGGTCGACAAGGAGGCTCCAGACCATAGGGTGACTTGGCGGACTTTCAAAGGGCTAGACCACTAACCTTTGCCTCTGTAGATGAGCCATTGGAAGCCAGAAGATTGGCTTGCGACACGAGAAAGAAAGCTGCGGCCAAGGCGCCGAAGAAGACAAGGTGGTATTTGCTGCACACCAACTACAAGGTTCCTTGTGGCATGGTGGGAGAATTATTTGGTGCGAGAGGCCAAGAGGATGCCACCACAGAGAACAATGCAGAAGCCATCCCTTGGTCAGAATTTAAGACAGCTTTCAAAGCTAACTTTGTTCCAACAGGAGTAATGAGAATGAAGAAGAATGAATTTCGCACCCTCAAGCAAGGGAGTATGTCAATAAATGAATATCTTACCAAGTTTACACAAGTGGCCGCTATGCTCCAAAGGATGTAGCTGATGAAGAGGAAAAGATTGATAGATTCTTGAGGGGATGAGCGAAGAGTTAAGAGTTCAACTGATCATCCAAGATTTCGCCAGCTTCCACCAGCTGGTAAACAAGGCTTTGATTTTGGAGAATGAGAAGAAGAACCTGGAAGCCAGCCGCAAGCGCAAGCAAGTGGCTCAGCAACCCCAGGGGAGGTTTATCCAGAAGCTCTTCAACAATCCCTCCTTCTCAGGATCAGCCCAATCTATGAGTTCCTCTCAGGCCCCGTCAAGTGATGGCTCCTTTGGACGCCATGCCTCCCAGGCCAATCCACCAGGACGAGCTCTACCACCGGTAGAAGCTGTTACGGCTGTGGGGAAACGGGGCACTTCATCAGTCAATGCCCACAACGGCAGACTACTCCAGTAAAGTTCAACTTAGGAACCACTCCGAACAGAGGACAAGCGTCGATGCTCGGCAAGGGAGCCATACCCCGCAAGACAACAAGACTGCCTCAGCTCCAAACCGAGGGAGAATCAACCACATTACCGCAGAAGAGGCTCGGGAGGCTGTAGGAGTTTTGCTGGGTACGTTCTCTGTCAATTCAATACCAGCACATGTTCTTTAAAATCTGGGGGTTTCACATTCATTGGAGCCAAAAGACTTGTGGGTAAGCTGGGGCTATCCACATAACATTGTGTGTGTTTTTTTTGAAGCTACTAGCACCTAGCTCGCCTACTAGGATCATCAACACTTAATAGTGTAACCCACCCAGACCTTGGACATCATACTTGTAATAGACTGGCTAGCAAGGCACCAAGGAATAGTGGAGTGGCCACTAGGAGAAGTAGTTTACCAGCTAGAACTGCCTACAAGTCTAAAGGATGTGCACAATGTATTCCAAGTATCCCAACTCAAGGAATGCCCTCAGTACGGAGGATCAAACCTCGTAAGAAGCAGATGAGCTCGAGGCGACGACCAACAAGGGCTGGTTCATCAAGATTTGAGATACGGTAGAAAAGAATGCTAGGAATCGGACTACCCACTTATCTTTGAGCTCAATGGAACCATCATACCAAGGAAAGGGCCACAGGGCGTGAAGATCAGCTAATGAAAGATTAAGCTGTACTTATCCATGACTTAAGGTGAATCTCGAGTCGAGATTCTTTTTAAGGGGGTAGGTTTGTAACATCTGAAAATTTTAAATTTGAAAATATGGAGTTTTGTTTACGCTGCAATGTATTTCATCGAATTTGGAGTTTATGGGTTTTCTCGGGAGTCGATGAAGATTTCAAAAGCTAAAGAAGAGAAACCCACACATGAAATAATAAGGAGTTAAGAAATGTAAATAGGAATCTGAAAAGATGATCCAATATACGAAGGGGAAACCGGGTTAAAGTATATAGCCTCATTTTGAAAATAATAGTATAAAAGGGGCAGTACAAATAAGTATATATAAATTAAGCATAAACATGTATGCAATTTATACAAAAATAAAATAGGCATGAAGGAAATATATGCAGTACACAAGTAAATGTGTAAATAAAGTAAATATACATGTATATATGTATAAGTAAAATAAATATATGAACATACACACAAAAAAATCAGTAAAAAAATGGGAGGAGTCGGGCCGGGCCGGCCGGCCCGGTAACCCGCGCCTCCCTCCACGCGGCCCACCTGGCGTTCTCCTCTCCACCGGCGGTTTCCCAGCGCCTGTATTTCTTCTCCATTTCTCCTCCTCCCTCCAGGCGCAGCCACCTCGCGCCACGCCCGCGGCCGGCCCGCCTCCTCGCGCGCGGACGGAGGACCTCGCCTCGGACGAGGTAGCCGCTTCGACCATCGGTCGCCGCGCTACCCTGCATCTGCGCTGCCTCTTTTTCTTGCCCGCCCTGCCGGTCTCTTCACGCGCGCGGCGCCGGCTCTCTCTCCGCCAGACCTCGAGCCGCACAGGCCATCATGCCGTATCCACCGCGGGATTACACGCTGCGCTGCCGCTGCGCGCCTTTGCTGCTCGCCGCTCGCCCATGTGACGCGCGGAGAGCTCTTCGCGCCAGCCTCTACCACTCCCCTATAAGACCGGTTGAGGCCTCCCAGAGCTTCGCACCCCACCCGTCCTCTGCCAAAACCAATTGGACCGGGAGCCCCTCCACCGCCAGCAGTTTCTCTTTTCTTCCTTAACTCCGGTGAACGCCGTCCCGTCGATTTCCATCTCTAGAATCCAATTCTCTCCCCTCACACCACCCTCGAGACCCCACGAAGCTATCCCGGTCTCCTGCGCCTCCGTGGCCCGAGCCGCCGGCGACGAAGTCCTTCCCAAACCGCCGCCGCCGCTCGCCGGCGACCTCTCCCCGGCCTCCTACGACCCCGGCCGACCACCCCATCAGACTCCACACGGTGCGGACATTCCATTTTGACCATCTCCCAGACCTCCCGGCTCTCCTTCTCCGGCGAACCCGCCGCCCGAGCGCCACCGAGTTCCTCTGCCCCGAGCTCCCTGCTGCCGCTTGGTTCAAAATGATATAGCGCCCAGTACAGTCAGGTAATACCCGGTAGCGCAGTGGTCAGCCCGTTCGCCCCCTTCGCTGGCTTGGCCGCGCGCGTTCGAGTCCTGTACTCCGCAGCGCCGGCTGAGTTTTGGGGATTTTGCATTTTTATTCTTTTTTTTACTGTACTTTTGATCTGCTGCTACGCCCCATACAGTTAGAAGAAATTGGTAAAAGAAACCAGAAACTATTTTATAAATGATGCTAAGACTTATCCAAGGTATAAAGGGGTTTAATAAATAATTAACCAAGTCTTAAATACTTCATGATGGAGGCTAAATATGTGTTTTGACCTTTATACAAAAAGGGTTTAGTTCTTAGCTAATGCATAGTGAGAAATGATGTATTGGGGTATATGCTAGCTCTTTTGGCATGGGTAGTTATCATGTGCCCTAGAGTAGAGTGTTGTATATATGTATATATATATACACCTATCCAAGTGTGTATATATAATGGATAACTCTTCCTAAATCTTTGGCAAATAAATTTAATGAGTGATTAAACCTAATCTAAAATGGTACATGTAGTAGCAAATATCCTATGTAACCTTGTGCCATAATTTCTACAACTTCCAACTAAAAGTATTTTGGGGACTCTTGATTAGGAAGGGTTAGCATGTGATATAAAATCCGTATATATACCCACACATACGTACATATATATATGTTCAGCATAAGACCTTCTTTTATCTCTTTGCCAAGTGAGAGGGTTTAGTAATAATATGATTAGGGCAATTGCTCACATGAAATAATAACCCATTAAACATAGGGTGTAGAAATCAACTACTAGCAAGATAAACTATGAGATATTATTATCAAACTAGAATATACCACCCAAATGTAATTAAAGAATATTATATACAAAAATAACTATGGTTAGACTCTAATTAACCCAAGAGGGATTACCTTAGCACACAAAGCAAATGAAAACACATCTTTAAGTTTATTTAAAACCCATGTCTACCCAATGAAACTAAAACTTGATATTGGGGTTATTTGGGTTTCCTGGTGAATGTTTATTTGGTTTCTTGATTGCCTTCTCTTTTTATGCAAATTTTGGCGCACGTTAAAAATAGCGTACGAGGCCCAAGAAGAGGAAGCCGAAGCAGCGGCCTTAGAAGCACAAGACAACCCCGAATCTACCCCCTGTGACCCAGGCGAGTCAATACTTTGATCATGTTGAACCTACGTTTTCCGCAAATTACTTTGGTTTAAATTATCAAATTGCATGCTATTAGTTTATATGCAAATACATGTTTAATTTAATATTATTCTAGTTATGTGCCCATTGTTTACCTTGAATAATATTACACCTCCCTTGGAATATTTGAATATGTGAACTTTGTCGCCCTAGCAAAATTACAATAGTAACCTTTCGAAAATAAGTCCGTAATTTATATGCCATGCTTAGTATTGCTTAGGTATTCATGGGCGCGAGAACGCCCAAGCATCACTTTAATCATGAGAAAATTTGGTTGGCGGTCATGGTGGGAATGGTGGTTTATATTTGGACATGATTATTTTATGTTCCCAAAACCCCAACTTGCTTAAATATCAGGCGGAGGGTGAGTGTGTGTGTGTGTGTAAGTGGTGCGGTGGAAGCACAAAGTGGTTAGTGACAAATCCGCGAGATACCCCTAAGGACTGAATCTTGTCATGACCTCTGTGTAAAACAAGTACAACCACAAGTCCAAAAGTACAACTTGGCTTAGTAAATTTACGGACCACGGAAGTCATCATCGCAGCGATGAGTGCAAGTGGCGGCCTAGGTGGCGGGCTTGAATGGGACTCCCGCAAGTGGCGGCTGGGTGGCGAGCTTGTGGGAGAAGTTCTCTTGCGCGCGCTAGCGGTGTGGGTAGCCAGCTGCTAGGCGTATAGGAGAGGAACATCCGCTGTGAATGGGTCCCACCGCAAATGGGAGCAACCCGGGGTGAGATGATGGAAGGCGAGGTATTTTGAGCAGTTCTTGTGATGGTTTGCTCAACCGCATGGCTAAGGAATCATGTGGGGCAACGAGTGGACTGTCTCTTGTGGGTAAAGTGTGCAAACTCTGCAGAGTCAAAACTATTCGAATAGCCGTGCCCACGGTCAAAGGCGGACATGGGAACTTAACCAGATATAGTTCTATTTCAAAATGTTTTGTGGGTGGGATGGAAAAGTGAAGGGCAGCGGAAAGCACTGATTTGAGTTGTCTTGGGTGTCGTCCCAGTGATAAGTTAAGCGGTTATGACGCTGAAAGATGAAGCATATGGTGCAGAGACCATGTAACGGTGGATGGAATCTGAATCACTATTATTATTGCAGCCTTTCATAACTTATGTTTTGGTTCAAATTGCTAGGTCTTAGGGATTTTTAATTAATTGTATTCAAAAGCACTCCTGGCAAATAAAATAAACCTGAGCCTTCCATTGTTAAGCCTTGCATACTATCTATTGCATACTGTGTGTTGGCTCGCGGAGCACGGGGTTGGAGTGCTCACACTCGCTTTTGCGACAAATCACAGAACCAGGGTCGCAGGATCGCTACGCTCACGAAGATACCCCTGTCACTGAAGGAAGATCCAACGAAGAGGATTAGGGCGTAGGCTTCGCTTTGTTAGCCATAGACAAGTAGACCCTTGGCTTTGTGTGCACGTATATTATCGGATTCCCGGTGATATATATTGCACACATTACCCTTCCAGTCGCTTGCCTGTGGATTTTGGGTTTGCTTTTGCTACTATTTCCGCTGCGTGTTTGTAATGAAGACATTTGGCCTAATCGGCCCTTTTGTAAACTGTCACCCGACGTGGTGTAGCTTAAACTCTGTAATATTATTATCGTGCGGTATGACATGATTCAGCAATGTACATGCGCACTAACTGCGATCGAGGATTAGTGCAGTAAAACACAGTAGATTTGGATTGAAAAATCCGGGTCTGACAACTGGGCCAGTGTATTTTTGGTGTTCTTGTGTGGCATTACCTTCACCTCGGCTTTGCTGATTTGGTGTGTCCTAAACGGCAAAGGGAGGCATCTATCGACCATGTCTACTCACCGCGGCACAGCGGGCCGGGTGATTGGTTTTCTAGGTCAGCACTATTTGGTGTGCCTTGCTTGTTCTTCTCAGTGGCTTCGAGTGTCATCCGCTCTGTGAGATTCTTGTCTACTCTTTGCGCATTACTTGTTTTATGAGTCGTACTAGTTGATTGCAATCTGTGAACTTTCTAGTACTGGAGACATTACCTGTAATGCTTGTGGGCCGTGGGCTTAATGCTCTATGATGAAATCTATCGAATACTAAAATTGATTTGTATAACTAGATTAGATTTGAGCTCTATCTGAGGTGCTTACTACTGTCTGTTCCATGGCTCTTTGAGTTCTTACTTTCGGTCAGTTAGGTCTGTCATCTTGTTCTGTGATTATTTGTTGTGCGCAGTTAGTATTCTGCTTTTAGACAGTTCAGAAGAGATCAGTTCCATTATTGTTTTGAGTATCTGTGATTGTGCTTTCCGGTTATCTGATCATCTTTAGATTGTCTGTCAAAATACTGTTTTATAATCATTTACTTGTGATACCGAAAGTTTGAAGTTGCTATCCTTTGTATATGCCAATTTTAGTAACAGTTAATTAATGTATTAATTAGAGCTCAAATCTTAATCTTTAATTATCTTATCAATTAGTGAAAAGTATAGATAGTATTGAAAAGGCCAAGATTTAGTCTTGAGGAACTCTGCATCTGAGAGCAATATTCACAAACAAAATCTAAGCTTTATGTTGATTCTTGTAGCTCTCTTGTTCTTTAGTTAGAGTATATTGTCTTGTATAAATGACATAGAAGAATTATATGTTTATATGTTATTTTTGTCATTTATATGTTGTTGGAAATATGTTTTAATTATATTTTATTATGCTAGAATTAAATATAAGTATTTACTTATACCGCGTATATTACAGCAGGTCAATCGTAGTCCCACCTCGCCGCCACTGTGTCCAATGGCAGTTCCTCAGCAAAAAGACAGGTGAAAGGCACGTAAAAAAACTTTCCAATTGCCTCCTTTCGTTATTTCCTTTGGTACTATTCACTCATCATAGCGCTTTGCGCTAGTTGGTCTTGCGGCCAATTTGCTATGGGCCTGTTTGGATCCCATGGGCTAACAACTAGTTGCTAATTTTTAGTCTTTGTGGATCCAAACAGGAGGGCTAATGAGTGGGCTAAAGTTTAGTCAAAGCCCCAACTAGTTGGCCAAACCCAGCTAATGAGGGCTAAAGGACCAGCAGGATGGAAAAAAGACGCTGATACCCACGCCAACCCTCCCAAACCGCCATGCATAGGGGTATAACAGACTTTGTACTGAGATAGTAGTACTTATTAGTCCTTGGATCCAAACAGTACTGGACTAATCTTTAGCCAGCTAACTACTAGTCAGCTAACAACTAATCCTAACTAACAACTAGTTCTAGTCCATCCAAACAGGCCCTATGAAGTTCATGCAACACTGGAATGGAAGGGCATTATCTAATAAATACTACTCAATGGTATGATTCACCCGGTTTTATTATCTTCTTTCAATAAATATTCATTGGTCTAACCATGCCATTCACTTTTAAATGCAAGACACTTTTCGAAGGAAGGTGTCATCGGACCTAATTAATTCTCCTCTAAATAGTGCGAAGATATAAAACGTCTAGAATCTGAGGCAATACAAAGGTGCCATGAGACCACCTTATCAACATCAGAAATATGTTCCCCATTTAACTTATGTTCTATTAAGACAATTCACACATTTATTTCTAAAGAGGCTCCAAAGAGGTTAATGTTTTGTTCAGATCCATGTGCTACGGATGTACTTCTAACTCTCTACCAAACTTAATCAGTTTTTCCACCATGCCATTATATCTGAATCATTCTATATTATAATTATTAGGAATAAGCTCATATAATACCCTAAACTTTGCTCGAAAGTCTGTCCAATACCTCAAACTATGAAACCAGATATTTATTCCCGAACTTTACAATCTGGTTCACAAAATATCTTGACCCGATTTCGCATAGTGGTATTGTTCGTGTGGTACGATAAGTAGGTGGTTTTGCCACGTAAGAAGACACGTTAGCCAAGTTGAGTCAATTACATGTGAGGCCTACAAGGGCTTCTCTCTGACCGAGCTCACAGCTGTGCTTCCATAGCCACCACCCTTGTAGTTGTCTCCCTCTTTGTTTCAATTTGAGAGGGAAGGCCTTATGGGCCCCAACTGTTATTCAGCTAAACTTGATCAGCGTGTCATCCTATGTAGTAAGACCGCCTATTATTTAGTTAAACTTGACTAGCGTGTCATCCTACGTAGTAAGACCATCTACTCAACACGTTATACATGCAATACTACCATTCAAAATTGGGCTAAGGTGTTATTTGAACTGGATTGTAAAGTTTATGGGGTTAAATGTCTGGTTTCATAATTCAGAGTGCTAGACGGACTTTCGAGCAAAGTAGGTATATTATATGGACTTTTTCCTAATTATTAAAACTTGTCGGCATATGATGAGTAGGGAAAGCATTTGCCACTCCAGGTTCTGCACAGAGGTGCTATCCTAGGCATTTCTTCGGACATCTCATACACCACATAAATTACTTAAAACAACTTATGGGCAATTTAAGGACTCAATGGTAGCAAAAATTGATAAATTGCACGTATCAAAACACTGAAAAATTAATTCCTTCATACATGACAGCACAGAAGAGCAAAAGATTGCCATTGCTAACAGGATTAAGCGACCGGTTTGGGAAAAGTTCACTGACCTTAGCAAATTGGGTGAACCATGGACACTGGCCTCCGGAGAAGCCACCACCACCAACGACGAGTCCCTGCCATAGTGGCAGAGTGCTACAGCCACACAGCCTCCTGGGTGAGCACCGGGTTCCCCCAACCTCGCTGACGTCGACTCCTGCGGCCTCCTTCTCCCCCTCCATCCATCCACACTCTATGTCGTTTTCAAGGAACTCCGCCTCGTCGCTGCTCATGCCATCGACTCTCCCAACCTCACCGCCAAGGTCCAAGAGCAGCCAACCACCTAGGCAATGCGGCGCGCTGGCCCACAGTCGGTGGGCCATTCTCGACTGCTACGGAAGCGTCCTCCTCCTTTACTGCTGGCGCAAGGCATCCTCCGATCATGGTGGCTGTGGGTACGGCGGCCGGTGCGCATCAGTCGGAATGGGACAGAAGCGGCATGGCCGCATGGGGGAGATGGAAGGCAGCACGCTGCTGGGGGGGGACATGGTTGTGGTGGAGAGGGTGGTGGCGGGCTAGGGGTTTGAGATTGGGATCCATCTGTGCGACCTCGTTCTAGAGTAGAGTTGGTGGCGAAACTACCATTTTACCTTTAAACTTGTTGGTACCTCCACCCTTGGCTTGTGACGGAGGGACATTACCACCCAGTGCTAGCTCAATGGATGGCTTGGTACATTATAAGGACGATAAAAGCTTTCAAATCCCAACCCCTTGGCCTAATCCCCCCCTTTTTTTGCATGGGCAACCATCCAAACAGGCTTTCCAGTCTCCACCGCGCATTCTCCAGGATTAACCTCGGCGGCTTGGAAAGAAACAGCACCCCCCGACATTGCACCTTGGTCGGCAGAGCAGGACTCAGGCTGCATGATAATCCTGGTCTTATGACAGGCATGGAAGCGACCGAATCGCAGGCGAGTTTTTGAAGCGAAAGCAATGTGCACAATGTCCTGATGCAAAACATACACGAATGTGTTTAGTGGGAAAGCATGTACACATACTCCATGAGACCTTAGGTGCCTCCCATAAATTTCTAGCGTGTGTAGGGACGCACATGAGCGTGTGTGCATGGGTGATGTGGGTGTGCGATGTGTTGAGTGTGTGTCTGCCACGTGCTCTCACAAAAAATACATTACTGATATATTGATATGGATCAAATCTCGAGAAGAGATTAAATCCAAGAGTTATCTGAACTTTCATGGTGGTAAAAACAAGGTATATATAGAGTACAAAATACAAGATATAATCTATAATAAGATAACTAAATTTCTCTCCCGCACATATCGCAGCACACAAACGAGAAACAGGGATCAAAGATGTAGCAGGCAAAAACCAAAACCACAATTGGAATCCACATGCACACTACAACAAAACATCCGTGGGGAGACATCATATTTGTAGGTTAGAGACGTTCTGTTTCGTCTCCCACAGACAACTAAGGCGCTTTTATAAAGCGTCATAGAAACGTCTCTACATGAACCGTCTCAAAAATATAGAGACGCTCTCTAAGGCGTGCCTATATTATTTGAGACGTTCATTAGAGACATATACACTGTATCCCTATAAAGTTAGAGACGCTTTTATAAAACGGCTGCACCACGTCTCAATTAATATAGGCACGTGCGTTGAGACGTTATGTGCCGTCTCAAGATGTCCTATGTAGTATGTATGTTTATTTTGATTGGTATATATTTTCTTCTATACACACAAATACGTATCCGTATGAGAATATAGTATTCCATATATTTATTATATATACATGTATATATAATAATTTTATAGGCAGCACCATAATATTGAGTACATATTTTATAAAATATAAGGAATGGCACTGCTCGCCCATACCCGTACCCGCGACCCCGATTTACGCCCGCGGGCATACCCGCGAAGGACCACGGGTAAAAAACCTCGCCCATACCCGTTGCCCGCGGGTACCCGTCGCCCACGGGTATACCCGTTTACCCGCGAACTTAGTCACAAATACACAAATCTCTAATATTACAAATACATGCACAGAAATCATAGTACATGCAAAGAAATTTAGTCTTATTACACGGCTTCCTCATTTGCTCATTTGCACAGAACGCAGACTATTTCACATCCGAGATCAAACAAATAGTTTTGACTATGGAAGAACTTTGCGTACTTCAAATTAATTTGTGCAACAAATCTTGATCTGCACTCTCAAAGTAGCCCTGAAAGTCAAGAGAAGGCATATGTTATGTAGTGGAGACATATAATAACCTGAAATCGGTCAGGTAACAATGTGACATCTCTAGAGTTGTATGTGATATACGTAAATATAACATCTTGTACAAGCCCCTGCCCAGAAACGAAGTTAACTAATTGTTATATGCCAACAACCAGCAGCTAACTAATAGCACAAAGGAGCTTCTAATAGCACAAGCGAAGTTTACAGCATGTGTATCATTTCTGTAGGCATGATTTTGCCTCATTGTTCTTGAACCAGCCGTGCCATCAAATTGACATATTGTATCATTTCTGTGAATCATGTGACTGGTGTTGACATATTGTTCATAAATTGTGTTGACAATTCAAACTGATTTTATCCAGTGAAGCATATGATTCAACCTTATCATCAACCCAAAATACACACAAAACCAAGCAGGCACTTGAGCCAAATCATTTAATCTCCAAATCAAGTAATCTGCAGGTTAATCTTATAAGCCAAAAAAGCATGGATTTAACCTAAAACCAGTCTGGCCCTTAAGCATTTACATGGAGACAAATGCATTAACAAACTATGCAATGTTACAATCTGCTATATGAACCATACATCCATCAATGGACTACAGGGGAAGCAACACAAGACCCCAACGCCGAGATCAAACGGAGGGTAGATGTACCTGTGAGGAAGACGAAGGGTGTAGGTCGTTGTGCCGTCGGGCCTTATAGGGGAGGACGGCAGCGGCGGCTGGATCCGGTGTCCAGGCGGGTGGGTTAGGCGGCTGGGCGGCGTCTCGATCTGGAGGACGGCGGGGCGGGTGGATCCGGCGTCTCGGCGGGTGGGGGCGGCGGTGGGGCGGCGGATCGATCTGGAGGACGGCGGGGCGAGTGGATCCGGCGTCTCGGCGGGTGAGGCGCGGATCGATCTGGAGGACGGCGGGGCGGGTGGATCCGGCGTCTCGGCGGGGCGGCGGATCGATCTGGAGGACGGCGGGGCGGGTGGATCCGACGTCTCGGCGGGTGGGGGCGGCGGCAGGGAGGCGGCTGGACCGCCGGATCCGGCGCTCGGGCTCTCGACGGGTGGGGAGAAGACGAGGGTGAGTAGAGTTGAGGGGGGAGGAGGAGAGCGTGAGGCCCGTGAGTAGAGTAGAGGGGAGGGGACCGAATGATGGGCGGGGCGGCGGCTGCGGGGTGAGTAGTCGGGAGTGGGACTCGGGACACTGGAGTGCACAGCGTAGGGTTAGGGTTTGTTTTTGACGGGTAAATGGGTAAAACGGGTACGGGTAGAGTTTACCCATATATACCCGTACCCGTTTACCCGATGGGCAGAGAATTTATCCCGTTTTCATGCCCGTGGGTAGAAAATACATCTCATACCCAACTCTATTAGGGTATTTACCCACGGGTACGATGGACAGTGAGCCCACCTTCCCAGGGGCCCAATTCAGCCCCTGTTAATGCGTGAACATTCTAAACCTTAGGTTGAGAGTTCGAACCCTGGGATTGATATTTTTTTATGTTTTTAGCCACTGGACAAAAGCGAAAGAAAAGTCTCAGGTTGTGAGTTCGAACTTTGAGATTGATAATTTTTTTTATGTTTTATATATATACCGTTACTAACACCATTTTATTTTTTTTAATATTCTTATATGGAGATAATAGATAAGACGTCTCAAATGATAAATAAGACATCTAAAATTTCGTCTCTATACATGAGACGTACTCCAAAACGTCTCAGCAGCCGTTTTAATAGAATTTAATAGCGTGCTACCCTTTAGAGCGTCTCGAACTGCGTCTCTATTTCAATTGTGGTTCTAAAAAGAGAGACATGATTCAAAGCGTCTTAAACAAAACGTCTTAATATGTTCATTTTGTTGTAGTGGCAAAGATGAGAAATCTCGATGGACTCTTAAGAACTCATCACAATAAACAAGGATAGGCCCTAATGGCCAATAGCCAATGACACATAGGGTGTTTAATTCATAATTCAACTCTAAGAATACAAAGCGTGCAGCTCGTTGGCTTTATAGCTGACTTAAACTCAGACTTTCCTAACAAACCTTCTAGTACTTAGCAACAACAAAAGATAATTTTGAAAATAAACTAAAGGAATCCTTTTACATGTGGATCCTTTTCCTAAAGCAAACAAAAAATAATAACTAACTTGATTTTATTTGGTGCACCACTTCTTGCCATGCATATTCGATGGTCCCCATCCGAGCACACACAAAGAAAGAAAGGAGTGCGAGCTGAAGAAACATGCATGCGCTGGCCTTATTTTCCCCCCACACGAAGTGCACCCCAAAAGATAGAAAACATTGGCCTTATCTCTTGAAATCATGAGACTCAAAAGCTCTCCTTTGAGCTGGATGCAAAAAGAGGAGTCCTCCTTTCAAAAACATTGGCTTCCACATATGCTCTGTGTGCCGATGTGGCAGGGCATCTAGGCAGCTGACTAGACTAGATTGATTGCCGACATCGTTTGTCTTTGACAATGGTAAACGGCGACAATTGATGGCGGAGCAAGGAAACCAAGAGCTTTTGCACACAACGGTGAAGCAATCTAATAGCTTGGATTTAGTGGAGAGCCATGGCATAGTGGTCGGCGACGAGGAGGATGGCGGTGATGCTTGGGCGGTGGGGTTCCAGCGAGGCGAGGCTTAGGTTAAGTTAGCGAGGTGCACACTGCAGTTTTGGAAGCATCATGATGCTTTTGAGCTTGGCGCAAATCCCAAAGGTCAATAGAGGTGACCGACTGTGAGTTTTGGGTGGAGAGAAACACGGGCACATGGCAAACTTCAAGGGGTGAGGATGCACTAGCCTCGGCGAAGCATGGAGAAGAAAGAAGGAATCAAGGCGAACCTTGGCGTGAAGATGGCAATTGCTCGCCGAAGTTGGGGATGGCGGAGACATAGTCACGACGCTAGGCAACGAAATCTGTGGCGCGACACGTGGAAAAGGTTGATGTGAGCTCTAGGGTACCCCGGGGTGTGCTTTTATAGTCGGACGAGGGAAGCCCATGTGTGAGACGGTGGCACTAAGAAGGAATTCATGGCAGCTACGGCGCGAACTTGGAACGAAGATGGGAAGAGAGTCTAGCTCGAGAACGAGATGACTGACAAAGGGTCCCTCATGGCAGGGAGAGAGGTGAGAGCACAGGCAGGTTGGGCCGAGTGGCAACTTGTGCCAAGGCACGCGTGAGGCGGACCAGGCCAGTGCGGGAAAGAGAATGGGCCTGAGCAAGGAATTAGACCCAGAGAAGATTTTGGAATTTCTAGGGTTTTCTGATTTCAAAAAAGGGAATGAATTCAATTGAGCTCCCAAAAAATAGCAAATAAACTCTGAAAAATATAAGAAAATACAGATTTTTCCACACAAGGAACTCAAATAAAATGGATTTTGAATTAATTAAATGTTATTTTATACATGTTAAATCTTTTTAATTTCTAAAAATTCATATTAAGCTTTAATTAATTGAAGAAAAATCCAAATGGTTAATTTTATTTTTGAAAACTTTAAAGGACTCTGAAAATCAGGATGTTACAGATACACAGGAATTTGGATTGTCAAATCCGGGTGTCCATAGTGGCAAAGACTAATTCTGTACTGTACAATGAAAACAGGGCAGTAATAAGTCTTTGGTGTCACTTTCCTTCCATCTTGTGATGCCTCCTTTTATCACTCACCTGCCCTCAAGCTTGACCAGCGGATCCAATCAATGAGCGCCTTACATCAAAATAGCTACTGCCTAGCACATAGTTGACAGCTTGAGATTTAGTTCAGCAGAAAATATTCTAGATTTTGCACCACAAAACTTTGCTACGATGGATGCTGTCGTCTCCGCTGTCATCGGAGACATGGTTAGCAGAGCGATCTCCTTCCTCGCTGGCCGTTTCAGAGACCAGCAAATCATTGAAAACAAGCTGCGAGCTATGAGCCATGAGCTCATCAAGATCCAGAGCGTAGTGGAGGAGGCTGAGGGGAGGCAAATCACGAGCCATGGCCTGCTAGAGTGGCTGTCGGAGCTCATCGATGGTATGTACCAAGGTCGCTACTTGCTCGATGATTTCAGGTGCGAATCTCTTGACCTCGAAGAGGAGCACGAAGAAAATAAGGAGATCATGCCGAGACGCTTCGCGTTGTCTTTGTCTAATCCCGCTAAGCGCTTGTGTGTTGCTGCAAGCACTGTCAAGAACTTGTTCCATGATGATGGCGTGAAGAAGCTTGATAGTGTCCTGGAAAATCTGCAGAGCATATCAGGTGATATTAGGGAGTTCATCATGCTGATGCAGAGCTGCCCATCTATCCATCGGCCTATCACTACAAATATTTACCACGACAGCCAGATGTTCGGACGACATGTCGAAAGGGAGAAAATAATAAATTTCCTCCTGCAAGATGATGCAAATTTGGGCATCCTTCCGATTATTGGAGATACTGGAGTCGGAAAGACTACTCTGGTGCAACATGTTTGCGATGATAACAGGGTGCGCAACCACTTCCCTCTAATCATGCTGGTTGATTTCTTCTCTATGTATCCTATGGCTAATGGTGAAGCAAGAGTTGTTCTACGTTCCAAATTTATCTTTGATGATATGGGGAATTTCAATGAGCCGATGCAAGTGCTAAAGTGTAAACTGCGGCAAGAAAGGTTCCTAGTGGTATTTGAAAATGTTGATATGCGTAAGAAACAGAAGCTAGAAGAGCTCTTGCAACACCTCGGATGCGTCAAACAAGGGAGCAAGATTATAATTACAAGTAAAGATAAATATGTCGTCAGAAATGGAACAGTCGAGCCAATTAAATTGTGGTTGTTGCCACATACACAATACTGGTTCTTCTTCAAGGCGCATGCGTTCCCTGGCACAGATGTTGAGGAGAACCCAAGACTGCTGGCAATAGGTAAAGCCATTGCAATGAAACTAAAGGGATCATTCTTCGGTGCGAAGATCGTTGGGCCATTGCTGAGGGCTCATCCCAATCCCCAATTCTGGTGTAAAGTCCTGAGAAGTGACCTAGGGGAGCTTTTGATGCTCGACGACAGCCTAGGGTACATCTCTGATGTGGCTGAGAGATTCATTCCACGTCCTTTGAAGATGTGCACTATCACAATTGCATCTGGTTATCCTAGGATAGCACTCCGCAATTTGCAAGATATTTCAAGGGAAAGTTCTCTTGATGGTGAAATTAACATGACAGTTGCCAATAAGCTCCACATTTCGGACATATTGCTGTGCAAGTCGGTGTTCCCACTCTATTGTTTGTACTACACTGCTCACTGCATAGTAGATGGAGCAATCTCTGATCAAAGTTCCTTTAGGTTTCACCTTCAGCGCTAGGCAGTAGGAATTCTCTTGCGTAATGCTAAGGTGCTTTAGATGCAGTAAAAAATGAGCAACAAGCTTCAGTACCACTGTAGAAGTTGTGTGCACTGGCTTTTACTTTGTGGGCCTTTTTTTGTGGTAAAGATCCCGAATTTTCGTTTCCATATTCTGTGGTGTGTCGTCACCTCAAATATTGTGCACCTTGGTACTATTGATTTTGATGGACACCACACTGATTCCGGAGGAAAAGCACACAACGGAGGAGGTTTTATCAAGGCATTTTGTCGGTCTCAGGTATCACTGAACCGCAAGTGAATGAGGCACCCCCTCGTGGCAACATTTTCCGCCTCAACGGAGAGGCTTCTCTAAGGTGATCCTGTAGACCGATTGCCAAGAGATAGACGACTAATGGAAGCGGCTCTGTGTTTTATATTAAGCTTGAGAGAAGAGATATATGGGTATTTTCTTGAGTCTACAAGTTGATTTTAGTACACACTTTATCGACTTCATTTATATCGGTTAAAACTGCACGAAAGTTTCTGTTACTCTGTGCTCTCTCTCACAAACAGTCTAAAAGTCATAAGCCAAAGTCAAAAAGAATAGACTATTAATTTGGCCCATTATTTTTTTAACGGACAGAACTGCCTGTATTAAATAGAAGAAGGAAAAGTTATTTACAAGAAAGAGGGATTTGGGAGTGGCAGGCACAAAACCGGCCACACCCTAGGGGCCTAGGGTCGTAATTAAGATGTTATAGAGGTAGGTGATAGCCCCGTTAGTCTCTTAGCCCTTGCTAGGATCCAATAATTTGGCCCATTGTTGTTCTATGTATTACAAAGCAAAAGTGCCCAATGTACAGTTACATAAATGTACAGATGCCTATTCTAACAGGCACCTTTTATGCCACCCTTTGTTAATCTATAAATACTCATTGTACAGATTCAGAAACTTTGGGAATGAAAGCAATCTCTCTCTCAAACACTTGTCTCAATATTCTCACAACACGTTATCGACACGATTCTCTCCAAATCGGCGACACGCACACATACATACAAGTGCAAGCAGACGAGAACACAAAAGGTAATTGCTCTTCTTGCATTGATCGCTTCCTTGCGCGAATCACGGCATCGCCTTCTACCACACCCGCACCGGCTGCGCCCATGGCGACATCGGCGTCCTCGATGGTGGCGGCGGTGCAAACTCGAGGCGGCGACGACGTTCCCCGCGCAGCGCGGCAGCCCGGCGGCTCGAGGCGCGCGGGCGCTAGCGCAGCCGACGGCGTGAAGCGGCGGCGCCGGCCGCCCGCCCTCACGGCGTGCAACGCCCGGCGGCCGATGGCACGTGGCGCAGCGCGCGCAAGGCTGGCGCGCGCGCGCCGAGCCCGGCGGCGGCGGTGGCGCCGCGCTCGCGACTCTGGCGTCCATGGCGGCGCGCGGCGAGGCCGGCGCTCGGCGCGCCGCGCGAGCCCCAAAGGTCGGCGCTCGGCGCCAAGCGGCGGCGGCACGGCAACGCCCGCAGCGGCGTCTCGGTGGCGGCGCCGGGCGGTGGAGGCGGCGGCGGCGGCGGCGCTCCACGAGGCGGCGGTGGCGGCTCCAGCTGGGCATGGTGGCTGGGGTTTGGGAGTTAGGAAACCCTAACTCCCCTCCTTTATATGGCTGCCCTTGAATGGGCTTTGGCCCAAAATATCCCACCTCCCCTCATGGGCGAATGGGCTTGACCCAAGTTTTGGAAAATTTGCAATTCCCCCTCTAGTTCATAGATAATGCAGCATTTTATGTTAAATAAATTTCTATTGTAAATATTTGCAATATAGACCCTTGATGCAATGTATTATACATCAATTATTGCACCCTATCTTATGCAATTTAAATATTACGTTTACTACCTTACCATACAAGCACTTAATATTTTTTTATTATGCAAAATGCCTTAGGTTGATTTTCTCTCGTTTGGAATAACACAAAGTTTCTTAATTTTGATATTGGCCATACACAAGGTAGTACCATAGTACTACTGCGGATTTATTCCTCAACGTGCGTACCCAATATCAAGTTTTGAAACAATTTGGTCTACACTTTTGGATGACTACCTTTATTTATTTTCCAATTAGCCATACACAAGGTAGTACCATGGTACTACTGTGGGATTTCATCCTCAACGTGCGTACCCAATTTGATTATAAATTATATAAGGTCTACACCTAAGTGATTACCATGGTTCTTTTTCACATTGGCCATACACAAGGTAGTATCAAAATACTACTGTGGGATTATCATCCTCAAAGTGCACACTTAATGTTGAAAAATGAATTAAATAATGTTAATACCATTGGTGATTAACTATGTTGTTCCACAATAGGAGAATGTCCCTTTATGTATTTTCAAGTTTACATTGATTACTTGCATTTCGCATTGCTTATTTAACTTTGCCAAAGATTTTAACAAATCGTGGCCCTACATATGTAGGCACAATGGCTACTAAAGAGTTTGAGGCTCTCGCTCTTGACGGCCACAACTTCCCACATGGGCGATGGATCTCAAAGTGAGTCTATCGTTGCGCGGAATGTGCCGAGCAATTGCGGCTCCCAAGAGGTGAAGCTCCTTTGGTGAGACTCTCAAGTACAATACCTTATTTACAATAAGGAACCACATCCATCCCGATCTCAAGGTGAGTATCGATGGAAGAAGACCCACGCGCTCGTGGCTTGCTCTTCAAACACGGTATGAGCAATGACGGTCATCCTACGGAGGTGTCAATGAGTGGAACCACCTCCGCATACAAGATTTTAAATGCGTGGGAGAGTTCAACCATCTGTTCATAAAATCAGTTCTAAACTGAAGTTTTGCGAGAAGGAACCATCGATGCGGAGAAAATTGAGAAGACATTGTCTACCATGCTTCTGCACAAATGATCCTTCAGCAACAATACCGTGAAAGAGGTTTCACCGTTTATTACGAGTTGATTAAAACATTACTTCAGCGAGAAAGACATAGTGAGCTCCTACTTTGGAACTCTAATCTGCGCCCTTTGGGCACTAAGCCTTTGCCAGTACATGCTAACACTCGGAACAAACCTCAAGGAATGCTACTAACTCTAGCAATCCCGAAACTTCAAAGGAAGAACAAGCGCAAGAGACAGCGTCGATCTCGTGGTGCTAACAAGGAAATGATGTTTTAAGTCGAAAAGAACAAGTCTAACACTTGTGTCAAGTGTGGTTGTTACAACCACCCGACCGAGAAATGTCGCACTCCCAAGCACTTGGTGGCTTTGTACTTGAATTCCGTGGGACGAGGACGCTCCAATCAGGACGTTCCAATCAAGGTGGACAATTTGAAGCACACTTCAACTCCCAATCTGATGTCAACATGGAAGAATTCCTCCAACCTGTCATCACTGAGCAAAATGCCCCTGGGTGCTCCTACTCCGCTCCTGCGGCTGCGGGACCAAGCAACACCAAGGCATTACCTCCACTTGATGGGAACGTTGACGATACGGAGAACATGATCGTGGAGTTCACTTCTAACGATCCGTTTGGAGATTTTAACTAGGCTCCTACACTTTGAGATACCTTAATTATGCCTTAAGTGTGGATGTCGTTTAATTGTGAATGTTGTCATAGGCTAGTTGTTGTCCGTACTTCATTTAAGCACAATGGGTATTGTATTTTTTGTATTAAGCACAATTGATACCTATATATATATATTGTATGTATTCTATATATATTTGTTGAGAATTACATATTCAAATTCTCTATTTTGTATAGATTGTGCAGTGAGTCGATCGATGGATGAGGAAATGTGCCTAGTGGATAGCGGTACCACTAACTCTATACTCGGGAGATAAAATATTTCCAAACTCTCACAAAGAACAAAGGAAATGTTTTAACAATCGCTGGGCGACATTTGTAATAGTCGGAACAGTCGGGCCACTATGATGCTTCCTATGGGTACATCAATAACAATTGAGGATGCACTCTTGTATCCCGATTCAACTCGTACCCTATTGAGTTATAGAGATATCCGTAAGAATGGGTTTCATGTTGAAACTCATGAGGACAACAATGAGGAGTTTCTTCTCATAACAAAAGATCACGGATATGGCAAAGAGACACTTGAAAAGTTTCCCTCACTCCCGTCTGGATTGTACTACACATACATCAAACCCGTACCACATGTTGCTTACAAAGTAATTTTCCAGAATGTTAACGCATTCCAAACTTGGCATGATCGTCTTGGCCATCCTGGAATAGGGATGATGAGGAAAATTATAAGCAATTCTGTTGGTCACACTTTAAGTAATGCAAAATTTCCCCAATCCTCAGATTTTATGTGCACCGCATGTGCCTTGGAAATTAATTTTGAGGCCCTCTTACCTCAAAATTCATGCCGAACCTCTAAAGTTCCTTGACGCATTCAAGGTGACATATGTGGTCCCATTCAACTATTGTGCGGGCGTTCGGGTATTTCATGGTTCTAATAGACGCATCTACACGATGGTCTCGTGTGTGTCTACTTTCCACACGGAACCATGCATTTGCTAAGATTGTTGCACAAGTTATCAAACTTAAAGCACAATATCACGAACATCAAATCCTATCAATCCGAATGGATAATCTTTGCTGAATTTTCCTCACGTGCCTTCAATGATTATTGCATGGCTTTAGGAATTCAAGTTCAGCACTCGGTCCCATATGTTCATACTCAAAATGGTTTGGCAGAATCTCTCATTAAGAGAGTGAAACTTATTGCAAGACCTTTACTACAGAATTGCAATCTACCAACATCATGTTGGGGTCACACAGTCTTACACGCTGCTGACTTGATTCAATTGCGTCCAACTGCATACCATGCAACCTCCCCGTTGCAACTAGTACGTGGAAATACACCAAATATTTCCCATCTGTGGAAGTTCGGTTGCGCAACATACGTACCGATCTCCCCACCGCAGCGTACATCTATGGGCCCACACAGGAAATTGGGGATCTATGTGGGATATCAATCTCCGTCGATCATTAAATACCTGGAACTCCTTACAGGGGATTTATTCACTGCCCGGTACGCTGATTGTATCTTCAATGAAGATCATTTCCCGACATTAGGGGGAGGAGTTGAAAACCACAAAAAATGCCAGGAAATCAATTGGGATGCCATAGACATCTCCAACTCTGATCCACGTACTTCTGAAACTGAACTCCAAGTTCAGACGATCATTAATTTGCAACACATTGCAAATAACATGCCAGATGCATTTACTGATTATAAGGGTGTTACAAAATCCTATAATCCTGCGAGAAATGTGCGGAAAGAGTAGAGGTACCAAATAAAACTACTCAACTCCAAAGTAAGAGGGGAGAAATGCGGCTATTTCCACGGATGCACTTCTAGCAAGCAAAGGAAAGGAAGAACAATTCTTCTAACCCGAAGAAATGCAACTCAACCTCACGTTGAGAAACACCTGTGGAGGTTCAACCTTCACATCCCACATCAACGTGCACTCAATTCGATGTTGGGACATCGGATCATACGATGCAATCATTTTGGGAAATAATGATACATCACAAGGGTGCTTGAAATTTCCATCAACTATATTGAATCGGAGAATCATATGACGAAAGTCTACAATTGTCGACATCTATTTCTCGAAGCAATTGCAGAAATCATCCAAAATGATCCAGATCCTAAGACCATGGCGAGTGCGAAAGCGCTCGGGTGGAATCAATGGAAAGATGCAATTCAGCAGAGATAACCTCGCTAGCTAAAAGAAAGGTATTCACTCATGCAATACCTACACCTCGAGGAATCTTTCTGTGGGATTCAAATAGGTTTTCGTCGGAAGCGGAATGAGAACAATGAGGTGGTGAGACATAAAGCGAGGCTTGTAGCACAAGGGTTCACGCAGAGACCGGCATTGATTTCAATGAAACATATTCTCCGATTATGAGTGGAATAACATTCCGATATCTTATATCTCTGGCTGTTCAAAATCGTCTATCTATGCGGTTGATGGACGTAGTATTACATATCTATATGGGTCACTTGATTCGAACATATATATGAAGGTCCCTGATGGAATCTCTATACCGGATCCAAACGCAAATCGCAACATGTATTGTGTAAAGCTTCAAAAGTCACTCTATGGCTTAAAGCAGTCGGGAAGAATGTGGTATAACCGACTTAGTGAGTTCCTTTTGCAGAAGGGATACACTAACAATGATGATTGTCCATGTGTTTTCATCAAAAAGTCCCAAACGGGATTTTGCATCATATCAGTATATGTTGATGATTTAAATATCATCGGCAACCCACAAGATATTGATGAAGCACGCAATCATCTAAAGACGGAGTTTGAAATGAAGGATTTGGGTAAAACCAAATTTTGCTTAGGTATACAACTTGAGCACCTTCATACAGGCATTCTAGTGCATCAATCAGCCTATGTCCAGAAAATATTGGAGAAATTTAATATGGACAAAGCATATCCATTGAAAACCCCCATGGTTGTTCGATCTCTAGACAGGGACAAAGATCCATTTAGACCCCGAGATGACAATGAAGAGCTATTGGGACCCGAGGTTCCATATCTCAGTGCCATCGGAGCGCTTATGTACCTTGCAAATTGCACCCGGCTGGATATTGCATTTGCGGTAAATCTACTTGCTAGATATAGTGCTGCTCCAACCAAAAGACATTGGGTAGGAGTGAAGAATATCCTTAGATATCTTCAAGGCACTAAAGATCTCGGTCTATTCTTTCAGAAGAATAACAATGTGGATTTAATAGGATATCTGAGATCTTGGCTATTTATCGATCCCCATAATGCGGATCTCAATCAGGCTTTGTATTTTTACATGGTGGAACAACCATCTCTTGGAAGTCTTCAAAGCAGACTCTAGTGGCTACATCCACTAATCATTATGAAATAATTGCATTATATGAAGCATCACGTGAATGTGCATGGCCGTAGAATGATTAACCACATACAACAATCATGTGGTATAGGTGCTATCGCATCACCTACCATTATCTACTAAGATAATGTCGCTTGCGTTATTCAAATGCAAGCGGGTTACATAAAGAGCAATATCACAAAACATATTGCACCTAAATTATTTTACCCACATGAATTGCAAGAGAGTGGGAAATAAATATTCTGCAAACTAAGTCTTGTGATAATCTAGCAGACTTATTCACCAAGTCGTTACCAACTTCCACATTTCAAAAATGTGTTCATGGAATTGGTATGCGAAGACTACGTGATTTGCAGATGTCAGGGGGAGAAATCTCCTAAGACTTAACCCGTTCAATACAAATATTATACTCTTTTTCCCTTTATGAGTTTTCCCTCTAAAGGTTTCTCATCAAGGTTTTTAATGAGGCAATATGACAACGCAATCATAAATATATCTCTCTTTTCCCTATAGGGGTTTTTAAGAGATATAATCAAACATATGCCATATTATTTTCTCCTTAAATTTTCTCAGTGGGTTTTAAAGGAGTTTTCATGGCATATCTACTCTATCGATTCTCCTCATATTTTCCCTACAGGGTTTTGGAAGAGTTTTTCCAAGATGATCATATGAAGATACAGTCAAGGGGGAGTATTACAAAGCAAAAGTGCCCAATGTAGAGTTACTCAAATGTACAGATGCCTGTTCTAACAGGCACCTTTTATGCCACCCTTTGTTCATCTATAAATACTCATTGTACAGATTCAGAAACTTTGGGAATGAAAGCAATCTCTCTCTCAAACACTTGTCTCAATATTCTCACAACACTATGTTTACTTGCATTTGATCAGGTTCGCAGGAACGGCACACCATTTGTCCTAGATTTCTTTTGGCGTAATGACTGCAGGGTGTTTCACCAACAGTCAATCGTCAGCTCCTGGCAGTGGTAGCAAGGACGTTACCCCTCTTCAACTGGCTTACAAGCTATGGCTTCTAGTTTTTTGGTACTATAGTAGATAAAAATATATTATAGCAGCTGTTAGTTTTTCTGAGTAATTAAATTTAAAAATAAAAAAGTTATATCATCACAAATAATACACAGGAATAAGAGGAAAAAGCAAAAGTAAAAAAAGCTCAAAAAACAAAAAAGACGAAATTAAGAAGCCAATAGCTAAAACCATTTCAAGCGACGCTAACCATTCACCTTTTGCTTGCTGGATAAGTAATTTTTTTGGTTCTGCTACAGTGCCAGTGTACCACATACCCTTTTGTACTTAAGCCAACACAGTCAAGATAACACTTCCTTTCCCTGCTAAATTGATTGGCGGGGCTCCTGCTTTCTTAAAAAAGAATATCGAATTACTGGAAAGTCTCTGTTTCCCCTAAAAAAAGTAACATTTTTTAAAGATGATTTGACTATGTAACTGAAGTAACATTGGAATTTTTCCATTGGACTGAGCTTTAGTTGATGAAAAGTACGTCTACTCTATATCTGTTATGAAGCAACATCAATTGTTGAGGCAATTGAACTAACAGGAATTTTGAAGCATCGACTATGTTTTAAAAAAGAGAGAATTTGAAGTAATTGGTAGCTTTTCTTTGAACTGTTCTTTATTGTTATTGTGCAGTTTTGCCATTTTGTTAAAATAAATATCAAAACAAAACTTCCTATACTTCTTTAAAACACTCATTGCGTAAGGCCTTTGTGATACCAAAATTTTTGAATAAACATCACTAGTTAACTTGTCACCTTGCCTCAACAATTGTTGCAAAACATCCTGTATGGTGTCAAGGGCCTAAATTTCGTACAAAAGGCTAGTCAATTTAATCCTACAAAAATTTAAATAAATGCTAGAAAATTTTAAAAACAAGACTGTTGTCATAACAAGAAAAAACTAAGGCAGTTTGAGCCAGGTCAGAGTTTCAACAAAATTCTTTTGTCCAAAGCCATCTTTATCAAAAGGAAGATTCCTGGCACATCTGAATTTTCCACTACATCCTCGTCCACTGCCAATTTAGTAACACCAATCAAAAGTCTTCGGTCTTCAGCATGATTCAGGCTGCATCCTGATAATTGTAAAGTACGACACAGTTCTCTCAATCTCCCATCACTTTCCTTTTCACTGACTTGTTCTTTGACTTGGCCTCTGATTTGAATCACCACTTCGCCTCTTCAAAATTTTTGAAAGGGAGTTCCTATAAGGTTATAACTAAGAATTTCCAGCATCAATTTGTTATCACTATGCCCAGTCCGACAACGCTACCCACTGAAGAGGACGTCAGTGTTGAAGGTGAACCTGTGCGTGCGCGGCCCATTCGCAGGCGCAAGCCCAACTCCTTGGTATCCGGCCCTGATTGGTTGCAATAGCAGAGTATATATGAGAGTACGGAAGGAGAGGAGAGATTATGAAGATTGACAACAACTTTGAACCCCTGTCTTACCAACTCTATCTTGTCTGCTTCCTTTTCTTCTTCTTCTTGTTCACGTCTGCGCTAACAAACTGGTATCAGAGCCTTCTCGATCCCCACTTCCCTTCGCCTCTGGCTTCACGCTGGACCCGACTTCCGTCGTCGATCACCACTACTACACCCGCCGGCAACGGCAACTCGGTGCCATGGATCCCAATTTGAAGCTAGTACTAGACGAATTTGGACGCCGTTTGATGATCACGAAGCCCGCTGGGAGAAGCGCTTCGGTGATATGGAGCGCGAGCGTGCGGAACGCGAAGCTGCTGTCGACCGTCGCCTCGCCGCCCTGGAGACCGCCCAATCGGATCATGAAGTTGTCGTCTCCAAGCGCCTCTCCGATCTTGAGTCGGTCCGCGTCGCGCACATCACTGACGAGCGCGACGCAAGGGTGACTGCTCTCGAGGTGGCTGCGGCGGACCTCAGCTCGTGGCGCCCGGAGTTGGAGAGCGTCGTCGACGACTTGAAGCTCGAAGTGCAGAAAGTCGCGAAGAGCTGGGACCGCGCTGTGTTCGACACTCGCCGCACCGCCGGGACTTCTCTCCCCTCGGCATCGGTGGGCGGCGCTTATCTGCGGACTCTCCACCGATGGGCCCAAGAACGCAGCGCTGCACCTTCGACACGGATGGTTGGCTCGGGTCATCTCGGACTCGATCTTCTGTCCGGACAATGGTATGAACAATGAACCCCATCAATATGCCACTCCTCGCTTATTTCCTCAACCACGACCACCTCCACCTCCAGTCCTTCACCCGCATTCCACGGGTCGACTACCGAAGTTGCAATTCCCTAAGTTCGACGGCGACAATCCTCGTTTGTGGCGTTCCCGGTGTGAAAAATATTTTGAGATGTATGGGGTGGATCCAAGCATGTGGGTTCGTGTAGCTGAGATGCACATGGAAGGTTCTGCAGCGCGTTGGCTGCAATCTGTTGAGCCACACATAGCACAGGCGTCGTGGGCGCAGTTTTGCTGCTTACTTAGTGATCTCTTTGATCGTGATCAGCATGAGCTTTTAATCCGACAACTCTTCCATGTGAAACAAACATCCACTGTGACTGAGTATGTCACACGTTTCACAGAGCTAGTAGATCAGCTAACAGCTTATGCCGGGGGAATTGATCCGGTCTATTTTACTACTAGATTCATAGATGGGTTGCACGCTGACATACGTTCTATTGTTCTTATCCAAAGACCAAAAACACGGATCTTGCTTGTTCCACGCCTTATTGCGGGAAGAAGCCGAGCGCTCGTGATCATTCTCGGATTCCATTGGCAACAGCAGTGAAGCCCTTGCTGAAGTCTCCAATGCCACTACCCCTACCACCCAAAACTGAAAAATCGGGGCCTGGAGTTCATGATTCTTCCTCAAGCAGTACCGCTATGGATTCCAAATTATCTGCTCTGAAAGCTTACCGAAGAGCTATGGGGCTCTGTTATAAATGTTCTGCCAAGTGGTCCAAGGACCACAAATGCGCACCTGAAGTATTACATGCAGTCCAAGACCTTTGGGAGTCTGCTTCTATTGAGGAAACAACGCCACCGTTGGATTCTTCTTCAGGTTCGGCTACTGATCAACTCTTTTTATCCATTTCTAAAGCAGCTGTTTCTGGAGCTCCTGCTCCGCGCACCATCCAGTTTCCTGGCACGTTGGAAGGCATTCCTGTTACGGCACTTGTGGATTTTGGAAGTTCATCTTCATTTGTCAGTACTTTTGTGCTTAAAGGAATAAGTCCTCAGTCATTGATCTCTCAACCAACCTCAGTACATGTGGCCGGAGGTGGTGTTCTTATTAGTCCCGGTACCCTGCATAACTTGCAATGGAGTGTTGATAGTTGCACATTTGTGTCAGATTTCAAGGTGCTATCCTTAACTCATTATGACCTGATTATTGGCATGAATTGGTTGGAGAAATACAGTCCTATGCAGGTCCATTGGGCGCGAAATGGCTTCTCATTCCTTATGAAGGATCTCATGCGATGCTACGTGGGTTGCATCCGTAGTAACCGACAACTTCTTGTTGCAAATCTCTTATGCCACTACAGACACATCTTCATTGGAATTATCTAATATACCCGATGAACTTCATCCCTTATTACATTCCTTTGCTCACCTTTTTGACCCACCTGAAAGTTTGCCACCAACTAGAGCTTGTAACCATGCAATTCCATTGATCCCTGGCTCTAAGCCCGTTGCCATCAGGCCTTATAGATATCCCCCAAAGTTGAAAGATGAGCTAGAACGACAAGTTCAAGATATGCTACAGCAGGGTATAATACAGCCTAGTGCCAGCCTATTTTCTTCTCCCATCCTACTGGTACCCAAGAAAGATGGTGGTTATCGCTTCTGTGTGGATTTCAGGCAGTTGAACACGATAACTCTTAAGTCCAAGTTTCCTGTTCCCATTTTTGATCAGTTGATGGATGAACTAGCGCAGTCACAGTGGTTCTCTACATTGGACCTTCGAGCTGGCTTCCACCAGATATTGCTTCAACCTGGGGAAGAGCACAAGACTGCTTTTCAGACACATTTGGGACATTATGAGTTCAGAGTAATGGCTTTTGGGTTGACAGGAGCCCCTGGAACATTTCAAGGCGCTATGAATACAACATTAGCACCTGGACTTCGAAAGTTTGCCCTAGTATTCTTTGATGATATTTTGGTATACAGTAAGACTTTCGATGGTCATCTTTCTCATTTGTCCCAGGTATTCCGATGGCTATCACAAGACCAGTGGCGATTAAAGTTCTCCAAGTGTAAGTTTGCCCAAAGATCAATTGCTTATTTGGGCCATATTGTCAGACCCAGATTTTATAATCCGGAATCATCGTGTTTAGTTGCACTATTCCCTGGATCAGTAGTTAGTGCACACGATTCTGATAATGGGCATCAAATTTACATATCATGCGAAAGCATAATTAAAATAATAAACTTACTCATGGGCCGATTAGGCCGAAATCAATAAAATTGCAGCAGCGGAAGAACGAAGCACACAGGTGGGACCTTCAGGACATGCCCACAGGCAGCCAACTGGAGGTTCGCGACCTAGCCCTTGACATCTTCATCTTCTCTGCCAGCTTGTCCAATCTTGTTGCTGAGGCGCGGTGATTTGCTTCCTGCTTCTGAATTTTGTTGCAAAAGCGAGCGTGAGCACTCCGACCCCGTGCTCCGCGAGCCAATACACAGAATGCAAATAAATAGCATGCATAGCTTAACAAAGGAGAGGCTCGGGCTATTTTATTTTGCGTGAGAGTGCTTTTGAATACAATTAATTAAAAACCCTATGACTTAGCAATTTTGGAACAAATCATAATGTACAAGGAAATGCATTATTAATATCGATTGATTCCATCCACCGTTACATGGCATCTGCACCATATAGCAATTTCTTGATGTTATAGCCGCTTAACTTACCATGGGACGACACCGGGACAACTCCAAACTAGGGCCTTTCAACGCCTCCACTTTTCCATCCCACCCACAAAACATTTTGAAATAGAACTATATCGGTTAAGTTCCCATGTCCGCCCTTGACCGTGGGCACGGCTATTCGAATAGTTTTGACTCTGCAGAGTTTGTACACTTTCACCACAAGAGACAATCAACTCGTTGCCCACACGATTCCCTAGGCGTGTGGTTGAGCAGACCATCACGGTGACTTTTCAAATTATCGAGTCCCTTTTCTCATTTCACTTTTATGGGAGATCGCCCACTTGCGGTGGGTCCCATCTGCGTGGGATGTTTCCCACAGCCACTACGCAGCCGGACCTTCTCTCTTTCCGCAACGTAGGACAGCTGGGAAACTTCACCCCCCACTGGTGTCCCTTCAGGCCCCCTTGCCATAGCATAACCCCTTCGAACCCCAACCCGTGAAATGAGTCCGAGGATTCGATAAATGTACTTAGCCAAGTTGTAATTTACAGACTTGTGGTTGTACTGTTTTACCCGGGAGGTCATGACAAGATTCAGTCCTTAGTGGTATCTGGGCGGTCTATCACTAACCCATTTTGTGCATCCACTGCACCACACTCACACCATCCAACCAATCCGCCCAGATATTTAAGCAAGTTGGGGATTTTTGAGAGCATAAAATAATCATTTCCAAAATATACCAGTCATTCCCATTATGACTGCCCAACAAATTTTTCTCAGGTTTACAAGTGATGCTTGGGCGCTCTCGTGCCCATGAGTATCTATGCAATACTAAGCATGGCATATAATTAGGGACTTATTTTCAAAGGTTAATATTATAGTTTTGCTAGGGCGACAATGTTCACATATTCAAATATTTCAAAGAGGGTGTAATATTATTCAAGGTAAACAATAGGCATGTAACTAGAATCTTAAATTAACATGGATTTGCATATAACATACAGCATGCAATTTGATAATTTAAAACCAAAATAATTTGCAGAAATGTAGGTTCAACATGATCAAAGTATTGACTCACCTGGCACGGTTTACCGCGGTCTTGAGCTCACACAATGATTTCTCTTGAGCTTCTGGTCTTTATCTTCACTTCGAGCTTAATCTTGTTGGATCCACTGAATCTTCACGACTCCCAATTTCTAATTACGCGACAAACGACTGAATCCAAATAAAGCAAATAACTCAAAAGATCAAAATAAATCGAATAAACTCAGCTTTTGTATTATTATGATTTAATGGGTGATTTGGGTAATTTGAGACAAGGCCAGTGATAGAAGACGATGACTCGATCTTTTACTAACAGTTTCTTTTATTATTTTTATATTTATCAAGGAAGTTCCATGAGTTAGAATGGACCTATGAGTAGGTATCATTTTGTCAAGCGTTACGTTTCAGGGCATTTTGGCTTACCGAAATAAATTTTAGAGTCTAAGTGTATAGCATTTTATGGGGTGACATTTTGTGTAGCTTCAGTTTTCAGTAAGCCTAGTTCTACTTGAATTAGATTCAGTTGTATGGACCATATATTGTCATTTCATGCTCATCATTATTATTTATTAAGCCTAGTATTAATATCTAATTAATACTACCATTATTATTTTTATCTATGCTTTAGCTACTATTAGGCTTAGCCTTATTTCTTATTTTAGCTATCGGACAACGTTTGGTAGGTTTCATTTTATGTGCCTCTAATTACTTGTGTTAATGGTTACATATTCTCTTTAGAGTATCTATATGTCCGTGAGAATATTCTGATGCTCGATGACCTAGGGCTATTATATTTTGGTATCTGTATGTTATTATAATCTTTTAATTTGAGTGCTATCTGAAAATTACTAATACAGATATTTTGATCCCTTAGCATTAGTTTCTTGCACATTTTAATTAATCTTCTATTTACATAGGATCGAGCTCGTTATACTCAAAACTTACTCCACTAAATTCATTTTGAGATTTATTTATCGGTTATGTGCTAATGGCGAGGTTTTACTAGGGTCGTCTAATCTAAATGTTTATGGTCACGTCCTTTTGTTTAATTAATTCTATGTAGAGGCCTTATTTAATTAAACCTTCCATTGCGATCTACTCAATGACATCATGCTAAAGGGTATCACGTATTTTTAATTGTGGTCTAGGGTAACCTTTTAATTTAAACTTTGCTGTTATAGCTAAACATGGTATCCTACATCTTTATGAAAGTTTTGAATCGCTAACCCATATCATCTTTTATTAATCCCTTTAATTAGAACTTTAGATTTGAGCTAAATGTTCTAAACAACATACATAACATCTAATATATTTTACAGCTCAAATAACCTTATTCTATATCCTAATTTAATTTAGTATCTTCTCTAAATTATTCCCTAATTTATCATAATTTTTATTATTTAGAAAGAGCTACAAAAGTAGAGCAAAAATATATAGGGAAAAAGGTGTTGCCGGCCGGGTTTGATCCCAGGACCTCTTGGGTGCAAGTTCTCAACGCAAGTGCTACTAGCCAAGTGGGCGCTCGATGTTTCTCGGTGGACGGAGGGAAAGTGGAGCTAATGCGGCAAGTAGGTTCTGGGGCTAACAGAAAGACTATCGGCCGGAGACAGAGGAGGAGGCGGCGCGAGTTAGGCGCCGGCGTCGCCGTGAGGAAGGCGGGAGGCTAGGAAAACCAGTGAAATGGATTCCGGGAAGTGAGGAAGCTAATGGGGTGGTGCCTCGGCTTGGAATGGCGGTGGCGGCTCGGGCAGGATGGGAGCGGTGGCGGTGGAGGTGGATCGAGGCCCGTCGATCGGAAGAAGGGAGAGAAATTGGGCGAGCGCGAAGCACAAGGGAGGTAAGGGAGGCTTACGGTGTGGTTGGTTAGGCGGGAGGTGCCGAGCGCGCGCGGCGGCGTGAGGCGGGGTCGGGCGGCGGTGACACACGGTGCCGGCGGCGTGCAGGCGGCGGAGTCCTCGGCCGGCGACCGGCGGATCTTCGGGACGTCGCGGTGATGCTCCCACAAGGAGGAATTAGAGCGAGTTCACCCGAGGACAGAGCGGCGCGGTCGGTCGCAGTTTCGGCCGGAGTTGGAGAAGATGGCCGTCCCGGCGAGCTTGGCACGAGGTTCTCCAATTAGGTCTGAGGGAAGGTAGAGGAGGAGCTGGCGCACGCCGTGACGCGGTCCAACGGCCATGGGGTTGGCCGGAGCAGCCGGGGCGGCGTGAGGCGCGGCGGCCGTGCTCTGGGCGGGTGCCCGAGCTTGGCTGAGCAAGGAAGGAAGGGGGAAAAGGCCAGGGGAATGCAAGGGCGGTCGAGGCCTACTTGTAATCGCAGAGGAAGTGGAGACACAGCGACGTGGGCACGGCCGGGCGAGTGGCGCCAAGTAGGGGCGGCGCAGAGGGTGGAGGCGGGCGGCGATGCGGACTAGCGCAGCCGGAGGCGGCGGGAGCGGGTTGGCGCATGGGGGAGGCAGGTGCGGTGATCATGGCGAATCCTCGGGCGTGACTCCTCCCTAGGGCGGCGCCGTGCAGGGAGAGGCCGTGTCGGCCAGCTTTTGCTGAGGTAGGGATCCGGGCGCACGGGCAAAAAGAGAGGAGAGGGGAGGCAATGAGGAGAGGAGGGAGGAGCAGTCCCGCGTGGCAAGAATGGGGATGGGGCCCGCAGACAGAGAAGGAAAGAAAAATGGAAAAAGGAAGTGGGTCCCACTTGGAAGAGAAAGAAGAAGAGAAAAGGGAAGAAAAAGGGGGAAAAAGAAGGCTCATTCAAACTATAGAATTTGAACTTCTAATTTACTTTTTAACTTTCAGTTATTGGATGTAAGTTGTAATATTCCTTTAACCATCTTGCTTTTACCAAAGTTAACCGGTATTCAATTCTTATTTCTATTATTATTTAGGTTTTATGTGTATATGTATATATATATACTTATTTCTTATATTGCTAAACTCTTCCTTTATAATTTGTATATACACATAAGTATATATATGTATATGTGTTTGTGTTATGTTCATCCACTTTTATTGCTATTTAGGCCATTATCTTCAAAATTAGATTCTATATTTTTAACGCAGATTCCTCTCTCCTCATCTTTGGATCATCTTTTCAGATTCGTAATTGAAATTTTATCTTTCTCATTATTTGCACATTTCCTTTTAGGGTATTGCCGATGTTTGTTTATTTTTGAGCTCCTTAAATTTTTGGAACCTCACAAAAATTCCAGAATAATGCTATAAAAATCCAAACTCAAATAGAATATATTGCAAAATCATTCAAGAAATTCATATTTTAAATTTTAGATTTTTCAGGATGTTACACATATTGTTAGTGGTTTGGGATATCTCATGACCCCACTAAGGTAATGACAATTCAAAATCGCCCATACCCGTTGTGTGAAAGATGTCAGAGGATTCCTAGGTTTAGCAGGCTACTACAGAAAGTTTGTTAAACACTTTGGTATTATTGCAAAACCATTGACCGAATTGTTATGCAAGGATGCACCGTTTCTGTGGACTGGAAATCACGATCAAGCCTTTCAGTGCCTAAAGCAGGCTCTTAGTTCTTCTCCTTGCCTTGCCCTTCCTGATTTTAATCTGCCATTTCACATTGAAACTGATGCTTGTGCTACCAGAGTTGGAGCAGTTCTCTTACAGAATGGCCATCCCTTGGCTTACATTAGCAAATCATTGGGGCCAAGAAATCAAGGGCTATCAACTTATGAGAAAGAATATTTGGCTATTTTAGTAGCTGTCGAACAATGGAGGCACTACTTATTACAAGGAGAATTTTACATACACACTGATCAAAAGAGTCTGATTCACCTCAATGAACAGAGATTGCACACGCCTTGGCAACAAAAGGTGTTCACCAAATTATTGGGGCTACAGTACAAGATCATCTATAAAAAGGGAGTTGAAAACACTGCAGTTGATGCACTTTCTCGTTGTTCAGCCTCTGAACAACTGTTCGCAGTAACTTCAGTGCAGCCACAATGGCTCCTTGACATTCAGCAAGGCTATGAGTCTGATATGACAGCCCAACAGCTATTGTCTCAGCTATCAGTCAGTTCGGAGGCCGATCCTCATTATTCTTTAGTCAATGGCATTATCAGATATGATGGGAAGATTTGGTTGGGCAGTAACACCAACCTCCATGGCAGAGTGTTCGCAGCATTACACTCCAGTGCGTTGGGAGGACATTCTGGCGCCCCAGCAACTTACCACAGAGTAAAACAGGTTTTCTATTGGCCTACAATGAAGTCCGATATTTGGTCTCTGGTTCGTTCTTGTGTTATATGCCAACAAGCTAAGCCTGACAGAACCAAATACCCAGTTCTTCTGCAGCCATTACCGGTTCCTTCTTCTGCTTGGGACACTATTTCCATGGATTTTGTTGAAGGGTTGCCCTCATCTGGATCAGCTAATGCCATTTTGGTGGTCATCGACAAATTTACAAAATTCGGTCACTTCCTCCCATTGCATCACCCCTTTTCAGCAAATACAGTTGCCCGGCTGTTTATGGATCAAGTGTACCGCCTTCATGGCATGCCCACTACTATTATTTCTGACAGGGACCGTATCTTCACTAGCGCCTTCTGGCAACAGCTCTTCAAGCTTTCTGGGACGGAGCTCAAGATGAGCACAGCTTATCATCCTCAATCCGACGGTCAGACCGAGCGCTTGAACCAATGTCTTGAAACTTATCTACGTTGTTTTGTTCATGCTTGTCCAACAAGGTGGAAGCAATGGCTATCTCTTGCCGAATTCTGGTACAACTCCAGTTTCCATTCAGCTCTCGGGCGCGCGCCGTTTGAAGTCTTGTATGGCTATTCACCTCGGCACTTTGGGCTGTCTCCCGACCTAGTGGGTGCTAATATCCCAGACCTGAATACATGGCTCTCAGAACGTTCCCTGATGCAAGACTTGGTCAGACAACACCTCCTCAGAGCACAGGAGCGGATGAAACGACAAGCGGATAAGCAGCGTACTGAACGACAATTTCAGATCGGCGACTGGGTTTTCCTGAAGTTACAACCTTATGCACAGGCTTCAGTTGCGCGGCGTTCCCATCAGAAGCTCACATTCAGATTCTTCGGTCCATACGAAATTGTTGACCGCATTGGCGCTGTGGCTTATAAGTTATCCTTGCCTTCTTCTTCAGCTGTGCATCCCGTCTTCCACGTTTCACAGCTCAAGAAGTCACACGGCGCAGCTTCGGTAACGGAATCATTACCTTCTTCTGATGTAGCATTTCAGGTTCCTAAGCAAGTATTACAGCGTCGCTGGACTTCTGGAGATCACCCGATGGAGCAGGTGCTGATTAAATGGTCGCTAATGCCGGCCTCACTCACCTCTTGGGAGCCTTATGAGCAGCTTCGACAACAGTTTCCACGCGCTCCGGCATGGGGACATGCCGGTTCTCATGGGGGAGGTCGTGTTATCACTATGCCCAGTCCGACAACACTACCCACTGAAGAGGACGTCAGTGTTGAAGGTGAACCTATGCGTGCGCGGCCCATTCGTAGGCGCAAGCCCAACTCCTTGGTATCCGGCCCTGATTGGTTGCAATAGCAGAGTATATATGAGAGTACGGAAGGAGAGGAGAGATTATGAAGATTGAAAACAACTTTGAACCCCTGTCTTACCAACTCTATCTTGTCTGCTTCCTTTTCTTCTTCTTCTTGTTCACGTCTGCGCTAACACAATTATCGTACACAAGATAGATCTTCGTTTCACCATGGCTGAGTTTGTCATCTCCGCGATCATCGGTGACATCATTAGCAGAGTTATCTCCCTTGTAATTAATTGACCATACTGCAGGGCGACCAAGCACTGAAGCCAAGCTAGGAAGGGCGGCGCCATATGCTAAACAGGATTGAAAGTGTGGCGGAGGAGGCCAAGGGGAGGCAGATCGCCAACCATGGCACCCTGGAGTGGCTCTCGGAGCTCATCGACTGCATGTACCAGGTCGTAACTTGCTTGATTGCATGTACTAGTAACGGTGTTCATTCGGTTTATAAGGCTCGGTAAATACGGTACTGTTAATCTGGTAAATACGATACTAATTTATAATACGGTTAGATATCGGTTAATACCACTTTATTTCGATTCGGTATCAGTGAATACTATATTTATCAAAATTGATGTGAATTAAGAATGACATGACAAATCGACAATATAGGTTGCCATGCTCTCTGTGCCCTCTGTCCACGAGAATGATAGAAAGCTAATAGCCTAAGTGCCTAACTGATGAGCGATGTGAGCATGAGAGCGGACAATTACATCATTTACATGTTTTAGGATCGTTGATAGCAATCGAGGGGGTGAATGATTGCAACACACAATGAAACCTTTTTTTAAAAAAAATTCTGTCTTTTTAATTATTTAATCTGCAAAAACCAGAAATAGCAAAACAAAAAAATTCCGATTTTACTGTAGCAATTACTGTAGCATGGTACTGTAGTGACTAGATAATTTCTGATCGATCAGTGAAAACTACGTTTTTGCTCAATCTTCCAATTAATTTTTTAATTGAAACTAATTCATGTATGTAAGAAATAAAAATATCTAAATATAGATCAATGCATGGAGAATCTATAAGAATAAAAAAACTAAGAAAAAAGATAATATATGCGAAATAAAAAAACTCACAAACTTTATTCAAAAACCATGGGCACTATTCACCATTATTCATCAAAGACATCTTTGTATCCAGCCCCCACGCCTTTTCCGTTCGCTCGATTCACAGCGCCGCCAAAACCGCTCCTTTTTACGTGTAATTTTTCTTCTCCACGGTGCTTTGTACCAATTCTTGCCACGCCGCCGCATGCATATATATACACACACGCAGCCCTCTGTAACACATATTCAAACTCTACTTAAAATCCTAATCCAATTCCAACTAGGCCTTAAAATCCTAATCCAACTCCAACTATGCCTTAATCCTAATCCAACTCGAACTAGGCACAGGCTTTTTACCTCAACTAGACTTTTGGCCCAATAATTTTCAAGGGACCCAAACCCTTCCTAACGGGGTTTTTCACACTCACGACTTTTCTAACGCGTCACGTGTCGAAACCTCCAGGACCGCACCTCCCGTAGCTTCTCCATGTATCATCCACCTTTGATCTCCATGCACCCCAAGCATGAGCCCGATCATCTCGTGACCTCCTTGACCGTCTTGAACCTCAGATCTCCCCATCCTAGTTCCGGTCCACCTCTTCACCGACCATGATCGCCTCCATGCTCAACCTGCACATGCAAAGACCAAAGAACATTCTTCCAGCACAAGTTCGTCTCAACTTAACCAACATCAGTCCGCACACACGCGACACAACTCGCATAACACCGCTAAACAAAATCACCAATTATTCATCATAACAAATTAACCATTGTCAATTTTTCATCACTAAAATATTCTAAACCTAGCCACATGGTCTAACACATGTAAAGAACAGAAAGGAGTACAACTCCATATTCACTTAGACATGATTGTGGGAGGAACATCCCAATGGCAAAATCAGCCATTCGTGATGACTGATGAATGCCAAACTGGGAAAATGGGATGCGCAATCACTCTGAACAAGCATATGTGATATACTAACATTACAGTCTAAAGATCGCAGAAAGATTATGAATTATCCAATTACATGCATGAATATTGATAGAAAACAACTCATTAATTTACATAGATTGCAATTCAAATAAGGAGAATTACATGCCGGACTTTAAAGTAGTTCGATTCGAGCGTCTTTGAACAATCAAAATCCTCCCTTGATATTTAAACACGAGTGAACAGGACACGATAAAGGACAAGGCGACCAGCAACTGCACACAAAAAGGGGTCATATTGTGGTTATAAACAACATTATTTATGCAGCTATCAACATGTACATTATCATATCATATGACAAAACATGTAGGATTGTCGACGGCAATCAGATAGGAGTGAATGATTGCAATGCCTAGCGGAAGCTTTTTCTCCCAATCTCAATATCTTCTAATGTCCAACCTGCCAATAAAACAAGGACACAAAAAAAAACCAAAAAAAGAAACTAAATTTGACTTACTAGTTAATTGAGATTTAGCTAGTTAAACTAATGTGATTTTGTTTCATGAGCTCGCTGCTGGAGGAAAAAAAATAAAAATGTTGATGAAAGAAGATGTCACTTTTCAATCACTAAGCATCACGGTGGACCAACCATTACTTAGCACATGCATGCACTGAATAAACAAGTGGAAACGCTTTTCATCTTATGAGCAACTGCCGCTCAGTTGTAAACCAAGTCACAAAACTTGCTTGCGTGCGAACGAGGCACTACTTAATCTCGTGGAGCACGGCTGGATGCGCAGATCAAGGCACAGAGACGACGCCTCCGTGATGACGTCTGAAGACTCCTGGACAAAGAGACGTGATGCCTCTGCTGTGTTGACCGAGAGAAGAAGCCGACAACGGAACTGAAGTAGATGCGATGTCGCATGACGCGCATAGTATTGGCAATCAAGGACGGGAAAGCTCGCGCATGACCCGAGGCACAAAAGAATTCGATGATGAAAAACGCCATCATCGGAATTTTTCTGAATAGATCTAAACTTTATTTCTGAATCATGGTGGCTACAAAGTGTCCTCATGACACCCTTAAACCCTAGCACGAAAATAGCTTCTCCAAAAGCCACGGGGTTAGCCTCCAACCCCGTCTCTATTTATAGTCTAGGGCCCAAAACCTGGCCTTATCTTAAGCCCACGAGTTCTAATCCAATTCCAACAAATAAGGAACCCGAAACCCTTCCTAACATGGGTTTTCCAAAATTTCAACTACAACTTCTCTAACTCATCACGTGTCGAAGCCTCCAGGATCGCACCTCTTGTATCTTCTCCATACATCATCCACCTTTGATCTCCATGTGCTCCAGTGTGAGCCCGACCACCTCTTGATATCCTTGACCGCCTGGACCTCAGATTTTCCCCTCCTAGTCCCAGTCTTCCTCGTCACCGACCATGATCGTCTCCACGCCCAACTTGCACATGCAAAGAATAAAGAATATTCTTCTGGCACAAGTTCGTCCAAACTTGACTAACATCAATCCGCACACACGCGACACAACTCGTATAACACCGCTAAACAAAATTACCAATTATTCATCGTCACAAATTAACCATTGTCAATTATTCATCACCAAAATATCCTAGATCTAGCCACATGGTGTAACAATCTCCCCCTTGATGAATACATTGACAACACCTCAAGATAGCATGATGAATTAGCTTCAATTAAAAATAAAGCGATGAACTGAAGCTGAAAAAGCACTTCAAGCCACAAGTCTCAAATCTCTCCCCCGCAACACAAGAGATGTAGTTTTAACAAATTTCTCCAATATCTCACAAAGCACACCAAATCTCTCCCACTTTGGCAATGTAATCATTAAGAAAATTCAGAGAAAAGATAATTCTAAGAAGGAGCAATGAGAATAAAAATCTAGAAACTTCACTTTGAATTGATTTGATAATTTAACCAAGCCATATTTTTTGAATAGAGCTATCTAGATCATATAAAGTCATATATCATATAGCAATATCAAAACAAAGTTTTCAATATGATTAAACAATTTATATCAATGACAGGCATCTCAACAATGACCAAACTAATTATAGAGAGCATAATGAGATATCACAACAAAAAGTCAAGGCCTAAAAGTGAAGCAAATATTTAATATAGACGAGCTAACAGTCTCATATAACAACCTATTGTTCCACATTCAATTCTTACGCATGTGGCATGCTTGTAGCATACTTCTTTTCATGATAGCTTACTTCTTGTAAATGGTGGCATGCTTTAAGCATACTTTTTTTTTCATCTTGTGCACTTTTTGTGCCCCTTTTTTTGTTTACCATGGTATGCTTGGAGCATACATCTTTTCAAATGTCTTTTTTCTTTTTTATATATATAACATGCCAAATTGAGTGATCATAAAAAGATTGCAATATGAAACATGTGAGCCTCATAGTCGAGATTTAAAATAAGACTCACAATCAAGCTAATCCTTTTTTATGAACATCGCAAAGTACTATTTATAATCAATCTAATCAAAGTATTCTGCCATGTCATATTTTAGTTCAAGTATAGTAAATTAATTATAACTAGTCATGATCAAAGCTACACAGTATATGAGTAAATATGATAAAGAGAACTCTGTAACTCAAATAATTTCAATGGCTTGGACTTGTTGATTTATTTGAAAAGCATAATAATCAAAGCTTCTGAAATTTTTAATCAACAAGCTCCCCCTTGGAATAATCCTATAAGATGTAATACACCCAACTCACTTCGCACATGAGCAAAACGAGAAATATCAAGCAACTTAGTGAGAATATCAGCAACTTAAGAATCTAACAAGATGTAAGACAACATCACCTTTTCCACATGGTCTCTTAGAAAGTAAAATATCTTGAAAGCCATTAAAGAGAGTGAAGAACCATCAAATATTCCAACCAAACAATGACGTAAAAGATCAGAACCCACTCAAGCTCATGTTCTCCATCCTCATCAGCTGTTCTTACATCAAAGGAAACATCGGTTTCACATCATTGGGTTAGTGAAATAAGATTTAGGAATCCAATACTATGACACACGGCGTGGAGAAACAGCAACAAATCTAGAACCAAAATCATGAGCATGTGGTTGATTAAAATGCCAAAAAGGACGTGACTTATTTGAATTATACCCCAAACTAGCATGTGAAGTAGATTTAAAATCATCATAAAAGTTCTCTAAAAACTTACTCCCTCCGGTTTCCAAAAGGAAGTCGCTGGAGCCTTGGAACCTGAGGAGCCTAAAGGAAGTCGTTTTGTATTTTTTACTCCAATATGGACTACTCTATCCTTCATTTACTCCGTGCGTGGGTATGTGAACGAGGTGCCGCTGCTCCGCTCAATTAATTCGTGCCTACTCCGCTTCCTGCTCTCGCCTGCCTGCTCCGCTTCCTTCTTGCTCGCGCCAATGTTTGCTGCACCGCCAAAAGATCGGCACCGCGCATAGCGAAAATACCAGCGCGGGCTCGCGGACATGCGCCACGATGCATGCAAAAACTGCGCCATGCAGCGCGGACATGCGCCACGACGCCATGCAAAAAACTGGCAAATGCAAAATATTTGAGGCCCAACAGGAGTCGAACCCAAGCCACAAGCTTTAGCAGTAGGGACAGTGGCCAATCGAGCCAAGAGAGATTATTGATGAGGGATTCCTCTGGACTCTATTTAATATGGGCAACACAGGAAATATACCTCATACTTAATCACTCCTTGGTATGTGAAATCATGTCCAAAACGACTTTCTTTTGGAAACCGGAGGGAGTAGTTTTCACATTAGTTCTAGGAATAAGAGAGATTGCACGTTTTTGTCCTAAAGTATTCAATCTTTCCTTCTTCTCTTTCTTAGCACGCCTAAAACAAAATTCATGCAAGTGTTCATCTCTTCCACAATAGGTGCAATGAAATTTAACATAATCAGAATTCTTTTGAGACGATAAGCTAGCACCTACATTATTATTCGATGAATTTTGCACAAAGTCAGCAGATCTAAACACAGTTTGTTTTGCTTCATTTTTTCCAGGTTCAAGAACCTTAACAACCTTAGGAGGATTATTCTTAGCACGCTCAACAAAATTAAATCCTAGACCACGATTTTTCACACTTATTTTTGACTTGTCTAGAATCATATTTAGATTTTTCTTGCCAAAAGAGAATCTCTCTAAAGTGTCCTTAAGGTACTCATTTTCCTTAACCAAAGTGGAACAAGTAGTGCATTTAACATGTTCATTCACAAAATTCTTGGAAGCACTAGATTGATCCAATCTTTTCTTTTCAGCAAGATCATTCAATTGCATAGTTAAAGCATCAATTTCAATATTTAACTTAGGACAATTTGAGCAGGACATGTTCTCATGATAAAGCATTTGTTGAATAGATTTCTGAGATGAATTAAGTCTAGCTTCTAGCAATTCACGATTAGAGCAAGTTTTAGATTTGGCATTTGAAATACTTGACTCTAAACATGTAGAAGAAATAGATTTGAGTTTTCAATTTCATCATTTGCAAGTTTTAATTTTTCATCACAAGAGTCATGTGTCAATTTTAATTCATCAAATTTATCGATTACATCTCTAAGTTGAACCAGGTTTGATGCACTAATAGATCTAACAGCCTCCAACTCAGAATGTAAAACTTGGCATGACTCACATGATTCATCATCAGGAATTAAAGCTCTAAGTATATTAATTTTAGAATTTAGGCTTTCAATAACACAATTATTTTCTTCAATTTCTGTTTGGTCTTTTTTAATTCAATAGCAAGTTTAATCAAACCATCTTTAAGCTCATCATATGATGGTCTTACCTCATCGAGATCACTATAGCCATCATCATTGTTGTTGTCTGTCATGAAGCACATGCCCGTGAAGTCATCGTTGTTCTTCTTCTTGCCTTTAGCATCATCATCTTCGTGGTCATCGTCGTTGCATCTCTCATATTCCATATCGCTCTAATCAAGACGCTCAATAGTCGATATGATCTTTTCAGCAAGCTTGCGACGAAAATTGCCACCCTTGGTGTTGTTGTTGTTGGATGGCCGACAACGATAATTCTTCTCTTCCTTCACCACCTTTCCCTCGAGCTTGGGACAATCCATCTTAATGTCGCTTGGCTCGCCACACTCAAAGCATCTGATCGGACCTAACACGCCACCTCGCTTCCTCATCCTCACATTGTTGAGTGCCTTGTATGCTCGTGAGGAGATCAATACCAAGTCCTCTTCTGGAAGCTGCTCGAACTGTTCCTTTGAAAAATAAGACAAGGCAGACAAAGAAACACAAGACAAAACACTCGATGAAGCAGCCTGCACGGGGTTAGTCAAAAGTGCTAAAGTTGAAGATTTATTAGTCTTAGATGGCAAAGCTTCCATCTCATAGGTTTTCAATCTAGAATAAAGATCATCCATGGTAAAAGTATCTAGATCAACAGTTTGATTAATAGTTGTGACAACCATCAACCATTCAGAACCTAGAGATCTCAAAATTTTAGTTGCATTATCTTCATCAACAGGAATAACACCAACACCACGCAGGTCACTCAATATTTTCTCAAAGCGAGCAAACAGATCGTCAATGGATTCACCAGGCTTCACAGCAAAATCAGAATATTCTTTTTGATAAAGATTTTTATGCACTTTCTTGATTTTAGTAGTTCCTTCATGATAATCGCAAAGAGTTTTCCATATTAAATGGGCAGAATTAATATGAGCAACACGATCAAATTCTTTGTGAGAAATTCCTTGAAACAGACAAGTTACGAGCTTGAGCATTTAAATCCACATCTGTTTTATTTAAATTAGTAACAATAGCAGGAACCTCATATGGTATAGAAACCATTTTCCAAACATCATTACCTTGAGCCTCTATGTAAGCTTGCATACGACATTTCCAAAAAGCAAAATCAGTACCATCTAACATGGGGGGACGGTTCACATACCTCACTGACGCCATAGCAACCCGCTCTGATACCACTTGTAGGACCGTCGATGGTAATCAGAGGGGGGTGAATGATTGTAATGCCTAGCGGAAGCTTTTTCTCCCAATCTCAATATCTTCTGATGTCCAACCTGCCAATAAAACAAGGACACAAAAAAAACCAAAAAAAGAAACTAAAATTGACTTACTAGTTAATTGAGATTTAGCTAGTTAAACTAATGTAATTTTGTTTCATGAGCTCGCTGTTGGAGAAAAAATGTTGATGAAAGAAGATGTCACTTTTCAATCACGAAGCATCACGGTGGACCAACCATTACTTAGCACACGCATGCACTAAATAAACAATTGGAAACACTTTTCATCTTATGAGCAACTGCCACTCAGTTGTAAACCAAGACACAAAACTTGCTTGCGTGCGAACGAGGCACTACTTAATCTCGTGGAGCATGGTTGGGTGCGCGAATCAAGGCACAGAGACGACGCCTCTGTGATGACGTCTGAAGACTCCTGGACAAAGAGACGTGATGCCTCTACTGTGTTGACTGAGAGAAGAAGCCGACACCGGAATTGAAGTAGATGCGATGCCACGTGATGCATGTAGTATCAGCAATCGAGGACGGGAAGGCTCGCGCATGACCCGAGGCACAAAAAAAATCTGATGATGAAAAACGCCGTCACCGGAATTTTTCTGAATAGATCTAAACTTTATTTCTGAATCATGGTGGCTACAAAGTGCCCTCCTGGCACCCCTAAACCCTAGCACAAAAATAGCCTCTCCAAAAGCCACGGGGTTAGCCTCCAACCCCGTCTCTATTTATAGTCTAGGGCCCAAAACCTGGCCTTATCCTAAGCCCACGAGTTCTAATCCAATTCCAACAAATAAGGGACCCGAAACCCTTCCTAACACGGGTTTTCCAAAATTCCAACTACAATTTCTCCAACTCATCACGTGTCGAAGCCTCCAGGGCCGCACCTCCTGTATCTTCTCCACGCATCTTCCACCTTTGATCTCCATGTGCTCTAGCGTGAGGCTGACCACCTCGTGACATCCTCGACCGTCTGGACCTTAGATTTCCCCCTCCTAGTCCCGGTCTTCCTCGTCACCGACCATGATTGTCTCCACGCCCAACCTGCACATGCAAAGATCAAAGAACATTCTTCCGGCACAAGTTCATCCAAACTTGACTAACATCAATCCGCACACACGCGACATAACTCGCATAACAACGCTAAACAAAATTACCAATTATTCATCATCACAAATTAACCATTGTCAATTATTCATCACCAAAATATCCTAGATCTAGCCACATGGTCTAACAAAACAACTGAAATGCAACGAGCCAACAAACAACTAATCTGAAATTCTGAATGAAGAGACCTGAGAGCAAAAAACATTTCTAGAAGATTTCTGACTTTAGTTCACCATGTGACAATAAATACATAATGATAACTCTTACAAAACCAATTCAATTAATAGTCTCAAATCAAAGCCTCAAACTTGTAGCGGATAATATACAGTATCACTACAAGATTACATGATCACCATGCACTGTTGAGATTTTTCATTAGAATTAGCTGGAAGAATCGATCATAGCAAACTACCATAATATAAGAATGATTTCTTCCTAGAGCACAAAAATGCATAGGAAAATGTATTAGAAGGTTCAAAACTTCCTAGATATTCATACAGTAGGATAAAATGATAAATGTCAACAGTTCCCACTATAAGATATCAACAAACTTATAAATCTAAGGAATATGCAAAATAAAACAATCTCTTTGGGCAATAATACAGATCCTATATTACAGATTCGAGAAACTCTTCAGACACTACAACTTCTCCCCTGAAAAAGATAGACAGACACTCAAGAATGAACTTACAGTGTAGTCATTTCTTAACATTTGAAGTTGAACAGCCTACAACAAATGCACACAAAACATTACCTTTGTAAGCATAACTACGCTTTTGGAGAAACTTTGAACCATATAGCTGCAACACCTTTTGCAGCATAGCTTGACGCCCTGGCTTATCAGTTACCACCATCTTCTTTAGCCCAAACACATGTACATATGCACAAATAACATGAAAAACAAAATTAATCTACACTAGAAATAGTACACAACATAGTTAGCCTAAAAGGCAGAAAATAACACCTACTTGCCTTAGCTGACCATTAACTTCTGACAGAAATCCCTCATCTTGCTGAAATAGATGTTGGAAGAAAGAAAGGCTCAACTTTACAGCCACTTCAAATGCAAAGAGCATGATGAAATGCGTGTTAAGGGCAACACCAATGGACGACTGCACAGAGTCGTAGACAGAGCACATCAAGCAGCACAACTCGATTCAATAATTCAAACGATTAGTCATAGTACTTCTGCTGCAGTTCAATGTCCAAATCCAAGAACCAACAGTCCAAATAGCAAATAAACAATTACAAATGATTACTCTTATCATCCAAGTTCCAACAGTCCAAATAGCAAACGATTACATAGTTCTTCAAGCATCAAAGCTAAATATCAAAGTTGGATCCTAGGGGATCTGATGTAGAATATCTTCCACATCTTGGCCTACTATCTCCTCGATACCTACGTGACACAAAAAGAAGATAATAAACTGAGCATGTGTACCCTCATAAATAGAAATATGATGCCTAGACTTATAGTACTTTCAAATTTAAACAGATCCGCTATATTAGCTTCAACATTTATACGCTTTGAACCACGCAACCAATCTTGTGCACATATCTAGCATTGGAGTGTTAATGGATACAAGGAGCTTCTAAAATCATCAAGAACACGACCACTAGTACTAAAAGATGATTCAAAAGCAACAGTTGATATGGGAATTGCTAATATTGTTGGATCATAAGGGTCTTCTCACCCTAAAAGCTAGCCAATGAGGTGAGGGACTCCCCTACTTTTAAATTAGGTCCCTTACCCTTCCACAACCAATGTGGGACTATTCTAACAATCTCCCCCTTCACACATTGGTGTCCCTCAGTGCTTCACCGCCAATTTACCATACACCAACGGTCCCTCGAGTCTCTTCACCATACACCGATGGTCCCTCAGGGTCACAATCCATCAGGAGTTCACATACTAGCATCCATTGAGTCAGACATGTTAGAACCGGGCTCTGATACCACTTGTAGGATCGTCGATGGTAATCAGAAGGGAGTGAATGATTGCAATGCACAGCGAAAGTCTCTTTTTAAAATTGTACTGTCCTTTTAATCGTTCAACACGAAAAATAACTAGAACAAAAAGCAAACACAAAAGGTGGCAATATATATATATTCAGATTACTGTAGCAACCTGTTCACAATACTGTAGCGAATCAATAAAACCAGATGAGCTAAAACTAAACTTTCAAGCTAGTTAACTCCTCCACCTAGCACTTAATGACTCAATACGTAAATCAAGAAGTAGTAGCATATGGAGAAATTAACTTCACCTAACACATGCATGCATGTTGTGCATGGCTGGATGTGTACGACTCACAAGGTTGATCGCTCCAAACAAGCTCAATGAATTCACGTGGTCGAGTGCTCTTCAATCTAGCTCGCTGGCTGGACAATTAGCTTGAGGCTTGCGAGCTGGCTCGGCTCGGGCTCGAGATTTATCAAACCAAGCCGAGCCCGGTGTCTAGCTCGTGACCAAAACGAGCCAAGCTCGAGCCGCTCATGAGCTGGCCCACGAAGACCAGTACCTAGTCCAGTCGCCCAGTCCGATTGATGTAGATCTATTCCGATCCGATCGATGTCGATCCCCATCCGGTCTAACTCTAACCCTTCCTGATCCCAATCGCGCGGCCGCCGTCCCCACTCCCCAGTCCCCACTCCCCACACGCGCGGCCGCCATCCTTCCCCTATTCCCTTCCTTCCCCATGTGCGCGGTCGCTGTCCTTCCTCGATCGCTGTCCTTCCCCACGTGCTCGACCGCCGTCCTTCCCTGATCCCCTTCCTTCCTCATACGTATGGCCGCTTTCCTTCCCCAATCCCCATCCTCCCCGACCCTTCCTTCGTGATCCACCACTCCACCATGTAAATCTTCCCTGATCCCCTTCCTTCCCCACGCGTGCGGGCGATGTCCTTCCCCAATCCCCATCCTCCCCGACCCCCTTCCTTCTCGATCCACCATGTCGCCTCGCAGTCGTAGATTCTTCTCGATCCACCACGCCACCTTGTAGTTGCAGATCCTTCCAACCATTCCGTCCGTTGCGGCCTCCTCCAACCGACACGCATGGGCCGCGAACGGAGCATGGAGTCTCGTGCTCGAGGGAAGAAAGCGGCCGACGTTGCGGCCTCCCTCTCGGCAATGGCGAGCAAGCGTGCAACTGCAACCAGTGGACACCTCCTCAGCTCCCAGCCGCTTCCTGACCTCGCCCAACCAGCAGCCCCGGTGAGTGTAGTGTAACTGTAGATGTAGACATGTAGTAGTAAAGATGTTGAACCTAGAATTGTGCTGAAGGTTTGAGCAATTTCACAGTTGGAACTTCACTAGGTTCATGTAGTGCATATGTTGTATATGTTGTTGAGATAGTTTGTTCATGTAGGGAAGGTTGCTTTATGGATTAGCAAGAGTACTCTGTTGACTAGTGAACTCTGTTTAATTGTATATGTTATTGTTATTCAATTGTGTTTTTCATGCTGATTTTATTTGCTCAATTGAATAACCCCACCATTATACATACTTGCACTAGTGAAAACAGGAGTGAAAGCATGCTGATTTTATTTCCTTAATTGTGTTGATTAGTGAACAATAGATGGCATAATGGTGGGATCATTCAGTTCCGTTAGAACAACCCAAGTTTGTATATGTTCCATACATATGTTGTATATGTTATTGTTATTCAATTGTACAATGTTTTATTACAGTCATCGAGAAAGGATGTGGATTAGGAGGCTTTGACTGGTGATGTTCATGGTAGTGTACCATCTGATGAGGACTGGGAACAGGTTTCAGTGGACTCTTCAAGTTCAAATGGTGCTGAAGAAGCCGCTGTGGCATTGACAACAGAAGAGGGTACAATGTCTCAGAAGAGGGGGGCAAAAAGGAGGAAAGGATCTCCAAAGGCAACTGGTAGACATAAACAGAGATCTTTAAGGTGGTGAATGTTCCATTGAAGACAAAGAAAGGAGAGGTTGATACAAAGGCCAAGTTTAGGTTCTGCTACAAACTCATATCTTACAAACAAGGGGGGTGCAACTTCACATCTTATGAGGCATATACCGAAGTACACGCCATATCTGAACAAGGTGGCTAAGATGAAAGCTCAAGCGAAACTCAACTTCGGTCCTATCATGGGAGATGAGACTGGTTTACCTTTTGTTTCTACTCCCACGGAATATGATCAAGATGAAACTCGTCAAATTATTGCTAAGATGATAATTGTCCATGAGTATCCCTTTAGGATGGTCGAGCATACTTGGTTTGATGAGATACTTAAATCCATTATATTAGTTCATTGGTAGAAAGACAATAAGAAATGAATGCATCAAGATTTATGAATCAGAGAGGGAAGTTCTTAGAAAGAGTCTCAGAAGTGTGTCACATATTAGTTTAACTTGTGATTTGTGGACCTCAAACAAAAACATTTGCTATATGTGTTTGGTGGCACATTATATACATAAAAATTGGGTTATGCAATGTCGTGTGCTGAACTTTATTGAGTTGGACCCTCCACACAGTGGGGTTGTCATAGCTCAGACTGTTTTTGATTGTATTATTGAATGGAAGATAGATGATAAGATTATCACACTTACTCTTGATAATTCTTCCTCGAATACTGCTGATGTACGTAGTTTAATGGGCAAGTTTGCTGCTAGAGGATCAGCTCAGTTCATTGCTAAGTTTTTTCATGTTTGATGTTGTGCTGAGTGAATTTGCTTGTTAATGATGACCTACTACCATAAGAACCTTTGATTAACAATCTCAGGGAAATAGTAAAGTATATAAAGAAGTCTCCATTCGTATGCACAAATTCTTACAAAATTGCTCATCGCTTGCTTTGCAAATTGGCCCTAGTTTGAGCTTTGATGTGTCTACATGATGGAGTTCCACATACAAAATGTTGTCAGTATGCATTGCTTATAAGGATGCTTTAGTGTGTTATGCCGACACATATGCAAATTATCAATAGCAACCATCGGGCCAAGATTGGGTATTTTATGAAAAAATTGCACTAGTGCATTGAAGTCCTTATCTAAAGTGACTAGTGCATTTTCTGGATCAACTTATCCAACAGCAAATATTTTTTATCCATATATACTTAATGTCAAGATTGCATTAAGAGCCACAATTACTTCTGGAGATGAGTATTTGCAGAAAATGGCTAATGCATTGTTGGATAAGTTTGACAAGTATTGAGAAGAATAGAACAATGTCATGGTCGTTGCTACTATTCTTGATCCCAGGTTTAAGATGAGGTTCATTAGTTGGTGCTTCAACCAAATATATGAGCCCTCAAAAGCTACAAAAGAGCTTGATGATGTCAAGGTTGAATTGAAAGATTTGTATTCACAGTTTGAGATGGATCATCGGCACAACAGAATGGGCAACAGAGGTGAAGCAACCCCCTCTTCAGCTATGGGTACAAGCAGCTCATTATCATTATTCTCATCTCAGTTTCAGTCATTCTTGCGTTCCACTTCTACCGAGCCTTCAAAGTTAGAGTTGCTCATCTACCAGATGAAGTGAACGAGAGTTTAGATAACAAGGACTTCAAATTGCTTGCGTGTTGGAATTTGAATGCACATAGATTTCCAGTTGTGTTGAACATGGCTAAGAATTTCTTGACTGTACCTGCTGCCAGTGTATCTTCAGAATCATCTTTCAGTGCTAGAGGTAGAGTACTAGATGACTATCGGAGTTTTTTACGTCCGGCTATGGTTCAACATTTGGTTTGTGCCTCCAGCTAGATCAGAGGTGCACATGATGACATGAGACCTTCTATAGTTGTGGTAGGTTCATCTGTACTGCAATATTTGTCTATTTTGTTTTTTGCTTATGTTATAGCTAACTTGAATGTTATGCATCTTTTCAGGAAGAAGATGAAGAGGATGATGTTCAAACCATTCCATTTCCTAAAAGCGTCGTAGAGAGCAGCCAGTGTGTGGTAGTGCTTACACCAATCTTATTCTATTCTTTCTGTTACCTTACTCATTGCTACTTATGATATGAGACATATAGGTGATTTTCTACTTATGTATGTGATACAATTTTGTTGTTGTTTTCATGTTCTTATAGTGTACCTACTTTCAATAACACAGACAATTGTAAGCAGAAAAAAGGGAGGTTCTGGAGAGGCAAAAGTTTGAAAGTTCTTATTGCTGCTACTGCTGTTGAAAACTTGTGATGTTTTCATGCATTTCGAGATGCTGCTGCTCTCAGACTTTTTGTTCTATGCTATTGCTGATGTAAACTATGGATCTGTGATGAACTGTTAATCTATGATGTTTTTATGCATTTAGTAGTGTTGTTGCTGCTCCCAAACTTTCAAAATATGTAAATTTGTGATGTTTTCATGCATTTCTTCGCTGTTGCTGTTCTATGTTACTGCTGTTCTATGCTGCTGTTGATGTAAACTGTGAATCTGCTGTTGTTGTTCTGTGCTGCTGCTGATCTGCTGTTGTTCTATGCTGCTGCTGCTGTTGTTCTGTGTTGTTGAATTGTGATGTTGAATTGTTGATTGCTTGTGTTAAAAATAGTTTGTGATGTTGAATTGTTGATTGCCTGTGTTAAAAATAGTTGTCCGACATTCTTATGTACATGCTCTTGACTCATCCTGTCACTCAATGATCATATGTAAAATTGTGATATTTTCATGCATTTATTTGCTGATCTGCAAAGGCTGGGAAGTAAGATGGTTAGCTCACCGTTGATTTGAACAAGTCTCTTGTTTTTTAGGTTCCATTTGCTCTATCAATGATTCTTTGTAATAATTGTTGCAGCAATTGTTCTTGCCTTCTCCAAAATTTTAGCCTTTCCTGTACATTTTCCCATTGCTTTATAGCTTGTGGCATATAATACTGAGTTTCTGACCACCACCTCAATTGCTTTCAAACTTCTGGACAGCTGGCTCATGAGCCCTTGCGAGCTGGCTCGAGCCACTCATCAAGCCAAGCCAAGCCTCTTATCTGGCTTGGTTCCATAACGAGCCGAGCCGTAGCTCCGTGCGAGCTCAGTCGAGCCTGGCTTGAGCCAACTCGGCTCAGCTCGTTTCCACCCCTACTCGTTGCGTGTACTACTTTGACTCCACACGGAACGAAGGAAATCAGTTTCCCTCGCTTCACTCGCCAATGGACCGAAGACACGCGCGTGAGACAAGATCAAGCGAAGGAAGAAAAATGCCCTTGCTTTTTTCGCTTGCATCACGTGTGAAAAGCAAACGTGCAGCGATACGCAGTGAGATCAGGCGTTGCTGGTGATGCGAATCAAGACACCCATCGAACAATTCGAAGAAAAATGTGTGACTGAAATCTTTCTCGAGTAGATATATTATTTCTGAATCATGGTGGCTACAAAGTGCCCTCCTAGAACTCCTAAACCCTAGCACGAAATTATTATCTTCAAAAGCCACACGGTTAGCCCCTAACCCCATCTCTATTTATAGTCTAGGGCCAAAAACATGGGCTGAGCCTAAGCCCATGAGTTCTAGTTCAATTCCAATAGCAAAGGGACCCGAAACCCTTCCTAACATGGGTTTTCCAAAATTTTAACTTTTCTAACACATCACGTGTCGAAGCCTCTAGGACCGCACCTCCCGTAGCTTCTCCATGCATCATCCACCACGTGTCGTAGCCTCCGGACTGCACCTCCGTAGCTCCAACATATATCATCCATCTCTGATCTCCATGCGCCCCAAGCATGAGGCCGACCAACTCGTGACCTCCTTGATCATCCGAACCTCAGATCTCCCCATCCTAGCCCCGGTCCACCTCGTCACTAACCATGATTGCCTCCATGCTCAACCTGCACATGGAAAGACCAAAGAACATTTTTCCGGCACAGGTTCATCCCAACTTGACAAACATCAGCCCACACACGCCACACGACTCGCATAACATCGATAAGCAATATTATTAAATATTCATCATAAATTAATCATTGTCAATTATTAATCACCAAAATAACCTAGACCTAGCCACATGGTATACCAATCTCCCCCTTGATGAATACATTGACAACACCTCAAGATTGCATGATGAATTAGCTTCAAACAGATATAAGTGAAGAACTAAAGCCGAAAAAGAATTTTAAACCACAAATCTCAAATCTCTTCAAAAACTCTCCCCCTCAAAACAAGAGAGGCAAAGTTACAAATTAAGAAGTTTTGTAGATTATACAAGTCATTGTGCATTGATTAAATAAAGGAACCAAGCCATATTTTTTTAGTAGAGCTATCTAGATCATATAAAATCATATATCATATAGCAATGTCAAAACTAGTCTTGAGCATAATTAAGCAATTTATATTACTAACAGGCATCTCAAAATGACAAAATCAATTATAAAGAGCACAATGAAATATCACAACAAAAAGACAAAGCCTAAAAGTGAAGTAAATTTTAAATCCAGACGAGCTAGCAGTCTCATATAACATCTTATTGCTCCACACTCAATTCATAGGCATGTGGCATGCTTGTAGCATACTTCTTTTTCATAATGAAATGCTTATAGCATACTTGTTTTAGATGGTGGCATGCTTGAAGCATACTTCTTTTTATTACTGCACTTTTTGTGCCATCTTCTTTTTGTGTACCATAGCATGCTTGAAGCATATATCTTTTCAATTGTCTCTTTTCTTTTTTTATAACATGCCAAATTAAGTGATCATAAAAAGATCGCAATATGAAGCTTGCAAGCCTCATAGCCAAGATTTAAAATAAGATTCATAATCAAGCTAATCCTTTTCAATGAACACCATAATGTAATATCTATAATTAATCTAGTCAAAATATTCTGCCATGCCATATTTCAGTTCAAATATAGCAAATTAATTATAACCAGTCATGATTAAAGGTACATAGCATCTGAGTAAACATGATAAAAAGAGCTCTATTTAAACAACTCATTTAATTTCAATGGCTTGGACTTATTGATTTATTTGACAAGTATAATAAACAAAGCTTTCTAAATTTTTAAACAACAAGCCCCCTTAGAATAATCCCATAAGATGTAACACACCCAACTCACTTCGCACATGAGCAAAACAAGAAGTATCAAGCGATTTAGTTAAAATATCAGCCATTTGAAAATCAGGCTCAACAAGGTGTAATACTACATCATCTTTTCCACATGGTCTCTCAAAAAAGTGGAATCTCTTGGAAGCTATCAAAGGAGTGAAGAACCATCAATCGTTCCAATCAAGCAATGATGTAAAAGACCGAAACCCAATCTAGCTCATGGTCTCCATCCTTGTCAGTTGTTCTTACATCAAAGGAAACATTGGTCTCATAGTACTGGGTTAGTGAAATAAGATCTAGGAATCCAGTATTGAGACACACAACGAACAGGAGCAACCAAACTAAAACCAAAATCATGTGCATGTGGGTGATTAGAATGCCAAAGAGAATGTGAATTATTTAAATTAGATCCCAATCTAGCATGTGAAGCAGATTTAAAGCCACCATGAAAGTTCTCTAAAAACATTGCTTTTGCATTTGTTCTAGGAACAAAAAAGGTTACACGTTTTTGTCTTAAAGCATTCAATCTTTCCTTCTTCTCTTTCTTAGCTCGCCTAAAGCAAAATTCATGCAAGTATCCTCTTCCACAATAGGTGCATTGAAATTTAACATTACTAGAATTCTTTTGAGATGATGAGCTAGCACCTATAACATGATTCGATGATTTTTGCACAAAACCAACAGATTTAAACACAGTTTGTTTTGGTTCAAGTTTTACTTCAATATTTCTAGATTCAAGAAGCTTAATAACCTTAGGAGGATTATTCTTGGAATACTCAACAAAATCAAATCCTAGACCACAATTTTTCACACTTGTTTTTAGTTTGTCTAGAATCATATTCAAATTTTTCTTGCCAAAAGAAAATCTCTCTAAAGTGTCCTTCAGGTACTCATTCTCTTTAGCTAGAGTGGGACAAGTTGTGCATTTAATAAGTTCATTCACAAGATTTTTAGAAATACTAGACTGAGCCAATCGTTCTTTTTCAGCAAAATCATTAAGTTGTCCAGTCAAAACTTTTATTTCTGTGTTAAGCTTACGACAGTTGGAACAAGAAGATATCTCATGATAAAATATCTGTTGAATTGTTTCTTGTGATGAATTAAGTTTAACTTTTAATAGTTTATAATTAGAGTAAGTTTTAGATTGAGCATTTGAAATACTTGACTTTAAACATGTAGAAGAGCTAAACTTGAGCTTTTCAATTTCATCATTTGCAAGTTTTAACTTTTTACCAAAAGAGACATGTGCCAATCTCAACTTATCTAGTTTAGTAGTTACATCACTAAGTTGAACCAAGTTTGATGCATTAATTATTCTAGCAGATTCCAACTCAGTATGTAAAACTTGAGAAGACTGACAAGATTCATCATCAGAAATAGAAGCTCTAATTCTATTGATTTCAGAATTTAAGCCCTCAACAATGAAATCATGATTTTTAATTTTCTTTTTATACTTCTTAAGCTCGTCTGTCAATCTAAGAACATCACGAGATAAATCAGTATAAGAAGGTTTTACCTCATCAGGATCAATATAAAGATCATCATTGTCGAGCTCCTCACTGTTGGCCATAAAACACATCCCTGTGAAGTCCACCTCTTTTGCCTTCTTGCCATTGCTCTCATTGTTGCTTTCAGAATCATCATCACTCAAAACAATATCATCAAGTGTTGAAATTATCTTACTGACTGCCCTGCGATAATTGCGCTTCTTGTTTGGATCAATCTTGATTTGAGAATGATGAGTTGGAGCCTTGTCATCCTTAACCTCCTTGGTCCTGAGTTTGGGGCAATTCATCTTAATATGGTTTAGCTCACCACATTCATGGAATTTGTTTGGAGCTCCTCTCCATCTTGATCTGATGTTGTTAATTGCCTTGGTCACCTTGTTGGAAAGAAGTACAAGCTGCTCTTCTCGAATTTCCTCTAATTGTTCATCTGAAATAGAACACAATGCAGACAAAGAAATAATAGAAGAACTAGAAGATTTGTCAGTTTGGTTAGTCACTAAATCCAAAGAATTAGTGTTGTTTATCCTGGCCAAAACATCAATCTCATCTGTTTTCATCTTGGAATGAAGATCATTCAAAGTGAGTGTTTCCATATTAACAGAATGATTAATAGTAGTGACTAACACATTCCAGATAGACATATCCAAAGCATTTAAAATTTGATGTGCCTTGTCAGAATCAAAATATGTGAAATCAACAGATTGCAAATCACTAACAATTTTATTGAAGCAATCAAAAAGAGCATCTACTGATTCTCCAGGTTTCATCTCAAATTTAGAGTACTCCTTTTTGAATTGATTCTGATGCACACATTTGACAGATTTAGATCTTTCATGATAATTAGCTAAAGTGGTCCAAATTTTATTTGCAGATTTAAGGTAGGCAATTCTGACAAACTCGTTTCTACTTAAACCTTGCAACAAGATATTTCTAACCTTACCATTAGTTTCAACATCAGAGGAATTTTCAGTTGTAACAACAGGAGGCACTTCATATGTATTTTCAACTTTTTGCTAGATAGAATTACGTTGTGCTTGAAGAAAAACCTCCATGCACATTTTCCAATAAAGATAATCTGATCCATCAAAAAATGGTGGCTTACCTGAAAAACGATCCCGATCTGATGCCATTGGAACCTGCTCTGATACCACTTGTTAGATCGTAAGGGCCTTCTCACCCAAAAGCTAGCCAATGTGGTGAGGAACTCCCCCCTTACGATCCAACAAATATACCACTAGCCATGCATGAAAAGATAGGACGAGGTGAACTGCATTTCCACCAAGAAAGAATGTCGAACCTTTAACATCGTCTTCAGTATCTTCGGCAAGGTACTTGTCCAATTCAGATTTACCACCACTAGAAACTTTCATTCTCTTGTTGTATAAAGATCTCATTATATTTGTAGAATCAGATTTTGAATGATCTGTACCACTACCACTAGTTTATGACTGCGATGAAGCTTGTCCATCACCATGGCTTCCAACTTGAGAATACAAATTCTTGTATTCTTTAAAAAGATATAAGAATGCCTTATGTGCCTTGACCCATATCTTTTCACCTTTAATCTAACCATATGTCAAGTTGACAATATCGTCCAAATAATTAGATTGTTTGATCCTTACATAAACATTAAACAAAAGTAAGATTAGTCAGTGATAAAATAACAAGATTGACCATAGCTTGATAAAATACACAAAAAAGGAAAAAGCTTGCACCTAGGATCAAGCATAGCAACAATAAAAATTAAATCAGTCATCTTTTCAGGATCCCCCAATATTTATTGTATTTTTTCTTCATGTCAGCAACCATGTGTTTGAAGATATCATCACTATCATCATCATCACGTTGTCTCAAATTGAACAATAAATAATTAGCACCAGTAATATCTTCAAAGAAAGTGTTGGAAGTAACATACTTAGTACCAGAACCTTTTTCTATAAGGTCGAAGAAATGTTATAGGAACAACTTGAATTTATTTGCAAGCACCCAATCATCATGTTTCAGAACCCCATTCATACCCAATTTTGTCTTGTAGGATGGGTCCTAAATTTCAAGCCTTTCAAATGCCTTCTTGAAACCCATGACACTCTCTAACATAAGATATGTTGAGTTCCATTGATTGCATACGTCAAGAGACACCAAACCTTTTTCTTTTACCTTACTGATTTGCACACATTTCTTGAAGTTATTAATTCATGCAGGGGGCCTTATCACATATTTGATAGCACTACGAATATAGGAAATAGATGGACCTGTTGCCTTCAACCCATCTTGCAACACAAGATTCATAATATGAGCTACACATCTCATATGAAAATGCCTACCTTTTGCAAAAGTAGCACCACGATTTGACAAAGAACTCCTCATGTAGCCTATAGCACCATCATTTGAACTAGCATTATCTACCGTGATAGTGCACACATTCTCAATACTCCACTCAAGCAAGCATTCATCTAGTACTTTCCTGGTGCCTTCCCCTTTGTGACTGTCCACCAAACAGAAGTTAAGGATTTTTTTTGTTAAGTTGCCAATTGCTATCAATGTACTGTGTAGTGAGAACCATGTAATTTTGAAGAGTTGAAGATGTCCATGTGTTGGTTGTGAGGCTAACTGTTTGACGAGAATCCTTAAAATATTTCTTTAGCATTGCTTTCTCATCTTGATAAAGGCATAGAACAACTCTATATATTGTTGTCCTAGATGGAACTTTGAACCAAGAAAAAGCTTTGGAAAGGAAGTCCTTAAAACCTTCTTTTTCAGGAAATATAAAGGGGAGCTCATCCATAGTTATCATGCGAGTAAATGCTACCCTAACTTCTGCAACATTGTATTGCCAAGGAACTAGACAACTACTTCCATATGCACTACATTGGTAGCTTAGTTGATTTTGATTTTTACTCCTATTAGGATGCATCTTACAACATTTTGCATGAGAGACCAGTCAGGAGGTACCATTCTTTTGCAAATCACATTTGAGCACCCGAGAGCAATAGTTACACTTAGCCTTGTTCCAGTCATCTTCAAGTTGTGTGAAGTGGCTCCATACATCCGATCTGGAACTCATTTCTTTCTTGCTAGTGTCCAGGACTTGATTAGGTCCAACAACTTCATCACTGCCCATGTTAAATGGCCCAGCAATAGGAAGTACCTCTATATCATCAGAGTCAGACATCTGAAATTGCCAAAAGAAGTAAAGAACAAACAAAGTAGCAATTAGCAATTGAGTATTGACAGTGAAAGATTGACAAGTGACAAGGTATGAAGGTATAATCCCATATCATATTCATTGCTACAACTAACAAAGTAGCAAACTAGCAATTTATAATTGGTAGTGAATCATTGACAAGAAAATTTACATCGCACGATCCTATTGACTCCAGCGGAGGCACACAAATGAAAGGATCTAAGGTAGGCCGGTGCCGTCTAGACTCTAGAGGCTAGAGATTGGACACGATGCGCGGGTACGGCCATGGCTAGCCATGGCGTCGTGCCATGCAGGTGCACCGGTACGGTGGTGCAGGACTAGTAGAGGCAAAGGCGTAGAGCCGTGGTCGCAGTCCCGTTTTGAAAAAAAATACTCCATTTGAAAGTTAGATACTGTAGAAAAGCCAAAAGCCACCCACAAAAGCAAAAAAAACCTGGCCCGCTACTTCCTAGGGTTAGGGTTACTTCACTTGGGGAGTTGGGGATTCTTAGTTTGCCATTTGCCAAAGTGTTGGATGCAACGGATGGGCCTAGCCTATGATTGCAAGCCAGAGGATAGAGGCCTAGGTGCCCAACTGCCTAGAGGGCCCGAGTCATCCGATAGCGAATTCAATTTTTTCTGTTAACCGGTTTTTTACCCAAAAAACCAAAATCCTGGGAAACCTGATTTTTGTAAACTGTACCGAATACTGAATACTGGTTAAACTGAGTTGACCAGTATGGTACGGTATCAAATTGAACATCCCTATGTACCAGGGTCGTAACTTGCTTGATGTATCAGGGAATAGATCAATCGAGCTCATAGATGATAACAACAACAAGGTGCTAACTTTAAGGATCACGTGAGAAGGTCTAGGGTCTTGTTGTGATGAATCATTGTCATTTTAGAGAAGTAGAAATTTAAAATTTGCATATTTTTGGACAGCTTACAAAGGCGACGGTCTAACTGTCCAGCTTGTGTTGCTTTGGCCAAAGTAGATGATTTTAGGAAATTAAGTCATGGATTGATTTGGGTTGACCTAGGTGATCTGTGCATATATGTTACACGAAACATGTTTTGACTAATGTGGATCAAATTGTAAAAAGTTATGCACCAAAATGATTTCTTGGTCTCTAGATGTGCAGCATCATTTGGAGTTAAACATGGTCAACAGCGAGGATCGAGGTTACACTCATAGAGGAGCTGAGGCCCAAAACGATCAAGGATACCAGGTGAGATGGTTGAGCTCAAGCATGACACAAGGAAGGGGGGAAATGTTGAAGGGAAGTTCGAGCAATGGGTTGCACCATGTGGCTTGGTCGGTCCAAGTGATGCATGGTCCGGTGAAACTAGAACAAAAAAGACTTGTTGATGCATGGTATGTCAGTGGTGCATCTACACGTTGCAACCAAGCCAAAAAAGGATATTTTGGTAAGTTGACCAAAATACTGAAAAGTACCTTAGATCCAAACCACGACGTTTGAGTAGTACTTGGGAAGATGATTTAGGTCAAGGATGAGCTAAAATGATCAAGTGGATCAAAGACTAAGGATTTAGTAAATTCGGGCTTATGTGCTTAACAAAGCATGCATAAGTGTAGTGTTTGAGTAAAACCCGTGTTGTGTAAGGTTAATGGATTTCTCTATTTGTGCTAAGTGGATAGTACTCCCTCGTTCAAATTTATAGGGCGTATTTTTTTAATGACCATGCATATAAATATAGGGTGTATTTTATGTTCCAATGCAAAATTAATGTGATGTTCTCTTTATACTCCTAATAACTATGCATCTTTATTTGCTATTATCTACATGCATGCATTGAATATATTGCTTACACACAATAATTAGGGGTAATCTAGCTATTTTCACTACCTCCTTGGTCTATGTGCCAATAGAAAATACATCTTATAAACTTGAACAGAGGGAGTATCCATTAGGGTTAGATAGGGCTGGATGCCATGTTGTTTTGACGAGTTATGATTGAGACTTGCAAGTTAACCATCACCATCTTAGCTTTCCTCATTGAAGCCAAGTGTTTTAGAGTTAGGGTTTGACAAGTGTGAACGTTGTGATGTACTCTCTTATCCTCCAGATGGAGTGGCTATAAAACCTTCATTCTCAAGTAGCAATATATCGACTTTGTTCATCTTTCATGGATCTCTCTTGTTTTGGTTGATTTGCTCTCAGTTTGGTTGGTTTTGATTTTGCCTCTCCCCTTTCTTGATTTTGCTGGATGCCAAGGATGAATAAATGACGGAGATATACCTTGGAAATCAATACCCATCCATCTAGGTGTCAGCTTTAGCAAGTTCTTAATGTTGCCTGGTTTTTGTTTAATTTGGCCTCTCTGAGTGATTTCCTGATCCAATTGTTTTTGCCTTGATTCCTTAGGTGTTCTAATTTACTGTAATATGTAGAAATACATCTAGAGCCATATTTATCATCAATCAGCCATATTGATCATCAATCACCCTTGAGTAAGTCATATTCACTGGTTTTGATTTTTGTCTGGTTTAGAGCAACCTTCTTTTAAACGAAAAAGGCCAAAACTTTAGTAACAATTTTCTTGATCATTGATTGAAATAGATTCCTGACATCCTAGAGAAGTGCATACCAAATTTCAAAGAATCTGGAGTCTTGGTTTGAGAGTTCACTGAATTTGTGATTTTGTCCTAGTTTTGGTGTAGCAGAGCTTCACGAACCAATAGGACCAAATTCTCAAAAGTTCTTTCAAGATTTTTGGTTGGTATAGGTTCTTAAGATCATGTGAGACCATGTGGAGGTCACCCTATGGTTGTGATGAGTAATTAACTTTTGGATTAGAGCTTGTGTGGAGGTTGAGTTTGTTTTTGAGGATTTTGCAGAGGTTTTCTTTCTAGATGTCGACTTCGTGGCCTACGACTTCTAGTGTCTCTCGCTATTTACGACTTTGTGGTCAGTCGGTCTAAGTGGCAGGCTGATTGACAGAACGACCACGGGGTAGCGATAGCTTTTGCAATCTGGTCAGTGGTCGTAGCTTCTGCTGGTTGTGATCGATAGTCATAGATGTGATCAGTAGTCGTAGCTATGATCGATGGTCATAGCTTACTGTCTGGTCGTGATTGGTAGTCGTAAGCTGTGGTATTGGTAGCCGTAAGCCGTAGCGATCGATAGTCGTAGCTGATGTAAGCAGTGGTCATAGTGATCATTGCGGTAGTTGTAGCGATTTGTACGGTAGTCATAGCTTGTGTCCTCAATGGTCATAGTAATCTGTGTGTTTGATGGTCACAGCGATCAGTCGTAAGCAGTCATAGCTTCTGCTGAATGTGAGCGATAGTCATAGCAATGTGTATGCCTGTGCTTTGATGGTCATAGCATCTGCTACGTGGCTGTAGCAGACTACAGTGTAGTCATAGGCTGCTGGAAGGATCTCGTGGGCTACGAGTACTTCTTGAGCATCCGAGTGCTCATAAGTCATACCAGACTAGTCAATGGGCTGATGTTGTTCACTGGAATATTGATATTCTTATCAGGATCGTTCACTGGAATACATTTGATTGCGCAAATAGATGATCTTTGTGTATCGTGCGGTGCTACGTGATGGTTTGCTTGTTGGTGTTAGTTGCAGAACTTTAGAGCTAGGTCACGTTGAGGTGTAGGAGGACCAGGACTAGGCACAGGGAGGTGTTGAGGGCTAGAACGGTCAGGAAGACACTTAAGATGACCAAGCCTGATGAGGTGGTTGCAAGCCGGGACAACGAGAAATCGAAGTGGGTGCTACCGGAGGTGGACATGACGAGCAACGGCAAGGTGGACCGAGACTAGGCTCACAGAGGAGTTAAGGTCCAGACGGTCAAGGATGCTGAGTGCAGTCATGCACGAGGAGAAGCACATGGTGTGCCAAGTGACTTGGGTCGTTTGCAAGTGAGGGTGGTTCGGTGGGATCCGGACGCGTAATAGGCTTGACGACAAGTCATTGGGGCCACATGTAAGCCATTTTGAGAAGTGTGCATGAGTAAAACCCAGTGTTAGGTGGGGTTAATAGGTTATTCCTGATTGGACTAATGGTAGGATCTATTAGGTCTTGGGTTCATTAGTGAGCCTATAAAAAGGGGAGGGGAGACAAGAGCTAGGGTTTGAGAAGGTAGGCTAAGCCTTGTGGTGGCTAGCTCCTCCTGCCTCCCATGGGAGTTAGGTTAGAGAGTAAGTGTTAGCTCTAGGGTTAGAGCTTGGTCCTCCCAAGGGGAGTGGCTGTAAAAATCAATCATTTGAGCAATACATCAATCTTCGATTTAGCTTTTGTGTATTTCTTCTCTGATTGAGTTTGCTCAGCTTCGATTTGGTTCTTCCTCTGTTCTTCTTTTTCTTCGGTTCTTCAATTCTATCCATTTCCTTTGTTGATCTAGAGGTGTTCTTGGCTTGATATTGTTGATGATCTGAATCGCAGTCATAGGTGGGAATATAACCAAAGCTATCTTAGATATCTTTGACCCACGAGTAGTTTTGATCAACGTCTTTGGTTTTTAGAGATCAGTTCATGTGTGCTTGATCAAATCACAAAAAGTACTCAACTTGGTTAATAAGTTTTCAATTCAAGATTGGAGCAACCTCTTGAGACCTTAAGCAATTTGCATATAAAGTTTCACGACCAGTTGATCTTTTAATCAAAAGATATGTGGATTTTAGATCTTGCGGTCGTGCGTTGCTCTGTTCTTCTAAATCATTTTCGACCGCTTCTAGTATTGGCCACGGTCAAGTCTCAGATCACATCGCATCTGGTTTTGACCGCACTTGTTTCCAGTTGCTCGATGGTCGTAGATCGTGTGGTCATGCGCCTCCATTCTTTTCGAGTTGTTTACGAATGTAGTCGGTTATGAGTGTTCAACGGTCTTCAACCACATCTCATGACTACTCTGTTTGGAGATCGTTCTCTTCTCTCTCAATCTTTACTTGATCCAAGAGTTTTGATTTGATTTCTTCAATATAGCTACTTGCTATGACATATGGGATTGTACTCAAAGCCATCTTGGCTACTATCTTCGGACAAGCATGGTCAGTTCATCTGTTCGATATCAAGTCTCTGTTCTAGTGCACCTTTGATCAAATCTAAAAAAGGTCTCAATTTGCTTACTAATTTTTCAATCTAAGATGGGATTAGCTTCTTGAGACCTTAAGTTACTTGCATACAAATTTCCATGGCCATTTGATCTTTGAATCAAAAGATTTAATATTTTCAGATCTGGTGGTCGTGCACCTCTTCTATTACTTCTAGTTGTTCACAACCACAACTGATCTCCTCAATAGCCTTAAGTAGTGTGGTCAGGCTGAGAAACCTTGTTCCCCTATTCTTCCTTTAGAAACGGTGGTACCACAAGTCTCATAGCGGTAGTACCACAATTCCTATTTTTCGACCACTTTGTTTCTGACCATTCATTGATCGACGACCTCACTAGTCGTAGTTTGGCTTGGTTCGACCTCTCTGGTTTCGATTGCTCAATGGTCATAGATCTCTCGGTCACTTTCTAAACTGTTACGACCACACACTAGTTTTGGCTGCACGTATTTTCTGTCCGCACTTTGGTCATCGACTACAGTGGTGTCGACCATTCATTGGCCTTCGACCATGTTGTTTACGATCGCGTCAGTCTTTGACAGTGCTGGTTTCCGACCACTCATTGGTCTTGAACTACGCTGGCCTTTTGACTGCACATTGGACATCGATAACGTTGGTATCGACCACGTTGGTCCTCAACGACATTGGCATTCACATTGGTTACGACCACGCTGGTTTTGAATATGCTGATTTTGACCATGTTGGTTTCAACCACGCTGGTTTCAACCACGTTGGTTATGACCATAATGGTTTTGACCAGATGGTTTTGACCATGCTGGTTTTGACCACATTGATTTTGATCATGTTGGTGATGACAACAGTGGCTTCGACCACGTTGTTAGCCTTTTTGACCATGTTGTTTTCTCTACTGACTAGTGGTGTTTAGTTTTGCTGACCGGGGTTTCTCAACCACGTAATAGTCTGCTCTAGTCGTATTAAGCTCTATGTTCCTCTGTTTTCAAGTAGACCTATATCATAATCTTCATAGCTTTGCAGCTATCGAGGAAAATTAATATGTGAATATTTTGAGGAAAAATCTCTAGGCACCATTCACCCCCCCTGTTGCTTGTCCGGTCCTATAGTCATTATCTATAATTGATTCAAGTTTCAAGTCTTTTGGATATACGGATCAAAAGTTATATGGATTTTTATATTTGAATCAGTGTTGTTTTTACTATTCACAGGATGAAATTACTGTAGTACAGTGATTTTTAGAATGTTAGATTCTTGATCTTCATATATTCTCATTGGAGCGAAGAATTGGCAAATACTTGGGAAAAAATTGAAGGCATTATTCACCTCCTCTGTTGCCATATCAGTCCTACAAGTGGTATCAGGGTCTGGTTAGCTCTTTTCATATATTTTAACTGGTTTTAGGAGCTATGGCACGAGACAAGTATTCAATTAAGTCACCTATTTTTGATGGAGTCGATTTCTTTTATTAGATGGCTCGCATGCAATCCTACATCGAGGTTCAAGGGCACGTAATTTGAATTGAAGTCAAAAATCCGATGATCAGGTTACACTAGATGTAAAGGCAAATAGAAGGCTAGTAATGTTGTAATTCAAAGGCTTAGTCCATATGAATTTGAGCAAGTTGCTAACTTGAGATCTGCTCATGAGATTGTAAGACCCTAGGTGAGTACCCTGAGGACTCTACTGCATTCAAGGAAATAAGACATAACCAACTGAAGAAAGAAGACTCAATGATCGAGCAAAAGCCTGATAAATCCTTGAATGTGATGTGGGAAAGGTTCAATAAGATTATTCATGATCTTTGAGTTGTTTGTTTGACCTTTTTTGATTCTAAGAATGCACACCAGGTGTTAGGTGTAATTGATGTAAGGTTTGGGGAATGAAAATCATTTTCATCAATGATAACACTGTTATGAGTGAGCTCACATGGGAAAGCTTTACTTGAGATTGAAGAAGTATGAGATTGACTTCATCTCGAGTCTCCCTAAGAAAGAGTCGATTGCGTTTGTGATTGACCCTACTCAGAGCAGCTCTTCTAGCTCCTTGGATTTTGGCTCTCCTAGATTTTCATTGTTACCCTTGCATTCTTTGAGAAATGAGCAACTAGATAAGCTTCCTGAAAATGACTTAGCCTTCCTATTCACAAAGCATACAACAAGGTGAGAAACAAGAGAAGGGGTACCCCTATCACTTGCTTTGAATGTGCTGAACCAAAAAAATTTGGGCTAAGTGCCCAAAACTAAAGGGTAAGGAGGAGAAGTACATCTGAAGGTGTCCTCAAGCTCGTGACACAAAAGTCCAAGAAGTCCAACTACCCCAAGTTCATCAACTGGGTTCTTATCGCTCTTGAGAATATCGACAGCGATGTGGATTCGGGGATGGTGCACGATTCCTACAGCAAGACGAATACCCAAGACTTCACCGGCATGTGCTTCATGGATAAAGCGGAAAAAGATAGAGGGAGGGGGAGCTGCATCACTGAGAAATGAATGGATTAAGATGAAGACGGACGGTTCAATTAGCGAGCATGGGAAGGCTTGTGGAGGTTTAGCAAGGGTAGCATCGACATCAACTCTTCCGATGATGAGCCCTATAAGGATACCGATGAGGTATGTCCCTCCTCTAAAGAGATGAAACGTGCTCTTATTGTTGCTGAACAAAAACTAAAGAAACAAACTTAAATGACCAAGAACTAGAATATTATGATTGACAACTTGAACCTAGAAGTTGTTAGCCTCAAATCCATGAATCCTAATGATAAGTACGAATCTTGCTCTCACTTGCATGATAAATTGGATAATCTAAAAATGATCATTCTTTTGTTGCTAGTTGACTAAAATATTCTCTAGATAAACTAAATTCTCTCAAATCTAGTAATAATCATGATTGCTTGAATGATACTACCTTATATGTGACTCCTTTAGATGTTATTCCTTCATCTTGCTCAAATTATGCTTTGCTTGAATTGAAATTGAATAGAGCTACTAAGAACTTGCTAAAATTTAATCCTGATCATACTTGCTCTCATTGCGAGAATAGTAGAATTAAAATAAAAGAAATGACTGAAATATTTCTACATCCTAGGACTGTATCTTGTGAAAACAGTCCTATGCTCATACTTGAGATTGATGTTCTTAACAAGACACCGAAGGAGAAATGTAAAATTGAGAATTCCATCTCCATGACTGCATCTAAAAAAGTTATCGATTCTATTTCTTGTGCATTTTGTGCTGAAATTGGAACTGATTTAGATTAGATGCATGAGGCTTTTAGAGTCAAATATAAGGAGTAGTTAGATAGGATTAGAAATTCCCCTAGTTTGTCTTGTGAGGCCTTGAAATAAGAGGTTCTTGTCTGAAAAGAGAGATATGCTAGGGACCAAAACAAATGAGTGTGCCACACATAGGAATCTAGCCCAAGAAAATGATTACATCAAAAAGACCCTTGAGAGGTTCTTTGACGGGAAGAAGAACCTCAACATGATACTTGACCAATCTAAGGTGAGTGTGATGAAATGAGGCTTAAAATTTAATTCTCTAAAGTATTCCAAGAACAACCCAGCTAAGATTGTGAGAGTTATTGAGAGTGACAAGTTTGAGGTAAAACCCTTGAGCCATCCAAGACTATCTTTAGGTCAGCAGGTTTTGTCCAAACTCCTTCTAGCAAATCTGGTGCGTCTACTTCAGCAGATCAGACCCCTCAAAAGCTCAAGTACCATTAGACCTTCTGCAAGAAGGATAACCACATAGTTGAGTTCTACTTCCATAGAGCCAAGGTTGAGAGAAAAGAGAGTACGTGTGCTTTAAGGCCCATTAGATGAGTTCTTTCACCTGTGAGTATCTCTAGAGCTAGGCAGCTTGTCCTTCCTCTTAGATATAGGTCTAGTTTTGTAGATAACTTTCTTGACTCCTTTGGTGGCTCTAGGCAATGCTTTGGGTTAGGATATCATGAGGGTAGACAACATCTAGAGTCTAGACAAGGGGAGTACCGGCCTTTTGGTAGGTTGATTTGGAGAAGTCTAGGTGGTTCTTGTTTGTATTCTCATGATTATCTTGCTAACCATTTTATTCCTACTTCTACTGCTATTCTAAGACATGCGTGGCTTAGTACTTGATTTCCAAGTCTTTCATTACTAACCCTAGTACTGAGGCACAGATGTTTCTTGCTTATGCCTTGTAGTTCCATCTAATGAAGAAGGAGGACGTGTGGCTTGTTGACTCTAGGTGTTCATGACACATAATCAGAGATTATCGATGGTTCTCTTCCCACAACAATGCATCTAGAAATGGGTTGATTATGTTTGGAGATACTTCTGCTGGGACTGTGACAGCAATGGGCACAATGCGCGTCAGCAACAATTTCATGCTCAAGGACATAGCTTTGGTAAATAAGCTAAGGTATAGTTTGCTAATTGTCTCCCAGCTTCTTAATGAGGGTCTAGAAGTGAGATTCAAAAGTGGAGAGTGTAGAGTCCTAGACTTCTCTAGTGAGTATGTCTTTGGGTCTATCTCTAATCTTAGATGTCTTATGACTTCTGACTCTTGTGATTTAGTGTTGTGGTATCATAAGCTTGGACATATAGGCTTTGATCACTTGACTAGAATCAGTAGTAAGGACCTTATTAGAGGATTGCCTAGGCTTACAAGTTTTAGAGACCTAGTGTGCACACCTGTGGTCATGGTAAGATGGCTTCTGCTTCTCATCCTCCTCTTACCTTAGTGATAACTGATGGCCCTATACAGCTCTTTCAATTAGACATAGTTAACCCTTCTAGAGTTCAGTCTACAAAGGGGAAAGTGGTATGTACTTGTGATTGTAGATGATGTCTCTAGGTATTCATTGGTATAATTTTTGTTTTCTAAGGATGAGACCTTTTGCTACTTTAGAGAATTGGCCTTTAGATTAGCAGTTGACCTCCCAAGAGCCCTAATATCTATTAGAAGTGACAATGGCATAGAATTTAAGAACTCATGTCTTTCCACTTTTTCCACTAATAGAGGATTAGAGCACCTATTCTACAATGTAGAGTTCCCCAATAGAATGGGGTTATAGAGAGAAAGAATAGAAGTCTTGTAGAGATGGTTAGGACCATACTACATGAGCATAGCACCCATAGGAGGCTTTAGGTTGAGGCAATTTCTACTGCTTGTTATGTGTGCATAGGGTTTTCTTCATATCGTCCACAGACAAAACTTCTTTTGAACTTAGATTTGGTCCATAGGCCTAACATATCTCATTTTAAGATATTTGGTTATAAGTTCTTCATTCTTAAATATGGTAACTTGGATAAATTTGAATGTAGATGTTATGATGGTATTTTTCTTGGATATCTTACTCATTCTCGTGTCTTTTCTGTATTTAATTTAGATACCAATAAAATCACTTTTGATGTGGCTAGTCTTGGTACTAGACTCGACGGTGTAGGTACATAGGTGCACATTGATCAAGAGAGGATCTTTAGAGGATAAGGACCCAATCCCTTCTCTAGTCACTCTTGAGTTGGTTGGAGAGCCTGCTTCCTCTACTTCAAGTTCAGTAGAGCAGTCTCCTCCTACCTTCATTGGCGTTTCGAGTGACTCTACTCCTACCTCTACAACCTGAGGCAGAGGCTATGTCTGCACTAGGATTTTCTCTTCATATTCAATGATGACACCCTTAGGAGTAGATAATTAGGGATCTTCGTAGGTAAGTTACTCATTTCATGTTTATATCCCAGATGCACATTCTGGTTTTATTGCGTCTTGTGAACCCTGAGATGTCACCCATGCTTTATCTGATTCCTCTTGGGATCAATGCTATGCATGAAGAGCTTGAGAACATTGAAAGAAACCAAGTCTAAATGTTAGTTGAACCTCCTCCTAATCATAATGCAATTGGAACAAAATATGTTTTAAAAAATAAACAAAGTGAGGATGGGTTAGTAGTTCGCAACAAGGTTAGGCTTGTAGCTTAAGATTTTTCCCAGGTAGAAGGATAAAGATTTTGAAGAGACCTTTGCAGCAATAGCTATATTAGAAGCCATTCATATTTTGCTAGCATTCACAATGTCTAATGGTTTTAAGGTTTTTCAAATGGATGACAAGAGTGCTTTTCTAAATGGTTTCATAGAAGAAGATATCTATGTCAAGCAACCCCTAATTTTAAAAATCCTAAGTTCTCAAACCATGTGTGTAAGTACTCTAAAGTCTTGTATGGATTGAAGAAAGCCCTTAGAGCTTGGTATAATAGACTTAAGAGTTTCTTTGCTTAAAATGATTTTAAAATGGGAATGGTAAATAAAATTTTGTTCACTCTCAAATATGGCAATGACTTCTTACTTGTTCAAGTTTATGTGGATAACATAATTTTCTGTAGTTTCTCTCATGCTTTGGTGTCTAGATTTTCAGAATCTATGGGTAGATAATTCACAATAAGTATGATGGACGGGCTGACCTTCTTCTTTGGACTTTAAGTCAAGCAATTGAAAGAAGGAACCTTCATTCATCAAAACAAATACACAAAGTACCTTCTTTAGTGCTTCAATATGGGAAGCAACAAGCTTAGGTCTACTCCAATTGCTACTTCTACCATGCTAGATCCTCATGAGGATGGAGAGACCGTGGAGCAGAAGGAGTACCACAGCATGATTAGCTCCCACTTCCTCCTCATGGCGTTAAGGTCGGACATATCATTTGTTGTGTGTTTGTGTACTTGATTTCAGGCTTCCTCTCATACCTCACATTGTCAAATAGCGTGTCACATCTTTAGATACCTTTAGGACAATCTTGACTTTGGACTCTAGTATTCTTCTGATTCTGCACTCTTTCAACGCGCTTTTTCTTATGCTAATTTTGTGGGGGTGTAGGATAGATAGGAAGAGTACCTCTAGCACTTGTCATTTTCTGAGCACATCTTTTATCTCTTGGTTATCTAGAAAGTAGTCCTTTGTTGCATAGTTCACTACTGAGGCAGAGTATGTAGCTGTTGCTAGTAGTTGCTATCAGGTTCTCTGGATCTTATCTACTCTACAGGACTATGGGTTGGCCTTAGATAGTGTTGTTCTCCTTTGTGACAATAGTGGTGCCATAAATATTGCTAAAAACCCAGTACAACACTTTAAGACCAATCGCATTGACATTATATATTATTTTCTTAGAGACCATATAGAGAAGGATGGTGTTGTGTTTTATTTTGTAGAGTCAGAGCACCATGTTGTAGACATTTTCACCAAGACTCTTGATTTTTCTCGATTTGCTTGTTTGCAAGGAGAGTTGGGAGATATTAATCCTTTTGGTCTGTTTTGAGGGGAAGTTTGACTCGTTTGCATCATTGTATCACAATGCATATTTAATTTTAGCAACTTGCATTGTAAAATAATTACATGAAGCTTTGACTATTATCCTTATGTGATATGATATCTTTTTTCATCTTGCCATGTCTTGTGTTAATTTGCTAGATTTATCATATCTTTCTATACTAGCTTAGCTTTTACTATGTTAGCTCTATTAAATGTAAGAAACTTGAACTAAATTTTGTGAATGTTGGATCTTGTAACTAGTTTTACTCTAGTGATCCTCTTATGATTTATACCATATCAAATAGGCTAAGTTGTGTTTTGAAACTATTTTGAGTTTTAGATTGAGCTATACTAATTCTTTATGGAAGTATGAGTTTACTTCTCTTAAGCTTTTGCGGCTCGGGTCGGGTATAGGTTACAAACTAAAGAGTAGCTCATTATTCTAGAACTAAAAATAAAATCTGAAAATGAACTCTTTTTGTGCAAAAAATTGATCTCACGAATTTTTTCTCATGAGATGACTTGCCATTTTACTAGGCATGAATTCAAGGGGAGTTTTGGATGACTAAGACCACTCTTCTGAGCTTCTTTCTTGGAATAGCTGTAGTAAGGTTTGAAATATAGCACATGGCAAAGAAAGCAAAAATATACAAATTTGTTGAAACTTAGAAGGCAGTTATAGATGGCTCCTAATCCAGGATTTGCTTTACTAAGATAAGAACAAAGTGTGTTTCAAAAATTGCTAAATGTGCTAATTATGCTCAATTCTAAGTGTTTGAACAAAATGATTCAACATTGAACATGTAGCACTATAAATAAACTCAATTATTGCCTTTTGGTTCTATTTACTTAATTGACATGACATGGCTCATTTTTAGATATCTTTGGGTAAACTAGAGCAACTTGACATGCTAAAAACATAGTTATTTTCAGATTATTGCTTATTTGGTTTTAGCTTTACTAATATGGTTTGGTATGATCTAGATAGCTAATTCACATAATATGGCTTAATGTAATACTTGTAGAGTCATTATGGATAACTTTCATAGCTCCTTAAGCTAAGATTGAATAAAATGTAGAAATTTCATTTTATTCATATTCTATTTGCTTCTATGCATCTTGATGATTCCAATGTCAAATAAGGAGAAAGATTGGTAAAAATACAAATCTAGAGCATGATTTGGAGTTTTTTGTGTGAATTCTTGCTATGTTGGAGTTTTAATATTTTGTTGTGATTCTCTTGATTTTTTTATCTCTTCTCACCATGACGAAGGTCAAATAGAAACAATTATCCTTTCATATGGACCTAGAGTGAGATTTTCCTTTTTATTTTGTGGATTTGAAGCTTTTTGCAGAAAGCTTGTTATTTTCATTAGCTTGACTCTATTTTTGGTTCATATGATCATTTTCAGTCTTTGCAATGCTTGTATGACCATTTTGAGATTCTATTTGAAAAATTCCCTCTCTAAATTCTAAAACCACATCCTATATGCATTTTTGAGAAATTTCCCATGGATTCGTCAAGGGAGATAGTGAAAGACCATGTAAGAAGGTCTGGTTTTGTTGTGATGAACCATTATCATTTTTGTGGACTAAAAATTTGTAGTTTGTAGATTTGCTGATTTTTCTGGACATCTTGCAGAGGTGGCGGTCTGATCAGGTAGGTTGTGTTGCTTCGGGAAATTGAGTGATGGATTGATTTGGGTTGAACTAGGTCAGTGTATATTTGTTTTATGAAGCATATTTTAACTAACAAGTTTCAAGTTGTGAAGAACTTGTGCCAATAAATAATGTCATGGTCATTGGATGTGCAAGTTCGCTTAGAGTCAACCATGGTTAACAGTGAGGATCGGAGTTATGCTCATAGAGTAGCCGAAGCTCATAATGATCAAAGATGTTGGGTGAGATGGCTAAGCTCAAGCATGGCACAAAAAAGGCGAAAAATGTCGAAGGGAGTTCGAGCGACGGGTTGCATCATGTGGTTTAGTCGGTCTAAGTAAGACATGCTCCGGTGGAACCAAAACAAAGGAGACTTGCCAACATGTGGCAAGCCAGTTGTGCATCTACATGTGGCAAGCACGGTGATTGCTTGCAAGGAAAGATGAAGACCGGGTCAAGAAAGAATATTTTGGTAAGTTGACTAAATTACTGAAAACTACAATGTACCCAAAGCGCGGCGCTTGAGCAGTGCTTGGGAAGGCACTTTAGGTCAAGGAGGAGTAGAGATGATCAAGTGGATCAAATGCTAAGGATTTAGCAGATTCAAACTTATGTGCTTCGAAAATGTGTATAAGTGTAATGTGTGAGTAAAACCTATGTTGTGTAGGGTTAACGGGTTTCTTCCATTTATACTAAGTGGATAGTATCCATTAGGGTTAGATGGGACTGGTTGTCTTGTCTATTTAATGTGCTGGGATGAAGATCAGCAAGTTAACCATCCAGCCGTCCTAATTTTCTCATTGAAGCCAAGTGTTCTATGGTTAGGGTTTGAGAAGTGTGAGTATTATTGAAACCAAATGTTCTACCGTTGGTATGCTCTCTTATCCTCTAGGTGGAGTAGCTATAAAACCTTCATTCTCAATTAGCAATATATTAACTTTGTTCATCTCTTACAAATCCCTCTGATTTTAGTTGATTTGCACTTGTTTTGGTTTGTTTTCTTTTCTCTCCTCTTTCTTGATCTTACTAGATGCTAAAGATGAATAAGTGATGAAAATATACCCTGGAAATCAATCAACATCTATTTAGACATCATGTTTGGCATGTTCATGAAGTTGCCTAGTTTTTGCTTAATTTGGCCTATCCAAGTGATTTCTTGATCCAATTGTTTTTGCTTCGATTCTTTAGGTGTTCTGGCTTACTATGACATGTGGTAATAGATCTAGACCTATCTTGGCTATCGATCACCCATGAGCAAGTCATATTCACCTTTTTTTTGCTTTCGCCAGGTTTTAGTGCAACCTTCCTTCAAATAGACAAATGTCATAATTTTGTAATGATTTTCTTGATTTTTGATTGGGATAGGTTTCAAATATCCTAGAGAAGATGCATACCAAATTTCACGTGTTTGGACCCTTGTTTTGAGAGTTTGCTTAATTTGTGGTTTTGGCTTAATTTTGATGCAGCAGAGTTTCATGAACTAAAATACCCAATTTTCTCAAATTATTTCAAGATTTTATGTTGGGATAGGTTCTTAAGGTCATGGTCGAGCCTTTATTCAAGTTTCAAATCTTTTCGATCTACGGATCTAAAGCAACATGGTTTTTTGGATTTGAAACAATATTGTTTTTATTTTTTATGGGCTGAAATTACTGTAGCACAGAGATATTTCGAATTTTGGATTCTTGATCTTCATAGCTTCTCATATATATTGGAGTAAAGAATTGATGAATACTTGAAAAAAATTAAAAACATCATTCACCCCCTCTATTGCCATACTGGTCCTACATAACCCATCCCCATCCTTTCTTATTGTCCTATGTTAATCCTGCTAAGCATTTGCATGTTGCATTCTAAGGTCTATTGTGGTGAATAGTAAGACAAGGGTTGTGCTTCACTCTAAGGTCTTGCTTGGGAGCCCAAAATTCCTGGCTCATCCCTGTGGATGAATCGGGATTTTGAAGTAAAATCCCGGTCTATCCACAGGGATGGGCCGGGAATTTTTGGCTTCCAAACAAAGCCTAAATGTAACATAGGTGACCTGGGAAATTTCAACGAGTTGCTACAAGTATTCTAGCATGAGTTGCACAACAAAAGATTCCTAATGGTATTTGAGAATGTTGATTCACATAAGAATCAGATGTTACAAGTGCTTTTGTCAAACCTAGGATGCGGTAAACATGGGAGTAAGATCATTGTCACTAGCAACAACCATCACATTGCGAGAATTGGAACTGTGCAGCTTATCAAATTGAGGATTGATGAGGACATCCATGCCATCTCTCCAATTCTACTCAATCCTACAAGCATGAAATCTAATGATAACGTGAGCCCATTCTTAACTAGCTCTAGTTTATGTGTGAATATATTGCTACCTAAAGTTTGATACTTTTCATTATAAGGTCAAAGATGATGTCTAGTGGGAGACGTGGGAGGAAGGACACCAAGAGAAGGTTCACTCCATGCAAGCCAACTAAGGGAGAAGAAGCCCATTCGACCAATGGAAAGGGAGAGAGAGAGAGAGAGAGAGAGAGAAAGAGAGAGGAAGAAGAATTGGAGGCCCAAGATGAAGACCAAGCTTCAGTATCGTGGGCCAACTCTTTCAATTCGGTGTCCAATTCTAAGCCTAAGCCTAATATGGCAATGGAGACTGAAAGCATCACTAAGCCCACCAAGTACTTTGGATAAGATTTTTAAACTTAATCCAGATCCAAGTCAAGCACATCCAACTTCAAATTTGAAATCAATTTATACTTAGTTCGGAATAGTTAGGAAGGTTTCATTAAAAAAGCTTGTAACCTTTGCAAATGGAGTCCAATTCAGGTGCTCTTGTACTTATTGGAAAGATAATTCCAAAGCTCACACAATGGATAAGCCCCAATCTCAAAAACCTCATGAATTGACCACTATCTCTAAAATATAGTGGTGGCTGAAAATTTATGTGTTCGTATTGGGTTCCGACTCATGGTAATTTCTAAACTTTCACAAATTCATAAAGTAGAGGTAATTTTAAAATTATGGTAATAATTTGTTAAAACATCATTGGTAACTTAGGGTCCACTAGATGGTAACTTATATTAATTTGCCTTTGTAATTTATTAAAAATATAGATGATAACTTTAATTTTAGTTGCACTTTTTTATTTCTTAAGTTACACAATATAAATTAGTGGTACATGTCACGAATAGAAGACACATTTTCAAAAATTATTCCATAAAAGAAAAGAAAAATGTGTGTGCTCTATACACACTATAGTTAGCATCAAGTACTACAAGTTGATAAGTTTTTGTCATGTCTATCAATTGCAATTGAGTTTGATATTAAAATTTTGCAGAGTTATAGAATGTCCCTTCCCTTGCCAGGAGAGTGGAGTCCTTATTCCTGTTGTGTTTACTAGCTTTATTGGAAGTACTTCTTTTGTAAATTGAAATAGAATTTCTAGTGGGTTGGGATTCTTTAGTTTTTTTTAGGTAGCATTAGGGAAACATTTCAGTGAGGGGGAAAAATCTCATACCCCTCCAAGAAATACGGTTACCATGATTCTCAGAAAATTTTGTTTGAAATACTCAAAATGCCTCATCAAATTCAAAAACAAAATGCTCATAAATCAAAAGTTCAAACATGTGCGAAATGCAAACCCACCCACGTGACCATGGTGGGCTCCTTGGCAGTGGGCTTGGGAGCCAGGGTGACGACCTGCGGTCTCCACCTCCGGTGGAGTCTCTTCCTCCACTGGCAGCTAACTACAACCCTCCTCCTCTAGGGGTGGAGGCCTCCGTGTCTCCTCCTCTAGCATTGTCTCCTTCTCCGGTAGAGGCGGCCTCAGCATGGTGAAGGTTGCTGCCAGCCTCGGTCTAGGTGGATATCGAAGAAGGTCCCATTTTTTCAGCTTTTCAGTCAGCTTTTGACTTCAGCTTATTTCAATAATCACTATTTATTAGACTAATAAACCGTAGCCAATCAATGTCGGTTTGCAATTTTTGTTGGTACATGCTGACGTGTAATTAGCGTAACTGTTTGAGAATGTGTTCCTTGGGTAGCGTAATGTGTCTGTTTTGGTGGCAGTCTCTTCATGCCGTAGCGCTTTATCTCCTCTGCACCTAGCAAGTTAAGGGCCTGTTCTTTTTGGCTGCGACTTATAGCTTTTTTCTGCAGCTTGTGGCTTTTGGGCTATTCGTACAAGAGGTTACAGAGTAACAGAAACTCACATGCAGTTTTTGCAGATATAAATGAAGTTAGTACAGTATGTACTATAATTAACTAGTAGACCCTATTTTAAAAAGATACTCCGTTTAAAAGCTAGTTATTGTAGAAAAGCTGAAAAGCAGCTTTAGAAGCTGAAAAGAGCAGGGCCGAAAACCAGTTTCCCCGATCTTTTCATTTTCTTTTGGATTGTAAATACCTCTAGTTAGCTCTTAACAAATGCTGAGAAGTTCCTTCTGTCCGAAAACTGTAATTTCTTCCTAGCCTCCTTGGACAACCCACCAAAATAGTTGAGAAATGTGTGCCATCAATTGACTTGTCATACATGGAATTATCTATGATGCACTTACTATTGATATATCAAGGAAGACACACGTTGCAAAGTCATACGGAGTCAGAGCAACAAAGTCTTTCTGATTCACTCCCATGACCATTCCAGGTCATTGCACAATCTGTATTCTTGTCTCTCCTCTTCACGAACTATTGTTGCTCATCTTGATTTTTGATTCCAATCAGCGCGTACCTTAGAATTGTCAAAAATGGTGAGCTTCCGATTGTTGGCGACGTCGGAATCGGGCAGACCACCCTGGTGCAGCACGCCAGCACGTCTGCGATGATGCCAGGGTGCACAACCACTTTCCCAATAATCATGATGTTTAATTTTTCATGTACTTAACGCTATGGCGATGAGTGAAGCAACAATTTTTCTAAAGCCAAGCATGTCATGGGAGACACTGGAAAGCTTATTGAGCCACTGCATGTACTCGAGGAGAACTTTCGCAGCAAGAGGTTCTTGATGGTATTTGAGGACGTTGACATGCGCAAGAAGCAGATGCTAGAAGAGCTCTTGCCGAGCTTGAGACGTGGCGAACAGGGGAGCAAGGTCATAGTCACCCACCAACAATATGTTGGAAATAGGCCTATTTCCTTTATAATTTTAAAGCGTGTATGGTTTAGTATATTGCCTAGTGAAGAGAATGCGAAGTATAAGGTGAAGTCCTTACTACTTTTTAAAACATATGACATATGACATGCGGATAGTATAAGGACTTTAGTTAAATACACACATGTATATTCATGCATTTTGCTTGAAATCGTGTGACTTGTGATGCGCGACTGTGCCATGGTGAAGTTGCCTTATGAAGTAAGTTCGCCTTTCCTTTTGCGAACTATCCAGCAGGAGCTAACAAGCACTGCATACATATCATTATGTGGTTAAACACTGCATACATATCATTATGTGGTTAAACACTGCATAAATATCATAACGTAGTTTGATGAGACAGTTACAAGTGTTTTAATTCTGTTTAATCACGGCAGTTACTATTGAGTGATTGTAGTATCCTTAAAAGGACCTGGAGATGTCTAGGAGAAAACACAAAATTAATTCTCGATCCTTCCACGTCCTCTCTGGAGAGCTGTGTCGTAGTATTGAGCTGCTCAACCACACCAACTTTTCTTCTCAACGTACACTGGGAAGGAGCGGCAATAAGGTTTTTGAGCAGCGCTGCCTACGCGGTCGCTTGGCTTCTTTCTCGATATCGACTACTTCCACGACTACTCATTTCTACGCTGCTTCCCTTTTCTCCATCAACTCCACTGTAAGTCGTTTGTGCAATCAATTGATTCTGTTATAATATTATTCTTATATATTTTTAGAAATACAATGAGTTATCTGCTATTAGTTTCGTTTATTGCATATTAGGTTTTTTTATTATATATGTTTTCTAGTAAAATTTAAAATTAAAATATTGCTCATATTTCTAATATAATAGGCATGTCGCAAGCATCAGAACAGTTGATCTAATCAAACTGAAGGTTTTGCCCCAACCGGATTATCGGTTCTTCTTTAAGGCGCATGCATTTGCTGGCACGGACCTCGAGAGCCCGAGGCTGGCAGCGGCAGGCAAAGCGATCGCAGGGAAGCCAAGTGGGTCATTCTTCGGCGCGAAGATCGTCGGAGGGGTTGCTGAAAGCCCATCCAAATACCCAATTCTGGTTCAAAGTCCTGAGACGCAAAATAGGGGGTCGTCGCTGCTAGGCGATGGCCATGGGTACATAGCAGGTTTGGCAGAGAATTTGCTGCCAAGTCATGCAGACGTGTGTCAGGTGACCATTTCTAAGAATCCGTTTTCCTCTCAGAGAGGATTGGACAGATTGCAGGATCTGTGTCTGCCAAAGTCCTGATGCTGCCTCTCATGGCAGTGAGATCTGTTTGGCACATGATGTCCGTTTTGCCAAAATATTGTTATGCAAGTCAGTGTTTCCCCTGAACTGTTCTGTTTGTACTTCACTGCGCATTGCACTATAGACTCAGCAAACAGTTGCTCAAAGCTCAGTGTTTTCCAATTTAATAGGGTTAGCGTTATGGGAAATTAAGGCTTGTAAGTTCCGTTTCTATGTGTCGATCTTTGTTTTTTTCCTCTACAAAAATACTATTCAAAGTTCTACTTTCGTGCAGACTGTTTTCACGGTCCATTTTTCTATCCTGTTTTTACATGGTCCTTTCCTTTCTATATTGTTTCTTCTGACAATACCTTCAATACTGGTCTAGTAAAATACTTCATCTGTTTCACAATATGTCCAAGCTCATCATACACGATGGCAACAAATCTATGAAATAATTAGTGACTTTGGACAGTACACACGCCTGCTGAATGGCATATGACAATTGTTCAATGTCAGCACTGAAGTAGGAATAGGTGTGAAGAACCATGCGAGAGAGTAATGGATTATATTGTGATGAACAATTATAATTTGAAAAGATAAAAAAAATTGAAATGCAAATTTGTCAGATTTTTTGGATGGTTTTCAGACCGGCTGGCCAGACTGGTTTTCTTTTCTGGTCCAACCGGACAATGATAGCGGTCTGACCGGTGATTAGGTCTAGTCAGCCGGCTAGAGGTTGAGACTTCATCAGATTTTGATCTTTGTGGTTTTGACTTGCGGAATGAGTTTTGATGACCAAGATCAGTAGATATAGGTTGCATGAAGCATGTTACTACTAATGTGGGTCAAGTTATGAACAAGTAGTGCTCAGAAATGATTTTTTTGTCTTTGGATGTGTACGATCACTTGGAGTCAACTACGGTCAATGGTGAGAATCGGGGCTACGTTTATGGAGGAGCCGAGGACCAGAAAGGTCGAGAATGCTAGGTGAGGTGGTGAGCTTAAGCATGGCACGAGAAAGGTAAAAATATTGAAGGAAAGTTCAAACGGCGGGATTGCACCATGTGGCTTGATTAGTCCAAGTGAGGCGTTGCCCGGTGGAACCAGAATAAAAGAGACTTATCGACACGTGGCAAGCAAGTGATGCACCTACACGTGTCAAGTATGGTATTTGCTTGAAATGGAAGGAGATGACTAGGTCAAAAAAGGGTATTTTGGTAGTTTGAGTAAAATACTGGAAACTATCTTGAAGCAAAACCGCGGCGCTTGGGGAGTAGTTTAGGTCAAGGAGAAATTAAGAAGATCAAATTGGATCAAGGCTAAGGACTTAACGGTTTCGGACCTATGCGCTTTGAAAGCCATGCATAAATGTAGTTTGTGAGTTAAAACTCGTGTGTGTGTGGGGGGTTATCGGGTTTTTCCACTTGTGCTAAATGGATAGTATCCACTAAGAGTTAAATATAGCTGGTTAGCCCATCTATTTAATGGGTTGGGATGGAAACTTGCAATTACTATCTAGCCATCCTCTCTTAAGACTAAGAGTTCATATGTTAGAGTTAGGGTTTGAGAGAAGTTAAGTATTGTGATGTACTCTCTTGTCCTCCAAGTGAAGTGACTATAAAACCTTCATTATCAAGTAGTAATACATCAATCTTTGTTTATCTCATGAATCTATCTTGTGTTGATTGATTTGCTCCTGTCTTGATTGATTTATCATCCTCTCTTCTCTTTTTCTTGATCTTGCTATGTTAAGGACGTAGGAGAGATAGAGATATCCTTTAGAAATCAATCTCTACCTATTTAGACACTTTGATGGCAAGTTCATCAAGAAATCCGATTTTACTTGATTTTGGCCTCAACAAGTGATTTCGTGATCTGAGAGTTTTTTTACTCGATTTCTTTATTGTTCTTGCTTGCTGTGATATATGAGAATACATCTAGAGTCATCTTGGTCATCCTCTGCCCACGAACAAGTAATATTCACTATTTTTGTATTTTGCTCAGTTTTAGTGCAATCTTGCCTCAATCCCAAAAAGGCCTGAATTTTGACATGAGTTTTTACAATCCATGAATGAAATAAGTTTCTGAGACTTTAAATAAGGTGTGTGCAAAGTTTTATAGTATTTGAGCTTGCATTTTAGAAGTTGCACCGTTTCTTGGATCTCATCGGGCTTCCTGGAAAAGAGGGTGGTCAAGCCGCATTCACTGGTCTGACTAGCCTTGAGCCGATGGTCAGACCGCTACACTGGTTAGACCGACTCTAGTAGGCCGATCAGACCACCAGTTGTGTGACTTGTCTTTAGTTTGATTTCTTAAGAAATTTATTTTGAGTTTTTGACTGTTGATCCTGAGCTCTGTAACCCTATAGTTATTTGATAAAATGATCAAGAATACTTAGAAAAAATTTTAGATGGCACTATTCATTATCTCTATTATCTGTTCGGTCCTGCAGTGCAGAAATATTGCAGTACTAAATGGAGGGAACACACTGTCCATTTCGCCGAACTTGTCCTTCTAGTATTAATGGCCATTGCGTTCAATGACCTGTTATAAGAAGCAGGAGGACATTCAATGGTTGTAACAAAAAGAAAAATTGGGAGAAGTACCGAGTACGCCTCCCGGTACCACGTAATGTGGGTGAGGATCGAACAGGAATTATCTCTGATCATTATCTTAGCATTAGAATATGTAATGCCTACATGAAACCCTAACGGATGACATTTTAGAACGTATGCAGTCAATATTTAGAGTGCAGGATCAAACTTGAAGATGTATCGGGATACATTCGACGGATATTTGGACACATCTAACTATATTTTTTCTCGGAAAAATTCCAAATCTGCGCATCGGTCGGGATTAAAAAAAATTCCATATCTAGTCGCCTCCGGTACCACGTAATGTGGGTGAGGATCGGATTGTCGATCATTATCTTAACACGTGGCGGTCATGCCTACGGGACCTAACGGATGACATTTTAGCGTATCAGTCAATATTTAGAGTGCGGTCGGGACCGCATGACACATCTAATGCATTGCGGCAAACGGCCAAATCGCATCGAAGCGATTCAATTTCCGATCGCGATTGTGCGTGCGACTCCGACGGTCGTAGCACCGCCCTTGCTATCATGTTGCGGTCGGCGAGCGATTCAATTTCGATCGCACGACTCGGAAGCCCTTGCTATCATGTTTCGGTCATCGCGATCGAAGCTCGGTCATGAAATCGCGAGAAATCGTGCGCTGGAGCCGTTGCACAGTGGAGTCGTGCAGTTCCGGACCGCATGACCCAGCTACAGTGCGGTGACCGGCCACGTGTCGGCATGGCACAATTCCGCGGTCGGGCAAGGGGCTAGATATGGAATTGTTTTGCTACGGGGACCAGATTTGGAATTTTTACTTGCAACAGTGTTAGATGTGTCCAAATTTCGGACACCGCTGTGTGTTCAGCCGAGGCAAATAGTCCGACAATGGTTTTTTCAGGACCACATATTCCAATTCCATACGCATATAACCGAGCAACATACTTACGCACAGAAAGGAATTCCCCCCAAAAAGAAACAGAATCGGGAACATGTATGTCATCTGCAATGTTTGCAACACACATTTTCATCGCCCATTCTGCAATTTTTCTGTTTGCCTCACCGGTCTATACAGCACTTTATGAAGTCGTTTGGGGTCCATGCTGTTTGCACATTGCAGGGTTAGCTTTTTTTTTTTTTTGAGAAGTATTGCAGGGTTAGCTTCCAAGCCATCCAACCATCCTTTATAAAAACAAGGAGGAGCTATCCGACCATAAATCAATCCGTCCATCCTTCCATGTCTTGCCCAAACTGCCACTCCTACTCACTCAAAGTGAGAGCCATATCTCATTTCCGTTTCTTGCAGACTTACACAAACCCCAAGTCAGATCCGGCTGTCATGCTGCTTTCCTTTGTATGCACTCCATAGTCCACTATACTCTTCTCAATTAAACTATTCATCCCCCGCCCCGCGGCGTTTGTCAGATCTCTCTTCTGAACTCATGTTCACGTTTGACCTTGCAAAGTAGTAGTACAGGACAAGGGACAGGGGAGACATGAAGTTGATTCACAGGGGCAAGGCCAAGAAGGGCTCATCGGCTCCATTGCAACCCGGAGAGAAGGTTGCTGTGGCTGCTGATGGTGGAGCTGGCTCCAACAGCAGGCAAGTAGTGCCTGATGACGTCCCCTTGGGAACCACTGGCTATGGTAATGCTGTTTTTTCTTGCCTTGTCTGTGTTCTTGAACCAGTATATATGGATCATGGAGTGTTTCTGTTTCTGGTTTTTGATAAAAAAAATTGGTATGTTTGTGTTATTGGAATGGTGTAATGGTTTTGGTCTATATTGGTACTTGTGCTTTTGAGTTAGTCATGATACGGCATCTTTGTTATTATGAAGAAAAAGTTGCTTTTATTTCAGAACAACTTTGATTAAATGAGAGGCCAGAAAATGTGGCTTCATATTTTGATAGCCATGATGCGATTTGAAACTCGGTTGTTTTGTTTTCAAGTGGAATTGAAGTACCATTATCTGGTGTCGAGTTTAATCGTATGATGAAAATGTTTGTCACATTTTATCCTTCTGGATGCTTATGAAAACTTACGGAAGTGCAAAGTGAACACATATTAACTGTTGGCGATTTGATATTTAGAAATGGTGGTATTAACTGTTGGCGATTTGATATTTAGAAATCGTGGGATTTCTTTTTAAAAAAATCAGACCACAACCGCATTGTTTGTAACGATGTCCAACAGGGCCTACAACCAAATTCCTTCTTTTAGACGGTAGGAGAAAGAGTTATCGTCAAATTTAAATATGAAGCAAACACAATAATGAAATTAGATGTCACTCGTAAGTTTCAATACTGAATTACCCCACTGCACTTCTGTCCGTTTGCCTCAGTGGACCGTCATCTGCACACGTGCACCGCAAGCTGCCACCCGATTTGGTTTTATTGATTTTTCTGAAACAAGCATCGTATTTAATTTTACGATTTTATCGGGGACATAATACAGCATTCAAATTTTGAAGAAAGGTATGTGTATACATTTGCACATTATTAGCAAACCAATTGATAGCAGTGTATTAGACTCACTACTACTTTAGGTCATCCAAAGCTGGATTTGTTTCTATTGGTTTCTAAAAGCTGTTTTTCTACGGTAAATAGTTTTTCTACAATATCTAACTTTTAAACAGAGTGTTTTTTCAAAACAAGGTCTACTAATCAATTGTAATACATATTGTAGTAACTTCATTTATATCAGCTAAAATCGCACGTGAGTGCCTCCCTCGCTATAAACTTCTCTGCAAGTTGTTACTATTCATAAGTCAAAATCAAAAATTTCCTTCCAATTTATTTTGCAAACACGAAGTTCAACCACGATCAAACTTTTGTAAAGTACAATGGCCAAGTCATAATCAGATTAAGAAAAATAAGTAATGCAGATTATTTGCATGTGTTTCACTTCACAAAAACATATGGTCCCCTATTAAAGAAAAGCACCAAAATATAATCTATTGGAGCTGATCAAATGTTGACATTTCTCAGCATCTCTTCATCGAGAGTAGGGAAGCATGCACATTTCCTGTTCTTTATTATGAAAAACAGAATGACAGAGTATTATGTGTCCAATAGCAGTTGAACCAAATTGTGGTTATGATTCAGTTATCAATAATTTTCTACGACTGATGATTTTTAGCTGTGATTGATGGCTTTTGTCTATACTTTTTGAAATAACAATGGACGTCGAAGACGATGGAACGGACGGCGCATACGATTTTAGGCTCAAAAGGCCATTTAGAAAATTCACTTTAAGAAACTATCCGTCCGTTTGTTTTGACTTTCAAAAAAGCCAAAATCTCAATGGACAGTCCAATAATTTCCTGGATGGCTTATGCAGGTAACAGCAGAGACGAAACTTTCTTTGAAGCCTCCCCTTGGTTAGACTCGGACTGTGAGGATGATTTCTTCAGTGTCAATGGAGGTAATGTTGTAAATTCACACGATCAGTTAAAGCGGTAGATTTTTTTTTGGTGGGGGGGGAGGGGAGGCGGGGGTGGGGTGGGGTTGCTAAGGACCAGATCGTCTGATCTATCGGACGCTTGCTTCACCAGTTAAATGTTTTTCCCAAAAAAAATATCAGACGTTCGATACTTAGTAATTTCCAATTGATATATAGTGCTAGACCACTTGATCTGAATCAATGGCTTCATTTCGTTTCTGCATCATTAGATCATACCCCAGCAAGAGCATTCAGTAGAACTCCAAGCAACCAGATCACACCATTTGGACCTCACAAGCTGCCAACACTGGAGGATTTTCTGAAGGCTGAGCCCCTGAAGCCGCCCCCACAGATGAAGCTTGCTGACCTCCTCCAGGAGAAGCAAGAAGGCGTCGACGCCGCCGACCCCAACGACCTCTCCAGGAACAACTCTTCTCACATCGGCGAGGAGGCGAGCCAGTGCTGCATCCCGCACTTCTTGCGGGCCATCAGCTACAAGGAGAGGAGGAAGCACAAGTGAGGTGAAAGCAGCAGTGGATGGCGTGCCAACTCTGGGTTTACTGAAACAGAGTTTTTGGTTTCCTGTCGATGTGTAAAAAACTCAGATTTCACCTGTTCTATGCCTTACGGAACAACCACGAAAAATTAGCCATCCAAATGTATATACACGATAGGACCACATAAAAGGGTCAAAATGGCCAAAGAAGTCCACGTCTTGGGCCTATTTGGAATGAAGAAATTGTGAAGGATACGCTATCTCCTGCAAAATTCCTGTGAAACTTGTTGAGAAACCGTCGCTGGCGACCAGTCCGAACGATTTCTCTGCTTAGAACAAGAACGAATCAATCACAGAATCACAGAGAGAATAGATTGAACACAGAGAGGTAGATAGAACTCCTGGTCTTTCTTTATTGCTTTAGATTGCATCGGGGTACATAATGTGGGGGGTCTAGGTCCCTATTTATAGTCTACGGTGGGGGTGCCCAATTAGATAAGGACTTTAGATAGAGTCCAGGTTTCCTAACACTCCCCCTTGGGCACTCACCCAACATGCTCATGCCTCGTCAAAACTCCATAAAAACCCAGTGGGAAAAATTTGGAGAAAGAGTACATGATACATGTGATGCTGCGATGCACGAATTGCCTCGTTAAAAACCTTGGTCGAGAAACTTCATGGAAAACTCGTCAAGGGAAAAAGAGTACAATTCACCCAAATTCATTTGGTCTGCAGGACTTTATTTTTGGGTACTTAATCTTCATGATCAAGATTTATTAGCGGGCTTGTAAGAATTCTCCCCCTAAATTCTGCACTTCTCTAAGTCTCATCATTCCAATTCCACGCACGCACCTTTCAAAGCTAGATGCGGGGAGTGACTTAGTGAATAAATCTGCGAGATTTTCACATGACTTAGTATGCAGTACTTTAATCTCGTCCATCTTTTGCAATTCATGTGCATAGAAGAACTTGGGTTGATATGCTTTGTGAGATGACTCTTCACATAGCCCGTTTGCACTTGTGCAACGCAAGTGCATTATCTTCATAGATAATTGTGGGGTTTGCACAATGTTCATCCCACGTGATCGCTGGATGTGGTGAATCATTGGCGGAGCTAGCGCACTCTCGTGCGGCTTCATCTGATGCTATAATTTCGAGTGGTTCGTCAAAGTAGCTACGGGCTTTGCTTAGACGATTTCCATGAAATTGCGGTTCCACCACACAGAATACATAGCCTGTTTGTGACTTAGCGGTATGCGGGTCCAGCGAGATACCAAACATCTGCATAGCCAATCAAGTTCAGATCTTGATTCTTTACGTAAAACAATCCGAGGTCTTTGCTACCTTGGAGGTATCGGAAAATGTCCTTTATGCCCTGCCAATGCCTTTTGGTGGGCTCTGCACTATACCTTGCTAAGAGATTCACGGCAAATGCAATGTCCGGTCTAGTGCAGTTTGCTAAATACATGAGTGCTCCCACTGCACTCAAGTATGGGAATTCCGGTCCCAGGACTTCCTCCCCTCTTCCCTTGGTCGGAAAGGATCTTTTCTTGCTGTAAAGACCTCACCGATCATCGGTACTTTCGAGGAAATGCCTTCTCAAAGCCAAACCTTTCAAGCACCTTACAGGTGTAGGTTGGTGATGTACCAAGACTCCTTGAGGACATGCTCAAGCTGCAGGCCTAAGCAAAACTTGGTCTTGCCCAAATCTTTCATTTCAAATTCGACTCCAAGTAGGAGCTTGCTTCTTTTATGTCTTGGTGTCCCGATGATATTCAGATCATCTACATACGGAGATTATAGAATCCATTCAGGATCGCCGTATAAATACACAAGGACAGTCTTCATTGTTCGTGTAGCCTTTCTTGCAGAGAAAGTCGCTCAGCGATTATACCACATTCTTCCAGTTGTTTCAGTCCATCGGTGACTTTACGAGTTTCACACTATACAGAGTTTCTATTTGCTCTGTCTTGGTTGGAGAGGAATTCCTTGAGGACTTTCATGTAAATCTCGAATCAAGTTACCGTAAAAGGTAAGCAGTCACAACATCCATCAATTTCATTTCCAAGTTCAAGTTCACCGCCATTGAGATCAAGTATCTAAACGTAATTTCACTCATGGTGGGAGTAGGTTTCTTCATAATCAACTCCGGGACGTTGAGTGAAACCTTGGGCTACTGACCTTGCTTTGTATCTCACTACTTCATTTCTTTCATTTCTCTTTCGAACAAATACCCACTTGTGCCCAACAGGTGTGTGGGGAGGTGTGCGACATACTGAACCCAAACACCTCTCTTTTATTCAGAGATAGCAATTCAGTTGCTATTGCCTTCTTCCAATCTTCCCAATCTGATCTTTTCTTACATTCAGTGAGCGATGCAGGCTCGGGATCAAGATCGATGATGGTGGCAATTTTCTTTGCGAAGTAGATATCGATATTAGCTGTTGTCCTATTCAGGGACTCTCCCGTGTGCACATAATTTATAGCTATTTCTTCATGAGTTGCTTCTTCTGGAGCTTCACCTTGCGCATCGCTTCTTTCAATTGCGGTGGCAAGTCCCTTTAGTTTTTCAGCTCCGATGTGTGCGCACACATCCATGCCGATGGGGATATTCAGATCCGGTATGCCCTTTTCGGAAGGTGTCATACTTGTGCCAGGTCTCAACTGGCTCCCCTTCTCATTCTGGGGGACTTCAATGATAGGCTGTGATAAATCCCTTTTATCCTTTTTCGCCGGGCGTCCCCGGTTACTTTGGACTCGAGGAACCGGAGTTCTCGTCCTTTTATTCTGAGGCCTCTGGACGGGATTAGGGATACCTTCAATTTTCTTTGGTATTTCAACCTCTCCGGTGCATTGCGTGCGAGCACATGCAACTTAATCACGCTCTTCAAATCACTAAAGTGATCGGGCGGTTGATTTGCTAATGTTTGCAAGTCGATGATCTTACGGACCTCTTTTTCAGTTTCACTAGTGCGCGGGTCATGTGCATGAATTCTCGTGGCTTCCACGTAATTTCCGACATTTTTCATCAACGGGTTGATTTCCTCCCTAATGACGGAAATTATCCTCATCAAAAATGCAATCGTGAAGCGGCGGTATGCAAATCTCGACATGGGTTCCAAATACCTGATTATGGATGCAGTCTCATAACCAACGTATATTCCAGTCTTGCGGAGTGGGCCCATTGCAGTTCGCTGCGGAGGTGGTATCGGTACATAAACCTTACATCCAAACCTCCTAAGATGGGAAACTTTCGGTGGTGACCCTTGCGCTAGTTGCATAGGTGAATGGATGTTGTAGGCCGAAGGTCTAAGGTTGATGAGATTTGCTGCATGAAGAACTGCGTGTCCCCAACATGTAGCTGGCAAATTACTTTTACGCAAGAGGGGTCGGGCAATAAATTTAATTCTTTTAATTAAAGCCTCTGCCAAACCATTCTAGGTATGGACATGCGGTACAGAATGCTCAACTGCAATTCCATCGCCATGCAATAATCATCAAATGCCTTTGAAGTAAATTCTCCGGCGTTGTCCATTCGAATGGACTTGATATGATGATCTGGAAACACATTTCTGATGCGAATGATCTGCGAGATCAATTTTGCAAAGGCGTGGTTTCTTGTGGACAACAAACCCACATATGACCACTTCGAAGAAGCGTCAATGAACACCATGAAATACTTAAACGGCCCTGAGACGGGCTGAATAGGACCGCAAATGTCTCCCTGGATGCGTTCCAGGAATGCAGGGACTTCATCCTTCACTTTCGAGTGGAGGGTCTAGTTATTAGTTTCCGGTGGCACATGCAGGCACACAAAATCTTCATGATTGGAAATTCTTCACATTAATATTATGCCCATGCGAGTTATTTATTATGTTTCTCATCATCCTAAGACTTGGGTGGCCTAATCTGTCATGCCAAAGACAGAAGAGTTCAGAGCTTCTAAACACTGTTTTGAGCGATTATGCGCTGCAGCGCTTTAATTGTGGTATAATATAGCCTGTTTCAAGTGAAGGAAGCTTTTCTAATATTCTTTGCCATTCTCTTCGCGCCGTGATGAGCGGTATTCCTTACCGTACTCTTCGTCAGTCTCAACGTGGAAACCATTGGCGCGAATATCCTTAAAACTTAGGAGAGTTCTAGTCGATTCTGGGTACAATAAGGCTTCTTCAATGACCAAAGTTGTGCCCATGGGAAGTATAATTGTGGCTCTTCCGGAACCGATTATACATGCATCGCTTCCGGCGATTATCGTAAGGCTGCCAGTGCTCTTACGGATCGACTGAAAATACTTAGTCTCTCTTAAGATGGTATTCGTTGTGCCGCTGTCGGCAAGGCATACTTCCTCCATAGGGCGCCACACGTGTTCTAATATAACGTATTTAATTAACATGTATTAGAAGACATTCAACACATAAATAAATACGTAAATATCAGAACATAACATGCCATCATAAATTGAATAAATGAATGCTTTATTCTAAAATCATCCAACCATTACGAGAAAGCAAAATCCTAAAGCACCAACCATGCAAGTTCTAAACTTGTCCATTTAACACAAAATAAATGACAATTAACGTCTTATGCATTCTGCGCATCAGACGGAATCAACTAGAAAATCATTGACTTCTTGGCTATTTCCTCGTGGTGACATTCTCTTCAAGAGAGATCATGGGCGTGGCTGCCTCTAAGTCGTAAGGGGGTCTTCTGCGGGATGGACTCAACCTTCATCATCTCCGCATTTTGCTCAGTTTGCTCCCCTCAATGATCGCAAAGTGGGCTTCAGTGCCCTTTGCCATTCTTCTTCGAGCTTGGTGGGCATCAATGACATGTTGCGGTGCTTTGCATATCCGCGACCAATGTCCCCACTTGCCACATTTGTAACAACCCTGGTTCTGCTGGCCATAGGTCTTGTCACTCTTTTTAGCCTTTTTGTCGTTTGGAGCATCTGACTTGCCTTTCTGGGCAACGATCTTACCCTTCTTCCCCCTTTTCTTCATCAAGGGCTTTCGCACCTTGAGGCTGCTAGCGTTGGCTTCATGGCCAGCGGAGCTACCTTGTGGCTGCGAGACGTAATTCTTACGGAGAAGTTCGTCCTGAGCCTCGGCTACCTGCATCATATCAATCAATTCGGCGTACTCCTTGTAGCCGTTTTGACGATAGTTGCGGGCAACCTGTACAGCACTAGGGTGGAAAGTGGACAGGGTCTTCTCGATCTTCTGGTCCTCTGTGATCTCCTTGCCACAGAGTTTAAGGTTTGTACAAATCCTGTGCAAGGCAGAATTGTACTCCCCGACCGTTTTAAAGTCGGCAAACCTCAGTCTGATCCACTCCTGCTCTGCTTGAGGAAGAATGGTGTACTTGAGCCTCTCAAACCGCTTCTTGAGTGCGGTCCAGAGTGCTAGCGCATTTCTCTCTGCCATATACTCATTCTTGAGAGTTGAGCAGAGATGGTGCCTGAGAAAATGAAGTGTCTGATCATTCTCCTCAGGTGTTGATGTGGCACCAAATAGCACTATAACTTTGGTTAGTACTTGCAGTTCTGTGCACAATATTCAAGAAGCTTTGAATACCAATTCTGAGGTTTCTAACGTGCACAAAAGACATATTTGGAAAGCTAATGAAGTCTATTTTCCAACGAATCAAACGGCACTTGATTTGGAGCTTCCTACACAAAGTTATGGCAATTTCATTGGATGCTGCACGAGCTGTCCGGAGAGACGCGCGAGACTTGCAAAACATAAAGAGTTCGAGTACTGCAATGCAAGTAAGGGTAAAATCCGACCACACCATGACTTTCTAAAGGTTGAGAAGGATTCCTTTTCAGGTTCCAAACGGATTTGGAAACCCCTTGAACCAGAAAACAAAACATATAAAGATTTGAAACCGATTCGGACTCGGATTGGGACAGCTGGCAAGACCGATACTAAAACGTCCATAACTTTCACAAACGGAGTCCGATTTGGGCGTTCTTGGACTCGTTGGAAAGTTATTTGGAAGCCCCACATAATGGACAAGGTGCTAGACACGAAATCCTCATAGTCAGATCGCAAATTAAGAGAGAATCCAGAGGTAGCAGTTTAGGTATTTCCTTTTTAGTTCGTATTGGAGTTTGTTTCGGCCTTAGGCCAAGTAGTGCGTGAGTTGTAATCAAGGCCGTGCATTGTGCACCAATATAAGGCTAGGGCCTTAGCCCCATTGTAACTTAGACTATGATTTGAGAAATAGAAACCAGAAAATCACCATGGTTTGGTGGCCATTGTTGGCGTGTTCTTGAGATTTCCATCGGGGAATTGCTCTTGGTGTGTTGAATCCAATTGTGGTGTTGGATTCTACTCGCTGAAACTTCGGTTTCTCTACCCTTCGTTCACGTGCTGCGGTGTGCGTGGGAGAAGGCTTATCTTGGAGAGGGCATCCAACAAGGCGTATCGTGAAAGATCAGGGCCAAAGCAACGGGGTTCAGCTAGCTTGCTAGTGGATCCGCATCATCTTGGTATCGAGGCGTGGTTGATCACGATGCGAGGTTGCTGAATTTTTCTTGATGGAGGGTTCTATGAAGGCGAAGATGGCGGCGCGACATAATCATGCTAAGCTAATTGGGAGGTGCCCCAATATGCGGCGTCTTTGCCGCTTTGAGGTGCAATTGGATTTGAAAGCGACACGTGACTACTTCTTGAGTTGTCACGGAAGCTTGAAGGCAAGGTTGATGATTTGGGGCGCGAATTGATGCTTTGACGGAGGCAATACGCCTCCAGCCACCACAATTTCAGCATGCTAAACGGGGACCTCAATATCCCGAACGGCATGCACCATATGAAGACGACGAACACGAGGAGATCTTTGATGGTGCAGCGGGCTTTGCTCCACAACCGCGCCATGCTCGGGACTACTGTGGTGCTGACCGTGGTAGGGACATGCGTGGCAGAGGTGCTGCCCATGGTGGAGGTATGCGTGATGGTGTCGGGTTTGCTCAGCGTGTTGCCGTGGATGATGGAATTGCGCGGATAAAAATTTCTTTCCCATCATTTAATGGTAAAGCTGAACCGGAGGAGTACTTGGATTGGGAGATGCGTGTCGAACAAATTTTTGACAGCCATCACTATACTGAGGATAAGAAGATTCGGTTGGCGACAATTGAGTTCACCGGATATGCTCTTGTTTGGTGGAACCAATTGTGTTGCGTAGGAGCTCGTCCGAATACTTGGGTACAATTGAAGAATATTTTGAGGCGTCGTTTTGTCCCGGCACACTACACTAGGACCTTGTACAATCGGCTACAACAACTACATCAAGGTAATTTTAGTGTTGATGAATATTATAAAGAGATGGAGATGTTGATGATCCGTACAGGGACAGAGGAGCATGATGAGGCTACTATGGCACGTTTCTTTAATGGGTTAAATGAGGATGTGCAAGATAGGGTGGAGATGGTCCATTACTACAACATTCAAGACTTGGTGCATCAAGCCGAACGTGCTGAACAACAATTGAAGCGCAAACAAGCTAAGGGTGGACATGCCAACACTCAAACAAACCCATGGAGGCGTGCATCACAGCAAGGCGATGATGTTGGTTCACACTCCAAGGTGGCGACATCAAGCCGTTCAAATGGGGCTCTTTCAAGGGAGGCAAGCAATAGAGGTAAAGAAGCAACTAAAACTGATTCTAGTTTGCCTTCTAATGCCCGTGCTAGAGAAATTGAGTGTTTCAAGTGCAAGGGAAGAGGTCATATGATGATTGTCCAAATCAACGAAGAGTGCTTCTCAATAAAGACGGCTATGCTTCAACAAGTTCTAGTAGTGATTCTGAAAGTGAAAAATCCGATAATTCCAAGGAAGATGTTGCCTATTGTTATCCAGAGTTGAATGGTGTTAATCTTTTGGTCCGAAAGGTGCAAAGTAAAGAAACTGAAACAAAAGGACAGCGGTGGAGTGTTTTTCAAGCGGAGTGCAAAATCAAAGATAAAGCATGCAAGTTGATCATAGATGGTGGAAGTTATACCAATGTGATTAGCAAAGATTTGGTGTACGCTTTAGGGCTGTCCACGTGGAGGCATCCTCAACCACATCATGTGGAGTGGCTACACAACTCCGGAAGGCTAAAGATAACTCACAAGGTGCGTGTTCCGTTTGTTGTTGGTGACTATGTTGACAAGGTGGATTGCGACGTAGTTCCAATGGATGCATGTGGGTTATTGTTGGGAAGACCATGGCAATATGATCGCAATGCTACGCATGAGGGCCGGTCCAACACATATACATTTGTACATGAGGGAAAGAAGCATGTGTTGAAACCAAAATTGGAGAGTGCTATTCATGTTGATGAAGAAATTACAGCCAAGAAGAAGCAAGCTCCCAAGATTACCCCAAAGCCGAGGACGGCTTTGCTTCAAGGAGGGGAGGATGATGTGGCACCAAATAGCACTACAACTTTGGTTAGTGCTTGCAGTTCTGTGCACAATGTTCAAGAAGCTTTGAATACCAATTCTGAGGTTTCTAACGTGCACAAAAGACATATTTGGAAAGCTAATGAAGTCTATTTTCCAACGAATCAAACGACACTTGAGTTGGAGCTTCCTACACAAAGTTATGGCAATTTCATTGGATGCTGCACGAGCTGTCCGGAGAGACGCGCGAGACTTGCAAAACATAAAGAGTTCGAGTACTGCAATGCAAGTAAGGGTAAAATCCGACCACACCATGACTTTCTAAAGGTTGAGAAGGATTCCTTTTCAGGTTCCAAACGGATTTGGAAGCCCCTTGAACCAGAAAACAAAACATATAAAGATTTGAAACCGATTCGGACTCGGATTGGGACAGGTGGCAAGACCGATACTAAAACGTCCATAACTTTCACAAACGGAGTCCGATTTGGGCGTTCTTGGACTCGTTGGAAAGTTATTTGGAAGCCCCACATAATGGACAAGGTGCTAGCCACGAAATCCTCATAGTCAGATCGCAAATTAAGAGAGAATCCAGAGGTAGCAGTTTAGGTATTTCCTTTTTAGTTCGTATTGGAGTTTGTTTCGGCCTTAGGCCAAGTAGTGCGTGAGTTGTAATCAAGGCCGTGCATTGTGCACCAATATAAGGCCAGGGCCTTAGCCCCATTGTAACTTAGACTATGATTTGAGAAATAGAAACCAGAAAATCACCATGGTTTGGTGGCCATTGTTGGCGTGTCTTGAGATTTCCATCGAGGAATTGCTCTTGGTGTGTTGAATCCAATTGTGGTGTTGGATTCTACTCGCTGAAACTTCGGTTTCTCTACCCTTCGTTCACGTGCTGCGGTGTGCGTGGGAGAAGGCTTATCTTGGAGAGGGCATCCAACAAGGCGTATCGTGAAAGATCAGGGCCAAAGCAACGGGGTTCAGCTAGCTTGCTAGTGGATCCGCATCAGGTGTGGGTGCAGCGTCTTTCCGTCCGCTTATCCCAATAGCTGCGCCGAGCTTCCGGCCCCCAAGCACAATCTCGACATCGGATGCCCATGTCAGATAGTTTCGGCCATGCTGGGCCAGCTCCTCGAACTCCCGGTTCGAAATTCCAGTCATCTACATGTGTATGAACGAAATAAAATAAGTTTACTGCAGGTAAACATGCATGGGAAATTTACTACAGGTAAATAAAGTGGTGCAATAGTTTCCCATAATTTTTCATAATTTTCTGTGCATTTTCTATAATTTTACTGCTAATTTCAGTGATTAAAAGCAATTAAAACAATTACAATTAACCAAAAACAGTAAATAAATACAGAAAATACAGAGAATAATAATGGCATAAATAAATAAGCTTCAAATGCAAAAATTGATGCAAAATTCGGATTCCCGAGGCCCTTTTATGCTAAAATATAAAATTTCAGCAAATTCTGAAATTCCAGAGGGTTTTTACGTAAAATTTCAATTCAGAGAAAATTCGCGCAATTTTCTGATTTACAGAGGGGTTTTCTGCAAAATTCTGGACCCGCTCGTAAATTGGAGGGCCTATTCGTAATTTTCGGAACTACGATGCCTTTTCTGCAAAAATCTGGACTTAAATCAAATAATTAAGGGTCGAATAACAATTCATTGGGAACCGGAGGGTTTTTCCGCAAAACCCCACCCTATACCCGGATCAGCCCCCCCTTTTCTTTTGGCCCATCCCACACCCATCCGGCTGGCCCATCTCAACCGGCCCACCACTGGCCCACTAAAACATGGTGGCTAGGGTTTACCCTAGCCACTCCACCCTCAGAGGCGGCGCGTCACATGCGGGCGGTTCAGGCGATCGGCGGCACCCGTGCGGCGCGCGAGGACCGTCCGGCTTCGGGTGCGGCGGCGGACCGGGCGTGGTTGGTGGACGGGAGGTGGCGCGTGCGGCGCAGCCGCGCGGCGGCGGCGGCGGCGCTGGCGCGGCGGCCGGGCGAACAACGGCCGGCGAGCGGGTGGCTAGGCGCGGGGCTAGCGAAGTCGGCCGGCGGTGTGCGAGCGGTGCAAGGCGGCGACCGGAACTATGCGCATGCGCTGGCCGCCAAGGCGCTTCGCTCGAGGCCGGTGAGGCTGCGGGTCCGGCGCGGCGGCGGTGCGGCGGGCTCAAGGCACGCAGACACGGCGGCGCGGTGCTTCAAGTGAGCAGCCGGCGAGGCCCGGCGGCAGTGGGGTGGCGCTCCGGGCGTGACCTCCCTGGGCGCGCAGCTTGGGACTGCGGATCGGTGGAGCGACTGCAAGCGCGTGTGACGGCGAGGTCGGGATGGCAGCGGCTTCGAGCCAGCGGCCAGCGGCATGGTGCTTCGGGCACGTCAACCTCAACGTCGGGCGGCCGGGACGCGCATGCGGGAGCGATGAAGGCCGACCGGGAGGCGCGCGTATGGGCGCGGGTGCGCGTGCAAGCGTGGTGGAGGCGGCGGCCCGAGACCGATGCGGCAGTCCATACGGGGCAGCCGCCCGGTGGTCTGGTGGCTTCAGGCCACCTTCTTTGGGTGTCAGGCCATGCTATCGATGACGAGCCGTCGACCGGCGGCAGGCCGGCGATGGGTTGGCGGCGGCTTCAGGCCGGCGTCGGACCTTCATGTGCATGTGTTTTTCTGTGTCATGGTTATGCAAAATCGAATAGGGGGAGGAAGCAAAATTTTCTCATACAGTGATCATGCAGGATCAGGCAAAACCATGCAAAATTTTCGTTTTCCAATCTAGATGCAATCAACATCTACCCCGTTTCATAATCTACCGATCGACATTGTGCCGGCGATTTCAGATCTGCTCGCGGTAGATTTAGGGCGGATTTGCATCGTTCTACAATGCAATCAACATCTACCCCGTTTCACAATCTACCGATCGGCATTGTGCCGGCGACTTCAAGTCTGCTCGCGGTAGATTAGGGCGGATTTGCACCATAGAATTTCAATCTAGAACGCGAAAAGAAAATACAGATTCAAAAGCGATCTAGAAAATTCAATATATGCTTCGATGATTACCTCGTTCACCGGAGCGAAGTCGTGCTGATAACGTGTTGAGAAACCGTCGCTGGCGACCAGTCCGAACGATTTCTCTGCTTAGAACAAAAACGAATCAATCACAGAATCATAGAGAGAATAGATTGAACACAGAGAGGTAGAGAGAACTCCTGGTCTTTCTTTATTGCTTTAGATTGCATCGGGGTACATAATGAGGGGGGTCTAGGTCCCTATTTATAGTCTACGGTGGAGGTGCCCAATTAGATAAGAACTCTAGATAGAGTCCAGGTTCCCTAACAAAACTCAAGACGTACCAAAAGGACCTGTAGCAGTTGCAACGTAGTCTGTGTACTTAGACACAATTCTAGGACAAAACTGTGTTGTCCGTAATCAAATCCGACAGTGGTCTGAAAGTGTAACATGCAGACAATCAATAAAATATCGAAGCATTTTAGTAGAAGCATCGGTTTCAATTAGACTTGGAAATTCGGTGTTTATATTGCAGTGGAGATCATATTAACGTAGGAATTTCGCCTTTGAACAATGCAAGCAGAGAAAGACTTGTTCATGCGCAAACCAGCCAGGCCAGCTTCTGTCTTGGAAATCGAGGCCCGCGAGCCTGAGCCTAGCCCAACCAGGCCCGATAATTGATATATATATATATATATATATATATATATATATATATATATATATATATATATATATATATATATATATATATATATATATATATATATATATATATATATATATATATATATATATATATATATATATATATATATATATATATATATATATGTGTGTGTATTCTAAAAGACTTGTGTGCACTTAACAATGTATACATTGATATGAAGCTCCTTAAAAATAAAGAAATACCAGTTTTTTTTAGTTTTTTTTGTCTTTAGGTCACAGATAGGTTAATTAAGCTGGCCCACGCCTCAAAACTTGGACCTATGGTACGGCACAAATTAGCAGAATTCTAATTTGTACGTGAATTATTGATCCGATCTTCACGGCACGTTCCGAACAGCCATAAATCAAATCCGATCTTTCGGCAGCACTAAAGTTGCATGGGAAGAATTCTGGATTGGCGAATAGTAGCAGCAGCAGCCGAGATCGACTTGACAACTCTCCTGTGCTGCCTTACAAGCCTTCACCAACCGGACACAGCAGCAGCCAACAGTAGATGTTTTGATGGCTTGTCTGTTGATCACGATTGGGAAGCTGTAGCACTGCAGCAACAATTGATGGCTAGCTCTGTTAGTCACAGTAAAGAATTCAATAGCACAGCAGCAACAACTCGATCCTTAGAATTTAACTCCAATTCCGTGATTCCAGGACCAATTCTTGGGAGCCATACGGGGTGTAAAAAGAATTGTGACTTAACGCTACTTTATTTTAGAATTGAACTCCAATTCCATGATTCCAGGACCAATTCTTGGGAGCCATACGGGGTGTAAAAAGAATTGTGACATAATGCTACTTTATTGTTCTGAATCTCTGGTACCACTTGTTATGCTGGAAGAGAGGTATCAGACTGAGCTGTAGTTCTAACTTTGCAGGCAACCAAGTAGAATCGACAATCGAGTTAACTGACAGTAGAACAGCATTATATTCAACTCAGGAAGAGATAATATCCTGCACAGTGCTATATATTCTTTCTTGAGTTTGTTTTCATGGCATGCTCACTGTAGGTTGTTTTCATGGCATGCTCACTGTACTATCTAAATGTAATTTCAACTGCGAGTAATACGCGAATTATTTGTATGAATATTCAATTTTTTATTTAAAATAACAGAAATATACCCATGACAACAATTTTTTTAATAGAAATAGGCTCCAGTCGTTTGACCGTTGGGCGATTCGAGCCTATCGCCCAACGAGCAAGCGACAGCAACGTTGTCTGCAAGTTGTTGGGTGACAGGTTCCAGTCACCCAACGGTCGGGCGACTGGAACCTGTCGCCCAGCCACAGGGCGACAACCTGTAGAGTTGCCCACCCATAGGGCAACTGCAAACAGGATCCCATGAATTTTATAGATTTTGTGAATTTGTAGATTATAACTAGAAAATAATCTGTTGGATTTGTAATAAAAGTTTATAATTGTTGTATGTTGTTGGAGCATAAAAAAAAGTTGTGAAACTTTTTTTAAGATCGATTGAACTTAGAACAATCGGTAAGTATGGTGGTAAGTGATATTGTAATGTTACCGGGAATTCGTATACGGAGGAAAACTAGTATGTTAATATTGTTGGATGACTTGCTATAAGAATAATTGAATGCAAAAAGACGAGGAAATAAGCTTATCTGAATTTAAATAGACTTCATAATACAGTTGGGAATAATATGTCGTATACTTTTTTATTACATGCATAATATAGATCATCATGTGCGACTAACAAACCCAACTGCTCGTACGACCTACTGTGTGGACTGGGGCCATTTTCCCTTCCTTGCCAGCTCGGCGTTGAACTCATCGGCGGCCTCTTTTGCCTTGGTCACCATTTTCCTTTTCTTCTCGCACTCCCTCTCGCGAGCCTTCCGCTCCCTACGCGTGCACGCCTCGAGATGAGGTTTCGTCTTACGTTGTATACGAAGGGTTTACTCATCCTTGCGACGCTCCTCCTGGATCTCGGAGGACCTTGTGACGTTCCATTCCTCGAAGTTAAGGGACCACTGGTCCTCTGGGTGGGTGTCAAGATCGATCCATTTACGGTAGCCACATAGGGGTTCCGAGGACTATTAATATAGGGGAGAGGTTGTTAGTATGTACTTTGAAGGAGAAAAAGTAGGGAAAAACAGTGCACCTGGTCCTTACCGGTTGGCGATAGGTTGTGATGTCTAGACGACGGTCAGGATAGTCACTGGACTAGTTTGCGCAACCCTAGTAACGCATACCTAGGCTGAGGTAGTGCTTAGATTTGAAGAACTTGCACAGATCCTGGCACCAACAAAGGGGGGCATCTCCCCCTCTGGTGGGTGTTGCAGCGAATGCTTGGTAGGAACATTTGGGATGGGGTTGTTGCTACGGAGCGCGTCATTGTGGGGAGCTGACCTCATAGCATGCTGGGCTTGTTCTGCCTGGGCCGCAGCAGCCCTTGCTTTCTCATCGCGGGCGACAGCTGACTATGCTAGGTCGCGGGTTTCCTCCCATTGCTTCATCATCTTGTCTCATTGCTTCTTCTACCTCTTGTCCATCCCGGTGCGGTGAAACAAGCACGGGTGTAGTGTAGGGTTTGCTTGTACAATGTTCTTTGAGAAATATCTTCAACCTCTTTTCATAGGGCCCCTTATTGCTTTCTCGGTACATGAATATGCTTGTGTGGTCCTGTCAAGCTACCAAGTGTGGTATTGTGGGCATGCGAAACTGCCCAGTCAGGTCTTCGAACTATGAAAAGCTGCACCCTTTAATCTTCTCACTGCGCAAAGCTGAGCCGTGAGGTCTTGTCGCTACACAAAGGTGCCTCGTCTGGTCTTGTCATTGCGAAAAGCTGGCCCGTGCGGTCATGTCTCTACGCAAAGTTGGCGCGTGCGGTCTTCGCACTGCTCAAAGCTAGCCCGCATTGTCATTTCACTGTGAAAAGCTGGGCCATTATGTCATGTCACTGAGTAAAGTTGAGCCGTGCAGTGATTTCGCTGAGCAAAGCTGACACGTGCGGTCTTCTCGATGCTTAAATCTGGTGTGTGTAGTATTATTGCTGGTCAAAGCTGGCGTATGTAGTCTTGACACTGCTCAAAGCTGGCGTGTGTAGTCTTCTCGCTGCGAAAAGCTGGCCTCTGTGGTCTTGTCACTACGCAAAGTTGCCTGTATGGTCTTGTCGCTGGGCAAATTTGTCCTGTGTTGTGAATGACGCAGTGACACCGCAATTACGCTATAAAATGAATGGATGAGGCATTGCTGGTAGGAACAACTATCTTCTCCATCGTAGAATAAGCCACCATAACAGACGCCAAGGGGCCAATCGAATATGGGCCACCAAAGGAGGACCTTCCGCTCGAATGGAAGGAGGACTTCGGTGTTTCATACAGCTTGTTGCCGAACAGGTGTGCTCAGCCAATGTGGCTGAAATGCAAACACATGCAGGACACGGTGGTGCAGGTGGCAGAAGGCCATATGGATGGCGGTCGACGTTTCTTTCGATGCCCATACTCCAGAATACAAGTAGGCACTCGTCTATTTTATAGTATTATTAATATAGTTTCCATGTTAATGTTTCTTTGTAGCAGATGGATAATTTTGACGATGGTTTGATCCTCCCCATAAACGGTATGTTGCGACGTACGTGCATACGTTGTGGGAGTGAATCGCTAATTTGGATGCACAGATTGAAAGTCTTGAAGAGCATAACGATGACCTCCGTCAGCAGATGGAACGCGAGAGGGGTAATGAGGAGGTCATCAACATAGGAAGTTCGTACGAGCCATCATGTTGCTGCATGGACCCTAGTTGTTTATGTACTTGCCATTACAACAATGGCTAGCCTTGTTCGAGGTGGCCCCCTCAGCAACACTCCATGTGGGTACCACGAGGCTCCTTCCACCTGTAGGCAACGATGTGTATGGTTTACCGTTGTACTCTGGCATGTTGTTCAAAATATTTTTCAATGTCGTTAAGCATGTAATCGAATGGTTCATACGTTGCTGCAGTTGCCATTAATGCATTTCACTATTCATTTGGTGTGGGTGTTGACAAGGTAAGGAGAATTAGTAGTACGCTCGCCACAGTATTGTAAACATCACTACGTAAACAACAAACGTAAGCAGTACATGAACAAAATGTGTACAGTCAGCACTATTGACCCCCAACAGCATCCCTAGCCCCCCTCCGTCGCTACCCTAGCCCCCTCCGTCTCTGCGTCCGCGTCCTCCCATACGGCCCCGCTTGGTCGCCCTCCACTGCAATGGATGACAACGCCCTGATAACATAAGATGATTAGGAGACCGTTGCACACGCCCTTGAGCTAGTGCAGTGGATTGCACTACCGCCTGTGTGGCCACCGATGCACCGATGAGGGCACTCTCAGACAGAACCTCTGGTGGTGTACTACTCCTGGCTAGATTTTACAACCCGAAAAGTTTGCTGCGTTGAAAGGGCTCACAGCTTGATGGTATCCTGCAACAATGCCTTGTCATCAAACATTGAATGCAACCGAACCTCTGTCTCATGATACTCCCATGGTGATTCGTCCTTGTCATGTGCAGAAACACCCTCAGCATCAAACCAATTCCATTTCGACGGAACAGGAGCTTCATCCTTATCCGAAGTGTCCTCGTCGTCCTCCTGTACAGCTTCCTCTTCAACCCATGTCGTCTGGTCATCACACTCCATCTGCTGCACTATGTACTCAATATGCTCCTCTTTATCGGCTTGTCATGTTCCTTCGCCATGGTGTGACCATTGTACCTCTCCTCCATGTACCGCATCGGCCTCGTCATGAGCATTTTCCTTCTCTTCACCAACATGCGGGCTGCCCAAGTTGTTCGCACCACCCTGAGCAAGGCCATACGCACGACCTTGCATAGCTTCTAATGGGCATGGTTGCACAAGCAGTACACACTCGTATCCACGGCGCTGGCACCCTTGCACAAACCCTTTCAATGCAACAGTGCGCAGCAATGTTCTCAACCCATCTAATGTCCATGGGAGACCGGCTCCAAAGCCCTTGTACGACAACGTTGCACACCTTAGGGTCCAATGAAAAACTCCGGGTAAGCCAATGCATCACATCTAAGATTCGAGCATTCGCGCCGTTCGGGTATACTAGAGTGGCTTGTGGAAAACCACTCAAATCCACACTATTCGGACCTTCACAAACGGTTCCACCACCGTAATGCACTCTCAATGCAGTGGGTATCAACATTGCTGATGTTTGCTGGCATATATGTTTTAATTTTGTAACATGTCAAATCGCATCGCACATTACGAAAGTAGTAACGTACTGTAATTCACATTTCACCGATTGTTCGCCTGTCGTAACCAACTACACTAACCTCATAGTATGAACTTCCTATCGGCACCCCGTACACCGATGCCGCACTTTTCTCACTACTCGAGCTGTCCCCTACATGAAACAATTCCTAATGGTTTTCACAATTTACATGGCGCATCGATTTAAATGCCTATATACCAGTTATAATGGTATACATGTTTTCCCAACGTGCTAACGACATTACATTCATTTGTATTTAATCATAAATATTACGTATTATTGTTTTTTTACATACCAAATTATGAAATTCTAACATAAATATTTACTGGATGTTGTAATACGTACAAATTTCTACGAACGATTAATTTGTACGTAACGCTGACTGAATTTTCTACAACTACAATTTTGTATGCATGCCAATTTGCTAACGATGCTAATTTTGTAAAACTATGTTCGCTAAATTATATACAACTACACGTTTGTATGGCTGCTAATTTTCTAAAACTACATTAACTAAATTTTCTATACCAAAAATTGAACTATTTCTATCTACATCTGCAATTTTCTACTAACACTAACAGTCATATACAACATTGTAAATACAAAAAAAATAACTACAGTTGCTTCTTCCTCTCGTCTCCGCTTCTGTGGCTGCTAATTTCCTAAAACTACATTAACTAAAATTTCTATACCAAAAATTGAACTATTTCTATCTACATCTACAATTTTCTACTAACACTAACAGTAAATAATATATATATTGCATATACAACATTGCAAATACAAAAAAAACCTAAATTTGCTTCTTCCTCTCCTCGCCCTCCTACTTCCTCTTCTCTCCTCCTCCTCTCCCTCTCCTTTTCTCTCCTCCCTCTCCTCTCCTCTCCTCCCTCTCCTTTTCTCTTCTCTTTTCTTTCCTCTCCTCTCCTCGGCCATCTTCTCTTCTTCTTTCTTTCTGTTTCTGTTGAGCGGCGGCCGAGCGGCCTCGGCTTTTAACCCCTCCTCCCAATCGCCTGGCCGTTGGGCGACAGAAGATGCAGTCACCCAATGGTTGGATGACTGCAATAATTCACGCAACGCCTAACGGATTGCTTGCATGTCACCTGGCCATTAGATGATAGGCTCCAGTCGCCTAACGGTCGGGCGTCTGGAGCCTATTTCTGTAAAAAAAAATGTTGTCGTAGGTATATTTCTGTTATTTCGAATAAAAATAGATTATTCGTAAAAAAATTCAATAATACGCTAGTTTCATTGTCAAACTAAGGTCATTGTGATACAATTGACGAGAATCTAAAATTTTGAATATATTTGTACAAATTGTGCTTAGTAGAAATTTGTAGCACTTTTTTTTGCTAGAGGATGTTCCTTATTGCGCGCTCACATTGTGATAAGAGGATGTTGGCATGTACTTAGCAAAGGAAAAAGTCCATATTTTAAACTTTAACTCTGGCTTTAGTTCGTTTTTCAATCCCAAACTCTAAAACCATCTTATTATGAGAGATTTGATGATTTGCCCCTTTTTGTTTGCCAACAGCTTATTTGCCACATAGTTGATTTTAATTGATGATTTATGCTATCTTTTGCTGAACCATTGATCATTGTTCCTTTTTGACAATTTTACCATTATCTTCCTCCTCCCTCCTCTTCTTTCCTTCTTTCTTCTTGGTCCGGCCATGGCTGACCCAGTCTACCTTCGCCACTGCTGCCATCAATGCCGGAGCAGCTCGCTGAAGAAGTCGATGAAAATGTCTGCGCCCACCTCACTCATGTAAAGGTACCCAGAGAAGCCTGTATGAGGACAGTGTTGTGCGCGAGGCTGAAGCTATCGCTAGCGACGGTGGGCATGCGAAGCGTGAGGTCAGCGATGAGGCAGCAAAAGTGTTAGGAACTTCGACCACGGCCACTACGACTTTGACCACAGCTGTTACAACCATGGTTGTTACGATCACAGCCACTACGACCATGAACGCTATGACCATAGCCACTACGACCATGTTCACTTTAACCACGACCGCTACGACCACTACTACTTGTAACGGTCATGGTTGTAACAGCCGTGGTCGAAGTGGCTATGGTCAAAGTGAACATTGTCGTAGAGGCTGTGGCTGTAGTGTTTGTGGTCATAGCAGCTGTGATTGTAACAGCCATGGTCGAAGTCATAGTGGCCATGGTTGAAGTTTCTAACACTTCTGTGGCCTCATCGCTGACCTCACACTCCGCATGCCCACCGTCACCGGCAATGGCTGCGGCCTCGCGCATGACACCGTCCTCATGTGGGCCTTGCTAGGTACCTCTACATGAAAAAGGTGGACACAGGCATTTTCATCGACTTCTCCGGCAAGCTGCTCTGGCATTGGTGGCAGCGGCAGCGGAGGCGGATTGGGTCAGCCATGGCCGGAGTAAGAAGAAAGATGGAAAGAAGAGGAGGGAGGAGGAAGATAAACGCAAAATTGTCAAAAAGGGCAAATGATCAATGGTTCAGTGAAAGATGGGGCAAATCATCAATTAAAACTAACTCTAGGACAAATGAGCTATTGGCAAACAAAGAAGGAGCAAATCATCAAATTTCTTTCTTATTATTAACCTCACACTAACTAAACCGTCATATCTCAATATCAAAATAACAAAACCGTTCTCTTTACCTCCCAACCCAAATCAGGATGGTCTTCCCACCACCTGTCGTCCACGTAGATCATAGGTGCAGACATGTTGACCACAATCCCATCTTCTTCCTTTCCTTCTCTTCTAAGGTAATGTATCTGGTGATCCATGGTTGCTGCCATCTAGGAAGGTGATAGTAGACCGTGCACGGTGGACATAGCGCCGCCCGCGCTAATGCCCAGGGGCACAGCAGTAGTGGGCTCAGTAGCTTCGACAACAGCACCACTGCAACCTTTGTAAAGAGCATGGATAGGCCGCCACCTTGGTCCTAGCTTCCCTTGAACAAGTTGCTCAGGTTCGTCGCTAGTAAGGATGCACCCCACACCAACTTGTGTGCGCCAGTGTCTCGAGATGATCCTTGAGGTTCTTGTGGGTGTTAAGGAGGTCCCTGAGGAGACTGCACACGAGGCTATAGTAGAGGATGTGGTATGGGTTAGCGAGGATGGCAGTGGCGATAAAGCTCATGGCCGACGGCGACACACCAAATTAGGGTAGGGGGAGCGACGGCAACAGTGGAGCTCAAGTGCAATGGCGGTGAACCTTCTTCCTCGAAGCTGGCGAGAGCCATCCATTCTATCTCGCTACTACACAAAAGATCATCACAGACGGTTCAAAAATATCATCACAGACGGTTTCATAAGCCGTCTGTGTTTATCTGTTAGTAATAATATGAGGTCATCACAGATGACTTTCGAATCATCTATGATAAAGACTATCATAGACGGTTTTTAATAAAAACCGTCTATCATAGTAAACAATCGCAGATGGTTATGAGTTAATAACTATTTACGATATTCTTTTCTATTTCTAAATCTATTTCTGTTTGTTGACTAGCTTGAGAAAATACCAGTCATGCCCTCTGAAATAAGCTAGTGGATCAACACAGTTTCTATGCATCCAATTCACATTCATTCATTTCAGAAACAAGAACATCCATTTCACAAATCAATTAACAAAAATGAAATAAATTATTCATCCATGAACAAACACACACATGAACAATAAAACTCAATCTTATCCCAGTGAAATTCATTCTACGTTGTGGAACACCCCATCTTTTTTATGACTTTAGACATCAAGAAGTACGCACACTGTCATCGAATATGTTTGAGGTTTTCAATGGAGTTGTAGCGATGGACAGAACATATCGGTAAAAAGATCAATGTCATGTGTATATAATTGATATGTATGAAATAATTATCACAAGATTGACGAACCTCAGGATTGTTCTTCACGGAACCGATGAGTAGTTGCATCTTGTGGCAAACATAGAATCCACAGGTATTGTTACCCGACGGTTGCTAGTGGCATTGCAAAAATAGAATTTTTTTATTTCGAGAGGCATTCCTATGAAGTGTTATATAGAATTAATGTGTACTAGCCAATACCAGAAAATCTAGAACGTGTCGTAGAGCATTAATCCCTCCTTTGGATTTTCGTACCTTTGTAACGTATGTCGTGAACAACCTACGTGATTCCAAAAAGTTAGCTATAATCATTGGGAAGGAAGGAAAGACTACAATACAATTATCTATAGAGGAAATGTGTTTACCTGTCGATTAATTGTTGGACAACTATGTAGTCAGTTTTGTTCCTCTTTAGAGAATCAAGGTATATTACCCTATTCTGTTTTGGTATAATTACAATTAGAATCCAGTGGAACCTACACAGATATGTCATGGTTATCAAACCTAAGTTCGTGTTGTTTATAAAGTACAATTAACAAGTATAGCCACTAGTGTAGCACTTACCCCTGATTGTAGGGCATAAGTATGATTTCTTGTCACGGTAAACCTCCAATGCCTTCGTCATATAATTCTCGATGAAGGATGCATCCTCCTCGATGGTATCTATGGAGACCAAGCGTGGGTCGAAAAACCAACCGATGATTTCGATAACCTGGTTTTAGTCACCATGTATATATATATATACACACAAAAGCAATGAGTTATATATGACATTTATCGGCATTACATAAACGTAGACCGTGATTGTATACACTTACAGTGTCCAGCATCGAATGAGTGAGGTGTCGAGTGTGAAGAGAAGGAATAAGTCATCGAAGGTCACCGTGAAGACACAGTCATGAATATTGTATTGCAGATGATGCGGCTTGAACTTGAAGTTGACACCCGAGTGTCGTTGTTACTCCGACTTGTTGGCCTGTTCTATGTAATACATATGAATCTTTGGCAAGATAGTCCTAGAGTTAGGAGGCGCTCTTCTGGGATGATCAACGGCTCGTCTAGCACAAATTTTTGGGCTAAAGGCAAGTAAGGGATCTCATCATCTAACTTCTTCAGTTTGCCCTTGCCGCCTCAACTATAGGTTGACTTCATGGTAGTTGACCGGGCACGAGACGTAGATGCACTGTGCCCTTGCTGCGTTTGAGCAGGTAGTGTTGGTGCTGATTGCACTTATGGAATTAGAACCGGTGCAGGTAGCTCGAGTGGACTTGGCACCGGTGCAGGTAGCTCAAGCAGACTTGGTGCTGGTGCAGATGGCTCTCATGGACTTGGCACCGATGCAGATAACTCTTATGGACTTGGCACAGGTGCAGGAGTCTCTAGGCAGATGTCGCTCTTGGGCCACTGGATGAATGTTCCAATGGTTTGCCCTAGAGTTGTGACCTTGTCGTTGGGGGGCATCTGCAGTAGGACGACCTCGAAATTGGTATGAACATCATTCACATTAAATTTTGCAAAACCTAGCACTAGAGATACACCGTGCAAAAAGGTCCTGAGCACAAATGAATACACCTGACCCAAGCAACGCACAGGGCAACAAAGGTATATCTCACTTGGAGCTTGCACATCGTAGCCACCTACATAACGATACAAAATTAGCTACTTCAACAGACCTATCAATGGATCGAGCATTCCAGAGATAATAATTATTACCAGAAAGTCATTGACAGGAAATCGATGGTCACTTTCCGAGGTAGGGTTGGACGCATAGCTACTCCGATGGTTGGGGGTTGCCTAGCACAGGAGCAGCGGGGGCTTTTTGCTGATTTTTCATATACCTTTGCATCTCATTTTTGACCAAACTTTACATCTCATCTCTGATTTTTACCATGATGTCCTCTCATAGTTGGGTCTTGCGCTTGGCTTTGGCTCTCTTCCTACACCGGTAAGCTTTGGAGTCCTCTGGTAAGCCATATTTTCAAGAAACATAAAGACCAAGGCCTCTCGTGCGACCCATGTGCTTCTTATTTCCCAGGGCCGTGGAGAGTAAATCTCTCCCTCTAACTCTCTCGAATGAGCCTTGGGAAGATTCTACACTCAGCGCTTCTAGGTGGTGGGACACTTCCTCATCTGTGGGGTTTTAAAAGGAGATAGCCTCCGACGACATGGTAGATGACCTCGCTCTTATCTAGTTTCGGGCGCGCTCATCAGGGATCTCGACAAATGGTGGGGAGGTCTCCCCTAGGATGTCCTACTCGTCCTCCCGCCTCCATTGCAGGATTTTACCTGCATACCCAGCGGTGTTGAGTCTGTGGGGTGCATATTTTTCCTGGAGGGCCCCATTGTGACACCTCGGTCCCTGTAGAATTAGGCCTATGATGGCCCATATGTGTGTTTGCACATAAGGGTGCGGGTTAGTCATACCTTACTAGTTTAGCTTGAGAAGCACTAACATATAGGGCTAGGATTTTCAATGGTAGCAACCTCCAGTTAACCATTTTGCGCGAAGCGAGGATGAAAGTGCAAGTGGGTTGCTATGTGTACGTGACCTATCCAGAATGGGGTTAGGCCTAAACCGGTTTAGACCTTAGGACATTACAAATGGTATCAGAGCTGACCCTCGCGGTTACATGAGCGTGTGCGGGTTAGGGGCACGGGCATATGGCACATGGCACGTGTGGGTCCGGAGTAGACACACGGCATGGCACTAAATGCACGGACATGTGCCAAGAGGTGAGATCATGATCATTTGCCCCAATATGGGTATGTTGGGCCGACAAGGACGTTGGGTCCTTTGATGGGGTGTATGCGACATCTCGGCCCCTATAGAATTAGGCCTATGACGGCCCATATGTGTGTGTGTGCACATGAAGGAATGGGTTAGTCCCACCTTGCTAGTTTAGCTTGAGAAGTACTAACATATAAGTCTAGGGTTTCCAATGGTAGCAACCTCCGGATAGCCATTTTGCGCGAAGTGAGGAGAAAAGTGCAAGCAGGTTGCTACGTGTGTGTGGCCTATCCATGTTAGGCCTAAGCCAGTTTGGATCTTAGGGTGTTACACCTATGCGCTGTACTTTCACTTTCACTCCTAAAATTATCTGTCGTCTTTGTCACTACAACCTCTTGCCATTGCGATTCTAGGAATGGATACTTGTGAAAGGGCGTCAGATCCTTCTCCACGTTTTGCTTGACAAGTAGGCTCTTGAAGTTCCTTCATGCTATGCATGCCACTAGCAACGCATGTCGTCGCACGGAGGCTTGGTGTTCTTCCGGGATCTTGAACAATTGAAAAACTTCCGTCAGCAGCTGACTTTTCCATTCTTTAGTCACCTTCTTCCACAAAATGAATGTGATCTCAATCTGTTCCCGTGCAACTATTCCGACTATTCTCCAAAATGTGGACACTGCTTAGTGAGGATTGAGAGAGATCACAGACGTATCGACATCCGTGATGGTAAATCGGCCCTCAGGCTTTTTCGATAGTCCTCTTCCTTTTCGCGATTTTCCAGAGGATGGTGAATCACATGCATCTGGCAATGATGTTAAAGAATGATCAGACGACATCTTCAAAAGGTAATAGAAGTGAGCAATTCTTGTTGAATTTAGAATATGATAACGTCTTTATGTGATAATTTCTCTAATCAGTTAGGCTTTGAACTCTAGACTACCTTACCGAATATCTGAAGATAAGCAGTAGTAAACTTAATAATAAACTAGAGATAGATATCAAAACAATTTAATTCAAGTAAACCGCATTCATATCATAGTATTTCATATCTGCTTTATCTTTGCATATATGTTGTGCTAGCTGAAATTTCAATTAATTTGCTTAGTTGTAGCACTGGAAGATTTTGCAACAATCCAAAAAACCAAGCGCATATATCCAAAGACATGATAATAACATAGCAGCAATAACTGAATCTAATAATATTCAGTAAAGAACAGTAGTGATTTATACTTAACTGAAGTAAGAAATAAGTAATGATAAATGAATACTAGCAGAATACTTGAGGGAGGTGGCGACAGGCTCGGGACGAGGCAGCGATAGGTTCGGGGCGCAGGCAGCGACGGGCTCAAAGGAGGCGGCGACGGGGTCAGGATGAGGCGGCGACGGGCTCGGGGGAGGTGGCGACGACATTGGGGGAGGTGGCGACGGGCTCAGGAGGAAGGCTGCCTGCTGCCTCAGAGGAGGAATGCCTCCGGAGTCGATAGAGGAGGAGGGTGATGGCCTCGTGCGAGGAGTGCCACCTGAGTCAGGAGAGGAGGAGGAGGGCGACGGGTTCGAGGCGAGGCGACGTCGTACGTTAGTGGGCAGTACAGTGGGGACAAACCCTAGTGCGCAATATATAGGGGAATAATTACAGACGGTTCTTAGCTAGAACCGTCTATAATAAGAAAACATCACAGATAGTTCATAGCTAGAACCATCTGTAATAAGAAAACATCACAGACAGTTCATAGCTAGCACAGTCTGTAATAAGAAAACATCACAGAAAGCCCCGCCAGCTCAACGCAGCAATGTAGATCTAGAATTTAAGACAGAGGAGATTGACGGGTCTACGTGCTATTAATATAGTGGAATTATCACAGACGGTTTTTATAATGAACTGCCTATGAATTATCACAGATGGTTCAAATTAAAAACTATCTGTGATACTTCATAATATCACAGACGGTTCTTGTTAATCACCGTCTATGATACTTTATAGACAGTTTTAACCATGAATCGTTTGTGATAGTTCATTTTCACAGACGGTTTGTATCACTGGCAGCAACATAGACGATTCTAAACTAAAACCGTCGATCACAGACAGTTTTAAGGAACCATCTATGATGTGTCGTCTAATATTAGGCTTTCTGTAGTAGTGTCTCCTCCGCTAAGAAGCACGCCCAACCATCTACATCACGGCATGTTCCACACCCTAGGCAACTTTCCCTCTCCATTTATTTTGTGTGGTTCGCCCCACAATCAGGCCGAAACAGCCCTTTTTTGTCATTAGCCAGGAGGTCCACCATGATGTCATCGCCTCCTCGGTCAACCGCGGGTTAATTCTTTATAGCCATAACTTTTTCATTGCTCCCTCTTCCTCTACCCAAGCCTTGTCCAAGTTGTCGTACACCGGAGCATCACCGCTGCGCCTGTTTTCTACTTCATCGCCGCTCACACATCATTAGGCTACCAGAGGTCACCATCCACCATGATGCTACTATGGGTGAACTCATCATCGTCTCATCATTCCATTTTTGCCATTGCTAGCTCTCTCCACCAGTGAGCTCAATGCCCAGAGATGCTATGTTTCCCACCCGCTCAAAAAGGAGAGAGAGAGAGGAGGAGGACGACGACGACGAAGGGGATGCGATGGATGCCATTTGACCAAATGTTGATACATAGGTGACAACTCAGCCCAAGTCTTCTTTCCTCCTAGGATGCCATGTTAGATCAAAATCACCCTGATTTGGGTCAAGGAGGTAAAATGGACAGTTTTGTTAGTTCGAGGTCCCGATTCGAATAGTTTCGGTGTTTGGGGTTAACAAAGGAGCATTGTCATTCGATACTATGTGCCTTCATTGTAGGGGGTGCAATCGAGTAGGATTCGGAACGACATTATTCATGCCGTATTCTAACCCATATTTTTTTCCTAGATTCGGAGTTGTATATGGTAATGCCGGATATGAATACGAATTCAGAATATTCAGAGTTTCAAATACGGTACCATCGAGATGCACACATGACGGTTTTGGATCGAATGGATAATATAGATGGATAGTATGTGCATACATAAAGGAATTACACTAAACCATACCACCATCACTTTAAACTTTCAACTAGAAATAAATTCATCTAGATTACTTAAGTACAATAGCCGACACAACACAAATTCAATATAAGCGGTAAATGCATACATAAGTTCAAAAACTAATAAATTCATACATAAGTTCGGAAACCGATAAATTCATACGCAAGTTCAACATAAGCGGGGAGGATTGATAGTGACTGGCTAGAGTGCCTAGACTCTGGAGTTAGGTTAGGACTTGAGTAAAATCTAGGCTGGTTGATGTCAATGATGGTTGATGGGCTGGGCCAGTTAGGGGTACTAACTTACTTATCGGATATCCAGTCGGATAGTATCCGATTAACCATTTACCGATGCTATTCGGTTGGATTTTAGCTCTTTCATTTTGGCTACTGTATCCAGCAAAACTATCGAGTACCGACCAGACTCGGTACCAGGTACTAAATTACCTTTTCATATACGGTATCGACCGGATTTGGTATTGGATTGGTCAGGATTAACCCTCACCATTTGCACCCCCAAAGTAGAAAACTTTCACTAGAATAGTATCAATTATTTCCCTTTTATTTTAGTAATTACAAGAACATCGTAGCATATTTCTTACACTATTTTTCCTATCCACTTCAATGTGGGCCAAATCATTCACAGTTCGCTATGCAAGCATAAATAAATTAGATTGCTTTCTCTAAGGGTTGAATTGTTCCAAGTGCAATGTCTAAAGAAGATTCCACTATTCTAGATAGGCCAGATAATAAAGCCCAACAAACAAGCTGCACAACTGTCACAGTTATTCATGTATGATGCTTTAGCTGTACAACAAGGAACTGCAAACTTACAGAATCAGCCATCCTGAATCCAATGGTTCCAGTAAAACTCAAAACATACAAAATAACATTTACTGGCAATAAGATAACACATTTCAGTAATCCCAGTAAATATTTCTTTTGTGAACTGCAAGTCTGTGTCAGAACACAAAATATTACCCATACACAGAGGAACAAGGAAAGAAAGACCATGTCGTTGAACTAACAGAATCACCGTATCCATATTCCCCTCCAATCACATTACTAACCTAAAGTATTTGAACAAACATAAATGCTAGAAAATGGTATGCCGTTTGAACGGTATACCAAGTCCCTTTGTCACTCGCTCACACTCTTGCTCTTGCTATCACGCTAATGGGGTGGTGCCGCCATAGCCGACGGGTTCACCATGCCCCCTTGTTGTAGAGGGAGGTCAAGGAGGTGGTGGTCCGGTAGTGGGTGGTGTTGAACAGAGGCACGGTACGAACTAAATATTAGTTGGACAAGGTGGAGGCGGTAGGGGAGGGAGAGATGGCAGCACTGCGAAGCGGCGAGGTTGCCATCGGCCGCCAATGGGGGAGGAGGGTGGGGGAGGTGGAGGAGGAGCACGGAGCTACGACCAGCACCAGAAAAGAAGGCGGACAAGGCAGTGAGCACAAAGAAGAGAAGGAGGGGAGGGGGAGCACCGGCACCGGAGAAGGCTAGATCGTCGAGAGCTCCCCTAACGGTACAACGCTTGGTAGTTTGTCTCTTAAACAAATTGTGCCCTACTAGTTGTTAACCCATGCATTCGCATGGGCTAGTTATTTAGATCATTTTATTTAAGTGCTACTAAATATTTATTTCCTTGTTAAACCACCACTATTTGCTAATAGTAGGGTTGAAATTTAGATTCTAAAATAATACTTAATATGAAGTAGAGTTGAAGTTAGAATAACAGTTATCAGGCTAGTATCAAGATGGCACCGTTTGAAGCCTTATATGGAAGAGCATGTAGGACACCGTTGAATTGGACTGAAACCGGAGAACGACAATTTTTAGGACCACAAATCGTTCAAAATGCAGAAGCACACGTCAGGATCATTCGAGACAAAATGAAAATTGCCCAGGAACGACAAAAGTGTTATGCTGATACTCGTCGAAAAGACTTGAACTTTCAAATTGGAGATTTGGTATATCTCAAGGTCACGCCATTCAAGTCAGTAAAGAGATTTCAAGTTAAAGGAAAGTTAGCCCCGAGGTATATTGGCCCGTTTGAGATTCTCGAGAGAATAGGGGAAGTAGCTTATAAATTGCAGTTGACACCAAACCTGGCCAGAGTACACAACGTATTTCATGTATCCCAGTTACGAAAATGTCTCCGCCATCCAACAGAGCAAGTACCAGTTGATGACATAGACTTACGAGATGACCTATCATATGACGAAGAGCCAATTCAAGTCTTAGAAACTTCAGAAAGGTAGTTAAAGGGTAAAAATGTCAGATTTCACAAGATTCAATGGCGAAACCATACAGCAGATGAGGCAACATGGGAAAAGGAGTCAGAGTTACAGCGAGAATTTCCCAACCTACTCCTTGGCCCGAGTTGATCTCGAGGTCGAGATCCTTTTTAAGTGGGGTAGGTTGAAACAAAACTGAAAATTCGAAAAAGATCAAAACCTAAATTTTAGTTGGATTTTCGCTTTAGCTTTGTCTCCTTGCTCCATCATCCTAATCCACACATATTACCGATTAAAGCCGCCCCTAATCACCCCATCATAGCCAGAGTGGAGGGAGTATTTGTCAGCACTGTACACGTCTGAAAAATCCACCGCCTCCCCAAATCTCACCGTAGTTCACGCCCTCTTCGTGATGCACCTTTCCCGCCAACTCCGCGTTGTTGGTCGGCCGCCGTACTCGCCCCCAGACCGTGGCAGGCCACGCCAACCTGCCGCCGCGGCCGCCGTGTCCCCGCTTTACCACCGCCCACCTCCTCCGCGCGTGCCACCGCACATCTCGCGCCGCTTGATTTTGCCACCTCCACAGCTGGGACAAGCTCCCCTGCAGCCTTTCCCCTATCGCCTTGACGCCCCCGACCTACCCCCAAGGCGTGGAAATGCCGCCGGCCGCCACGCGCCATCGCCGCCTTGGACAAGCCCGACGTCGAACCACCTCTGAGCCCCTATAAAGACCCCGGGCCACCCCAATCTTCCCCACGCACCCCAGTGAAGCTCTCCCCATGCCTAATTGGCCTCCCATCTTCCCCTCCGCCGGCAATCACCGAATTTCTCTACAGTGAACCCTAAACCACATCTCTTGATTTATCCCATAATTTTCCAATTTCACCTGCCTACATCTTCACCCCAGCCCTAGAAACAAACCCCAACCGCCGCCATCACCTCCCATCCACCCCTCTTCCCCAGCGCCGGTCACCACTACACTGCCGCCAAACCTCACCGTGGTCGGCCTCGCACAGGCCTCCCTGGGCCGAACCACCACTCCCATGAACTTACCTTGGTCCAAGGATGCTTAAAAACCTGAGCCTCGACCCTCTTAACCCTAGAAACTCGCCGTTGCCCTCAAAAACCGCCTCGAGCCTTTGAGCTCGCCGCCGGCGATTGCCGCCTCCGCCGGACCTCCAACCACCGAAAATGGAACCCCTCACTCCCACGAACCCGCCCAAACCCTCCAATCGCGTCGCAGCCCATTCCACGGCCGCCGCTAGCCGCCGCCCTCTTCCTCTGCTCGCTGCGTGCGCGGGTGAAGCGGAGAAGAAGAACAGTGCCCTGGGCACTGTTCATCCGACCGGCCCACCCCGAGCTGGCTGAGCCGAGCTCGCTCGCCCCGCGCCAGTCACACCCGACCGAGCCACCCCGGTTTCAGCTGAGTCCAACCAACTCGGCCGCGCCCACCGACCGGACCCGAGTGACGCGGTTAGACCGAGTCCACTCGCCGAGTCCGGTTCGAGCCCAATGAACAGTGCGACCGAGCCCAATGAACAGTGTCGGGTCCGAGCCCAAAAATACATGTTGGTACTCCCTAGATTCGTCTCGAGCCCGCCAACCCAAATCCAAGGCCCATTTCCCCATATAGCCCTCCTAAAAGCCCAAAATCCCATTTTAATGGAGTTTTCCGTATTTTGTTTATTCTTTTATTTTTCTTTATTCCTAGCCTAGTCCTTCGGGCATGGGATTAATTTATTTTTAATTGTTTTACGTTAGCTTCCGAAGTCGAGGATTCGCCGGAGCAGGAAGGAGAAGTTCAAGTCCAGGCCCAGTCCACCGAAGAATACAAGTTAATCAAAATCGTAAACCCGCAAGGCAAGTCACACATACTTTGATCATGTTGAACCTACATTTCCTCTATTTATTTATTAGTATTTTCATTACGTTATTTGCGCACTGATATTTTGTTTACAATAAATGCTTAGAATGACATGATACTAGTTATGTCCTACCACCCGAAAAAGCCCAGTCTAATTTGATGGCCATATTCACTTTGACAAGACATAGTAATATTAGTATAGTAATAATGTGAATATGATAGCTTAGAGAATCATCATCTACTGTTACTAAAAGATTTGGTATTTGCTTGGGAAAGTGGTTCTAGGGTAAGCGAGGATCGTTGGATCCCGTGACCTAGGGTGAAGGCAAATGTTACAAATAAATGGGAGTGTTATAGTACTGGACAGATTTGTAGAGGGAAATTGCCACCGGTGAAAACATAAAGACTAGACCCTTATGCTGAGTAAAGAACATAGAGATCGCCCAACCACAAGCGTTGATACGTCAAACCTGGTCTAGTAGCTGCTCAAGTTCGATTGAACCTCTACAAACGCAAGGAGAAGGCAAAGTGTGAGTCCATACGGAAGGGAGTTGAGAACGGCCGTATGGAAGTTGGCACCGTTGTTGTTTTTATTATTGATTTGATTATCAGAGGTCCACACAATAGTAGGCTGAGATGAGTCAGAGGTTGAGGCCTGGGCTTGTCGAGGAAACCTACTAGGTAGAGGCTATATAAAGAATTGAGCAGTGAACAGCCTTGTTTCCTTTACTCTTTAGCGGGAGTTAAGGAATCTAGTGGGTAAAGCAGAGCAGCTTTGCAAAGTCATGACCAATTGTATTCGAATACGCCGTGCTTCCGGTAAATGAAGCTATGTTTAATGGGTGATTCCAGCAACAAGGCATAAGTAGATTTGGAAAGGATTTGGTAATATTTGTGGTCTGGTAATTGAACCTTTAAAACCCCCTAAAGTTTATAGAAAGTTATGATTTTATGTTTAAAACCTGTTTACAACTAAAACTGCATCCACACAAATTAACAGACATGTTTCCCTTTATTTGTTATACCTTGTGTGTAGTTATTGCCAAGCTCCGTGTGGCTTGTTGAGTACGGTAGTTGTACTCATGCTTGCTAAAAACATTAACAGAAATAATCAGCAATAAGGAGGCAGATGAAGGCAAAGGAGTGGAACACTACGAGGTCAAGGATACGTGGAATTAGGGTCGTCCTCCGCTCAGGCGTGCCTGTGGCGTTCTTTTGTTTGTAAGGTATCTAAGGGCCGCTTGCCCTTCTGTAAAACTTGGCTTTTATGCCTTTATATTGTAATAAAGTTGATTTTTATCTTAAGTATGTGTTGGCAATGTTACACACTCGATGGATGTACTCGCAACTGAATAATCCTGGGCAGTTGCGAGGGTTTCATAATACTCCCAGAAATGGGGGTGTTACAGAAAACCTTATCAATCTTGTGCATACCACTAATGTAGAAAGATGGCTTGTTGTGCAATGGTGGTAAATTTTATTCAAAATATTAAATTAACTGCGACATAGAATAATTAATTAGCCCTACTGTTGTGGCTACAGACCAAACAGAGAGAGAGAGATGGTAGTGGAGAGTGATGAAGATAAGTGTCATGGCCTCTCCCCATGGCTTACTCTCATATATATATATACACATGAGGAGTGCTTTTACAGTTATACCCTTACATCGGGTTATCCCCTGCAGGGCGATTATGTCATTACACATGGCCTATTCGGGCCTTATAATCTCCTACGGACTGCTGGGTTTAGGTGGGGCCATCCCTCTGACAGAGCCTCTCATGGTAAAGGCCTTCACAAGGCGAAGCCATGTTGCCGAAGTCCTTTGGCCCCTCCGTCCCCGCGACTGTGAACTTTTCCAAACTTCCGAGCTGCGCAGAGCGGCGAGCGTGCGCGCTGCGCTGCGCTTTCGGACTTCCAGCGTCCACGTGGTGCGGCGTGCTCGGCGCGGTGCGGCGTTGGCGTCGTGACCATTAATATGGCGGACTTCCGGCAGATTGGACTTCGCCGATTGGCCTTCCGCGGTTGGCTCCCCGCTGGCCCGGGTATATATATGGCGCCGTGAGGCGTTGCTCTGCGTATATTGTGATAGAAGCCGTTCCCTAAAATGGGCCTGGTGCATCAACATTCACGGGTGTCATTGGCGGCTTGGGGAATGTTGATGCCGTAGGAGGTCTATTTTTCCGGGAGCTTGATCAACGCCGGTTATCGACACCGGCCCGCGCTCCGAGGGCGGCGGCGAGGTCTACTGTTTTCTTAACAGGCCTACCTACAGTCGGTGTTCCCGAGGGAGCCCGTCGGCATTACCTTGTCTGTTGATGCACTGTAGGTGGCCTGTTAAGGAAAACGAGGTAGATTTCGCAGGGCAAGACCCTCGCCTTTGCTGCGCCCCGCCGAAGTGGACTCGCGCGCTCCGTCCCCCACCCCTCGAACGGGTGGCCGCGAAGCTAGCGCCTAGTCGAAGTGGACGCGCGCGCGCTCCGCCCCTACCCTCGAGCGGCGGCGGCGCGGTGGCGCCTGGTCGAAAGTAGACGCGCGCGCCGTCCCCTACCCCTCGGCGGGTGGCGGCGGCGGCGCCTGGTCGGTAGGCGCGCGCTCCGTCCCCTACCCCACGAGCGGGTGGCGCGGCGGTGCCTGGTCGAAGTAGGCAGCGCGCTCCGTCCCCTACCCCTCGAGCGGGTGGCGGCGAAGCTGGCGCCTCGTCGGTAGAGCGCGCGCTCCGTCCCTACCCTCGAGCGGTGTGGCGGCGGCGGCGCCTGGTCGAAGTGAGGCGCGCGCTCCGTCCCCTACCCCTCGAGCGGGTGGCGGCGACGCCGGCGCCTCGTCGAAGTAGGCGCGCGCGCTCCGTCCCCTACCCCTCGAATGGGTGGCGGGGCGGCGCCTGGTCGAAATGAGCGCGCGCGCTCCGTCCCCTACCCCTCGGCGGGCGGCGAAGGCGGCGCCTGGTCGAAAGAGCGCGCGCGCTCGTCCCTACCCCTCGAACGGGTGGCGGCGAAGCTGGCGCCTGGTCGAAGTAGACGCGCGCGCTCCGTCCCCTACCCCTCGAACGGGTGGCGGCGAAGCTGGCGCCTGGTCGAAGTAGACGCGCGCGCTCCGTCCCCTACCCCTCGAACGGGTGGCAGCGAAGCTGGCGCCTAGTCGAAGTAGACGCGCGCGCTCCGTCCCCTACCCCTCGAACGGGTGGCGCTGGGCGGCGCCTGGTCGGCGTGACGCTGCGCAGCTGCGAACACCGCCGCGTGGGCGGTGACTTGGGGTCTTGTGATGTGGTCTTGCGCTGTAAAGGTTCCTGGAATCACGCCGGCCCCTGGTCTGCCAGGGTTAGGTTCCCGTACTGTGCGACCCGACGCGCCCGGGGCACGCGGCGGCCTATGACGGGTGGGCGGCGGGATGTGGACGGTTGCGTGTTTGCAGCCGCTCGCCTCTTCCCTAGGCAAGGGGGACACGGGGCGGGCAGTGAATGGCGCGGCGCCGGAGCTGTTGTGATCCCAGCCTTTCAGTGCGCCTATAATCGGCTAGGTAACGCCGTGTTGTGCGGTCCTTGCGCGCGTGGTGATGACCTTCCAACGTTGGGTGGGGCGTTGTCTTTGGGCGGCGCTTATGCGGCTGCGGTCGCGCCTCATACACGGACCCGCGACCCTTCGCCTTCAATTACGGAATCGTGCGGGCGGGCCTTTACACCGCTGCGGTTGCATCAAACACGCGGACCGTTGCGGCGCCGGTAGCGGCGGTATGGCGAGTGGCTTGATATAGCCCCACGTAGCGGCGTCCCGCACCTTTACGCCCTCTTGCTTTATGCGCTCGCCTTCTACACCTTCGCGCTATCTTCACCGCTGCGATCTTTACGTAGGAAGCGATGGCCTCGATAGTGAGCTCGGACGAGCGGTTGGTAGCCCCGACGTTATTGGCGGTCCTCGCCGTTGCGGTGAAGTACGCGCTCCACAGCGCGACCGCGGCAGCGGACGAGAGCGCCGGTGGCGAGGAGGAAGGCACGTTTTGGCGAGCTAGGCCCCTCGCTCGTGACCGAGAAGACGCTCAAGGGCTCTGCGCGAGAAGTTGTCCGGCGCCGGGGCGTCACGATGCCGCCGCCGGCGAGGCGGAACCGCATCCGAGAGGTCGGGCGGTCGTCGCCGTTTTTTTCGACGGCGAGGCTCGGATCCCGGCGGCGGTGGTGGCGGCGTCTTTGCGGACCCGGCCGAGCCGCGCGCAATCGACTCGAACGCCGTGGCCGACTGCGATGTACACGGTGGGCCTTGCGCTCGGGGCTGTTGGCCCGTGGCGTCGCTGTTCGCCTATCTCCACGAGGCACGATGCCACCGAAGGGCGGAAGGGCGGACGCCGTCGAGCCGGTAGCGTCACTTTTATTCTTCGCTCGTCGTAAGAAGCTCTTCCTGCGAACTCAACTCGCGGGAAGTGGGAGTCTTCTGGATGAAGCGGTGGTTCTACCACCGTGTGGAGAGCGAGCGCCTTGAGTGCACAGCCGACCAATCGCGTTCAAGCCCTCGCCTACGAGCGCTCGATGATGAGGACAAGCGGACGGTCAAGCGGCTCGTGGCGTGGCCACCCGCCTCAACATGCGCGACCTCGCCGAGGAGTGCGTGATGTCGGCGTGGCGCCGCTGCCTACTGGCGGCGTCTTGCCGCGAAAGGCGTCGAGGCGACAATGTTCGCCATGGGTTTGCTCGCCGCCGCGTGCCGGTCCTCGTAAGCCTCGATCGCGTCCCTCCTTTGTTGACGCGAAATCGTTGTATCTCGATGCTATTCTCCTTTGCTTCGTGGATTTCCTTGGAGGAGGGAGCAAGCGCGCGCGTATTCTGGGCCGTACACCGCCGAGGAGCATGAGCGTAGCGTCTGCTATCAAGGCGCGGGTGGGCGAATAAACGCGTGTCGCGAGTCTGGGCCTTGCCGTGCCGGGACCGTGTCGCTCGAGCGATGGTGGAGCGAAGAAGAAGAAGGAGGCCCGTCTTGGAAGAGGGCGCGGCGGCGCGCGCGCGCTGCTGCTAGTGTTTCCGGGGCGGCGGGCGCAGAGTCGGACTCGGCTAGGTATGCCGACTTCGGACTTGGTGGAGCCCTCGACCGCGACCATTGTGGTGCGGGCGCCCTCCGCGGGCGCGCGTAGCCGTCTTTGCCTTTACTAGCAACAACGGAAACCGAGGTGCCCCCTACGACAACTGCCACCATGGAACCTTCGCCCCGGCGCGCGTGGCATGAGGTCTTCCTCAACCGCGCGGTGCGGGCGGTGTCACTTCTTGTTGCCGGCCAAGCGGCCGTGTGTGCGGCGAGCTCCACCGGACACCGCGGGGTTAAATCGTGGCCACGGGCATTAGAAGCCTGTGGGATTCCAGCGCAAGCACCGGGGGCTCTACGGCCTATGCGCCTTCTGCCCCTCTGGCCACGCCGCCCACCGCGCAGGGACAGCCATCGTCCTCCCCGAACGCGGAGGCCTCTGCTCGCGGCGGGACCATTCCCTCGCTCACGGAGGTAGGCGGCTTAACACTCGGTGTATGCTTTTATGCCTTGGGTGCTCACCAGTATCCTGTTTCTGGCGTTGCTCATTCGGAGGAGCACTCGGCGGAACACGGGCCTCCGAGCACGTGGGCCCGCGGACTTCGTGCCGCCTCCGAGACGCCGAGGGCGTGGCGGGATTGTGAATGGCGCGCGCGGCGTCGACCGCAAGCGGCTGCAGCCTACGGTGCGGGCGCCTCGAGGACGCTTTCAAGGTGTGCGGGTGAGGTAAGTACTCATGCGACCACGCGCTGAGTTTAGTTGAGTTTGCTAAGTCTTTTCCTTCCACGGACACTAGTCTTTGGCGAGCCCCGCAAAGCGGCCTATGCTCCTTGCCGTCTTGGACCGTGTCGCTCGAGCGATGGTGGAGCGAAGAAGAAGGCCCCGTCTCGGAAGAGGGGCCGCAGCGGGGCGCCTGCCGCGCCTGCTGCTAGTGTTTCCAAGGGCGCGCAGCATCGCACCGTCAGCGTCATCACCGGAGGCTCCTCTTCAAAAGTCCCGGGAGCGGCGCGGTGTGGATGCCGCCCGCAACATCACCTTCGACTTGAACGGCGCCGGGGCGTGGAGTACCCTCACCAAGACCCTCTAGTCATCCAAGCCCACATAGCACGCCGTGGCGTTAGGCGCGTCCTCGTCGGCGACGGAAGCTCGCAAATATCTTGTTCGCGAGGCCTCGACCGCATGGTGATCCCCGGCCGGCTAGAGCGGCCGGAGCTCCACTTCAAGGCTTCGCGCCAACCGTTGCGGTGCCTTGGGGCACGTGTCCCTTCTGTCACTTTCCGTCGGGAGGCAACAAAGGTAACATCCGGACCGAGCAGGTCACCTTCGGCGTCGTAGATATCCCACACCCCTACAACGCCATGCTGGGCGACCGCCATCAACTCTTTCGAGGCGATCCGCACCACGCGTTTTGTGTGTAAAGCTCCGGGCCGGAGGGTGTTATCACCGTCTTGGCGACGAGGACTGCGAGCGTGCCGGCGGCGGCCGTGTTCCGCATCGCCGGTGCATGCCCTCTCCGCGCGCTCGGATGGGCCCTCCGCCCGGTGGGCGCCAAGCCTCGGCCCAAAGCGGAGTTAAGAAGGTGCCGCTCAGCGAAGGCGATTTGTGTCCATTGGCGAGGGCTCCACCGAAGTCGAATGAGATCTGCTCCGAGTGCTTGAACAACGTCGACATCTTCGCATGGTCCCGGAGGACATCAAGGCGTGGACCGAGCGATGTCGAGCATTGCTTGGTGGTCCGCCCGGCGCCGAGCGATCAAGCAAAGGCTTGGCGTATGTCGATGGATCGGCGCAGCGGCCAAAGCGAGGTGGCGAAGCTTCTTGCGCGGGGTCATCGCGAGTGCACCATCGAGTGGCTCGCTAACCGGTGCTAGTCAAAAAGGCGGCGGGGCTGGCGCATGTGCATCAACTTCACGGCACTCAACAAGGCGTGCGAAGGACAATTACCCCTGCCGCGCATCGATCGGTGGTCGGCGCTACGGCTGGTGCGAACTCATGAGTTTCTGGGCGCTATTCGGCTACCACGGTATACATGGCGAAGACGACGAGGAGAAAACCGGTTTCATCACACCACTTGGGGCGTTACGCTTTGTCGAATGCCCTTTGGCTTGAAGAACGCGGCGCTACCTTCACCCGCCTCGTCGCCATTGCCACGCCGCCGGCTCGGGAGGAACATCGAAGCCTATGTCGATGGCGTGGTGGTCAAAACTCGGCGGCTTGCTCGCACGGCCGGGACCTCCGGAGACCTTCGATAACCTCGGAAGGCGGGCATCAAGCTCAACCCGACAAATGTGTCTTGAGTGCGGCGGGCAAACTCTAGGTTTCCTCGTATCCGGCGGGGCATCCAGCGAACCCGACAAAGTAGGCGCCATCCCGGTATGGAGCCGCCGGGACAACGAGGAGGTCCGGCGGTGGTAGGCGCATGGCGGCGATTAAGCGCTTCCTATCCGGCGGCGGGGCGGGGCTGCCGTTTTCAAGACACTCGCGGTGCGATGGATTTCGTTGGGGCGGAGGCTGCGAAGGCCTTCAACGAGCTCAAGCGGCACTGGCAAGCCTCCCCTCTGGTCGCCCAAAGATCGAGGCTCCTCCCGCTCTATCGGCGCGGTGGTGGTGCAACACTGAAGGAGGTGGGGTGGCGATCGTTACCGTGCTCACGGGCAACAACTACTTCGAGTGGTCACTCTTGATGAAGATAAACATGCAGGCTCAAGGCATTTGGGATGCTGTCGATCCCAGCGGTGTGGAGTACCAGATCGATAGGATGGCATTGTCAGCCATCCTCCAAGCGGTGCCGTCGGAGATGCTGGCGGCGTTGCCGACAAAGGAGTCCGCGAAGGAGGCATGGGAGACTGTGCGCATGGGCGTTGAGCGCATGCACAAGGCAAAGACGCAGTCTCTACGCAAGGAGTTCAATTGATCCACATGAAGGAAGGCAAGTCCGTGGATGACTTCTCCATGCGGCTGACGGGCCTCATCAACAACATTCGTACCTTGGGTGGCATAATGGAAGAGGAGACGGTGGTCAAGAAGTTTCTTCGTGTGGTTCCCTCCAAGTATACCCAAGTGGCCATCTCCATTGAGCAGTTGATCGATTTGAAGACGTTGTCCATTGAGAAGCTCACCGGTCGTCTCAAATCTGTGGAAGAGAGGTATGAAATTGATAACAATGAAACTGAATTAGGTGCCCGCTTGCTGCTCACGGAGGAGCAGTGGAAGTAACGCATGAAGAGTAAGAAGAAGGGCACTTTCGATAAGGGCAAGGTGCGCTGCTACAACTGCCAAGAGTATGTGCATTACTCTTGGGAAAAGAAATGTGCTGATCCAAAGGAAAAGTCTCTTCTTGCCATGGTGGACGCCGACGATGAGCCGACGCTGCTTTGAAGCTCGATGAATAAGTGTTCCAATAAAGACAACAAGATTAAGGGGGTGATTATTAGATTAATCTTGTTGTCCTAGTATCTTTCATGTCTAATTCAATTGCATGACATGTTGCCGAGTCAGTGTAGTAGGCTTAGTTCAAGTTTGTTGAAGCGTGTAGCATGACAAAGCGGCTAGATCAATAGTGCGTAGTGAGTTGATCGGCAGCCAAGAGATGAGTGCATGTATGGGTTACTAGAACTAGCCAAAGCATGAGTTTAGCAAGTCAAGATTAGAGGAGAGATTGTTAGTTTAATCTTGACTTTGTATTTGTTAGTTAGTTGCTTTCATACATGCATGTTAGTCTGCAGGAATAAGTCCGAGTGACTAGATCTCACTCAGGCTATTTTTGGTGTTCAAACCTGAAAGCATGAGTTTGACCTGACCTTCAGGTTTGAACACCAAAAATAACCTGAGTGAGATCTAGTCACTCGGACTTATTCCTGCAGACTAACATGCATGTATGAAAGCAACTAACTAACAAACCTGGCCTTCAGGTTTGAACACCAAAAATAGCCTGAGTGAGATCTAGTCACTCGGACTTATTCCTACAGACTAACATGCATGTATGAAAGCAACTAACTAACAAATACAAAGTCAAGATTAAACTAACAAAGCTAACTTTAAAATAAATGGGAAAAAGACTGATTGATACAAGTCCAACTCAATAATACAGTTTTTTTTTCCATATCTATTCCTATTCTATATCTATTCCTATTCTATAGGATGAATCTAAACCGTTTATAACATGGTCGATAGCTGATCTTTTCAGTTAACATGCGAGTTTTCTTAAAGTATCTAATTAGTACAAGTATAGATAGATGTCTTTATCATAGTTGGCCTAGCTCTAGGCAGCATCACAGTTGGCCTAGCTCTAGGCAGCCGCACAAGTAATGTATGCTTGGTTCAAAACTCAAAAGTAATGCAAAGGGAAATCAAAACACACTAGTCCATACATCAAACTGTTTCAACCTACATATAAAACCGGCCTTCACAAGGCCAGACCAACCAATCGACTGATGGAGTAATCGGCACTTCAAGACCTCGCAGCAGAAATTTTTAGTTTTAACTTCAGCACAACATAATTACTCCGTATTTTTGTTCCAGACGGCTGGTACTTGCAACAAAATTTCAATTGAGAAAGCTTCTCAGGTTCTTTACAATCCATCAAATTATACTGCACAAACAAGCCCTTATTATTATACATGACACCTACCAGACAATCTGCGATCCATAAACCGACCAACGAAACTAGAGAATACTAATCGCCAAGCAATTTACAGTTCCAGAACCCCCTCGAGAGACCAACCATCTACACTCCACAGCCTCGTAATCTCCCAATGACACTAAAACCAAGGCAAGAACACAAACTAAAAACATTTTCCTCCTCTTCATGAATGCAAAAACAAAGCAAAAAAGAAGTCCCCATTGATGATAAACAGAGAGTAGACTAGCGATTCAATTCCTAGCCCTCCCCAAAAAGCCTTGCTCTTACCCCACGGTTTACTCTAAGAGTCCAATAACCAACTTTCCAAAGCTCAGCAACAGGAATAAACAACCACAAGGACTCATTAAAAAAACTAAGAGCGCACTAAGACCAACAACACCTTCCCCCCCTGGTCAAGAAACCCACCAATCAGCATTCCTGACTAATCTGACACTCGAAGAAAAGATGTTTCCACACTTCCACCACGTTAGCATTACATAAAACACAATGTACTGCTTCCACCCTGAAGTTTTTCCTGGATAGCATACCTCTTGTATTGATTTTACCATTAAGAACCCATAAGAATAATCTGTGCTTGAGCATACATATGTTTTTTCAAACCCATCCATGTATTGGTGAAGATGTCATGCTGCCTGTTTAGATAGGCCTTCTTTGTCTTAAACAGATGACTATTCCAAATGTAACTCCAAACATCCTCATCTGGATGTGCTTGTATCATGGAAATCCTTGTCTGCAGTTCCAAGTTGACTATCACCAATTTCTGACAAAGGGAGGTAAACGGCCTGGGATATACTGGTGGCATTCAGAAAACCTGAAACAAAAATGTTTTCTTTAATAACATATGGATGAAGCTGGGGGTAGTTTTCTTTAAGAATTGAGTTCAGCAATAAATCTTCCCATAAAAGAATAGATGAGCCATTCCCTAGTTCAGGCTTAGCAATAGCTTTAAACCAAATCAGTTGTTTAAGAATGTCTCGCCACCAAAATGATCCTTTGCTGCTGTCCAACTGACAATTGCAATTGTGTAAGATGTCTTAGCCAACTCAACCCTTTCTTCTAGGAAGATGCTAGCTAGTCGGAAAACGCCACGTTGATAACACAACGACAATAATAATAATAATTTCTGAAGTTGTCAACCATACCTTCAGGTTTGACAAATTTGCTCTTGTGGGTCTAAATTACTAGCACTTTTTGCAGCAAATGCTGATTGAAGGAGATTTGCATAAAAGCAGTACAAATTTTCATGACAATCTGGGCAAAAATAAGTAATCAACACTAACATTTTTCTTTTCGAAACAAGATCAACACCAACATTCTTATGCCCTTTTTACCCACTCGGCACAATGATATAGTTACCAACTGAAACCAGCAGTGAAGTCAATCTGAATCAAGAAAACTGAAACCGGTACTAGAAATATACGATTGCATCAACTATCTGTAAATTCTAATATACGATAGCATCAACCAAAGGACTAGCAGAAAAACAATTTCCATGTATTCCATCGGCTTTTATACAAGCTGAAACGGAATCAAGAAACTAGAAAAGTGCATATAAACCTCAGTTAAGATTCTTCCCAAAACTCTCTAATAGCAGAAAAATAAGAGAAACAAACGAAGCCAGGTCAGCATTCCAGGGGGTTTCTCCCTTCCAAGAAACCAGTCAAGAGAAAGGGCTTTGATGTGGCAAATAGATGTAGTTGAACTCACTGGTTACCACCATTGCGGCCACCATATCCTCTGCCTTGCCGCTGCTGCTGAATGCGCCGCTGCTGGGCAAACTGACGACCGGGGGCAGCATTTGCCTGCTGCAGTGGCATCGTCTTCATTCGCTCCTGCTTCATCTGTGCAAAGAGCGCATCCATTGTCCTCGGCGTCTGGTTCTGCACCTCCTTGCCCTAGACATGGAATTATGGATTAAGGAAGCCATATTATAATTTACAAACTATAAAACTAATAGAAGCAACAAGAATAGTGCAATGCACATAAAATAATCAGATATGTTTTCATGTATCATGCAACTTGTAAAAAATAATGCTCATAATGCAAGGTCCCCTGTTTCTAGCTTCTTATGCAGTGCCACTGGGATAATATTACAAATATATAATTAAAATATATATGAAACTATTCGAGAAAACTATAGTCAATATACAAAAAATAGGTTGTGTAAAATGTCAGAAACCAATATAGATGACAACAGAAATGGTTGCCCAAGAAATACCAGTATACAACTGATTAGAAAAAGAATATTGACTACATCTGAAGCCACCTGTCCACCAGATACAGCACACGGCAAAACTTGCTTTTACAAGCTAGTATAGTGGATTTTAGATACAATAACCACCCATTAAAATGCTCGAATATCACTCTTCAAAAAGGCCGCTATTTTTTGGGTAGAGTGAAATGCAATATGTGCAAAACAATCATACAATCAGGAAATGTTACAAGGGGATGGGCATCATGTATTTTTTTTTTAAAAAAAAGCCAGGAATAGAAATCATTTAAGTGGTGCTGATCCTACCACAAGAATACCGTAAGGTCCATAACATGGTTCCAAAACTCGGTAACCGATACGCGCTCGGTCACCTCACCTTGTAGCGATTATAAGGGAATCGGCCTTGCAACCGGTTTCTTTATTTTAATAACGGATTTATATATGTATATTCATATAAAATCAAAACCTCATTTGATGCTATTGTTTTGATGTATATAGGTGGTTAAAAAAACCAGTCCCAACATTGGCTGCTACTGCTAGAAGAATGAAAAGAGAAATCACAAATGAAGAAATGGCATTCTACTGCAAACTGCAAAGTAGTCTTGCTATCAAACTTATGCAAAATAGCATTAACATGTTCTCAAATGATATTGGTGAAAATGTTTTAGTGGAGACTGAAATGTTGTACTTAATTTCTTGTCACAAAAATATGTTCTACTTAACAGAAAAAATATTGTCTAAATATATCTAACAAAGGAGAACTAAAAAAGAACAAATCCAGCACAATATCTACTAGTACTAGATAGGAGTAATTGAGTAAAGATACAAGCCAACGTGTGGGACTCTGCCGGGCTGTGGGTTGAATTGAGCATGGGCTTCATTACACTGGACTGGCCACTCAGCAATTACTCGGTCTGGTAGCCGATTATACCAAGTACTCGATCAGTTATACCAGTTAAACCGGTTAGCTACTCGTTTTTGCCAGCTCGTACTCGGTGAGGGGACCTAGTCCAAGTACTCGGCCGAGTAGACATAGTTTTAGAACCATGGTCCATAACCATCATATATTCAAATTTTCATCATATACCTATCTTGTTTAACTACTTCCACCAATTGTTTTGGATGTCTCACTAATATGCCAGGGCAACGTAGCTCCTAGAAGTGCACCTTCCAAGTAACCACCCATAATCTACCCATAACCAGCTCCCACAAGGCCACAATCTGCTATGGGATGCATACAACCATTTACACTTTTCCTTCAATCTACAACTCCACAGCACTCCCTACACAGACACACTGGTACACATCCTCCTGCCACCACATCTCCATCTGTGATCAGTGATCACATTTAGCACTCATGTACATGACCACCACTTTCGTTTAGCACTCATGTACATGACCACCACTTTTTGCGTTTGATACCATTGTATAGCAAATAGCCAAATAGTTTCAACTCTATTACAAAATAGTACTGAATAATAACAGCCGGTACCAAATACCGGTCAAGACCATCATGGCAAATTTTCAGCAAGAAGTAGAGCCCTGGTACCAAAGCTAATCCTTTTTTAGGAAGCAAGCAATTCTCTTAGCACAGAATATCATGAAGCACCGAAATACGATAAAAGGTTTACACATTAAATACCTAGACAACTAGATTGTTACTAAGATAATATTAGCTAATAGATGTGCTACAAATGTTGCTCCTACACAAGATACAAAACTCACATTAAGGTTAGAAATTAAACAGCTGGACCAATAGATCAACAAGGTTTACATCCTAGGACCTTGATAGCAACAAGACTAAAAAGCTTTCAAGTACTATAAAGACCACTGATCACAGTTTATCCTGTTAACTCTACTTCAAAATTTAAAGTACTGTACCTTGCCATTCTGAAAAGCCTCACCTACAGGCCTCCTCTGTGCTGAGGTAGATGGGGCACTGCATCCAGAACAAAACATTAGGGGCTCACATGAGCAGGAGTTACCTCAAGTACCGAGAATCATGTGCAACAGAGGACCAAATGCCAGATTTTCATAGTCTATATCCTTCATGGTAAGTAAACCAAACTTACCATACCCCATCAAAAAAGAGTTCTCTTAAGTCAGGGTGCACATACCATGCTTTGCAAAAAACCAAACAGTAATAATAAACTGATCATTACATCAATGACTGCATACATATAGTGAATCTTCTCGGTCCATAAGGCCCTCAACACTCTATACCGTTACATCCACCCAAATTTGAATGCAGATGGTCCAATAAGGTCCCAATTGACATGATTTATTGCTTGGTCAAACCGATAAGCTCATAGTTAACAAGCAAGACCATTGATCCAGAATCAATCAACATAAAGGCATGCTAGGAATCACAAAAAGAGATTCCATCAGTTGACCCTGAAAAGATAACCTCCATACAGCACAGCATACTGGGATGGCTCTTAACAAGAACAATAATGAGATACCATGATATACTATTAACCAGTTGAACTGCTGACACACATTGCTAACATCGTCACTCATACAACACTTCATGATTGAAATCCACTCTGAGGACGCTCGAATTAATGCACACCACTATGGATACAACCAACTAGGCATATCAGAACAACAGCAGAGTGTACTCCCAAGGCGCAGCATACCACAACTTTGCCTGTGTGAACAGACTACCCTAGATTCACATTGCTTTCATGAAAACAAATATAAACCGAGCATCAGCACCATGGAGCTAGTGGTCAAAACCACTCTGACTCCGGAACACACAATCCATACCCAGCATCTGGGATGTCCAGCTGTATGATATGCTAGAAATTATAATACCCCCTTCCTACCAGCAAGTCAACAAACGAGATTAAGGTACCCTCACAAACAGTTAATGCTGACCTCCCAAAATAGCACTCATCCAACTGCTTAAATACATCATAAATTGCCTTATTGAATGTCAGGCAACAACAGATGTATAACCAAGGTGAAAGGTGCTCTAGCAGGTTCACAAAGTTGATCAGCACAACCAGAATAAAAGCAACACTTGTAGCTTTTGTGAAGGTTTAAGACGTAACCGCATAGGGCAATGCAATCTCCTCAGTTTACTGCAACTCTTATTCACCATTTTTAGTGGTTCAATCAAAAAGTAGGCCTCGTTCCACAAGAATATGAAGTTGATTGATCTTTATACTTGCACGTGCTTGTACCAATGGAATGCCGATAGCAGAAAAATTAACATGAGAGTTCCATGCAAACACCAGCACCATAATCATTCTCAGCCCATCTACCCGAAGTTGCATTAGTCAAAGTATTTAACAAGTCCTTGAATGCAATAAACCTTCTCATAAGCCATAAAAGAGCCATTGTTTACCTGCTCATAATTTTGCATTGAGATAAAATCATTAGAGTGACTACACAAAGAACAAGAGAACAACGTAGTGATTGGTTCATACCTTGGCTTGTTCCTACTGCGCACTGGCATAGTAGCAGTCTTCTTTGCAGCCTGCTTTGTAATTGGGAACTGATTTCCACCAAGATTTGACCTCCTTTGTGCAAGAACCCCCTACAGACCCACCAAAACAGAATTAGAAAGTGCAACATAAGCAAGCTATACTAACTTAGAGTGAAGAACATACTTGTCTTATAGATGATCTGGACTCCATAAACCGCTGAACCTTGGCATTCCCTTGGTTACTGTTACCATTCTGGAATGGATGCTTTTTTATCTGTGATAATCAAAGGGCAAGGTGATTAACAAACCTCCACAATGGGCTAGCAAATGTAAGGCAACATGGGTACTTCAACAAATTAAAATGCTTACTGGCTGTCTAGGGGTTTTCTTGCCTCTAGGATTCTTTTTCTTTGACATCTTAATAATATCTTCTGCATAAACATAGAAGAAAAAACCATGGGCTAAATTAACTTTGGAATATGAATTAACACCATTAAACAATAAATAAATAAATAAATAAATAAATAAATAGCATACCCAAGGTCATGTCCATCTTTTTCTCAGTAAAAGCAATAGATTCAGCAGTGAGCGGCACTGATTCCATCTCTGCTTAGAGCCCATAACAAAACTAGGGTAAGAACCGATCATGATTGCAGGGGGAAATTATAACAATGCAGTGCAACATAAACTTGTCATGTTTCAACATCTGCAAAGTCAAACTTGCAAGAAGTGCACAAACAAAGCATTACAAACCAAAGCAAATAAAAATATACAAGCATCATCCAATTGAACAGTAGCAACAACAGATTACTTGTGAGCAAAACCAACTAGAGTAGTATTAAATACCTTCCTTACCAATTGCTATGAAACATAGTGTATGATACAACTATAACCAGAATGACCCCACTTTCATACCCAATAACTGCAACAGATGAAGTTTGCACGGCCAAATACGCCTGAGAGATATGAAATTAACTGGTAGAACCGTAAAAGAACACTACAAATCCATGAAATCCTCAGACAAGGAAATTTCTGGGGAGCATAACCAACTAGACAAAATGACTAATATTAAATACACCTCTAACCAAACACAAACCGGTAGCTTCTAGTTGATCATTAAAGCGCATGGTACAACTTTAGTCTAAACAGCCACACTTTCACCCCAAAGAACGGTGATATCAACAAATTTGCACGCCAAAATATGCTTGCCAAGATTGAAATTAACTGAGGCGGAAGAACAAACAACACAAAGAATCAGAGATATTCAATCCAAATCTCTGCAACTAAGCTCAGTTAAGGAAGAGCAAATTTATCAGCAAGCAAACTGATCCACAAGGACCACAAGGTAATCAGAGACAAGGACCACGGTGCCCTGGAACTGATGCTGCCTCAACACCTTAGTCCAATCCTAGGATTAGGGTACTCGGCAGCTAAACCTGACACACAGAACCTCCAAATATAACGAAATTGCAAGAAAGGAACCTAATTGTTCAAATTTCAACCACCAAAACAAATCATTAAAGCCGAGCTAAGGAAGCGCGAAATTATGAGCAAAACATGCTGATCCAACAGCCCTCTGAGCTAGGGACCCTGGAGCCCAGGAAGTAATTGATGATACCAACTAAACATCCTAGCCAAATCCTACAATTAGCACTTTGCGGCTAAAACATGGCACAGAGAACCTCCAGGCGCAACGAAATCTAGAAATAGCGTCCTAATCATGCGAATTTCTACCACCAAGGACAATCATGATTCATGACCTTCCCAATTGCCATATCAATCAATACCTAGGCACAGAGATTTCTGCGCCGAGCTCAAGAAACCACCAACACCAACCTAGCGGAACACATCAATTCCTCGATACAACCCGTCCAACACGCTCGCAACCACCTGAGACCTAAGCTACAAACGCATACTAGCGCGGAATTATCGATGGCAACCACGCGAACCCACCCCACCACCAATCCACCGCCGCAATACCCACACGGTTTCCCCGGGCAAACGCGGCGGCGGTCTCGCCAATTCGGGGGGAGAGAGAGAGAGAGAGAGAGAGAGAGAGAGAGAGGTTACCGGATCCGAGCGGCGGAGGAAGGAGGCGGCTCTTGCGGCTCGGCGTGGGAGCTCGCGCAGACGGCTGGCTAGGGTTTGGTTGGTGGCGGCTTCCGTACGGATGGGGTCCTCTCGGCCTCTGCGTCCGCGTTTTTTGTTTCTGAAAAATTAGCTATATATCACTGAAATATTCATACACCCTAAAATGAGAGGCAATCGTCAAAACGCCCTGTTATATTGTAACGGATAAAATATCCTAAAATTAAGAGATCAATTGATGATTTATCTTTTCCATTTTAAATTAATTTCTAAATCATTTCCTTCATGAAATGCCCCTCCCCTTCCCTTCCTCACCTCTCCTACCAAAGGCTGTCGTGGAGGTGTCGGTAAAGCTGGTGGCTTTGGTGATAGCGGTTGAGCCTGGCGGTGGTAGCGCTAGGGTGAGGGGCATCGTGGTTGTTGGTGACCGGATTTAGAGAAGAAAGAGATGGGAGAGGAGTAGAAAAAAGAAACTATGGGTATTTTGGTCATTTTGCATGAGGTTAAACAGGAAAAGAAATAAAAAAAAGAGTAACAAAAAATGGAAAAGGGCAAATGATCATTGCCCTCTTAACTTTAGAGTATTTTATCTATTACCATGTAATAGAGGATATTTTGATAATAGTCCCTCAACTTTGCAACATATGATCAATTATCCTAGAAAATTTAGGCCAGGAGCTCTATCATTAACTTTTAGAAGGTGAGCACCAGATCTGAGCTGAGGCTCGAACACTGAGGGCGAGGGTGCAACCAGCGCATTTTCTCACTTCGGGAGAATCAGTACATTCATTGTTCTTAAAAAAAGAGTAAGTACATTCAATAGTGTTAGATAGATGCTGTACAGGTTCTCTGGCTCTCCTTAACTATAGCCAGATTAGTTAGTTAGTAGCTGACTGCTTCTCCTATGTACATATATATTTATGCCAAGGCAGACATCAATACAACAGAGTTGCGATCCATCTCTCTCCATTGCTTACAAATAATTTCTTCAAGATGGAACGAAGGATATACAATGAAAGTTAACTATCATGCAAAATATTATCAAGTAGAGCATAGGTTATGACCTCGCTACAATTCAATATAATACATAGAGGAAAAAGGATCCATCATTTTTCTTAACAAAAATGCATTTTGTCATAAATGTTGACGTCAATGGCAAAAAGATCACATAATTGGTAGAATTGACATTGATTATATTCCAAGGAAGTCCTGTTGAGGAAAAAATGTTTCCCTAAGAAAATACGATCATCGAATTTATACAAACACATTATGAAAATAATTGGCCCATGTGGATTCCATAAACAATAGTTACAACACTCACCGGTAGGATTGGAGCTACAGTCTGGTTGCTGATAAAAGGACGAGGATGACGCCGGGGGCCACACGGTGACCTCACATAGTAGACAGAGAAGGATGGGAGAAGCCGCAGCGGCTGTTGGGACCCAGGGCGCACACACACATGAAATCATTGTACGTGTTTTATACTAGTTCAATGATCAGTAGCTAGTGCGTATATTCACAACACTAATATCACATTTATATACATCACATATATTTAATTTATGATGAAGCGGTGAATACATAAATAATGTATAATAAGGTTTTACAGCACATGGCCGACCGACCAAGTAAATACCAGAGTCAAGAGTAAATCGCAGTCGAAGACAAATAAATAAGCAGAAGTACCTAGTGGTATGCCACCATAGCCCACAGGCAACCATCTGAGGATTAGACCCTAGAAAAACTCATCATCGAATTCTCCAGAGTCAAGGGCAAAGTACGTATCATCTGGCACGTATCCTTCTTCCTTATATGATCAACAATAATTTAAGTAAGGTTAGGTACATTGCATACTCAGCAAGATGTGTAGTGTATCTCAAAATTATATATGTGTGTGTGTGCGCACGCGCATGCGTAAGGCTATGAAAGGATGAGACTCTATACTAAGTTTATTTTCAATATGAGGCAAATTTCATTTGCAATATCAATATGTAATAATTTACAAACAGAATTGTAAGACCATTTAACTTGTAATGAAATAGCATTTATATAATTTCCAAAACAGTAGATTGAATCCATTCGCAGCCCTCCTCAACTGAGAACATCTCACAATTTCCACCCATTGGCTTAGCACACAGAAGACGCGTACATGTCATGCCATCATGTTCAGTAAAATAGTTTTGAAAATGAAAATTATACCCATTGTGGTTGCATCCAAGCATGCTCATGACCGTGATCACGGCTATTTAAATAGTTTTTAATACTTTACAAAAGTTGTACAACTTTACCCACATAAGATAATCAATTATACTATTGGCAACTGTACGCTTCCTTTGGCGTGTGGCGAAAGTTGATTATCATATACCCTTTAGATTATCTAGTCCTAACCTTGCACCAACCTGATGAATGAACAAGTCCTCACATGGGGTACACTAAGTGAGCTGCATGACAAACTCTCACCTCAGCGGATAACGTCTCTTTGGTGAGGCATTCACCATTGTATTAGCAAGTTTTGATCACAACACCTTAGTGAATAGAGCCCCTATGAGTAGACTGTTATGTGGAATGCCCTACTACTTCTGCACTTACCACAATGTAAGGTTAGATCTAGACAACTTAATCAGCTAAAGTTAGAGGGCATATAGCACATGTGATTGTACGGTGTGACTTATATGTACGGCAATAATGTTTGGTCCTTAATTGACCTGGACAAGAATATCCCCCTATCTACATGCGTCTCATATTTGACGGCTTATCATATAACTTGATTGTATCCAAAAACTATGTTTTTCATTTTGTTTTATACCAAACAAGCAGAGGTTCCTCATCTGGTCTAACATTTTGAAACCATCCATATCCATGCACAAATTTTCTGAAATATCAAACTTAGTGAAACCAGTTGATGATTTTGACACCAGCTACGGTTGAAGGTTTTCGACACCAGCAGCAATCGAGGATCTCGACAACGATAGCCAGTCGATGATTTCAACATGAGCTACAATCGAAATTTTTCAACACCAACAGCGGTCGAAGATCTCGACAACAGCAGCTGGTCGATGATTTCGACACCAACTGTGGTCAAAGGTTTTCAACACTGGCAACGGTCAAAGATGTCACTGTGGTGCTAGATTTTGACTTCGACTCCTATGGTTCTCTTCTCAACTTTGACTACTATGGTTTCTTTTTCGAGTTTGACTACTTTAGTTTTCTTTTCGACTTTGACTATTTTAGTTCTTTTATTCACTCTGACCACGATGGTACTCTTATCTATCGAGAGAGCATGGCTCATCACCGACGAGGGACTCCTCGGCGGATGGGGAATAAGCTAAAACATAGCCAAGACCTTGGCCTACACACCTAGGCGAAGAATCACGGCTTGACTTGAGGGTAGGGTGGTCGGCAGCGTGGTCTTGTGGTGGCGGAGGCAGAGAAATGGCTCTACTAGGCCATGAGCTACTAGGGCTCGATTCGGTACTTAGAAGAGCTTCCATGGGGGTGGAGGAACTCACCAAAGATGATGACGACACTCAGGAAGGAGCGAGGGAGGCTGGCAGCGGTGGCCTCATTGGTAGTGAAGGGGTCCACAGCGACAATGATGTCTGGCAATAGAAAAGCTACAAAAGGGTGTGCATGAGCTAGCTTGCATGCATACGGAGGAATGGACGAATGGAATCGAGGTACAACTCACTGGAGACAGAGGAAGTCTTACGATGGTGTCTTGGTCAGAGATGAAGGAGAAGGCGTAGCCCAAGTGATCCACTCCATGAAAGGTCAAACAAATAAGCAGGGTGCTTAAGGATGAGGTAAGGCGCGTTGTGACGGAGTTGGGGTGGAGAGAAGCTCACCGGAGTAGCTAGAACATGGTGGCGTGCTTACTAGCATCGTGTATGACTTCGGTTTCTCGACGTTCTAGTGAATGAAGTGCTCAAGGATTGTGCACAAGAGACTGAGAGGTCAAGCTGAAGAGCAATGGCGTGGTCAGGGGGCTTTATAGGTACGGAATGGCTGAGGGCAGAGCGCGAGTTCTTGCGAGTGCAACCAAACAGCATGGTTGAATTCTCACCGTAGAATGTGAGGCATGAAAAAGACAAGGGGGAAGAGATGCGTCGCGTTGAGGCGATAGGTAGGCAGGGGTTGGCAATAGTAAGGAAAAACTATCGGCATAGCGTTAAAAACCTAGGGTAGCACGAGCCACAACCACGCAGAGCTGGCATAGGCGCGTGAAGTGGAAGACGAACCTTGCCAGTGGGCCGGCACATCAACGAGCATAGAGAGGTGGCCTGATGGGATTGTTGGTTATAATCTTGACATGTAAATGGTTTTGGAGTCATGTGTTTGAGTACTTGCTAGCTGGTTGAAGCTCTCGAGCAAGTGCAAATCAGTCGAAGATTGCCAGCACGGAGCGATCAGAGTTTACGAGGGCTAAATTAATAGGGGAGTGGCACGGAGGTGTCTTCATGGGCACTCAGTTTAAGGGCTAATGGTAGGCATGATGGGACAACACTGGGATGGTTTGGGGCCATTGTGATGCAAAACTGGGCACAAAGACGGGACGCACGAAGGAAAGGTACGTGTAACATCCTGGAAATTTAAAATCTGGAAATATGAAGTTTTTGAATTTCTTTTGCAAATGTGTTTTATTTGAATTTGGAGTTATGGGGTTTTTCTTGAGAATTTTGAGGAAGGTTCCAAAAGTTGGAGGAAAACAAACATGTTTAAATAAAAGAAAACAAAAATTTTAAATGCGAATCTGAAAAGATGATCCAGAAAGGAAAGGGGAAAATTTGGTTTAAAACCTAACAACCTATTTCTAAAAAAAATGGCATGAAGTACCTACAAATTTAATAGCAAAAAAATGTAAATATAAAAGCTAGGTTAGCAACAAGGGAAATAAATAAAGCCAGAATTTTATATTTGGATACATAAGTATACACACACAAATATATACCCAAATGCAAAAATCTAAAAAACAAAAGAAGGAAAAAAAATATTTAGAGCCAGGCTGGCCATCACCCCGGCCCAACCCCATCTCCCCGCTTCCATCGGCGCGGCCCAGTTCCTCTGTGCGTGCACCGGCCCACTCCCTCGCTCTTTCTCTCTGTCGCACGGGCCCCACCACCGCCCCGCACGCGTCTCCCTGGCCAACGGGCCCGACCCCGCCAGCTCCTTCTCCCCCTCCCCTTTTCTTCTTCCTCTCCCGAGCGCTGCGCGTGCTCTGCCCTGCTCAGAGCTCGCTCTCCCCGTGGCACTCATGCGCCGGCGTCGCCCTGCCCGAGCTATCCTGTCGCCCGGTTGGGGAGCCTGCCAAACCGCCACCGCCCCCGGTTTCACCCTCGCCGCCTGCAGCTTCGCCATCAACCCCCCGCTCCGTCGCACTCGTCGGCCACGCGGCACAAAAGTACTGTCGCCCGGCGCGCGTGCGAAGCAAAGCTGCAGAGAGGGTAGAGAGAAGTCGTGCACAGAGATTTGCAAGATCACTCCACAGCTGTGTTGTCGCCGTCGCCTGTCCCCGCCGCCCCGATGTGACCGAACAACCCCGCTCGTTGCCCGCACTACCCCGCCGCCTATAAAGCCAGTGCGCCCCTCCATTCACTCCACCACACCTTCCTCTCCCTTCCACCGCAGATAATCGAGCTCTGAGCCTCCTAATCGCCGGCGAACCACTTTCTTCCCCAACTCCGACCGCCCGAGCTCCCCAACGATCCGAGTCACCAAGGCCCAATTCCCCTTACCCACATCATCCCCAGGACGTCGCGAAGCTACTCCCGACCCTTCCCGAGCCTTTCATCGGCCGTACCACATCGGCACCGAAGCTCCCGCCTGATCCACCGCCGTCGCTCGTCGCCGGCCGCCACCGTGCCCCTTCGGCCCCCGCTGACCCCACCACTGGCACCCTCTACACCGCGGGAACACATTTTAGCACCCGCCCGAGCCCCTCCGACCACCGCTCACCGTCGGCACCGCAGCTCCACCGCCGCCTCCAACTTCCTCTGGCTGACCCTCCCCGTCACCTGGTATAAAAGGTATACACCCCCTTATAGGGTAAGCAACACCTTGGGCTCTCCTGGCTAGCGACGCTCACTCTTCCCCCCCCCCAACTCCCCGGTCGCGCGTTCGAGCCTTCGGCTCCGCAGCGCCGGGTTGAGTTTTCTCTATTTTTCCCTGGGATGATAAGTGGGCCCCACCTGTCAGCGGCTGCAGCCCAAGCGGCCCACTGACAGCAGGGCCCACATGTCAGTGGCAACCGGGGGTAGAAATAAATAAACAATAAAAGCCAGTGGGCCCCACTTGTCATAGATACCGTGCATAGAAATAAAAATAATGTAAATGAATTAAAAATAACCAGTGGACCACACACGTTAGGATTTTTCCATTTTCTGGAATTTCACTGGACTAAGAATTTTAAATAGGCATAACTTATTCATTTTAAGTCCAAATTGAGTGAAACAAATTTCTAAATTCATCTAAATTCAAGATCTGTCCAATGGAACCAAAATCATGAATTTTAGAGCTCATATGAATTTTTAGTAAAAATTTGGATAATTTAGGAATGTAGAAAATTTAATTAGGAGTTAAAATAAGTCTACTTATTATTTAAATATCTGATTACATATTATGTGAATAACTAAAATAGACTTAAACTAAAAATAATGCTAAGCTTAATAATAACAAAAGTATGGACAGAATGATAATGGTGCCAGTGATTAAATCTTAGCACTTGATTTAATACCTAATAATATTGAGCATAAATGTATAAATAGCAAGACGGGACCCGTATGATTAGACGCTAACTCAAATCAAACTTAGCATAAGGATAACTTAAGGTGCATAAAATATCGTATCACAAAGTGCTATATGCCCGGAATATTAACGCTCGACAAAATGATACTTAACTTGACCCATACACCAATTCATAGGTCTAACTTAACTCATGGAACTTCCTTGATAAATACAAAAATAATAAAAGAGATTATTAATAAAAAGGATCAAGTCATTATAATCTACCACTAGCCTTGTCTCAAATCACTCGAATCACCTACTAACTCAAAATGAAACCAAATTGAGTTTATTCGGATTTATTTGGATCTTTTGAGTTATTTGCTTTTATTTGGATTCAGTCGTTTGTCGCGTAATTAGAAACTGGGGTCGTGAAGATTCAGTGGATCCAGCGAGATCAAGCCCGAAGTGAAGATAGAGACCAAAAGCTCAGGAGAAAGCATTGTGTGAGCTCAAGACAGCGGTAAACCGCGCCAGGCGAGTCAATACTTTCATGTTGAACCTACATTTTCTGTAAATTATTTTGGTTTAAATTATCAAATTGCATGCTGTTATGTTATATGCAAATACATGTTAATTTAAGATTCTAGATTACATGGCTATTGTTTACCTTGAATAATATTACACCTACTTTGGAATATTTGAATATGTGAACATTGTCGCCCTAGAAAAATTATAATAGTAACCTTTCGAAAAAAAGTCTCTAAATATATGCCATGCTTAGTATTGTTTAGATACTTATGGGCGCGAGAGCGCCCAAGCATAACTTTTAATCTTGAGAAAAATTGGTTGGGCAGTCATGGTGGTAATGACTGATGTATGTTGGATATGGTTATTTTATATTTCCAAAAACCTCAAATTGCTTATTTATCTGGGCGGATGGTTCGGGGGTATGGTGCAGGGGTGCACGAGAGTGTGGTTTGTGGTAGAACCGCCCAGATACTACTAAGGACTGAATCTTGTCATGACCTCCTATATAAAACAGTACAACCACAAATCTGTAAAGTACAACTTGGCTTAGTAGATTTACCGGACCCTGAAAGTCATCCTTCCAGGAGGAGGTGTGGGGTAGTGCAAGCGGCTGTCTAGGTGACGGCTTGAATGGAACACTCGCAGAGGGTGAAGTTCTGCTGTGGCGGGCTAGCAGGGGACGTAGCCAGCTGCTAGACGTTCAGAAGGAGAACATCCCGCACAACGTATAGGACCCACCGCAAGTGGGAGTGACCCATAGGGTGAAATGATAGAAGGGGCGAGATACTTTGAACGGTCACTGTGATAGTCTGCTCAACCACATGTCTAAGGCATCGTGTGGGGCAACGAGTTGATTGTCTCTTGTGGTGAAAGTGTACAAACTCTGCAGAGTCAAAACTATTCGAATAGCCGTGCCCACGGTCAAGGGCGGACATGGGAACTTAACCGGATATAGTTCTATTTCAAAAACTTTATGGGTGAGAATGGAAAAAGTGGAGGGCAGTGGAAAGCCTTGATTTGAATTGTCCTGGGTGTCGTCCCAGTGGTAAGTTAAGCGGCTATAACGCTGAAACATGCCATATGGTGCAGATGCCATGTAACGGAGGATGGAATCTGGATCACTATTATTGTTGTATTTTCTTGAACATTATGCTTTTGTTCAAAACTGCTAGGTCTCAGGAAATTTCTATGTATTATATTTTTGAATAATGGAAACATTTCTCACAAATAAAACGTCAGGAAGAATAAATAGAGTCGTAAGAAAGGAATATGGCTGTTTATGGTAATCACATAAAGAAGTTGGTGGATTCATGATTGATCATAAGAGGGATAATGATAGTGCGGAGTCTAGGAGAAATAAATTTGGTGGAGCCCAAATGGATTTATAGACTAGATAGATGAATTATATGATTTTTGGAGTATTAGGAAATGCAAAGGTAATGGTTGGATTACAACACCGATATTTGTTATAAATTCTTGGGAGATGTTGACAATATTGGGATTGATAGGATTCGAACAATTTCTAGATGGATGAATGGAGAATTTCTGGAAAATTTGGAGATATGAAAATAACTATGGGAGATTAATCTTGATCAATGATATTCTTGGTGGATGTATACTAGTAAATTAATTAGAGACAGAAAGTTGAAAATAAGATTGATTATTGGGAGAACAAATTATGGTTTTGGATCAATAACAAAAATGATTGAATTATTAGGAAGTCCCGATGCGAATGATTGGTGGATTGCATAATTGATGATAATCGCTGTTTAAGAGTCATAGATAGCAATCAATATGGAAAGAGCATGATTGGTGGACTGCTTAAATGATGTCATTCGCTGTTTGGAGTCTTAGACAACAATCAATAAAGAAAGTGTATTTTGGTGGATTAAGTCGATTATGGTAGTCACTAGGTGGTGTATAGGCAATAACAATAACACTATGATGAAATAATAACAAAGCTACTAAAAGCGATTTTTGGCAAATAAAATAACCCGAGCCTCTCCTTTGTTAAGCCATGCATACTATTTATTTGCATTCTGTGTATTGGCTCGCGGAGCACGGGGTTGGAGTGCTCACACTCGCTTTTGCGACAAAATTCAGCATCAGGAACCAAATCACCTCGCCTCAGCAACAAGATTGGACAAGTGGCGTAAAAGATGAAGATGTCAAGGGCTAGGTCGCGCACCTCCGGTTGGTCTGCTGTGGGCATGTCTGAAGGTCCCACTGTGTGCTTCGTTCTTCATTGCTGCAATTTATTGATTTCGGTTTAATCGCCCATGAGTAAGTTTACTATTATATTTACGCTTCCGTATGATATGTACTTTGATATTCGAATCAGAATCTGTGAGCACTATCTACTGATCCAGGGAATAGTGCGGTGGAATCACAGAAGATTCTGGATTGTAAAATCTGGGTCTGACAGTACGGCATGGTGCATTGTGCATAGGTTGGCTGGGTAGCGTAGCAGAGTAGGACGTGGCCAGTGGAATCCGCGGTGGAGACATGATGATGCGGGAGCACAGAGCATGGCTGTCAACAAAGAGGAGAAATGATGGGCGTGGTATCACAACGATGAGCATGGTGTCAAAAACCAGTGACCAATGAATATGGTTTCTCAGGCTGTTGGAGGTGGAAGAAAGGTATTGCAAGTGGGGCCACACTCAGTAGTGAGAGAGACAAAAGGTTAGGTGATCTGAGAGGTTTGGGTAATTGTTAGGCACATCAGATGAGCTCAAAAAATTATAAAAATTTTGTGAAAACTCCTGACATAGTGCGGATGATTGTGTAAATTTTTCAGAGTTTTGCTTTCTCTTGATTTTTGTAGAAAAATCTGAGAAGGCTTCTATTTGAATTTAAATATACTTATTTGATTTAAATAATTTTAAAACTTGCTTTAACATTTATTTTTAGTGCCAAAGTTATACTCGTGGGTTTTTAGGATAGTTTCCACCATACTTTCTCTTATGCCACTTTTAACCATCTTTTCTAATAACAAATTTCAATTTCAATTTATGTTCAAATTGATTTTAGAATTTTTGGCTTTTAGTTAACAGATTTTATTTTTCATCTTTGAATTGTTTGGCAAAACCAAATCAGAAATCTAGGAATAATTCGAATAACACCAAAGGAAATAAAAGGTTTTAAAATTTTCATATTTTTGTTAATTCCCAAATAAAAAATTCTCAGATAAATGTCAAAATTTTAAATAACACTAAAATACAATTGAAATATTTTAATTAATAGTTTTTTAATGACTCCCAAATTTGGGATGTTACAACATCATTGTTGTGTAGTACTGCAGAGGTGTAGAGGACAAATTTTGATGAAGTAGAGGAATGCAAATCGTTGATGGTGCAAGCACACTGGGAGGAGGCCATGGCTGGTGCCAGATCTTGCGAGCTCTTGCGATGGCTTGAACGAAGACAAGATGTGATAATTTTAGATATAACCGACTGTAGAATAAATAAATTTTAATTGCTTATGCCATATTAAGTTATGAGCAAATAAATTACTTCTCTGAGCAGCTAGAAGCAAGTATCCTTCAACCAAGTAAAGTCCAACCCACAAAAAAGGCATGATGTATATCAAGAAAAAGAGATCATATTAAACTAGGCAAAATTTTCTATAGTTCCCTAAAAATGTTTCAATGCTCTCAATAACTACAGACAAATCTCCAAATGCTTGTCGCAATTATGATTTCCTGGGAAAAGCAAAAGTTCAGAAAACATAACAAGACCAAAGTTCCATGTCAAATTTGTGCTCTCCCAAAAGTTGGTTAGCATGTTGACATAACCTCATATCCACCCACTAATTCCACTTCAAATTGTTCTTCGATCACAAAGATTTCCCTATGCTGCCAAAAGACCACAAAAAATAACAAAGTTTGCACCATCCAAGTCAAATTTTTAGGAAGAACTAAAGACCTAGCAGCATTTCTCTACAACAACAATACAATAACCAAACAATTGGAACCCCACAAGCATGTCAATACCAAATTGCAAATGTAGGCCAGAAAGAAAAGACCTAGGTCACGCAAGATCTGCTAAAGAATGGGTCCAATCTGATTAAATACATCTACTCTGATTCAAAATAGTTCCATAGATCAAAAGCAAGGGGCAGCATTACCAAGAACCTAGAATCGAGAAATTGGAAGGGGAAAGTAGAAGGAAGCACAAGGACAAGAGAGCCACTCACCAAATCAAGTAGCTAGTAGGCATGTAGAGCTTAGGGCACCCGTAGCTCAGCACAACAACAGAAGTGGAGGAGACGAAGAAGGTGACAGAGGTGAGGTGTGGGGAGGGGAGGAGGAGGAGGCGTGCAGGGTAGGGAGGAGGCAGTGGAGGTGAAGGGTAGGGAGGGGAGGAGGAGGCATGCGGGGTGGGGAGGAGGTGGCGGAGGTGAGGGGGAGGGAAGGAAGAGGAGGAGCTGTCTGAGATCTAATCTAATCCTACAGGAGAGATCGGGTTTCACGAATCATTTTTTAGAAAAAGGAGTGGGGAGAAAGAATGTACCATCGCCAACTCCTCTTTTTAAATAGTAGAGATGACAGAAAACTTCACCTAGCAAACATGGTCAATAAAATTTAGAGCTTTGTCCATGACTCCGTGTATTCTTGCATCAGATTGGTTGGTGATAGTGGAATCATATGGGACCTACTAGGTTGAAAGCTCGGATGTGAGGTCAGGGGATCGATGTCGTGGCAGCAATCTCCTCAGAGCTACACACAGACGGTGGTAGGCTTTGGGACACTAGGAGTGTCCATGGCACCGCTGATGGTACATTACTGCAGGCTGTGATCGGGAGGAGATGGTGAGGTTGCTGAGACACCCCAGATGGATGGGGTTGATCAGCCGATGACGTGGAAGATGGAAAATAAAGGCCATAGCCATCGCCTCTAGGCAGCGAAAAGTTCTAGAAGGTAAGCCATTCACTGCTGACAAGCACGCGATGCATGACGGTTTCGCTGCCGAAGGTTGAGCGCTACTGGGAAGAGGCATGTGAAATTGAGCTAGGCTTACTGGATTTGCTTGGTTTCCATGGGCCGGTTGGTTGGATTAGTACTAGCATGGAAAGGCGGATTGGACGTTGAAACTATAATCCAACGGCCAGATTCTTAAGTGATGACGTTGTGCACTCTTAGATGATAGATATAGGTTTAATTACCGCCAATGGGGATTACCTATATAGTATCATAGGATGCAAAAAGAATTAAATCAGGTTCAAAAATTATTATACCAACTATTTGAATGGCACATTAAGTTGTTAATTTTTTCTTTCTTAATTAGTTCTGCAAGCAAAGTAGTTACATATGATCATCTGCAGGTGGTGCCCAACCAACATCATGGAGAGAAACAAGAATAGAACTGTTTGCACATTTGGCACCATAGCGCATTTTTTTTAAAAAATTTGGCCCTCAGACACCCGTCTTTGCAATTCTAGCCCCATCCCTGAGCTTGGTAGGTGACACATGTCTCCTGCCACACCACCATAACTTGATAGGAGGGCTAGAGTGTGACAGGCAGCGCTAGCGTGGTAGGCGAGGAGGGCACACACGAGCTAGTCGGGCCCACAGGCCCGCTGAGCTACCCTTGCTTGGCAGGACTTGCCGATCTGCCATGGCTCAATAGCTTCTATTGAGCAACCTAGATCGACAAGGTCTGGGCTAGCTCAGCAGGTCGTGCCACAGGCCAGTTGCCCCATTTATCCTTTTTTATACTAACTAGCTGAATGTCCATACTTTGCTATGGATAAAAAATCATCTATTTTTAGGAATTTTTTAGGAAGATGCAAGGGGGAGTTTGGAAGGATAGATGAGCCACAAACACCAACTCCCTCTTTTAAGTAGAACATATACATGATTGAATAAAATTGTAGCAATGGACCATGTCGAGCTTGCCATAACACTTCGTAATGAAGGAGTGGATTACACGGCGTGTAGGGTTTGGTTAAGTGTGTATGTTTGTCTCATAGCACAAATAATAACATGCACAGACCATCAATTCCAACTACACTGTAAGATACTTGCAGGCCTAACCTAACAAAAACGACATTTATTGAAAAAATTGTAATTTGGCTTAAGGGGGAATGGCCCTAGGTGAAAATATTAAACCATAGGGCACCCACATGGTGGGGCGGTCATCCAGGCACCGTGGACATGGCTGGTTGTCATAGTAGTGGCAGGCGAAATTGTAGCTTTGGTTGGCACAGCAGCAATATGGGTGGTAGTCATTGCCGAGGTGGACCACCTCCTCATTGTTCTTCTCCCTGATCCTCTACCTATGGAGCTTGTTGTTGTTGGTCCTCTCGGTCTGGAACTCCTCCTTCAACTCTTATAAGTGGATTTGGAGAGTGTCTCGGACCTAGAGACAACACCTCCAAATCCTCTGTGTAAATTACACAAGCCTAGGATTAACTAGTGCATTAGGCACTCCAAGAACCTCCCACATTAATCAAACCAGGCACTCCAAGATAGTTCCCATGTTAAAAAAAATCTAGCCATCTATCTGATGAACTTGAATTATTACGTCTCAGATTAAAAAAAAGTCTATGTGAAGTACAATCCAAATTAAAAAAAAATTGGAATAAAAAATTACTAATTTGACTTCTATATGAATTCCAAAGTAAGTACCAAAAAACTAAAATCCAGAATAATAATAAAATAGAAATAGAAATTAGATTTTTATACAAATTCCAGCCTAAAATTGAGAAAAAAATCCCAAGCCAAGCATAGAAAAAATGCAAATTCGAAATATATAATTAAAGGGTGATGAGAGATTTCATTTGCATGTGAATTCCAAACCTAATCCAAAAATATTAAAGTTTGTAAACCTATACTGATTATGTACTCCAAGGAAGCTTCTACTTTAAACGGATGCTTTGGACACTTTGCCGATGATATGCTCATGCCTCATTAAAAACTCCAATCGAAAACCCAATGTAAAAAGGGTAAGAAAAGAGTGCGTAGCTCATGTTTTTGCCATTGAACATGCTATCTTATTAAAAACCATCACATAAGAAACCTAATTGGACAAAACTCAAACAAGGGAAAAAGAGTATAACGTTATTTTCATCCCAATGGTGAATATATGAATATCGTATATCTCCCTCTGCAAACAACAAATCTTTGTGTATTCCCATACCAATATCCCGGACTGGTTTCTCAAAACTTGGTCCTGGCCAGGCCTTAGTAAACAAATCCACAAGATTGTCACTTGTTTGGATTTTCTGTATTTCTATATTCCTATTCTCCTACTACTCATATGGGTAGAAATGTTTAAGGAGTATATATTTGTCATATGCGTCTTGACATTGCTATTCTTCATCTGTGCAATGCAAGCTGGATTATCCTCATAGAGGACTATGGGAGTTTTATCCACCTCTACACCATAAGTGATGAGGACATCTCTACTTCAAGTGTGCATCAAGAAGCTAGTCATGAGGCTCCTACAGGTCCTATGACAAGAGCAAGAGCTAAGATGCTACAACAACAGGAGTTTTTTTTCTTAGAGAATTTCCTAGTGCTTTATATGAGAATGGTATACTACCTCATGCAATTATTTTGTGCATTCTCAGGTTTGAACATTGTCAAGCCTTTGGAACCGCGAGGGAGGAGAGGGAGGCCGGAGCCAAAGCGATGGAGGAGAAGCTCACGTGGGTCAAGCAAGAGGAGAAAAGCTCAAGAATTCAAGCCCAATTCGGATCTCCCACTAGCCCAACCGAAATTCATCTCAGAATCAACTCGGAATTCAATTGGATTCAGTTCGGGACAGCCCAACAGACCTGTAATAAAAAAGGCCATAACTTTCACATACGGAGTCCGATTTGGGTGTTCTTGGACTTGTTTGAAAGATTATTCCAAGGCCCACACAATGGGTATGGTTCCCGATTCAGAAGACATATGGTTGTGCCGCTATGGCCGAAACAATGTGACGGATTTAAGTTAGGTTTTCCTTTTGTGTGTTTTAGGGTCTTAGCCGAATTAGAGTTTGATTCGGCATGTCTAGCCGGCCCTAGGCCGTGCGTGAGTCATGGAGGGCGCCTTAAGTACCCTTGCCCCTCCCTTGTATCGAGTAGACCACTTTTGATAATAGAATACTCTTATTTTTCTGTTGGCCAGACCAACTTGAGGGAATTGGGAGTTCGCTGAAATCAAGATCGTTCAACCTTTCCACTGAGAATTGGGAGCACGATAGAACTTCATCGGTGGTCATGAAATTCAACACGTGAGGTTGGGCGAATTATAGAGTGCTAACTCTTGCATTGGCAACGGGGGATCACTACGGTTCATCAAATCCACGTGAGTATCTTGATCCTACGTCGAGAAGATCGGGCGACCCCGTATCATCTTGGTATCAGAGCGCGGTTTACTTGATAGGATTATTTACCCTTACCTTTAGATTGATTTACTTCTGTTCCTATAGTCCATTAAAACCAAAAATTGCCACAAAAAATCCGAACCTTTAGATTAATCTGTTATTTCGCATGAGTTTTATTTGGTTTTAGTCCATTAGAATTTTTGTTTAGGTGCTGATCTTTGTGTTCCTTTGCATAACTTGATCTTGTGTCCACGTGAAACCTAAAAAAATCCACTGGTTGAATTCCTTAATTAGCGTCCACAAAATGTAGATTCAATTTACTCTTAGAGTCGAATCCGAGTCTACAACCTCTCCAAGGGCAATCCGAGTACCACCCTAGAATCCAAGTCAGTTTTGGTTAGCTGTCCACTTTCGAAACCGTTTGGAATTCTACCATCCGAAACCAACTCTAGGGAAGTGCTTCGTTGGTTGCCTTGCCGTGTGCAATAACCGAACAACATACATACGAGCTTCACTTATATCCTTTGAATACTTGAGACTAGTCATTGATATTGCATTGAGGGCTGCTCTTGAATACTTATAACTAAACATTGGGCTTGCGCATCACCTACTCTAGCCAATCAAAAAAATTTCAAAGTTTAGAGAGAGAGAGATTACCTTTATACCCTACCTTCCACAAAAAGTTTGTGAGACATATATCTCAATAGACTCAGAAAGTGATTTAAAGATATTTGGGTGAGCGGCAAGGTAGCAAAAAAAAAGAGGCGAGCAAAAAAAAGAGAGAAAAAAGTGAGAGAAGGCTGATTTGGGTGAGTGGTTCTAGTTCATAGTTTGAGTTTGAGTCACTAAAATTCTTGAGCAATCTTGTGCCCTCTATTCTCCTTATGGCAATTGGCCAGTGTCTCTCCTAGTACTTGATGCAAAACGAGCTATTTCATTATTACTTTCAGATTGCTTCCAGCTAGCTCATTCCTTTGTTTGCATTAAGTCACATTTATCTTTGCATGTGCGTTCATATACTTTACTTAAACCTATTGAATCAGCACTTGGGCAAAGTTTGTAGCTTGGATTATTACTTAATCTTACAACATCGTGAAATTCAAATTGTGTAGGATAAACACTTTCATACCAACCTCCACCATATAATCGTTGTTGTGCAAGTAGTGAACACTCTTAAATTCACTTGATCATCACTGTGCTGTTGTCACTTCTACTAGGTGTAAGTTTTTATTGGCCTTAATTTACTTCGGAAGGGTAAGAACTTTACTTGGGAGAGAAAACAGTGAGATTGAGTGATTTCCATAAAGCATTATTCTACATAGCTATTTGTTTCTTGCATAGCTAACCATGTCAGGTGGAGGAGAACACCATGATGAGAGTGGTGAGACAAATGAAACTCAAGTATTCATCAAGCAATATCAATTTGGGGCACTCTGTGAACACTTTCAACGTGAGCTACGCTAAGGGCTTGATCAACTCCATGAGAAGCATGATGCTTTTGCTGATCAAATTGCAAGGGAGATGCAAAATATGGAGATACAAGCTGATGAAAATGTGCGCCAATTGCGGGAGGACATTGGAACCCTCGCTAGGCTCATACAAGCTCGTAATGGTGGCGATGAAGCAAGTGTTCAAGGAGGAGAAGCTGCTGCACATGTACCTCCTGCACCACAACACCGAGTGGCGGCCAACGTGGTGCGTCCACCACAACTCGGAGGACGAGGAGGAGGCCATGGAGGGCGTGGCCAAGGCCTAGGTGGAGGCCGTGGTGGTGCTGCACATGCGATGGAATGGGATGGTGATTTTGCTTTGCATTACAATGACCATTATCGTCGTCCACGCAATGAAGATGATGGATTGGGCAAGCTCAAGTTTTCCATGCCCAAGTTTGCAGGTGGGATTGATCCCGTGGAGTATCTCACTTGGGAATTGAAGGTTGACAAAATATTCCGTATGCATCACTATACGGATGAGAGAAAGATACAATTGGCATCACTTGAGTTTGAAGGTTACGCTTTGGATTGGTGGGGACAAGTCATTACTTAAAGAGCTGAGAATGGAGAAGACCCTGTTGCATCATGGCAAGAGATGAAGCGAGAAATGAGAGCCCGTTTTGTTCCTCATCATTACAAGCGTGATCTATTTGATAAATGCAGAATATGAAGCAAGGAGCACATTCTGTGGAGGAGTACTACAAGGAGATGGAGCTAGCCATGATTCGAGCCAAGGTTCAAGAACAAGAAGAGCAAACCATGGCACGTTTCCTCTCAGGTTTGAACCATCAAGTCAAAAGAATTGTCAATTTTCAGTCTTATAACAATCTTTATGAGTTAGTGCATCAAGCTACAAAGGCAGAACAATAATTGCAAGAGGATGCTAAGTTTGCAAGATCAACGTCCTTTGCTGCCCGTACACCGTCCAGTGGAGGAAGATATGGTTCCAAATCACAAATAAGCCAAAGAATAGCTCCAAGTGGTGATTCAAGCTTTCGCCCATCATCTAGCAAGAAGGAAGAAGTCACTCCAAGTGCAAGGAAGCCATCAAATCCAGTAGCTAGTGGTACCTGTTCTGTAGGTTCTACAGCAAAGAGTAGCGGCATACAGTGCTTCAAATGCCTTGGACGTGGTCATATGTATAAGAATTGCCCAAATAACAAGGTGATGTTGATATTAGAGAATGGGGAATATGATTTTGCAAGTGAAGAAGAGAATGATCACCATACTGATTTAGGGACATATGATGATGCACATGAGGAGGAACAAGACATACAATATTGTGATCCCGATGTTGGTCCAATACTTGTGTGTGCGCCGATGGTGTTGAGTGTGCAACCAAAGCCTTCCCATGAATAGCGCTGCAATTTATTCCATACAAGAGCTCAAGTTAGCAAGGATGGTAAATTTTGCAAGGTAATCATTGATGGAGAGATTTGTCATAATTTGGCTAGCAAGAAGCTTTGTAATAAACTTGTTTGAAGTACAAGAAATATCCACATCCATATTAGATCAAGTGGCTGCATGAGAGAGGTTCATTGAGTGTGGGATACACCGTGGATGTTGAATTTGAAATTGTCACTTATCGTGATACGGTGGAGTGTGATGTGGTGCCTATGGATGTATGTCACTTGCTGCTAGGAAGGCCATGGCAATATGATCGTGCTGTGCTTCATGATGGAAGAACTAATCAATACAAGTTTTGGTGGAACAACAAGTGATGCTACGACCATTGACTCCTTCTCAAATTGTAAATGATAATGTACAAAAAATTGAAGTGCAAGTTGAAAATGAGAAAGGGAGAGAACAAAAGAGTGTGATTCCACAAAAGGTGAGTGAAAGCAACAAACCAAAATAGAGAGGTAAAAGCAAGAGTGAGGGAGAGAAAAACTTACTCATGATAGCCACAAATCTGATCTGAGAGAGGTGCAAGATGATCCCGCTTTGTTGCACCTTGTATTGCTGTACAAGGATGCATTACTTTCTACTAATGATTTAACATCTCTTCCTAGTGCGGTTCTCAAGTTTTGCAGGCTTACGACGACGTGTTTTCGGAGGAGGTGCCCGCTGGTCTACCACCTATTCGAAGCATTGAGCATCAAAATGACTAGTCCCGGGAGCCCCTCTTCCCAACCGGCCGCCGTACCGCACCAATCCAGAAGAAACAAAGGAGATTCAGTGCCAAGTGCAAGCACTTGGACAAAGGGTACGTACGCAAGAGTCTTAGTCTTTGTGCCATTCCTGTTATTCTTGTTCCTAAGAAAGATGGTACTTGGAGAATTTGCGTAGACTGTAGAGCTATTAACAACATAACTGTTCGCTATCATCATTCTATTCCTAGGTTAGATGATATGATTGATGAGTTAAGTGGTTATACTATCTTTTTTAAGATTGACTTGCGTAGTGACTACCATCAAATAAGAATGAAACATAGTGATGAATGAAAAACTGCTTTTAAAACAAAATTTGGCTTGTATGAATGGTTAGTGATGCCTTTTGGATTGTCCAATGCTCCTAGTACATTCATGCGTTTAATGAACCATGTTTTGAGACACTTAATGGGAAAATTTGTGGTAGTTTACTTTGATGATATTTCTCATATATAGCCGCTGTTTGGATGATCATGTTGAACACATCCAACAAGTGATAGAAGTGCATAGGAAAGAACGCTTGTATGCCAATCTTGAGAAGTGTACTTTTTGCACTAGTAAGGTAGTGTTTCTAGGCTATGTTGTTTCAGCTCATGGAATTGAAATGGATGAATCTAAAATTAAAGCTATTAGAAATTGGCCAATTCCTGTGAATGTTAGTCAAATTTGTAGCTTCCATGGGCTTGCTAGCTTTTATCGGCGATTTGTGAAAGACTTTAACATCATTGCTGCCCCATTTAATGAATTAACTAAAAGGGGGGTGATTTTTGAGTGGGGAGAAAAACAAGACAAAGCTTTTGTTGAATTAAAGAAGTGTTTGACTGAAGCACCATTGCTTGCTTTACCTGATTTCACAAAAACTTTTGAGTTGAATGTGATGCTAGTGGAATAGGTATTGGTGGTGTTTTGATGCAAGACAGAAAACCTATTGCATATTTCAGTGAGAAACTTCATGGTGCACAATTGAATTATCCTGTTTATGATAAGGAACTATTGCTCTTGTATGTGTGTTGGAAACTTGGCAACATTATCTTTTGCCTAAGAAATTCATAATACATTCTAATAATGAATCTTTGAAATACTTAAAGGGCCAAGCGAAATTGAATCATAGACATGCTAAGTGGGTAGAATTCATGGAGACCTTTCCATACATGTCAAATACAAGAAAGGCAAAGAGAATATGGTAGCTGATGCATTATCTAGAAAATATGTGCTTTTAACTCAGTTGGAGGTAAAGGTACTAGAGTTGGAAAGTTTGAAAGATTTATATACTTCTGATTATGAATTTGCAGCACCATATTCTAATTATAAAGATGGGAATAGGTGGGATAAATTTCACATTCATGATGGTTTTCTCTTTCGCATGAATAAGCTATGTGTTTCGGATTCATCTATGCGTTTGTTATTGTTGCAGGAATCTCATGCAGGAGAATTGATGGGGCATTTTGGGAGAGAGAAGACTTACATTATGTTGGCTGATCACTTCTATTGGCCAAAGATGAGGCGAGACGTCGAGTGGTTCGTTCAAAGATGCATCACATGCCATAAGGCGAAGTCAAAACTCAATCCACATGGTTTGTATACTCCACTTCTTATTCCTAGTGCTCCTTGGGAAGATATTAGCATGGAATTTGTGTTAGGACTGCCTAGGACCAAGAGGGGGAGGAATTCAGTCTTTGTTGTTGTGGATAGGTTCTCTAAAATGGCACATTTTATTCCCTGTTATAAGAGCGACGATGTGTCGCATATAGCTGACTTGTTTTTCAGGGAGATTATGAGATTGCATGGAATGCCAAGAACCATTGTTTCAGATCGTGACGACAAGTTCATGAGCTACTTTTGGAAGACTTTGTAGGCTAAGCTTAAGACAAAGTTGTTGTTTTCAATGACTTATCACCCACAAACAAATGGGCAAACGGAGGTGGTGAACCGCACACTTTCAATGCTGCTACGTACCATGATAAAGAAGAACTTGAAAGAGTGGGAAGATTGTCTACCACATGTGGAGTTTGCATATAACAGGGCGGTACATTCTACAACTCAATTGAGTCCATTCGAGGTGGTGTACGGCTTCAAACCAATTACGCCCCTTGATTTACTTCCACTCCCACTACAAGAATGTACAAATATTGGAGGCTTCTAAACGTGCTGATTTTGTGAAAAAGCTCCATGCCACAACCAAAGAGGTAATCGAAAAGAATGTACGTGCTTATGCTTTCAAAGCTAACAAGTCTAGAAAGAAAAAGCTTTTTGAACCAAGTGATTTAGTGTGGGTACACCTTCGCGAAGATCGCTTTCCGCAGAAGCGTAGATCCAAATTGATGCTCCGTGGTGATGGACCTTTTAAAGTTCTTGCCAAGATCAATGACAATGCATACAAGATTGAGCTTTCAAGTGATGACTATGGGGTAAGTTCTACATTTGATGTTGCTGATTTATCACTCTTCTTTGGACAAGATTGTACAGAGTCGAGGTCGACTCCTTTTCAAGAGGGGGAGGATGATGAGGACATCTCTACTTCAAGTGTGCATCAAGAAGCTAGTCATGAGGCTCCTACAGGTCCTATGACAAAAGCAAGAGCTAAGCTGCTACAACAACAGGTGCTTTTATTTCTTAGAGAATTTCCTAGTATTTTAGATGAGAATGATATACTACCTCATGCAAATATTTTGTGCATTATCAGGTTTGAACATTGTGAAGCCTATGGAACTGCGAGGGAGGAGAGGGAGGCCGGAGCCAAAGCGATGGAGGAGAAGCTCACGTGGGTCAAGCAAGAGGAGAAAAGCTCAAGAATTCAAGCCCAATTCGGATCTCCCACAAGCCCAACCGAAATTCATCTCAGAATCAACTCGGAATTCAATTCGGATTCAGTTCGGGACAGCCCAACATACCTGTAATAAAAGGCCATAACTTTCACATACGGAGTCCGATTGGGGTGTTCTTGGACTTGTTTGAAAGTTTATTCCAAGGCCCACACAATGGGTATGGCCCCAGATTCAGAAGACATACGGTCGCGCCGCTATGGCCGAAACAATGTGATGGATTTAAGTTAGGTTTTCCTTTTATGTGTTTTAGGGTCTTAGCCGAATTAGAGTTTGATTCGGCATGTCTAGCCGACCCTAGGCCATGCGTGAGTCATGGAGGGCGCCTTAAGTACCCTTGCCCCTCCCTTGTATTGAGCAGACCACTTTTGATAATAGAATACTCTTGTTCTTTCTGTTGGCCGGACTAACTTAAGGGAATTGGGAGTTCGCTGAAATCAAGATCGTTCAACCTTTCCGTTGGGAATTGGGAGAGCGATAGAACTTCATCGGTGATCGTGAAGTTCAGCACGAGAGGTCGGGCGAATTATAGAGTGCTAACTCTTGCATTGGCAACAGGGGATCACTACGGTTCATCAAATCTACGTGAATATCTTGATCCTACATCGAGAAGGTCGGGTGACCCCGTATCAATAATACTCTTGGATATAATGAATTAGTCTTCTAAGTCATATACACTCTCTAGTCGTCTCATATAGTGCAACAATCTCAACATGATTAGTTGACTTGGTGACAATTGATTATTTTACAGATCTCTAAGAAATAGGTGTAGAACCACTTAGAAAGACATATCCAGTCTATGCTTTGGCATTATGGGGATTAGAAAGATACTTTCTTTATTGTTATGTGAATTGATACCTCATGCACCACCTAATTTGTGTCAATTAGGAGAAAAAGGAAAAATTCTAACTATAGATATGGTAATTACAAAAGCTAGTAGGTACCCGCACGTTGTTGTAGGATGCTAGGATAATAAAATGGACAAAACATTAAGAAAGCTGTACTGAGGGTATTTTTAGGGCCTGTTCTTTAACGGCTTCTAAAAGCGGTTTTTGACTTTTGCTATAGTACCTGACTTTCAAATGGAGTATTTTCTTAAGATTGGATGTATAAGTTAATTGTAGTACACGTTAAAAGTCCAACATCTGTATCAACTAAAATCGCAAGCGAGTATCTCTCTCTCCCCGTAATTTTTGTCGCAAACAACTAAAATTCAAAAATTTCAATCAAAAGTAGTAAGTTGCAGCCATATCAAACAGTCCCTTAGGCTAAAAAGGAAAACAATATTTATAAGAAGTTAGAGTTCGGAATCAAGAAATACACACGTTTTGAGGCATGGTGAGACATTATAAAAGAGATTGCTTTCAGAAGTAAATCGCATACACTCGCATATATATGTTGTAGGGTATATTAAGGTTGAGATGGCCTAGATGGTTTAGACCAAACCAAAGGCTTTGAAGCAAATTATGTTATCTCCATGATAAGAGAAAATTGCATTGTCCTAAACTTATGAGGTTGTGCCACTTTAGTCCGATATATTGTATTTTACTTTCTGGACTCTCTAAACTTGTCTCCATTTGCACGGCAAGTCATTTTAGCCGTTTGGTCACAAAATTGGCTGATGTGGCTGCTTAGGTGGCACTTGGAATGTCACGAGCTGCTCCTTCAGTGATCTATTCTCATTCTCCTTGTCTAGAAGTAGAGCTTCCAGCCCAACATTACGCTGCTCATACTACGACAGCCTCCCCTCCAACTCCTGGATCTGGCACCGGAGCCACGTTGCCTCAGCGTCCGTGTTCACCACTCGCCACAGAACACCTCCACCTTAACAAATACCTACACTGTATTGAGTTCATTAATTAGAACACAACAAAATCAAACTTTTCCAATTGAATTCTGTCAACTTGTCTACTATCTTTACTATATAAAAGAAGGAGTTGGTGGTTGGTACGGCCTCTTCCACCTCTTCTGATAAAAAAAATGTATGTTGACTGACGTGTAGGCCACCCCATCACGCATTCGCGTCCCCCTCTGGCCCTCCCCACTCCTCCCGAACCGCCCCCACCTCTCCCGAACCCGTGCGCTCCTCCCCTTGGATTTCGCCGCCGCCTCCTCCCCCGTCGCCTCCTCCCCCCCACCCCTCCTCCGCCTCCTCCTCCCCCACCCCTCCTCCGCTGCTCCCAATTCCCCCCGAATCCCGTGGCTCCCCCACGTTCTCCGCCGTCTCCCCACGTTCTCCGGCCCTGTTCTCCGCGTCTCCCCACCTCCTCCTCCCCCCGCTCCGCCGTTCTCCGCCGCTCCATCCTCGCCTCCTTCCCTCCCTCCTCCGCCGCTCCGTCCTCGCCTCCTCCTGTCCCTCCGCCGCTCCGTCCTCGCCTCCTCCCCACCCCGCGCCGCCGCCTCCCCCGCTCCTCCGCTCTGCCGCCTCCTCCTCCCCCGCTCCACCGCTGCCTCCTCCTCCCCCACCCCTCCGCTCCGCTGCCGACCCCCGCTGGCCTCGTCCTCGTCGCCATCGCCGCAGTCGTCGGGGTCCAAGGCGCCCATGGTGGCCGTGGACGGGTTTGCCTCGGGGGTGGTGATCTGCGCCGCCACTCTCCCCTCCCTCATCCCTCCCGATCCGCGCCGCAACCATCGGCCTCGTCATCCTCCTAAATGACGAGCACGGCCGCGCCATTCGACGGCCGCGCGGACGGGGCATCGACTTGTGGCTGCGACATTGGTAGCAGCGTCAAGGATTCGAGTCCGCGGCGACGTCGTAGATTGAAGCCGGTGGCGGACGGGGACTGGCGACAACGCCAATAAGGCCGCCACCACCATTGAAGCCGCTGTCTGCGCGAACTGCTATCCATGCAGTCGCTAGGACATGGCCGAAGGGAGTAAGGGACGAGGACGGCAGCAGCGCGGCCGAGGAAACCAGCGCAGGCGGTAGCCTCAGGCGAGCACTGCGGATGCACCCTCACGCGCTGTGGATGGTGCGGGGAAAGCGAGGTAGGGAGCGGCGGCAACGCGCTCCTCGCCGTCGGCCAGGTCATCGCCGACCTCAACTTCATCCGCAAGGTCTACTTCTCCTCCGAAGGCAGCTGAGTCATGGACGGTGAGCACAAATTAGCACACCAATATTTAGTATACTTTCCATTCCATGCTTACCTTCCATAGATTTTTTTTGACAATTTTCTATTTATTATGGGAACAAAGTTCTTAACGAGCAAAGCGATTGGCCCTGCTCAACTCCATTCAGAAAAACTCTTGAACATGCTTAGGAGTTAGGATGGATCCTAGCTTGGTGAGGAAAATCGGCTGTTTCGATTACCAGGTTGCCTCAGATGCTTCGCTGAGTTTGCTGTTTATACTGATGTTCCTGTTCAGTATGTGTTAGGGAACAGAAGAAGAGTCTAGGATATATTTTGAGACTATATTTTGGCTGGCATGACAAAGAGGGGTGAAACTGCAACTTTGATTTCTCATGATATGGTCCAACGATATCAGTGTTTTTGGTAAAGCTCGGCCACCTTCTTGATATAAGAGTATTCATAGTGATCTACCGCAATACCATGCAATTAGTAAAGCTTACATTGTTCCCGGATAATATTAAAACGGCAATTACATAGGCCGTGAATTGTTCTGTAACCTCCGCTTGGAACCGATGGTAATTTGTAGGGTAGTTGCTCACTGTGAGCTTTGCTCTATGTGAAAGTATCGTTAGGAGTCTCTTCGTTTTTTACCTTTCCAGCACAAGTTGTAGAACTTGGAAGGTTCCGCACTCCCCTCCTCTTTATATATATAGAATGCCCGTGCGTTGCTCAAGGCTGTGTTTCATATTTCTGGTGGATTGGGAGCTTGGAACAATGGTTACCTGTGAAATAGGTATTCTTTGAAGCCCTAAATGACAGTATTTTGTGCTTGAACAATGAGAATTTTGTTATGTAGGGATTGTTTGAGGGCCTAAAAGCATATAGGAAAACTGATGGGTCCATACTATTATTTCGTCCGGACGAGAATGCCATAAGGATGAGGGAAGGTGCAGAGAGGATGTGCATGCCTGCACCAACTCTTGAGCAATTTGTGGATGCAGTAAAACAAACAGCTTTGGCAAATAAACGATGGGTAAGTAATTTTGTTTTTTCTTATTATTGTTTCATTGAGCTCTGTATTCAATAATACTTGTTATGTTCATGATCCCTCACTGTTTGTTTCTTGTATTATATTTCTAGGTGCCTCCTCATTGGTAAAGGTTCCTTGTATATAAGGCCACTACTTATGGGAAGTGGTGCTGTTCTTGGTCTTGCACCTGCTCCTGAGTACACCTTTATTATTTTTGTCTCCCCTGTTGGCAATTTTTTCAAGGTTTGTATTGATTTTGAACTTTTAGCTTCCACCAGATTCTCTAGGCATTCATCGAAAATAAAGAATCATGGACTTAGGGACGGAATACATCCTCCGATGATATATTAGGTTTTGGGTGGAATACATCCTCCGATGATATGTTACAGTGACGTGTTCCTGATATATCCCTATAGGTTATTTGCTTAAGTTGGTTTTGAGATTTGAGATTTTGCTCTTATACCACTTTTTCCTAGCTTTATCGAGAATTATGGTACCCATATTATTACTTCTGTTATGGTTGGTAACAAGGATGAGGTATACATAAAGCAGCGTTACTCATCCCAATTGCCAGAATTGGAGTTCAAAAATTACGTGAGAGAAATTGGAAATGAGAGATTTTCAGATGGGGAAAGCAAGCCAAATGTGTCTCCCATCAATTACAGTGAGAAGGTTAGCATTCCTTGCCTTGACATTTTAAAATAATAAAAGAATTTTTTTTATCTGTAATTGCTTATATGAACAGAAGCTTGTCATATCTTAGTTGGTTCACCTTTTTTTCTTAAGGAATAGTTGGTTCACCTTGAGGGCTGTATAATTTATGAGTCTATAAAGATGCCATCTGCATTATAATTATTTATCTATCTACATCTTTGAGAACCACCTGAATTATCCACAGTAGGAAATTGGCTATTTTGAAAAATCAAACATGATCGAAGAAAGAAAGAATATACAGTGCATATGTGTGCGCTGCACCTCTTTAGCTGGCAACAAATCGTGCTGGGGGTGGTTAATCCATTTGTGACATAATTAATATTGTATTCCCTCTACAGGATATGACAGTAATCTTCAGAAGGAGAGGAGGTTGTCATCTTGTTCATAACTTTATTGATTGGATAAAAAATGTTTCCTCAGCACCAGATGTCATAGGCATGACATTTCTCCCTATTGTTTCATGATATATTGCTTGTGCAATTGATCTATACTTGACATGTAAGACATGCATCTGGTTCCTTACTATTACTATTTTAAAGCACATTTGCCACCTTTAATGTACACTTATAATACCCTGAGCTTTGTCCCATTGTACTATCGTTTATATTATGATAGCAAGGTCCCTTTGCAGTTGTGTTTCTGTTTTATTTGGTACTCTGTTGCAACGCACGGGCACTTTACTAGTTAATGCTCAAAAGATCACAGTAGTGATAATATTCTCTGGAGCATTACATTTGACAAAAGAAAGCAAAGGCTTCACCCCACACTCCATTTCTACTCCTTTCACTCCTTCTGCATTCCCCTCTACTTGTAGAAGTTGCAGCCCCACTTACGACCACGGCCTTCGACACAGAATACGACCGTGCGCCTATGACCATGGCTTACGACCACGTGCCTACGATCACGGCCTCAAGCGCATTCTGGTTTACAACTATCTCAGTTACAAATCCAAAGGGGATAAGAGACGCTGGAGTGCAGCTGCGCAGAGGAGAGCGCAGGAGAAGAGAGGGGAGAGGGGAAGGCAACGGCGCAGGAGAAGAAAGAGGAGAGGGGAAGGTGGTGGCGTAGGAGGCGAGAGGAGAAGGCGGCGGTGTGGGACCGGAGGAGGGGAGAGGGGTAGGCCATAAGGTGGGACCAGAGAAGAGAGGGGCGAGGGGAAGGCGGTGGCGCAGGATGAGAGTACCTCAATTCGATGATGGGGGAGAGGGGAAGGCGACGAGGTCAACTCGATGGTGAAGATGACCGCGATTCAGAGGGGCGACCTTGATTTAGTGCAGGGGGATTGGATCATATACCCTCCCTTTAGTTGGGAAATTCAGGATTTACCCTCCTCATCTCAATGACACCTGGGGTCATCATAAGTCACTGACACGTGGGCCAGGAGGGTAAATCCTGAATTTCCATCTAAATGGAGGGTATATTATCAATAAATCCTTTAGTGCAAGGGAGGTGTGATGCGGGAGCCTGAACCCTAGCGCGATGACTAGATGGCGTCGGGGCGGTTGGCGCTACAACTTCTTATCTGCTGGGCAGCGGCACGTAGAGTTGCGAGACGTAGGTGGCCGCAGGGTATGCCCCCGGCAGGAACACGGGGGTGCCAATGACGGGGAGTAGCAGTGGGGGTGCTGTATTTGGTGGGATCCTGTCAGACCCAGATTTTTCAATCCGGAATCTACCGTGTTAATTGCATTATTCCTGGATCGAGAGATAATGCACACAGAACATTGTCGATTCATTTCATACATCGCATACTCATTCATTAATTTACATAAATTGAAATACACCACATCGGGTGAGAGTTTTACAATAAGGGCCGCTTAGGCCAAATGTCATTATTACAAACGCACAGCTGAAACGAAAGCAAAAGTAAACCCAAAATCCACGTGCAAGCGATGGAAGGGTATTGTGTGCATTATATGTCGCCGGATGACCGGTAACATACGTGCACACAAAGCCCGAATCTACTTGTCTATGCTTAAACTTCGTAGCCTACGCCTTAGTTCCTTTCGGTGTCCTTCTCCTCCGTAGTGGAGCATCTTCATAGGCGTAATGGTCATGTGTCCCTGCATCTGAATTTTTGTCGCAAAAGCGAGCGTGAGCACTCCGACCCCGTGCTCCGCGAGCCAACACACCTAATGCAATATCTAACATGTATGGCTAAACAAAGGATGGCTCGGGTTCTTTTATTTGCAGGAGTGCTTTTGAATACAATTATATAAAAATTTCCTAAGACTTAGCATTTTTAGAAATGACAGAGTTTTTAAAGAAATACTCATGTATATCAGTGTTACAGAATCCATCCACCATTACATGGCTTCTGCACCATATATCTTCTTTCAGCGTTATAGCCGCTTAACTTACCACTGGGACGACACCGGGACAATTCCAATTCGAGCTTTTCACTGCTCTTCCACTTTTCCATTCCCACCCACAAAGTTTTTGAAACAGAACTATATCTGGTTAAGTTCCCATGTCCGCCCTTGACCGTGGGCACGGCTATTCGAATAGTTTTGACTCTGCAGAGTTCGTACACTTTACCCACAAGAGACGGTTCACTCGTTGCCCCACACGATTCCTAAGCCGTGTGGTTGAACAAACCATCACAGTAACTGTTCAACGTACCTCGCCCTTTCTGTCATTTCACCCTATGGGTCGTTCCCACTTGCGGTGGGTCCCATACGTTGTGCGGGATATCCTACTTCTGAACGTCTAGCAGCTGGCCACGCCCCTGCTAGCCCGCCACAGTAGAACCTCACTCTCTACGAGTGTCCCATTCAAGTCGTCCTATGGATGACCACTTGCACTAGCTCATCACCCTCGCCTCGTGAGAATGACTTCCGTGGTCTAGTAAGTCTATCGAGGTAGGTTGTACTTTGAGACTTGTGGTTGCACTTTTTACACGGGTATCATGACGAGATTCGGTCCTTAGGGCTACCCGGATGGTCCTACCGCATTTCATATTTTGTGCTTCCACTGCACCACACCCAACCCCCTAACCATCCATCCAGGTACATAAGCATTTTTGGGGGTTTTCAGGGGCATAAAATAACAATGCTAAAGTATAACAGTCATTCCCACCATGACTGCCCAAATCATTGCATGTTGAAAGTGTTGATCATGGGGTATCGAATACCCCAACTACCCAGCATTTCTAAGCATCATTGTATATAGGGACTTATTTGCAAAAATCTACAATATTACATAAGTTACTATGGTGACAAGGTTCACTCATCAAAATGGAATCAATGGAATATACCAACAAGCATATTAAGGGACATAACTAACAGTTATCAAAGTCAAATTAACTTTGCTCATAAAAGATAGCATGCAATTTGCTAGATTTAAAAGAAATTATCATTTGCACAAACATGGGTTCAATATGGTCAAGTGTTAACTCGCCTTGGTCACGGGGGTCGAGGTCTTGATTTTCAGAAGCTCCTAAGGTGGCTGCCTCCTCCTCTTCTTCTTGGACCTCGTAACGCTATTTAATCGTGCGCAAAACCCAAATAAAAGAAAAGCAATAATCACTCAAAAAGTCACCAGAAATTCAAATAGACTCTAAAAATTATGGTTCTGGTTTCATTTGCTAGTTCTCGAATTTAGATGAATTTAGAAATTTGTCCCACTTAATTTGGAGTTAGGATGAAGAAGTTACAAGCATTTAAAGTCCTCAGTTCATAAAAATCCCAGAAATTGGGAAAAGTCTGACATGTGGGTCCCACTAGTTATTTTTAATTCATTTTCAGTAATTTATTATTTTCTGCGTTGTACCTATGACAGGTGGGTCCGGGTTACTTTATCAATTTATTTCTAACCCGAGGCCATCGACATGCGGCCCAGTGTCGGTGAGCCGCTGAGCATTCTGGCCGACAGTGGGGCCCACTGTCGGCCCGGGATTAAAGAAAAATTCAACCCGTGCGCGGCGGAGCCGGGCTCGAGCGCGCGCCGTGGAACCGGGGAAGAGAGTTTGCTGCGCTAGCAGTGAGACTCAAGTGTTGCTTATCCTATACGGTCGATTAATCCCCTTATACCAATACTCCTAGCGTATCACGTGAAAAGAAATTCCAACTAAAAGTGCGGCCGAGGAATTCGAACCCGGCCGATCGCAAGAGTTTGCCAGCGCTAGCCACCCGAGCACACGGCCCACTCGACCGAGAGGGCGAGGCGGCTCTTTGAATAAGGCTTGGGAGGAGGTCGGGCAGAAGCTCGGGCGGCGGTCGGGCGGCGGTGTCGCACGGAGGGTGACCGGAGGAGTGCGGTGAAGGGCAAAACACGTTGCCAAGTCGAGAGGGTGTCGGAGGTGGTGGAGTCGAGTCCGGGAGGCCCGAGATGGCCGCGCGCAGCGGTGGCGGAGATTCGGGAGGGTCGTCGGCGCCGGCGTCGTAGGGTCGTCGGGAGGCTCAGGGAAGACCGGGTGTCGATCGGCGGTGCTCTGGAGGTGGTGTGGGTAGGAGGTATTGAGTTCCCGCGGCTTGAATCAACGGGAAGCTCCGGTGGTCGGGTTGGGAAGAAGCACGACCGACGCGCGCTTACGGGTTCTTGGCTCGATTGGTTTTGGTGAGAGGAGGACGGAGCGTGGGAACTCAAGAGCGCTCGGGGTCCTTATAGAGGCGAGCGGGGCTAGCAACGGTGCTCCCGCCCGGCGGTCATGTCGTGGGCGGTGGAGGCAGTTACGGCGCGGGATTCCTGGGATTCGGGGTGATGGCGCTGGGGGACTGCAGCACTGCGCCGCACGCCCGACGAGAGGGAGGGATTTCGGCTGCAGCGTGGATTCGGCCGGGGCGCCATTTCAACGGGCGCAGGGGGCGGAATACGCGCGACCGGAAGCGCGCGCATAGCGGGAGGCGACCCGACGGGACGGCGGTGGACTTTGCAGGCATGAGTTCGGGGCGAGCCGCGTCCTTCGGTCCGAAGCGGCGTCGATCCGGGCCAAAGGGTTCAGCCCCCTGTTTGGAACTTGCGAGACAGTGGAGGAAGAAAAACAGTGAAATGGGGGTGCCCCTTCGGCAGGGGAGGAGGAAGGTGGGCCGCGCCTGAGGGAAGGTGGTGGGGGTCGGGCTGGTCTGGCTCCCACCCCATTGCATTTTTTTTTTCATTTTTGCTTTTGCATTTGAATATGTATATACATACCTCTGTATATATATATGTATCCTGGGTATATACATGCATACTCATTCTTATTTATTCTCTGGTTTATATGTGTACATATATCTATTTTACTTACATATATATATATATATATATATATATATATATATATTCACATATATACATTTACTTCATTTACCTATTTACTTGCCTTCCTATATATTTCCCTCTTGGCTACTTTATTATTCCTTTATTTTTGTATTGCTCTTTTATACTAGTTTTCACAATGAGGTGGTATATTTTTAACCTGGTTTCTTCCTTCATTATCTTGGATCATCTTCTCGATTCGTGTCTACAATTCTTAGTTTCTTGTTATTTCATGTGTGGGTTTTTCCTTCTTGCTCCTTTTATCTTTTAAATCTTTTGCCAAATTTTAAGAAAATATTATAACTCCAAAAGCAAACGGAAATACAATACAATTATAATTGATAACTTCACATTTCCTTAATATCATTTTTCAGGATGTTACAAATCTACCCCCCTTAAAAAGAATCTCGACCCCGAGATTCAGCCTAGCTAGTGAACAAATCGGGGTAATCTTGACGTAGTTTATCTTCTCGTTCCCAGGTAGCCCTTTTTTTTTGGAATGATGGCTCCATTGCACTCTGCACATGCGAATGATTTGAGTTCGTGTCTTTTTCTCCACGGTGTCCAAGATCTTGATTGGACGCTCCTTGTAGGTTAGGTCTTCTTCAATCTCGATCGCTTCCAATGGGGCTTGATCCTCTGGCACTCGTAGGCACTTCTTGAGTTGGGACACATGGAAGGCGTTGTGCACATCGACTAGATTTGAGGGCAACTCTAGGCGGTAGGCAACTTCTCCCTTTTAGCCACAATTGGGAATGGCCCAACATATCGTGGGGTAAGCTTGCCTTTAACCTTGAATCGCTTGACTCCTCGCAATGGTGATACCTTCAGATAAACATGATCTCCAACCCGAAGCTTAGTGGTCTTCTTCTCTTGTCCGCATAGCTCTTTTGCTGGGTGGGCTGCAGCAATCTGTCTCTCGATTATGCGAACTTTTCTTCTACTGCTTTAATGTATCGGGCCAAAGATATAGCCTTCTCCTACTTCCGACCGGTGAAGCGGGGTTGGCACTTTCTTCCATACAACGCTTCAAATGGGGACATTTGTAGGTGGCTTAGTGGCTATTGTTGTAGGCAAATTCGGCATCTGTGGACACTTATCCCACTCTTTTGAAAAATCCAGGGCACAAGCTCGGAGCATGTCCTCCAATATTTGATTTACTCTTCGGTCGACCATCCATGCGAGGGTGGTATGCGATGCTGAAATCGGATGGGTGCCGAGGGCTTCATGTAAGCTGGACCAAAAATGCGAGGTGAGCTGGGAACCTCGATCCGAGACTATTCTTTTGGCACTCCATGTAAACACACAATGCGTGACATATACAGCTCTGCTAGCTTATCTCCTTTGTATGTGGTCTTGACAGGAATGAAATGGGCAACCTTGGTCAACCTGTCAATTATAACCCACACGGAGTCATATCCTGACTTGGTTCGTGAAAGTCCTGTGATAAAGTCCATTCCGACTTCTTCCCACTTCCACCGAGGTACTTGTAAGGTGTAGCAAGCCTGCTGGCCTTTGGTGTTCAAACCTTCACTCGTGACACACATCGCAACAAGCCACAAACTCGCTATGTCCCTCTTCATTCTTGGCCACCAATAGCATTGCTTCAAATCTGATACATCTTGGTGCCCCGGTGGTGGAGAGAGTATGCGAGCTATGAGCTTCTTTGAGGATCGTGTCTTTAAGGTCCTTTTGATGAGGCACAAAAATACGAGTCCCGTATCTCAACACTCCTGTTGATCCATTCTCATCTTAGGAGCCTTTCCTTCTTCCATTAGCCTCTTCATTCTTTTGGCGATTGAATCTTCCTTTTGTGCGATTATAATCTTTTCTTCTATACTTGGTTGCACTTCCATTGTAGCTAAGGTGCCTTCCTCTACTATTTCCAAATTCAAGGCTTCTAACTCCTTGTAGAGCTCGGGTTGATGTTCTTGAACCATGAGGTTGTTGCAATAAGCTTTACGGCTTAAAGCATCTCGCTACCACATTAGCCTTCCAGGTGGTAGTGCACACTCGGATCATAATCCTTGATCGGTTCCACCACCTTCTTTGCCTCAGTTGAGGTGAGATTGAGTAAAGAAATACTTGAGGCTCTTGTGATGCGTGTAGATGTCACGGTGGTTCCCAATCAAGTAGTGTCGCCAAATCTTGAGGCATGAACCACCGAAGCTAGTTCTAGATCATGGGTGGATAATTGGCTTCATGGGGCGAAGGCATGCAGGCGTATGCAACAACCTTGCCTCCTTGCATTAGCACGCATCCCGATCCTTGATGTGAGGCATCACGGTACACCTCAAAGTCCTTGCGTACATCGGTAGTATTAACACGGGGTGGTGGTCAACCTCTTTTGATTCTGAAAACTCTTCTCATGAGCTTGAGTCCATTCAAACTTCGATCCTTTTTAGCGGTTGGGTCATTGGCTGGCGATTCTAGAGAATCCTCTATGAATCTCTGTAGTATCCCGCCAACCCTGAAAACTTCTCATACATTATTTGAGGTGGTGTTGCCATTCCGACACTCTTTGCTATTTTGGCGTGGTCATGAGATACTCCTTCGGTACGAAACTATATGTCCCAAAAGCTAATATCCTTCACCGAACTCACACTTGCTAAACTTGGCATACGATTGATGCTCTTTTAGCTTCTCAATACGAGACGTAGGTGTTCGCATGCTCCTCCGCATTCTTGGAGTATATAAGGATGTCATCAATAAACACCACTACAAACTTATCCAAATACTCCATGAATACCTTATTCATGAGGTTCATAAAATATGCTGGGGCGTTTGTTAGTCCAAAGGACATGACCGTGAATTCATACAGCCCATATCTAGTCGTGAAGGCTGTCTTGGGTATATCTTCAGTTCGGTTAGCATGGGCCTGAGCCCTGGTGGTCCTTCGACTAGCCATCTGCAGTTGGCGCTCCACGACTGAGAACTAGTGCTAAGCAGGTAAGGAGAAAAGAATGCCTTCCTAAATCTTAAAAATAAACAATAAGACAACGACAAAGTAATTTCCAACGTAAGGCCTATATTTGGCCGAACATTAGACACGCAAACATCCACATAGCCAGCTTTTAGACTGGACTTTACGGTTAATATATTAAGGTTCGACAAGATAACGACTACAATACTAAAGGGCTAGTACATCATACTACAATACAGGAACTAGTAATGGCACTACGCGTGGCAAGTATGACACTACTCTACCTACTCCTTCATCAGTAGACTTGAGCCTATGGTAAACGGGCTGATCCTCGTAGCCTCGATAGTGCAAGAGCTTGCGTAGTATGCTAGCAAACTCCCCTTCATGGACTCCATGGGCCAGGTAGCCCTGGTTGCCCTCATTGCCAACTTCTGCCATCTGTAAATTAAATTACTAGTGGCAGCAATTTTCCAAAATAATTAATGAAAGGTAGAGTAGAACAGATCTAAGAGGGATACGGATAGAAGTAGTATGCTATATTTTTCGAAATCATTTTTATAAGTTCTTCCAATATTGTGAACCTATATCCATCCAAACACCGTTCTAAGGCTTTTACCCTGCAGTCGTATGCTCTGATACCAGCTCTGTCAGACCCAGATTTTTCAATCCGGAATCTACCGTGTTAATTGTATTATTCCCTGGATCAGTAGATAATGCACACAGGAACATTGCTGATTCATTTCATACATCGCATACTCATTCATTAATTTACATAAATTGAAATACACCACATCGGGTGAGAGTTTTACAATAAGGGCCGCTTAGGCCAAATGTCATTATTACAAACGCACAGCGGAAACGAAAGCAAAAGTAAACCCAAAATCCACAGGCAAGCGACTGGAAGGGTATTGTGTGCATTATATGTCGCCAGATGACCGGTAACATACGTGCACACAAAGCCTGGAATCTACTTGTCTATGCTTAAACTTCGTAGCCTACGCCTTAGTTCCTTTCGGTGTCCTTCTCCTCCGTAGTGGAGCATCTTCATAGGCGTAATGGTCATGTGTCCTGCATCTGAATTTTTGTCGCAAAGCGGCGTGAGCACTCCGACCCGTGCTCATGAGCCAACACACCTAATGCAATATCTAACATGTATGGCTAAACAAAGGATGGCTCGGGTTCTTTTATTTGCAGGAGTGCTTTTGAATACAATTATATAAAAATTTCCTAAGACTTAGCATTTTTAGAAATGACTGAGTTTTTAAAGAAATACTCATGTATATCAGTGTTACAGAATCCATCCACCATTACATGGCTTCTGCACCATATATCTTCTTTCAGCGTTATAGCCGCTTAACTTACCACTGGGACGACACCCAGGACAATTCCAATTCAGAGCTTTTCACTGCTCTTCCACTTTTCCATTCCCACCCACAAAGTTTTGAAACAGAACTATATCGGTTAAGTTCCCATGTCCGCCCTTGACCGTGGGCACGGCTATTCGAATAGTTTTGACTCTGCAGAGTTCGTACACTTTACCCACAAGAGACGGTTCACTCGTTGCCCCACACGATTCCTAAGCCGTGTGGTTGAACAAACCATCACAGTAACTGTTCAACGTACCTCGCCCTTTCTGTCATTTCACCCTATGGGTCGTTCCCACTTGCGGTGGGTCCCATACGTTGTGCGGGATATCCTACTTCTGAACGTCTAGCAGCTGGCCACGCCCCTGCTAGCCCGCCACAGTAGAACCTCACTCTCTACGAGTGTCCCATTCAAGTCGTCCTATGGATGACCACTTGCACTAGCTCATCACCTCGCTTTGTGAGAATGACTTCCGTGGTCTAGTAAGTCTCTTGAGCTAGGTTGTACTTTCTGAGACTTGTGGTTGCACTGTTTTACACGGGGTATCATGACGAGATTCGGTCCTTAGGGCTACCCGGATGGTCCTACCGCATTTCATATTTTGTGCTTCCACTGCACCACACCCAACCCCCTAACCATCCATCCAGGTACATAAGCATTTTTGGGGGTTTTCAGGGGCATAAAATAACAATGCTAAAGTATAACAGTCATTCCCACCATGACTGCCCAAATCATTGCATGTTGAAAGTGTTGATCATGGGGTATCGAATACCCCAACTACCCAGCATTTCTAAGCATCATTGTATATAGGGACTTATTTGCAAAAATCTACAATATTACATAAGTTACTATGGTGACAAGGTTCACTCATCAAAATGGAATCAATGGAATATACCAACAAGCATATTAAGGGACATAACTAACAGTTATCAAAGTCAAATTAACTTTGCTCATAAAAGATAGCATGCAATTTGCTAGATTTAAAAGAAATTATCATTTGCACAAACATGGGTTCAATATGGTCAAGTGTTAACTCGCTTGGTCACGGGGTCGAGGTCTTGATTTTCAGAAGCTCCTAAGGTGGCTGCCTCCTCCTCTTCTTCTTGGACCTCGACGCTATTTAATCGTGCAAAACCCAAATAAAAGAAAAGCAATAATCACTCAAAAAGTCACCAGAAATTCAAATAGACTCTAAAAATTATGGTTCTGGTTTCATTTGCTAGTTCTCGAATTTAGATGAATTTAGAAATTTGTCCCACTTAATTTGGAGTTAGGATGAAGAAGTTACAAGCATTTAAAGTCCTCGTTCATAAAAATCCCAGAAATTGGGAAAAGTCTGACATGTGGGTCCCACTAGTTATTTTTAATTCATTTTCAGTAATTTATTATTTTCTGCGTTGTACCTATGACAGGTGGGTCCGGGGTTACTTTATCAATTTATTTCTAACCCGAGGCCACTGACATGCGGGCCCAGTTGTCGGTGGCCGCAGATTCTGACCGTGACAGTGGGGCCCACTGTCGGCCGGGATTAAAAAAAATTCAACCGTGTGGCGGGCCGGGCTCGAGCAGCGCGCCGTGGAACCGGGGAAGAGAGTTTGCTGCGCTAGCCAGGTGAGACTCCAAGTGTTGCTTATCCTATACGGGTCGATTAATCCCCTTATACCAATACTCCTAGCGTATCACGTGAAAAGAAATTCCAACTAAAAGTGCGGCCGAGGGAATTCGAACCCGGGCCGATCGCAAGAGTTTGCACAGCGCTAGCCACCCGAGCACACGGCCTTACCTGACTGAGAGGGCGAGGCGGCTCTTTTGAATAAGGCTTGGGGAGGAGGTCGGGGCAGAGAAGCTCGGGGCGGCGGTCGGGCGGCGGTGTCGTCAGCGGAGGGTGACCGGAGGGGTGCGGTGAAGGGCAAAAACACGTTGCCGAAGTCGAGAGGGTGTCGGAGGTGGTGGAGTCGGAGTCCGGGGAGGCCCGAGATGGCCCGGCGGCGAGCGGTGGCGGAGATTCGGGAGGGTCGTCGGCGCCGGCGTCGTAGGGTCGTCGGGAGGCTCAGGGAAGACCGGGTGTCGATCGGCGGTGCTCTGGAGGTGGTGTGGGTAGGAGGTATTGAGTTCCCGCGGCTTGAATCAACGGGAAGCTCCGGTGGTCGGGGTTGGGGAAGAAGCACGACCGACGGCGGCTTACGGGTTCTTGGCTCGATTGGTTTTGGTGAGAGGGAGGACGGAGCGTGGGGAACTCAAGAGCGCGCTCGGGGGTCCTTATAGAGGGCCGAGCGGGGCTAGCAACGGTGCTCCCGCCCGGGCGGTCATGTCGTGGGCGGTGGAGGCAGTTACGGCGCGGGATTCCTGGGATTCGGGGGTGATGGCGCTGGGGAGGCTGCGAGATCTGCGCCGCACGCCCGACGAGAGGAGGATTTGGCTGCAGCGTGGATTCGGCCGGCGCCATTTCAACGAGCGCGGGGCGGAATCTGTGCCGACCGGCGCGCGCGGCATAGCGGGGAGGCGACCCCCGACGGGACGGCGGTGGACTTTGCAGGCATGAGTTCGGGGCGAGCCGCGGTCCCGGTCGGCGGCGTCGATCCGGGCAAGGGTTCAGCCCTGTTTGGAACTTGCGAGGCAGTGGAGGAAGAAAAGCAGTGAAATGGGGGTGCCCCTTCGGCGAGGAGGAGGAAGGTGGGCGCGCTGAGGAAGGTGGTGGGGGAAATTTGGGCGGTCGGGCTGGTCTGGCTCCCACCCCATTGCATTTTTTTTCATTTTTGCTTTTGCATTTGAATATGTATATACATACCTCTGTATATATATATGTATCCTGGGTATATACATGCATACTCATTCTTATTTATTCTCTGGTTTATATGTGTACATATATCTATTTTACTTACATATATATATATATTCACATATATACATTTACTTCATTTACCTATTTACTTGCCTTCCTATATATTTCCCTCTTGGCTACTTTATTATTCCTTTATTTTTGTATTGCTCTTTTATACTAGTTTTCACAATGAGATGGTATATTTTTAACCTGGTTTCTTCCTTCGTATACTGGATCATCTTCTCAGATTCGTATCTACAATTCTTAGTTTCTTGTTATTTCATGTGTGGGTTTTTCCTTCTTGCTCCTTTTATCTTTTAAATCTTTTGCCAAATTTTAAGAAAATATTATAACTCCAAAAGCAAACGGAAATACAATACAATTATAATTGATAACTTCACATTTCCTTAATATCATTTTTCAGGATGTTACAGATCCATGGATTTGGGGAGAGTTAGGGTTGTGGGGAGGGAGGAGAAGATGGTGCTTCTCAGCTAGATTTGCTAGGCTTGCGTGTGCATGGCCACCGAAGCAAACAATATGCAATTGAAGCATCACAGATGACACCGAGGCAGCCCCATGCATCAGCTCTGCCAATTCTGTGACCAAACGGCCGAAACGACCTGCCGTGCAAACGGAGACAAACTTAGGGAGGTCAGAAAGTAAAATGCAACATGTTAGACTAAAGTGGCACAACCTCACAAGTTTAGAGATTTACAGTGCAATTTTCTCCCATGATGATATCCAATTGCTTTAGTAGTTTCGTGTCTCACAAAAGGAGTTCGCTGCATAATAAACATACTCTATCGATTTGTACTCCACATGAACAGGATTTTGAGCCTTCAGGTTTCTGCCTCCAAGTTACATGTACAGGCCTACCTGTTGGCTTCCTATCCTGGCTGCCATGGAACACTGTAAAACAGAAATTAAGCAACAGTGTCTGAACTACAATAGGCTTTCACTCTTCAGGTATTTCAGTGAAATGAAATCTTCTGTCATTGATATAGTATTCAGGTCTTACTGCTAACATGTAATAGCAGTGTTGTCTATCCTTTTGGAAAAAAATTTATGCGTTTGAAGCTAAGAAATTGCACTCTTTTAAGTTATGAAATTAAGGATCAAGCAAAATAGATCATTTACCTTCGTTGTTGCATACTTCCCATGTTATTTTTCAAGGCATTGTCGTGTTACTTCCACCGTTGATGCGCTTATTCCAAGATGTCATCTTCAAAACAGAACTCTTCCTAATCATGATACGACATAAAAACCTGAATAATAGGAGGGCAAACTGGTACCCAATCTGTACCAGTTGAGCGTGAAATGCGTCCATTGTGCTATAGGCAACTCAGATGATTATTTTTTTGTAATGCCAATGGCTGCATCAAACAGTGATTAAATCAAAATATAGGGAAACGTTGCAACATATGACTGTTACCTCTCCCTTTCTTTCATTTTAACCAAATAATCATTGATACAAAAAGAACATTCCCATGTTCACGAGTGAATGGCTTCAATTACAAATTGATGGATTTAAATGCTGAATGAGATAAAAAAAAATTGCGGCACAACATTCAGTTGAAATATAGCGATGCGCTCATCATGCTACTAAGGGCATCTGTAGTGCATATAACCCAAGCGACCTTAAGGTGGGTTCCATCTAAACCTTAAGACTGACTCCATAGTGTATATAACCCAAGAGACCTTAAGACGGTCCCACTTGGCAGATAAAGAAAAATTGTATTTTAATGCTTGTGGCCAGGTCTTTAGCTTGAGAACCAGCCTTAAGCCTTTTTTGCTTATAGCCTGCTTAAGGTCACCCCTGTAATGTGTAAGGTTGACCTTAAGGTGATTTAAGACCCTCTATTTTCATACACTACAGATGCCCTAAGAGTCCAAGACTTTAAGGCAAAGTACGACACAGGATGCCGACCACCGTGAGAAGCAGAGGCTGAAAAGGACAGAAAATCACAGAACTGTGGCAAGCAATAAACCTGAAGTAAGCAGTAAGAAATTATAGCTGAGAAGGATCAGCAACGGGGGAGTAAATATGTACCCCAATCCAGTTCTTGGCTAAACAAATTACAATGAGATCTTTCAGCTTCCAATAGTTGAGGTCAGAATTAACAGCGCAGTAAAATTGCAATTTGCAGTGCTGCTCTTGAAGAAACTTGCAGAGGTTGCCTTTTCTTGCGAGGTTTGAACTAAATGATTGATTATGACCAAAAGTTATCTCCGTCTGCACAAAGACCACACCACCAGTTGAAACTCATTTGAGAAACTTCATTGCACCATAAAATTGCCAAGTTGTTCTTTGGTGCTGCCACTAATAAACAGTCATAGAAAAATGGGAAAATTGAATATATAGGACTAAGTTGAGATGGCTTTAGTAAAATAGGACTGAGTTGAGCACCCCTTTGAAAATATGGTATTTTTCCCATTTTAATTTTATTTTCATTTTTCGGCCCTTTTTCTCTACGCGAAATGACCATTTTGCCCCTCCTCCCTCTCCCTCGCCTGGCTCGCTCCCTCGCCGCGCCGCCGCCGCTCCCCCGGGGTGCTCAACTCAGTCCTTGCAGAAGAGGGATGCGAAGTTGGGCTGGGCTTGCTTGGTTTCCATGGGCCGGGTAGTTGGATGGGCACTACCATGGAAAAGGCAGATCTTGGACGTCGAAATATAGTCCAACGGCCAGATTCTTAAGTGATGACGTGGCGCACTCTTAGACGAGAGAACTAGCTTTAATCGCCGCCAGTGGGGATTACTCGTGTAGTATCGTAGGATGCGAAAGAATTAAATTACGTTCAAAAATTATTATGTTGACTATTTGAATGCCACATTAAGTTGTTAATTTTTTCTTTCTTAATTAGTCCTGCAAGCAAAGTAGTTAGCTTTTGTACCGGCTCTCTCAAAGATACTCTGGTTTCTTTCATGTTGTATCAACAAGTGTTACTAGGTGCATATCAATTCATCAATTAGGGAGCACTTTTTGCTCTTTGTAGAACTTAGACATGTTGATGCCGATCAAACCTTGAGGAGAGATTGATATGATGGATTGCCTGATATTTCATAGTGATAATTCTTAAATAGATATATGGAGCACAAACTATAAGATGTAATTCGCATTAGATAGATAAAACTCTCAACCCACGCATACCACAGCATGTGAACAAGGGGATAGGATCAATTGATCTAGCAGATGAAAATTGACACCACAGTTGAATCTCACACGTCGGAAGAAGAACCATTGATGAATTTATCAAGAATACACTCACAATACAGGGATACACCCCTAAAGGCCAAAGGCCAATGCACACGGCGTCTTTAATTCATAATCTAAACTCTCATACATGGGTGCAATGCGTTGGCTTTTATAGCTTTATCATCTTTCAAAGCTAAACTGACTAGATTCTAACTCAACACGATACCAAACATCTAAATAATTTGGTCTCATCTAATTAAGCCTAAGGCCCTATTCTTTTCAGCTTATGGTTTCCCCTGAACAAATAAACAAGACGGCTTCTCTGCCACCATTTTGATGTAGCTTATCGGGACTGTCTTTTTGAAGCGGCTTATAAGTTTATCGGTATTCGATTTGTTCACACAAGCACTCATCCTAGGGTCAAAAGTCATCAACCACAACCATAAGCCATCAGTCATAGCTGAAAAGAATGCACCCTAACATGTTTTAGACTAGCAAAATAATTAATATGCAAACTGACCCTACTAGACTGACTCAACTCAATCCATGCTCCAACTTGTTCTATTGTTACACGTGATCATCTGTAGGTCGCGCCCAAACCAACATCATGGAGAGAAAGAAGGGCAGAACTGTTTGCACGTTTGGCACTGTAGCACATCTTTTTTTTCAAATTTGGCTCCCAGACACCCGTTTTTGCAATTCTAGCCCTGTCCCTAAACTCAGCAGGCGACACATGTCTTCTACCGCACCACCATAGTTTGGCAGGAGGGCTGGAGTGCAACAGGCAATGCCAACGTAGGAGGTGAGGAGGGCATGCGCAAGCCAGCTAGGCCCACAGGCCTACCGAGATACCCTTGCTCAGTAGGACTTGTCGATCTGCCATGGCTCGGTAGCTCCTACCGAGCAACCTAGCTCGGCAAAGGTTGGGCTAGCTCAACAGATCATGCCGCAGGCCGGCTGCCCCATTTATCCTTTTTTGATACTAACTAGCTAAATGGTAGTGTCTTGCTACGGATAAAAAATCATTAGTTTTTGTTAGATTTTTTTTTGGGAGATGCAAGGGGGAGTTTGGAGGGGCAGATGAGCCACCAACATCAACTCCCTCATTTAAGTAGTACATATATATGATTGCACAAAATTGTAGTAATGGACCATGTTTAGCCTACCATAACACTTCGCAACGAATGTGTGAATTACATGGCGCATAGAGTTTGTTTAGCTGTGCATGTTTGTCTCACGGTACAAGTGATAATATGTATGGACCATCAATCCCAACTACATTGTAAGATACTTGTGGGCCTAACCTAACAGAAATGACATTGACCGAAATAATTGTAATTGGGCTCGAGGGTGAGCGGGGTGCCCGATTTTCACGATGTAGGATCATTCTTGAGGGTAACTAGTGTGGCTATTGATGAAGAATCCGTGAAAGCTGATGAACCGAATGGCGCCAACAACGGTATAGGTAATCGAAAACAACGATGCTTGAATTCGCCCAATAACATGAGTTTGTTCTTGTCTACTCGCCACGCCAAGAAGTAGATGGTTCCTACAATATCTAAAGGAATTCACAAGAACAATGGAACGTATAGCAGATTGGAACTTCCTAGTCTAATAGGGCAATATTGCTTAAACCCTAGAATCAAGAGTATTTTTTATCTGAAGTATGACGTCCGCCTTACATGATCCATACCTTGGGGTTATATACTCCCCATACTCACGTACATATGGCTCAAGGCCCACACAGGCTCAAATTAGATACCGACTAGGACTCGACTAGGGGTGCAAACGGGTCGGGTTAATCCCGACCGATCCGGCACCGAATTCGATTGGTACCGAATCCGCTTGGTACCGAATCCGGAGAAAAAATATGGGTTAGGATATGGTAACAGCAATATCCGTCCCGAATCCGATACGTCTTCAAGTTTGATTTCAGGTTAGTGCTACTATTTGATGTTTCATTTTCTTTTGCAATAGTAAAATAAAATCTTCCACATCAGCTATTAAGTAGTAACATCAAGTTCTTGACAGCACGTCCTCCTACTCAATTTGCTGTACTGCATGCATTCCTTACAAACGGGTTAATCCCGACCGATCCGGCACCGAATCCGGAGAAAAAATATGGGTTAGGATATGGTAACAACAATATCCGTCCGAATCCGACCCGTTTGCACCCCTAGACTCGACCTTCCTGTCTGACTCCACTCAACCAAAATAAAAAAATATGCATGCACTCACAAATAAAACTATGCAGCAGATTCCAAAGGAATTCGGCCAGGAAGGCACGCATGCCTTGAACTACTCGGAATTCCCCTAATAAACCTTATCCATCGATTGTCTGGTTTTCTTGAGAGGTCACAAAAACCAATGATGCCTTAAGAAGTATGGAAACTCACAACAACGCTAGGATTCTTCTTTCCCCACTTACTGGCTCCAAATCTGGCTCCTGCTCCATCTGCTCCATGGACCGCACAGGTCCATGCATGGGCTGTCTTACTTGTGCACACCGTCCGATATATGTTTCTTATTGTTCAATCTTCTTTGTGTTCGTCCCGGCCTCCCTCTTCTCCTTCTTAGTGCTAATTTCTCCCTTACCTAAAAATCTTTGCTCTTGCACGTGTAATTAATCTTTTGTACACCTCCTTAAGCTTGTTGGGGATGTCCTCATCATCTTGAATGAGTGTACTTTGAGTTGAATTGTTGGGGATGTCCACATCAAAGGGGGAATAGCCCTAGGGTAAAGAATATTAAATTGTAGGGCACCACATGGCATGGCAGTCATCTGGGCGCCGTGGATGTGGCTGGTTGTCATGGTAGTGGTAGGTGTAATTGCAGCTCGGCTTGGCACAATAGTAATACGAATGGCAGTCGCTGCCGAGGTGGACCACCTCCTCATTGCTCGTTTCCCTGATCCTCTACTTATAGAGCTCGTTGTTGTTGGTCCTCTCGGTCTAGAGCTTCTCTCACAACTTTTATAGGTGGATTTGGAGAGTGTGTATGTAAACTTAGGCGGGTATTAGATACGATGGATCCATCCACTCGATAAACTTGCAATCTGTGGTTTGCAAGCATGATGAGGTGACTACAAATGACCCATGTGTGCAAGTATAGATAGGTAATGAACGGTTTACCATGAACAGAGCGCAGCAAAAGAATCAATATCCTAGGCGCATGATGTCATCACAAACCCGCGCCACCATACCGAGTTTGTGCTTACATTGCGGCCAAGGCTTGGGGATGTGTGGGTAGTCACAGAGGGGATTTCTAGAGGTGTACGACTCCCTGATTTTGAGTTGTAGATTGGGCTTGTGGGGTCGGAGTCTAGAGGACTGTAGATACTCGTGTCTTCGAAGTAAGGGTGACAGCCTCAAACCCCAACATGTGCCCATCGTCCCCTCCCACGGCTTGAGCTTCCAGCCTTGTCCGCCATGCTTCAATTGCTAGGAATGGGTGTGAAAGTTAACTGGCATATGCCTCATGCACCAACAGATCTTGACATTGTTCCACTGGAAGGGTGATTGCGTGCCTTGCCGCATGGTGCTTAGCACCGACAGCAGCCCAACATTGTGGTCCGTGATAAGGCAGATGTTGGGTTGGTCTTAGACCACTACTTGCTTCACACTAACCAGGAATCATAGCCAGTCATCAGCATTCTCATTCTTCACAATTGCAAAGAACGCTGGAAGTAGATGGTCATTTTGCGTTGGTGACCACCACCGTTAACACCATGCTCATGTACCAGCCGAAGAGGAACATGTCATCCATTGTGAGCAAACCGCCTATTGAAATGCCTAGAATACTTGATCAATGATGAAACAATTGGGCCCCTTCGAAGGGTGCACCAACTCCATCTTGTTTATATATGTCCCAAGATTTGCTTTGGTAATCTGATGCAGCATTCTTGGCACAAAATGTAGGATCGGATATGGCAACAGAGGGGGGATGAATAGTGCCTCTTTTAAAAATCGCCCCTCAAAAGTATCCACAAAAGGTCTTTTCTTGCCGATAGCTATAGGAGCTATGATGAAGAAGACACAAGCTCTCTGGAGAAGGAAATACACAACATACTACTGCAAAAATCAGGAACTAAGAGAGAAAATCAGCATCAAAGAACAAAAGCCCAAAAATCAGAGATCTGCTCAGGGGTGGCCGGTCAGACCGCCAGCCTTGGGCCGGTATGACCGCTGCCCTTCGACGGTCTGACCGCTCGGCAAGCACCGGCCTGACCGGCCAGATGAACCGGTCTGACCACCATTTACACCGATCGACCGGCGGTCGAGTCCGTCCGACCGACCGTGGTTCGATAAAGGTTCGACGACTTCTTTGAAAAATTCAGAACTTGCCCATTTCAATGAAATTTGATAAAGTCTCCTGATCTTTTCAAACCAACAGAGCAAGGACTTGATTTAAATAGAAGCAGGACTTTAGGAAACAAAAGAACTAACACGGAGAGCAAGAATTCAAGATTTTAGCAAAAAATCTGAAAAGTGAGTTGAATATGGACAGATTTCCAAATTGCTCACAAATCTTGAATCTTTTTCTCATGAGCTTTTGCAATCCACTTAGCAGTGATCTCAGGGCTTGACAAACAAAATCTCAAGCCATTTTGTGAAGGGAAACAAGAGATTCCATTATGCCCTGACTAGAAACCCTAGAAATGCACAAACAGAGGAAATCTTGCGAAGGACTCAGAAATCACAGGAAACATTGAATCTTTTATTTGCTCTAGGAAATGGATTGGTTATATGGCCATGATTATATTCCCATCACAGAGCAACCAAGAAACAACGGATCTAGCAAAGATTCAACTCAAGTTTATCTTCAATAGAGAAGAACAAAGACTGAACTCAAAAACGAAATCCATCACAAAATGAGCACAAAATGGAAATAACCCAACACAATCCTTCTCATATTGATTTTGAGGAAGAGAGATGAATGATTACAAAGGTTTTGATCACATCCCTCTCACTACATGCTTGAGAAGGGAAATCTCACGTACACACAGGACTCACTAGAGCACACTCTCTACTGGACTGCATACACACTTGCTTGAGCTCTCTAACCTGAATGCACTAAAATGGATACACTTCTTGCTGCACATCCCTCTCCTTTTAACAACAAGGGCACACCCTCAAGGAGAAATACAAGAAGTGTCATACTACACCCACTCAAACCTCACACACACATATGAGGTAAGGGACAAACCAGATTTTTGGAGGGAAATCTGCCTCCACCTCCATTGCTTGAGTCAAATTACCACTTTGCCCCTCAAGCACCTTCCCAGAAACTTCCTGCAACCGGCACCTTTCATCGACTGGACCTCGACTCCTCCCTGAGCCTAGTCCGGTCCGTTTCGCTGCACACGACCGCACCCGGCATCCTGACCATCTGGACCTCAACTCCTCCCTGAGTCTAGTCTCGATCCTCTCGCCACTGCCCGTCGTGTCCACCTGACACCGACCGAGACCTCCGACTCCACTTGAGTCTAGTCTTAATCTGCTCCATCGCGCACGACCGCAACCGACCTCCAAACCGTCCGAACCTCCGACTCCTCCCTGAGCCTAGTCCTGGTCTTCTCGTTGTTGCCCGTCGTGTCTGTCACCGATAGCTCTAGCTCCGGTTCCTCGTCTCCCGACTCGCAACTACCTCACCAGCCTCGATCATCTTCGGCATCACCTACTGTCTAGACCTCAACACCTCCTGTGCCTAGTCCCGGTCCTCCTCGCCACACCATGACCTAGCTCCGAAGTCTTGCAGTCACACAAACAAGCAAACCGTCACATAGCACCGCACGAAACAACATAATCAATATTAGCACAAGTAAAGGTACTCAACCCTAGAATACCCAAAATAAACTCAAACTCACTAAACCAACCGTCAATTACTCATCACCAATATGGGGATACCTCCACATGGTCTCTCACAAAATCATAGGCCTCCTCATACACGCTGTACATTCCATGTATGACCTTCCTCCTCGCCCATCACATCTTACTGTAGCTCACCGAAAAACCAACCGGATTCATGACATCAGCCATCAATAGCTTCGGCAAATCTATGACATCCACAACTACAAGGTGACTAATCAAGCTAGCGATGATTGACAAGGTCACTTTTCGGTGCCTATGCAGCGGCTCCTCTAGCTCACAGGTGTGATCCTTCACCACCATATCTGGAAGTCCATTGCACTGGCTCTTAATCTCTACCCATGGACCTTCCTGGGAAAAGAACTATCCATGCACATCACCATACATGTCAGGGTTTGACCTATGCACTTGATACGCATGGCTTATACGAATGACATATCTTGTAATGGCTTATGCACAACACCTTTATTGGAGAAGTGTTGCCCTTTCACCAGAGTGTCCTCGTTGAAAGACCATTCTAACCCATCTTCAGAAGGCAAAACTAGAAAGACCAATGCGATAGTATCCAATCTAGAGACGAACTCAACATCCGTGCACATAATGCCACCGGATGCACCACCCCCACCAGTGTCTACGCCAGCCTCATCTCCACTACTGGCTATGTCAGCATCCTACTCCTCGTCGGAATGGCTTTCATCTGACAGGCCATCCAAATATTCATGGCAGTTAAAGTTATGAACCAACCTCGACAGCCCTCCATCATCCCATTCGGCACCATCTTCCCCTGCACCACCACCATGGGTAGCAACAGCAGGTTCCACTTTGCCTCCAGTATCCCTACCAACATTACACTCCATACCACCACCACCTTCTCCACAAACTGGACATACACCATTGACATTCTATATGTCACCGCACAACGATTGCTTGCAGTCTCCATGTACTGCCCCAAACGACATTGCTAAGAAACACTCACCCGATGGTCCAACCACTGTGATTGTCACCACCTCGATGGCAAACATCTTCCCGTCTGCCTCTCTGTCAAATGCACTATGGATGCACCTTCTGAGCTTAGGGAGACCCATCTCCTTCGACCCTGAAGCCTGAATTACAATTCGTTCATAATTTTCAAGGTTCATCCCATACAACCCGTTCTCGTACGACATCCTCTCCATAGAAACATGAACAAATATTTAATATCCAACATCACATACCTACCTGATGAGGACATCTCTACTACGCATTCACCTTCCACTCCAAGGTGTATGATAAAGCTAGTAATGAGGCTCCAACAGGTCCTATAATAAGAGCAAGAGCAAAGCTGCTGCAACAACAGGTGCTTTTGTTTCTTAGAGAATTCCCTATTGCTTTAGATGAGAATGGTATACTACCTAATGTAAATACATTGTGTGTTCTCAGATTTGAAGCAATGGAAGAATAAGGAGCGAAGGACCAACCAGCCAGCCCCAAGGAGAAAGAGAGCCATTCGACCATAAGGGAGGAGGCCCATGCGGTCACATGTCAAAAGGAGGGGACGCTCCACGCAGCCCAAGACTGGAAGAAGAGGCCCATACGCCACGCGACCAAGGAGATAAACTGAACCTATCAATTGAGGAGTTTGTGGGCCTACGTGCCAATGATGGGCCGAGATTGTTTAATTCAGCCATGTAACTAGTTAGTGTTCAATTCCGAATTGCTTTAGGACTCATATACCAAATTGAACTTGGTCTTAGGCCCAAGCGTGTGCGTGCGTGAGGTTAGGGTTGGCTTTAAGTAACTGCCACCTCCTCCATTATGTTCAGACCACTTTTGATAATAGATTGCTCTTGTTCTTTTTGTTGGCCGAACCAACTTTAGGGAAAAATTGGGAGTTCATCGAAATCAAGATCGTTCAACCTTTCCGCTAGAAATTAGGAGCGCAATAGAACTTCATCTAGTGGTCGTGAAGTTTAGCACGTGTGATTGGGTGAATTATAGAGTGCTAACTCTTGGATTGGCATCGGGGATCACTACGGTTCTTCAAATCCACGTAAGTATCTTGATCCTACGTCGAGAAGATCGGGCGACCCCGTATCACTATCACTAATGCAGACAAAATTCACTTATTTCAAATGATATTAAATACAACTAAACATAATACAAAATAATCATGCATATGTATGTAGCTGAGCTACCAATTATACATATGGCCATGTGCTTGTAATACAAGTACATACATATATGCATGTATGCAATGCACAATTCTAAAATCTTAAAATCATTTTCTATATTATTTACAATGGCACTAGAGCATATACACACGCACACATACGTATATACATAGTTCCTAATTTGCGAAGGCAGCGAGAATACAAATACTAGTGCATTCTTTCTTAACTATTTACAAACAATTGTCATTATCGCTAGTAATACATCATTAACATGGTTAATTACACAATATTGTCCACACAAACTAAATACATATGTCAACTAAACATGGTTACCAAATGTATTCTATACTACCAAACTACTGTTACGCTAATAAATAGTTAATTACACATTAAGCGTGTTGCTTGTAAGCGAATGAAACATACCTCTTCTTGAAGGTGTTTACCAGATTTACACTAATTTCAACTATGAAATCTACTAAATTACAGCAAAACCACCTTAAAAAAACTAATTTAAACTCTCTTCTACTATCTCTTTCTTTCTTCTCCCTCGACTCTCTCTCACTCAGTAGGGAAGAAACTCAATTACACAGATTTGGATGAGAGGGCAGAGAAGGACATGGGCCATTTTATGCACACGGGGAAGCGTTGATGGCCGACAAGTCCACGTGGGTGCACGTGGGTGTGGGGGCAACGCCAAGCCCTATCGAAGGCCATGAGAATCACTACAGAGCGCATCGCGTCGGGTTCCGTCGTGTCCAGCCGGTTGACCCAGGAAGCCGCTCGATGAGCCAGGGCATCTCGACATCCCCTGTCGAGTCAGGGTTGCTTGGCAGGAGCTGCCGAGCCATGGCAAATCGGCAGGTCCTGCCGAGCATAGGTAGCCCTCCTCGCCTCTCAAGCTAGCGCTGCCTGTCGCGCTCCTATTGTCCTGTCGAGTTACCATGGCATGGTAGGAGACATGTGTTGTCTTCCGCACCTGCTAAGCTCGGGGACGGTGCTAGAATTGCAAAAACAAGCATCCAGGGACCAAATTAAAAAATATGCTACAATGCCAAACGTGCGAACAATTTAGAAGAACATGTAGATGGGGGCCTACAGGTTCTGTCCTAGCATGCACACTAGAATTCCTTCTGTTGGAAATTTCTCGATCCTTTCCTTTTCTTGTATGTTGACCTTGAAATAACAGCAAATATCTTCTAGGATCTGAATTTGTGGCATGTTTATCTCTAGCCTTAACTAGTAGAGGTAAGAATCTAGCTTGAATACAACTAGGAAGGATTGGCTTGCAAGGAAAAGAATTGGTTTGAGCTTTACTTGATCACACATGAAAACATAGGCAAAGTTGATCTCGTGTTGACCACTCCACCTAGATCAAATACAAATAACGCCACATACGCACATGCGTAACTTGTTACATGTACATGGTGCATACTAAACTGTTGCTCATGCGGTAGCACTTCCATAAGCGCATGCGTGACATTGTCCTCAATCTATGTACAAAGACTAAAAGAAATATGTGTGTCATACGGTATTTGGGCTGCATTACATGTTCTTCATAATTGGTGACTAAAGTTAAAATTGAAATTAGATTGTACTTTAATTTACTCTTAGTTAATTTTATATTAAGTACTATTTCCATGATCTAAAATTATTATTTAATCATTATACTTTTGAGATGGAGAATAAACATTTTAGCTAGGAAGCTTGTCCGTGCATGTATGGGTTGCCGACGAGTACAACTACTATCATTTGTTCCCATGACAATTGAACAGCTGGATTGTTGATTCACATTTTCTTGTTGTTACATAAAATACATCCAACCAATGTATGTGATTCGTCCCTGCACCAATTGAATGGCTCCGGTTGCTAATTCACAGGGTCCGAGTGTGTGGTAATTTGTTCTCTCTCCCCACCGGCCCACAACTGGCACCTGTGCCTCGTGTGGACATATTTGGCTAGCCTGTGGTCAAGGCACCAAACGGTAGGGATGAAACGAATGGAATATAAATTGAATAGTATTAAATATGAATACAAATCTATATTTTTAAAATGAATATAGATATGAATATGAATTTATATTTTTAAAATGAATACGAATATGAATTTGAATATTCTCGAATGCAAATACGATTCTCGAATACGAATACGAATTGAATGTCGTAACCAATACGAATTTGAATCAAATATCGTAACGAATACGAATTCGAATCGAATATATACTTAATTTGGTCAAATGTGAATATCCTAAAACTTTTGTAACAAATCTTGGTAGAACAAATTTATATAACATGACCACACGTCTACACGAGCTACTAGTGTAGCGCATAGAGTTGGACATTATGTAAATTAATTTTCACTTCTTACTTGTGAACCTTGGTTCATCAAAAAATTGCTTCCTACAATCATCCCTAGAAAGGTCGCCAGTGGTGGAAACAAATCGAATAGTCTTAAATATGAATACGAACATTCTCAAATACAAATACAAATATGAAAATTTTCAAATATGGATACAAATATTTTTTAATACGAATATAAACATCCTCGAATACGAATTTTGCTTACCACATTCGCGTTTTCTTTAATATCGAATAAAATAAATTATTCTTTACAGTTTCCCATCCCTACCAAATGGGAAACTCACACCAGTATCACATGGCAACTCATTCGCATGCACCCAAGAGGTAAGATAAGACCGCTGTCTTCCAGTGCAGTATAACTCTACTACTATATGCAGTTTACACTAGCATTCTATTTATTTTATATCCCTCAGATAAGGCCCGCATCCCTTGCCCATTTTCCCATAACCAAACCCCATGTCTTTGTGAATTTAAGCTAGGGCTAGGTTCCACACTCCCTTCTGCCTCATCAAATCTACGCCAAGCCCAATCTGGCACTACCATGGCCTCTAATGCTTGTGATGCCGAGCTCGCCCGCCTTTTTGACATGGAGCTCATCCGCCACCTCCGCACCACCTGCTACAAGGCCGACTACGAGGCGGTTGAGCGTGTGCTTAGCGTGCACGAGCATAGCACCGCCGAGGCCAAGGCCCAGCTTAAAGCTGTGCTTATCGAGAACAACATGCTGAGGAAGGAGCAGGACATGCACCACCGAGTGCAGCAGGCAATGTGGATCAACCGATGTTAAATCAACTCACGAACACACCGACATGGTGCCAAGTGGTGTTTTGTTTTATTCATAGTCTAAATTATAATTTCTAGTCTAAGGCCCTGTTTGGATCCCATGGTCTAAAGTTTAGTTGTCTAAAGTTTTGGACTAAAATTTAGTTGGCTAAACTTTAGCCACTAAACTTTAGTCGAAGGTCCTGTTTGGATCCTGTACTAATGGATAGGACTAAAGTTTCAAAAAGACCATACCACCTCTCCTCGTTTAGCAAGGCCACCATTAAATGGGAGGTGAGAGACCAACATGCATGGGTAAACACGTCTTTGTGCCTAAGAACCCAAAACTTTAGACCACTTTAGTTCACTTTGGTGGACTAATGGTCTAAAGTGTTTTTTAGGGGTTAGCTAAAGTTTAAATCTAACTTTAGACCACCTTTTTGGAGACTTTAGATCTAAACTTTAGTGACTAAACTTTAGATGGAGTGATCCAAACAGGGCCTAAGTTACATGGAGGTATCCCTTGGCCTTATATTGGTGCCTCCAAGGCACAACCAACACAAAACCCATGCATGGCCTAAGGCCAACACGGCTCAAAACACTTGCACGCACAAACCCATGGTCAAAGAGACCGAAACAAATTCAAAATGTAATATAGCTGAAGTCTATCCCTAAGAAATGATGCGACCAGTCCTACTATTTCTATTTCTATTTTTGTGTACAATCAGCTATGCATGAATTAATTTTAGGAATTGCTAAGAAGAAGAAAAAAAGAAGAAGCAATGCATGTGCATGGGCCGAGCGCATGGGAAGAGGCACCATATGGAGGGAATCAAGTCAGACTTGACTATCATGTTCAGTTCGATGCCAACCTAGTGCACATGGGCTACTTCTTTTCTGGTGTCCGTCCACCAGAACAAGTTCAGAGGAGGAGAAGATATTACTTACATGTTTTCCAATCAGTTGGCGCTTGCTAAAACAGATTCAGTTTCCTTTTCTTGTGCCAAGGATTGCCTACTTAAAGGAGATCGAGTACTAGCGTTGCACACATTCTTGGAGATAAAAACAATAAAAGTCCCAAAGAATTAGGAGGGAGATCACATATTGGTTGTTCTCCATGCCAAAATTGATGAGCCCTTCATTTTATCTGCATTCAGTAAATTAGGAATGGTGCATGTGGTGCTCTGCCTATGCAGTTTCCTATCTTTACGTATATGTGGATGGGGCCCACCTGCAAGCATATTAACCAAGGAAAGGATAGCGCAGCGTGGAGTTTAAAACAATGTTGTTCTAGTTGATTAAGGTTAGATGGTACAAGTTAATTAGGAAATAAGAGATGAGATGTAAAAGGCTCTACTCGTTTCCATTAAAGGGTCATAGTTGTTTACGACCTGTTAGGGAAATCTATATGTGTGTGTTGTTATATAAAGATGAGGGGTAGAGTTGAGTTATGAATTAAAACACGTGTGCGTGTTGGCCTCTGGCCGTTGGGGTTCATCCCTATTCTACTGTGTTTTGAATTCTAATATAGGATTTCATCTTGGCGTGTTGGTTCCTACTGCAGTGTAGGTATTGTCTGCTGATCTTCGATCACTATTTCTCAATCGTGTGTTGTGGTGTGCACAGGAGTGAAATTATCTATCCTAGTACGAGTTACATCCTGTAATTCGTGCTCTACTTATATCTAGTTGTTCTACCACCGTGAAAGATCGGGCAACATACATATTTAATCTTATTTTTGTGGTTTGATCCATATCATAAAATGAACTAAATATTAAAACGGACTCTTATTTATCCTAAAAACTAATTTGAATTGGTATGAAACCAATCCGAACATATCTACATGGAGAAACCGTATGTCCCTTTGTTGTCGGCTGGAATTGTATTCCTGGGTCCTTCTCTAGCTTGTCTCCCTTTTCTCCTGGCTTGGTTTCACGTACAAAGTATTGTCTCCTGGCTGCACATGGCTTGCCTGCCCTTCCTCCTCTCGATTCATTAGTTGAAACCAAACTGAGTTCCTCTCTTTCTTTACACTTATAAAACAATCCTCTTGGCTTGATTTCTTTTCCAGCTCAAAAGTTCCTGGCCCCACATGTTTTGGAATTGGATTCTCTCCTCTTGCTGGCTCATCTCCTTGGCTCACATGGCAAGAAAAGGCATGTATCAGCCTTTCTTCACTTCACACAAAAGGGAACCTCCTCTTTCCTTTCTTGGTTGGCTCTCCTTTTTCTGGCTTGGTGCCCTATTGGGCTAGTTTCTAACTCATATGCACGTATGGCTCATGATCCCACGCAACAAGCTGGCTCATATGCACGCACGGCTATTTCTAGACCCACGTTTGCCTTTCTTTCTTCTTGCTTAAGAAATAATTGGCTTGTTCTCCTGGCTTGCTGATTTGGCTTCTTATCTTGGCTTAGCTTGGCTTGCACCTGACTCTTTCTTTTCCCTCAAGAAATAACCAACCCTTTGGTTTCTCACGTGCTCCTTTTCTCTTGGTCGTGCTTTGCCTCATAGGCCAAAACATCTTCCTCCCACGTGCTTGCCAAATATGCATCCTTTATCATGCATTCCAGCCCCCTTATGACCTTCTTTCTCATGCGTTCCAGCCCCCATGCACTGATCACCATACGCTAGGGTTTTAGTCCCATGTGCTAGCTTTACTTCTTGCACTAGGGTTTCATTCTCCCCTTCCCGGCCAACCTCTCTCACCTCCCTCTTGGCTAAATCAGCACAACCTTGAGAGCTAGCTTCAATTTGTACAATGGAGCCAGCATTCAAAGTTGGTGTAGTAATTGGGGCCGCATCATCCCCTCTCCCTTCAAGCAAAACCATTCTCGGTTTTGGGGTAATATTCGAAGCCTTCTTCTCGATGATGATATATGTTTAGCATAGATTGCACTTTGTAGCATAGGACACAACGTGAACAGTCTGCCAGCATGCATCAAGGAGAACTTGTTGGACCACCTGTGGTGTGTAGCATTGTGATCATACTGCCATGGACACCCCAACAGCAAGCGACATTCGTGCATAGGCACAACATCACAATCCACCTTGTCATGGTAGTCTCCCACTAAAAAAAACTTTGACACGGTGAGTAATTTTGATCTTACCAATGTTATGCAACCATTGCATATAATATGATTCTGGATGTCGCCATGTTGCTAGTCCCGAAGCTTACACCAAATCCTTACTAATGATGTTGTTGTAGCTTTCACCATTAATAATAAGCTTGCAAACCTTGCCGCTGATTTTGCACTCTGATTTGAATGTGTTAGTTTGCTAGTTTGTCGCGAGAATTGAAGTATCGTCAACGCGAACCATCTTATCCATCATGCTCAAACCTTCATATGGTGCCTCCTCTTGTTGCACATAGTCAATATCATGGTGCACATCATCTTTCGGTGGTGTACAAGTAGTGCTCACCTCCACTGCCCTCGTTTCTTCTTCGAGTGCTTTTGTCATTGGTGCTAGCAGCTGCGCCTTGAACTTCGCTGTAGCCTTATCATGTCATTGTTAATCCTCCAAATATTGTTGATCCGACCACGATTCAATCGCCTAACACATTCTTTTCCACTGAAAAGATAAATGTAGGATCGAACTTGAAGCAACTCGACATATGTCCTATTCTAGCAGCCAATATGCACCCAATACCAACAATTGTAGCATACCTATTTGAAGAAAACTTCACCCCCACTTGTCGTGTAAATGGGCATCCTCATTGTATAGGCAGAATGGTCCAATCACTCACACCGGCTTGCCGAGCGCCTTCTCATAGCACACGATGAACTGGGTTTTGAGGTTTAAGAAGGTGTTTACCACCATGCCTCGACCGTGCGCATGGCCACCATGGCCTTGTCACATAGTGCCTCGCACCCTGGCGCATTGAAGAAGCCGGGGGACATCACCTTGGTCACCTTACAGGCACTAGCATTCCTGGCATGACATGTGGCTACTACTTGTCACTCGTAGCTATCTGCTCATGAAGCCTATGTGTGGTAGTATTGATGTTGCAGAGTGAGAAGAAACACACAACCCATGGAAGAACCACTGTGGGATGTTGAGGCTCCTAGCGACACCAGCCACCTATGGGTACACCAGTCGGAGATGATGCAGCTCGAGCATAGCTCCAACACTCGCACATAGGTGTCAAACAGGACAACAAACTCATGTAGGGCATTGAAGAAGGAGATGAACTAGGTGTTATTGGCCATCTTGTCGGTGTTCTAGTAGTCCGGGGGTAGAGTTGGCTGGCGAAAGCGTTGACTTACTGTGGCTATGTGTCAGTGCCTACTCCCACCATGCCACCTGCTGCTCTCCAACTCCTGTGCTGTGTTGTGCCGCATGTTGCTCCTTTTTCATGTTGTGCCCCCGCTTTTGCAAGGTGCCACCCACTGCTCCTCCTCATCTCCATGCTGCGTTGGTCCGAGCAGCCAACCAGTGCCCAATGGGGAGGAGAGGATTAGGGTTGGGAAATTGGGGGAGGAATTGGAATAGTGGAGAATGGATATTGAGGTAGGCTGGATCAGCTGGTGAGTGGTGAGGTGGTTGTGGGCTGGTAGGGAACATGAGCGAGCAGTTCATTGTGGGCTTGGGCTTCATGAAGGGTGCATACCAAATAAGTACTACGAATATAGCCCAAATGCTGAATTGATCATCTAGAAAAAATTTTAATTTTTGGGTGTGCCCAGGTATAATGGGCACCCTTATTGCCTCCGCCCCTGCCAACATACATCGATACAAGACTGGTGCTGGGGCACGATGACGGCATGACAATAGTGCATTCAACAACGCAAAGCGAGATCTCGAGCCCCCCATCTTTGTAGCCTACAGGCGTGATGTCATCATATGGGCCTGACGTAGGTGGCCCCACCTAACCAGAAAGCACCCCATTGTAATATAGGAGGGGGAGGCCACTTGTATCACAACTCATACTTGAGCAATATAACTTGTGCCTCACTTGCATTGCTTATGCTTCACTCCCTATCTACGCATCATCAGTGGCCAATGTAGCCAACCGGAGGTGCCTACAAGTTTACTATCTAGGCTCATATCTACAACATAGGTTGTAAACATTGCCGACTTGGTGGGCATAAAGGATGTGGTGGACATGGTTCACTGGAAAGGAGGAGGTGGCTATGTCCACAATCATGTCACCATCAATTTTCATATGTGTGGGGAGGCATTAGTAGTGTTGGCACGGGAAACCGTCGAGGAGATGGTCATGTCCGCCATCTCACTACTATCGAGTTAGAGTTGGTCGAGCTAATTGAGCATGCTGACCAACGGATTAGATGAATCACTAGATCATTGCACATGGACCCTATTGTACTGTTTGTTCTATGATTGAGGTCGCGTTACCGACAATCAAGCTCTCAACACACAAATATAAAACAATAGATAAGAACATAAGATGTAGTCCCCACCTTCTCTCAACTTTATTACTCTTTTGCCTGTAGATGGTGCATGTATAATGAGAGCCCTTGCCCCATTATATAGGCAGAGGGGGTCCCCCTTCATGCATGAATAACTAATATGGGACTAAACTAGCTAATGGGCCTTGTAGGCTGGCAGCCCCCAAATGGGCCTTCATTTTTTTTAAAGTGTCCACATCTATCAAACCCTCAAAACAAGTCGATATACAACACTCCCCTTAGACACTTTGCCAACATCATGATCATGTCTCATTAAAAACTCCTTTTGAAAACCTAATGGGAAAAATGGTAAGAAAAGAGTACATAGCCCGTGTTCTCCCATTGCAACTTGTTAGACCGATAACGGCGACTAGAGGGGGATGAATAGGAGCCCAAATTAAATCCCAGGCCTTCCAAAATATTTCCCAAGAAGAAAGAAAGCTCTTCACTCCAATAGCTATGAGGAGCTATGAAGATCAGAGACCAATCACTCGTAAGAAAAGCTCTAAAAAAAACAAGCCAAAAGAGCCCAATCTTCCCTAGGCAATCTGACCACAATGCACAAGCCAGTATGACCAGAGGAGCAGTTTGGTCTCAGATCACCAAGCGGTTCAATCGGCCTTGTGCGGTTTAACTGGTCTAGGGTGGTCTAACAAGCCTCTCTAGACAAAGCCGATTTTCATCACTATTTCAAATAAAAAATTGACAATACTTTTGATTCACAACTCCAAAAGACCTACAACTTAGTCTGCACCTTCTCTAGGATATCAAAATCTATTTCAATCATGGATCATGAAGATCAAGGCCAAAAAAATTCTACCTTTATCTAAAATAAGGAAGATTGCACCAAAATAGAGCAGAAGAGGGAAACCTCGATCTGCTCTTACTCGTGAGTCCTTAATGATCTAGATGACTTTGGATTGGTTGTTACATATCATAACAAATTATATGACAATACAAACTCAAACCAAAATGTCCACAAGATCAAAACCCCAAAATCGCCTTCTCTTGGGCCAAAACCTAACAAACACAAGAACTTATAAATAGTAAGTGCCTAGATAGATGAGATCTGGTCTTCAAGAGATATTTTCATTACTTACATGTCCTTGGTACAAAGAAAGATTAAGAGGAGAAGAGGAAACACCAAAAATCAAGCCAAATCAAGATTTCATCACTTGAGCACAAAAGGGAAAGACTTGGATGAATTTTGATATCTATTTATACTTTGAGATGAATGTTTACAGTCACTCTCTAGCCATATGCAAAGTTTAGTGATGACAAAAAGCTCAATCACAAAAGCATTTCACATCTCCCACAAGGTTCTCTTGAAGAATCCTAGCTCTCCTCCAAAGGCTAGGTCTAAAATCTCCTAAAACCCTAGTCACATCTCTCCTCATTTATATATGGAGACTCATAAGGGAAATCATAACTAGCATCTCTAGTTGGGTTTTCATCCACTTACATGGGCTAACTGATTAACCCAACACCATATCGACTTTTACACTGACACATGCACGCTTCTCAAAGTGCTCACACCAATTAACCCGTTAGTGAATTAATACTTGATCCACTTTATATTTTCAGCACATCTTTGACCTAAACCAATTATGCCAACACCGCGGTTTCATAGACCACCACTTTTCCTATATTGGTTAATTTATCAAAATGCCTCTCTATCATCTTACCCAAAGTTTCATGCTTACTTTGCCTTGAAGCGTCCTTGTGCTTCTTCTTCAGCTCTATATGACTCCAGTGACTTACTACCAAACCTCTAATGTATTCGTATCCCACCAAACCATCTTCGCTTCCAAATGGGCCCAAGTTACTTAGTACACCACATGCTCCACCTTCACCATAACGGCACCCAGCTTCAATGACCATTCAGGACCTCAGCTCCTCTTGAGCCTTGTCCAGACCTCAGCTTCTCTTAAGCCTAGTCCCAGTCTACCTTGTTGTTACCTGTCATGCCCACTACCAGTAGCTCCTGCTTTGGCTTCTTGCCTTCCTAGCTTGTAATCACCCCCGTAAGCCTCAGTCCTTGATCCCATGGGACCTCAGCTCCTCTTGAGCCTAGTGCGGACCTTAACTCCTTTTTTAGTCTAGTCTAGATCCTAGAACTTAGTGCCCTAGCCTAGTCTGGTACCATCCACCTCACCATGACCTAGCTCTAAAGACCTACAACCAACAAAGATAAGTAAATCGTCATGTAGCACCGCACGAGACACAATCATCAATATGCCCAATTGATGACCACGAGAACACTTACCTTCCAAAGCTTCCATCCTAGGAAGCATCATTGCAAAGCATGATTTGCATCTCCAATTCATCATGGTCTTTGCTCTACCTTTCATGGTTCTTGTCTATCTTGTGCCTCGCTTGAGCCCAACTATCTCATATGGCATCCACAACTGTTCTGGACCTCAGTTATCCGTAACCTAGTCCCGGTCTTCCCACCGTTGACTATAGTTGCCTCTAAGATACCTACATAATAATAGACTAATTAAGCAACTATTTTTGGGCATAAGTTCTTCGCAACTTGACCCACTTTAGTCTATAAATACACCATGCAATATATATGCACCGATACCACTAATCCTAACCCCTAGGACTAGACTTTAAACCCCTATGCAAACACCCCACAGAAAAGACACCACTCAAAACTGCCAAGAACACCTCCTTTGTGTTTTGGCTGCTAGCAATCGGTCTGACTGTACAACCCAAGTTGGTTAGACCATCGGTTGCCCCACAGCCAAACTGCTGGCCATCGACCAGTCTTGCTAGCCCAATTACCTCCCTAGTAATAGGAGAGCAGTCTGATCATGGTACCTATGCCGATCATATCGCTGGGATCTAGCCGATATGACCAGTCTTATGCCGGTCACACTGCCGCCTTCCAAAGCGCATCATCTGAAAATACGTTCTCTGGAAAATAGATAATGTTAACTAGAATTGGTTGTACTACAACCCCAATCTAACCGCCATTCAAGTCTGGTGCTACCGTATCCAACTAGTCAGACCGTCGCTCCATAGCCGGTCTAACTGTCAGCCCTAGGCTAATAAGACTGCTCTTGGTTGGTATGACTGTGGCTCTAATATCGGTAAAAGTTTTTCCCTTTGTATAAATATATATGTGATATTTTTGGCTGGACATGCACATTATGAATTTAAGACGTGGGTATGTCGGCAATATCATTGGGCACATGCCTTCAAAGAAGAAAAATTTTACTAGAACATAAGTCAGCTGTTTCTCTTTGAAAGTGATCACCTTAATACAAACTTGCAGATATTTTTAGAAATAGATGTAATTGCTTGACAACAGAGACACCCCCTCAAAAAATTAACCTCCAACATTAAACCTGCATCTCTCGTGCTGGCATAAACTAAGTAACTAGCTATCGAGATTGGTCTCGTTCAAAACAGTTTTTGATTTCTGCCTTTTAGTTTTTAAAAACTAGAACCATTTTAAACGTGTTGGTTTTTTAACATAGTTTTTTTCCCCTTTGCATTGTCCATAGATACGTAACTTTATTTTTCATTTTCCTCATTTTTCTTTATTTTTCTTCAATTGAATGCTTTAACAAAAAGTTAATAGCCACACAAGTGCCTATTTCAGTCAAAAACTAATAGCTATAACTAAAAGCCATTTGCAAAGCTATTTTAACCGGGCCTAAAGTATATGGTGTCCATCGTGACACATATCATACTGATACAGAAAGTATCAGCCCTGTTCTGGCTATCAAATTTAGCTGTTCGGACCACAAGTGGCCTCCAAGCACATTAGAACTATTTATACATCTGCTTATGCCGGAGTATCTTGATCACGCAAGCGGAGCATATTTTGTCATCAACTAGAAGGTTATGGCTTTAATTAGTTTTATGCTAATTTAGACTTCGCTCATTTAGACTTAAAGTTTATGATTTATAGCCTTTTGGTAATATTTTGCACTATTTTCAATAGCTGTTGTGAGCTTTTTGTCATAATTAAATTTAAAAAAAGAAAAAGATATATCATTCGGACAAAGCACAGAAATAAGGGAAAAAAGGAAAAAAAAACCAAAAAGTTAAAAAATATGAAATTAAAAAGGTGGAAGCTAAAAATTTAAACCCAAATAAACAGGACTTAGAATAAGTCGGTGAGTAGAGTATCAAACACATGAATGTGATAGGAAGGGAGGCTGTATCTTGAGTATTTTGTAGGACCTCCTGTCACCTGATGGACTAGAAGCTGGGGCATTTGAGTCACAAAGATAATCACTCGTGTTGTTGTTGAATGTTTCCACATGTACCTCAAGGCCCATAAAATAAAGATACTTGGAAATCACAAGCAGCACTCGGTTGGACTAAAAAATAGTGGTTTATAACTGAAATTATACTATAGCTAGCTGATATTACACTATAGCTGAAAGTAGCTTATTTGACATAATTAAATTAAAAAATTAAAAATAGAAAAAATATGTTAGCTCATCACGGATAACGCAAACGAATACGGAGAAAAAAGAACCAGCAAAAAAACTAAAAAAAATCAAAAGTTCAGTAAAAGATAAAATTTATAAATAGTAAGAAATAAATCAAAAGTCAGAAGTTTAAGTCAAAATTAGTGGGACGTCAACTGCATGTTGGGGACAAGCAATGTGCCCTTGTGTTTCAGTGGTTGGATGCACAATACCCTTGTGTTTCAGGGGGCGGCTCAGGTGTTGTGCCCCCTGCACTTAGCGCGGTACAGGGGTGCCTCAGCACCCGCCACGTGGCCCACACAATTCAAAAAATTCCGAAAAATTCAAAAAATACTTTAAAAATCCAAAAAATTGTAAAAAGTTCTTTTTTAAGTATAAAAAGTATATTTTTTAAGTACTTAAAATTTTTTGATTTATAATTTTATTAAAAAGTATTTTTTAAGTACTTAAAAATACTTTTTAATAAAGGTATTTTTACAAAAAGAATTTTTTACAATTTTTGGATTTTCTAAAGTAGTTTTTTAATTGTATGGGCCACATGGCGGGTGCAGAGGCACCCTTGCACCACGCTAAGTGCAGGGGGCACAGCACCTAAGCCGCCCCCGTGTTTCAGTGGTTGGATGCACAATAAAGGACTGAAACCAGTGGAGCCCACGCATGTGCTCCTTCGAGTGAAAGGAACAATGTAAAGGTCTTCTCGCGTGGAACACATGTTTCGCGGAGTCAACTGCTAGATGGCTTTGGTTCACGTGTGATTATTGTTGGCGCACGGCATTTCTAAGCCATTAATCTATGGAAGTACAATGTCCACGTTGGCGTACGGCATTTCTAAGCCATTCTATGGAAGTACACTATTTCATATCGAATGCTACGGTTCATCTGTTACAGATAAAAATGTAGTAATTAACGCCATACTATAGTATACTCCGTCCGGTCGCAAGATATATTGTTTTGGATACGTACGTCGTTTGACTTGTCAAAACTAGCGTACCAATACTTCTTAATTATTTGGATTGAATATATGAAATTCATATGCTCTAAAAGTGCCTTTTATAATAATATAATTTAGAAAAAAAGTCCATATTTAGTATCTGTACTTTCATGTCTACAATATTATAAAACATGTTATCTAACACCCTTTACTTGCAATATTAGATCAAATCCACCTCACAGTTCGATTGGTGATTTTGGACATGACGTGATGGCCAACTCATACGATGGGCCAAAGAAAGGGTGACTCAGTAGGTGGAACCTACCTATAAGAGAGAGGGAGAGATAAATAAAGAGTGACTCGGTTTATCTTCTTCCCATGCGTCTATACCGAGACAACCAGATGACGACGGGACCCCAAGAATTGGCAAAACGGACTGAGGGTGGTGAGATGAACACGGTGGTGGTGGTTCGGGCATAGGCGCACTGAGGACACGCCAGTGTCGCTCAAGGCGGCAACAATGGTTAGGGCGCACGTGGCAACGACAATGGGGTGATCAGGGAAGAGATGTGGCCATGTCAAAACGTAGAACACGAGGATTTTAATCTTGGAAGTGTCTATACAATATTCGACTATTTTTAAGGACAAAAACAGTCAGATTTTGAGCCGTTAGATGGAGATCCAATGCCCTAGATCATTTTTTTGGAGGGGGTCATTTTTTTTGGAGGGGGGCTTGTATGAGTGGATCCGTTGGATTAAGATCTAACGTCCCAGATCAATTTGACTATTTTTGTCCTCAAAAACAGTCGAATGTTGTATAGCAATACTCTTTAATCTTTGGTGTGAACTAATTAGGTCGATACTTACCGATGGAGGCATACGGTGGCGATTATTCTAGTCAGAGCCGAAGAAGAACCTCGATTATCATCGGCCAGGAGAAATAAAATGAAATTAACTCGTGGGGGCAAACGAGGGATGGATGGAGCACATTTCAGTGCGAATGGTTTTGTGAGAAGCTCACTGGATGAGAGAGAGAGAGAGAGAGAGAGAGAGAGAGAGAGAGAGAGAGAGAGAGAGCCGCCGCCCAGCTTGCCGTCGCCCACCTCAAGCTAAACCACTGTCACATAGTTTCGCCCTGAGCCACTTGACCCATTGCCAAGCATCGCCATCCGGCATTGTGTTCGCCTGGGGTGAAGCCATGTTGATCTACCGCCATGGCTCCCATGCTCTGAAGCACTAACAAGCCGCCCCCACTCGGATGACGCATCTCATTTTCTGAGTTAGAAGCAATGTCATCAACAAAACCACCTTTAGACAATTAGGGGGAATTTGATCTGGTATTAAAACTAGAGGTATTAGATAATAGGTTTTATAGTACAGAGAGATAAATCGAACCAACTTAAAAATACAGGTATCAAATATGGACTTTTTTCTTATAATTTTATTGGGTTATATATATATATAGTATAAATAACAGGGGCACCTAGGTGTCTGGACACCTAGTCTCTCTACCTTTTGATTGATTTTAGATGCGTGCTAGTGTGATTGAGACTTTCCATCCATGATTAAGACTTTCCTTCCATGATTGATTTAGCATGTCTAATATATTACATACCATACATACCATTGCTAAAGCAATCTAACAGCAGAGGAGCCTAGGTGTCCCATTTCAGCATCCACACTGTCTATATATATATATATATATATATATATATATATATATATATATATATATATATATATATATATATATATATATATATATATATATATATATATATATATATATATATTACAATAGAAATTGATAAATAAAGGTATGTTTTAGGAACCATATCTATATTCAAAATAACATGTTTTTTTTTACTAAGGGATTAGCAGCCTTGCACCATGCTCTTGAATTAATCTCAGTCACTGTAGGATACCGTGGTGGCCGAAAGAGAAAGGCAGGTTGGGTGGGTGGCAATGCAAGAATCGCATACAGATAACAGCTACTAGCTAAATGACTTTTGTACATATAATCAGCAATATCAGTTGGTCAGAAACTTTGGTACGACAAATGCGACACGCGGCAAGCGAGTTTCACACTTTCTCCCCTTGTCGCCGTGGAAAGATGTCATATTAGCTTATGTTTTTAGCTTTTACTTGAAAAAGTATCAATATGAACATTTAGTTTTTCGAAGCGATTTTCTAATCGTTTTGATCTTATCTTGCTCTGAATATAAGGCAGAAAGTCATGAGAGCATCAAGCACTCCTGTCTTACTCATGCATCACCCTCACTTTTCCCACCGCTCGCACTTCTTCTCTAAAAGCCACTTCTTTCAGCCTCTAATATTTATTTTCAGCCAAAAGCAATCAGCTGCAGCCAAAAGCCATCTACCCCTTTCTTTTCACTTTATGTCTTTCCCTAAATAAATAAATGAGACGGCTTATTCACCGTCTTTTTAAAATGACTTATCGGTATTCGGTTCGTTCGCACAGGTGTTCATGATAGGGCCAGAAACCATCGTTATAGCCACAAACTATAAACCGTAGCCAAAAAATCCACCTAATCTATAGCCAATATGAACAGGCCACGAGACCATCAACGGTTACGGATCAGACTTTGGCTTGTACGCATGTCTTTGCTCCCATGCCTATAGAAAGGAATATACGCGTACTGAGTAGCTGAAGTACCGCAAAATATGGGAGAGCTCCTAGGCTACAAACGGGGGCCTGCGTAGTTGAGTGCCGATCAAAGCTTACTTGGATCTTCAGGGTCTGTTCTTTTTGGCTGCAGCTTGTGGCTTTTAGCTGTGGTTTTTAGATTGTTTGTACGAGAGATTAAAAAGTAATAGAAACTCACGTGTGATTTTGCCAATATAAATAAAGTCGGTAAAGTATGTATTACAATTAACTAGTATATCCTATCTTAAAAAAATACTCCGTTTAAAAGCTAATTACTGTAGAAAAGCCAAAAAACAGCTTTTTGATGGAGACGAGGTGCCCGATCTTTCGATGAGATTGATAACTATCGATTTCGGTGGAGATGACCCTCACAATCCGACTACAACCGTACGACGACGCTTGCGCCTTAGCAATCGTTGAACCAACTCCGAGATGTTATTAATCTAGCTGGAAGCGCGATCAACCTGAACACGAAGTTCAATCCCTACGAGCAATCGAAGAACTAGCAACAATAAGATGTAGGCAATCTGATATTGCGAATAATATTGAATCATAGATGAAAACAAAGTTGGGATTCCGAAGCTGTCTTGACAGGTGGTCGTCCGACACAACTGAAAAATAGAAGTTTGCACAATGACTAAACCTAAACACAACGAAATCCAAATCCTAGTATGGGAGGCGGCAGCTCCTTTATAGGGAGAACGACCAGGAGTGGCGTCCAAGTGTACGCCCTAGGGTTACAAGGCCCATGGGTCCAAGTGGTGGTGGCGCAGCACCCTTTTTGACTCGGACTCAGAAATTAATGTGGACTCTTTTGATGATTGCAGCCGGCTCGGATGGAATTTGAAGATGAGGTTAGATCCATTGGAAAGTAGACTTCATAAGTTTTCCATGAAGTACAAGAACGTCCCAAACGGAGTCCGTATGAGGAAGTTATGCCCGTTTGAACTTGGTACCATCGCAGCAGTCCGAATCTGATTTCAGAACATGTCCAACTCGAATTCGTTCTTGACTTGGTCCCAAGTGACGTGGTGACCTCCGTTATTCTTTCCATGCATGTCCATGACTCCATGTCCCTTTCCTTCGTCCTTTCCCAGGTTCCTAAGCACAATTAAATCACTTGCATTAGGTAGCGGTCTATTCTCAGTAATATATGAACCTATGAATGAATTCACCTGGTAATTAAGTTGACGAGCACGAACTCGAGTAAGTGGTCCTTGCAACACTTGCTATGGATGAGTTGTATCCACGGAAGCGATGTCCTCATCATCCTCCCCGTCTTGCATTTGAGTCGTCCGCGACTCAAACTCGTCCTCTTCTCCCAAGTAGGGCTTCAAATCTACAATGTTAAAAGTAGGACTAACCCCAAAATCTGCAGGCAGGTCAAGCTTGTATGCATTATCATTAATCTTTTCTAACACCTTGAAAGGACCATCAGCTCTTGGCATCAATTTTGATTTTCTCAATTCAGGGAACCTATCTTTTCTCAAATGCATCCAAACTAAATCACCCGGTTGAAAAGTTAAATGCTTCCTTCCTTTACTACCAGCAAGTTTATATTTAGCATTCATGCGCTCTATATTCTCCTTAGTTGTCTCATGCATTTTTAAAATCAATTCAGCATGTTGTTTAGCATCAGGGTTCAACTTCTCCGAAGATGGAAAAAGCATTAAATCAATAGGAGCACGAGGCACAAAACCATAAACAACTTCAAAAGGGCACATCTTTGTAGTAGCATGCAATGAACGATTGTAAGCAAACTCAACATGAGACAAGCATTCTTCCCATATTTTTAAATTCTTTTTCAACACAGTCCTAAGCATGGTAGACAAAGTTCTATTCACAACCTCAGTTTGTCCATCAGTTTGGGGATGACAAGTAGTAGAAAATAACAGCTTAGTCCCCAATTTAGCTCATAAAGTTCTCCAAAAATGGCTAAGGAATTTAGCATCACGATCTGAAACTATAGTATTAGGCACACCATGCAAGCGAATAACTTCACGAAAGAATAAATCAGCAATATTGGTAGCATCATCGCTCTTATGATATGGTATAAAATGGGCCATCTTAGAAAATCTATCAACAACCACAAATATACTATCCCTCCCCTTCTTTGTCCTAGGCAATCCTAAAACAAAGTCCATCGAAATATCTTCCCACGGAACGCTAGGAACGGATAAAGGCATATATAAACCATAAGGATTAAGTCGTGACTTAGCTCTTTGACATGTAGTGCAGCGAGCAACGTAGCGCTCGACGTCCCGTCTCACCTTTGGCCAAAAGAAATGATCAGCAAGTATGTCCTCCATTTTCTTCACACCAAAATATCCCATCAACCCGCCTCCATGTGCTTCCTGTAACAACAACAGACGAACGGAACTAGCAGGAATGCACAACTTGTTGGCTCTAAACACAAACCCATCATTAATGACAAATTTATTCCACATTTTCCCTTCTTTACAATTCAACAGTATTTCCGCAAAATCAGCATCGTGCACATATTGCTCTTTAATAGTCTCTAATCCATAAATTTTGAAGTCAAGCTGTGATAACATGGCATATCTCCTAGACAAAGCATCAACAATAACATTCTCCTTTCCCTTCTTGTGTTTTATGACATAGGGAAAAGACTCAATAAATTCAACCCACTTTGCATGTCTATGGTTCAGCTTACCTTGACTTCGAATATGCTTTAAAGATTCATGATCAGAATGTATAACAAATTCTTTGGGCCATAAATAATGTTGCTAAGTTTCTAAGGTTCGAAAGAGGGCATATAACTCCTTATCATAAATAGAATAGTTTAAACTATGCCCACTTAATTTCTCACAGAAGTATGCTATAGGTTTGCCTTCTTGTAACAACACACCACCTAAATCAATTCCGCTTGTATCACATTCTACCTCAAAAGTCTTATTGAAATCAGGGAGTTAGAGTAGAGGTGCATGTATTAACTTATCTTTCAATGTGGTGAACACGTTCTCCTTGCAGCACCCCAAACAAACGGCACGCCCTTCTTGGTAAGCTCATTCAATGGTGCGGCAATAGTGCTGAAATCCTTCACAAAGCGGCGGTAGAACCCGGCAAGTCCTAAAAAGCTCCGCACCCGTGTGACCGTGTTAGGAGTCGGCCAACTCTGTATTGCTTCAACCTTGGCTTGATCAACCTCAATTCCCTATGGAGTAACAACATAGCCAAGAAACGACACTCGATCGGTGCAAAAGGTGCACTTCTCAAGATTACCGAATAGGCGTGCACCACGTAAAGCATTAAAAATAGCACGTAAATGGTCAAGATGTTCCTCTAATGATTTTCTATATATCAGTATATCATCAAAATAAACAACCACAAATCTACCAATGAAAGCACGCAAAACCTCGTTCATTAGTCTCATGAAGGTACTAGGTGCATTAGTTAAACCAAAAGGCATTACTAACCACTCATATAACCCGAACTTAGTTTTAAATGCTGTTTTCCATTCATCGCCTAATTTCATGGGGATTTGATGATAACCACTACGCAAATCAACCTTGGAAAAGACAACAGAGCCACTCAATTCATCAAGCATGTCATCTAACCTAGGAATGGGATGACGATACCTAATGGTGATATTATTGATTGCTCTACAATCCACACATATGCGCTATGATCCATCTTTCTTTGGTACTAAAATGACCGAAATAGCACAAGGGCTAAGAGATTCGCGCACATACCCTTTATCAAGCAACTCTTGAACTTGGCACTGAATTTCTTTAGTTTCTTCTGGATTGGTCTTGCATGGTGCTCGGTTGGGCAATGATGCACCGGGGATTAAATCAATTTGATGCTCAATCCCACGAAGCGGTGGCAGCCCCGGCGGTATGTCCTTTGGAAAGACATCTTTGTACTCTTGCAAAATGTTAGTGACAGCAGGTGGCAAAGAAGAAGGTATATCCTCAAATGAAAACAAAGCTTCTTTGCAAATTAATGCATAGCAAACAGAATTACTAGCATCTAGTTCAGTCATATCAGATTTAGTACCAAGGAAACAAGCACCTTTCAATTTAATTTCTTTATTCTTGTCATGAACAGATTTAGGTTCTTTCTTTTTATGTTGGTCAAGCTCTTTTGCTACAATATGATTTTCGCTCTCAATATTCTTCTGACTTTTCTCTCTTCTAGCTTTAGCAAGGTCATCTTTAACAATTTGTTCACGAGTCATAGGATGCAGCACAATTTTCTTTCCCTTGAACATGAGAAGTATTGATTATTCTTACCATGATGTACACAATTAGTATCGTATTGCCAAGGTCTTCCTAATAACATTGAACAAGCCTGCATAGGAACAATGTCACAATCAACATAATCATGGTACGAACCCATAGAAAAATGTACTCTCACCATCCGGGTTACCTTCAACTTACCACTGTTGTTGAACCATTGAATATGGTATGGGTGGGGATGGGGTTTGGTCGACAAAGCAAGCTTCTCCACCATATCCATACTCGCCAAATTGTTGCAACTCCCACCATCAATAATTATGCGAATCACGCGTTCCTTGACAACACCCTTGATTTGGAACAAATTATGGCGCTGATTTTGCTCAGCACAAGACACTTGAGCACTTAGTATGCGTTGCACTATAATGTTCAAATACTTGTCGGCATCTTCGGCGCCAACATGTTCCTTCTCATGGACAGATTCATCATCATGTCCTACAGGGTCATTTGCAAGCATAGCATATGTTTCATCATCAAAATCACTAGTAGAAGAATACCCACCATCATCGCGTATAATCAATACACGCTTGCTTGGACAGTCCCGCATCATGTGTCCATAGGCTTTGCAACGATGGCATTGAACGTCCCTCGTTCGTCCTGTCGAAGCAACTGAAGAGGAGGTTTTTGCAGAAAGTTGTGGTGCTGATTGTGTGCTTCGGAAACTCGTGGCGCCGAATTTGACGTAGTAGGGCGCTACTTGTTGTTGGAGGGTAATGGTGGGGGTGCCACAGTGGATGAGGTAGAAGGTGTACGCGGCGTCCATGAATTTGTGCGACCTGCAGAAGAGTTGATCGCGTTCTCGTCTGGCTTCCCTGCAATTCTCGTTCAGCTTTGCAAGCAAGATGAAACAATCTAGTCATGGAATTGTAATCTTTGTAATCAAGAATGTCCTGAATTTCACGATTCAACCCTCCCAAAAACCTAGCAATTGATGCCTCCTCATTATCAACTAACCCACAGCGCAACATACCAATTTGTAATTCCTGATAGTATTCTTCCACAGACTTTGCACCTTGTTGTAAGCGTTGCAGTTTATTTAACAAATCACGAGCAAAATATGAGGGAACAAATCAATGGCGCATAAGCAATTTTAAAGCCTTCCAAGTGTTAGGTATGTTATGGTATGTTGACGGCAATGTTCTTTCCACCAAATAGAAGCAAAATCGGTAAATTTACTAGTAGCAGCCCTAACTCGTCTATTCTCAAGAAAATCATGGCAAGCAAATTTTTGATCAACAGCTAGTTCCCAATCAAGATAACCATCAGGATCATATTTACCATTAAAAGAGGGCATAGTGAATTTAACCTTAGCAAAAGCATCATCGTGGTCACGTACCTCACGTCGTGGGGGTTCTCTTCGCATATCTTGTCGGTTAAAACGCACATAGTCGAATTCATCTTGTCCCTCTACCGTCACAGCAGGGGGGAACAGCAGCCGAAGCTTGGGCAATCTCCTCAAGGCGCGCCATAATATCTGCCAAAGAAGTGTTAGTGATACCTTGTGCTCTCTCCATCGCAGTGAGCGTTGCGTTTGTCTCAATCTGGGCGCCCTCGAGTTGAGCAAGTCGCTAATTTGTGACTCTGACATCCTCCTCAAGGCCCTCCGTACGAAGATTCATTTCGCGTGTGAAATGTTGTATGATTCCCTTTGTACGAGGAGTATGAGATGTATCTTGACCTGTTAACTCTCCAGAACCTGCCATTGTTAGCAACAAACACAAGAATATGTCCCTAACTAGTGTATGGTGGTTCAAAAGCCGCTCGCAATCAAATCTTCTATCGAATTCTTACCAATTCTTACCAAGCACACAGGGGCGATCAGCAACCAGCGATGACAATATATCTATGAAGATTGGATGGACCGATTGCTAGGTGAAGCTCAGCCTGTACGGTGTAGAAAAAGTGTAGCTGGGAAGGCTCAATTTGGTAGCAAGGAGTAGCAATAATAAATTCAGAAAATGCAAGCTCAAAAATCGTTCAACGCCGATTGGTGCTGGTCCTACGCTAGACCGTACTAGAGACGCGAGCCTAGAACACAAACGAATACACCGCGCAGAATGAAACTAGATGTCGTTGCACACGGAGTTCAGGAGCTCGAAAATGAATGTCGTCTGCACGGGGAACCTTAGAATAACTTGTAAAAGGTTCCTGTCAATTTTGAGCAAATTCTGATAAACTTGAAATTTTCTCGGTTTGCGGACCCGCTTTGAGGCCCTAAACGATGTTTTTTGGGGTCGAAGTTGCTGCGCGTGTGCCTAGAAGCTTACGCGGATCTAAAATCTCCAGATTTCCCAGACTTCTTTTTTTTCACTCTATCTCCTCGTTTCCTTTCCAACGGATCAAGAAACGCCTCAATCGGAGGTCGTAAGCAAAAGTTACACTTTTTCTTTTTCTCTCTTTTTTTCTTTTTTTCACACACACACACACGAAGCGGTTGAATCCGAAATCCTACTCCGAGTCCAACTAGGGAAAAGCCTCCCAAGAAACCGAGTCCTACTCCGAGTCCAACTAGGGCAAAGCCTCCCTAGAAACTGAGTCCTACTCCGATTCCAACTAGGGCAAAGTCTCCCTAGAAGCCGAGTCCTCCTCCTTTTCTTCCCTCGCCATGGCAGTTCGAATCCAACCGCAACGGTGAGACCAAAACGTGAACAGAACTCGAAACTCTAAAGGAACTAGACACTAAGACCAGCAAAGGACACGACGATGCAACCGAAAGTTCAACAATGCAATGTACAGAATAGAAAAATTGCGAGGCTAAGACTGGTTTGGACAGGATGATCGACTGCTATTTTTTTTGCTTTTGTGTACTCTAGGTAAGAAAAAACAATCTAATCTATGGTAACTGGAAAATCTCACCGAGCAACCTTGGGCTCTGATACCACTTGATGGAGACGAGGTGCCCGATCTTTCGATGAGATTGATAACTATCGATTTCGGTGGAGATGACCCTCACGATCCGACTACAACCGTACGACGACGCTTGCGCCTTAGCAATCACTGAACCAACTCCGAGATGTTATTGATCTAGCTGGAAGCGCGATCAACCTGAACACGAAGTTCAATCCATGCGAACAATCGAAGAACTAGCAAGAATAAGATGTAGGCAATCTGATATTATGAATAATATTGAATCATAGATGAAAACAAAGTTGGGATTCCGAAGCTGTCTTGACAAGTGGTCGTCCGACACAACTGAAGAATAGAAGTTTGCACAATGGCTAAACCTAAACTCAACGAAATCCAAGTCCTAACAAGGGAGGCGGTGGCTCCTTTATAGGGAGAATGACCAGGGGTGGCGTCCAAGTGCACACCCTAGGGTTACAAGGCCCATGGGCCCAAGTGGTGGTGGCGCAGCATACTTTTTGACTCGGACTCAGAAATCAATATGGACTCTTTTGATGATTACGGTCGGCTCGGATGGAATTTGAAGATGAGGTTGGATCTGTTGGAAAGTAGACTTCATAAGCTTTCCATGAAGTACAAGAACGTCCCAAATGGAGTCCGTATGAGGAAGTTATGCCCATTTGAACTTGGTACCATCGCAGTAGTCCGAATCTGATTCCAGAACGTGTCCAACTCGAATTCGTTCTTGACTTGGTCCCAAGTGACGTGGTGACCTCCGTTATTCCTTCCATGCATGTCCATGACTCCATGCCCCTTTCCTTCGTCCTTTGCCAGGTTCCTAAGCACAATTAAATCACTTGCATTAGGTAGCGGTCTATTCTCAGTAATATATGAACCTAGGAATGAATTCACCTGATAATTAAGTTGACGAGCACGAGTTCGAGTAAGTGGTCCTTGCAACACTTGTTGTGGATGAGTTGTATCCACGGAAGGAATGTCCTCATCACTTTTAGATGCTGAAAAGAACAGGGTGCACACCTTTACGTAAGTAGCTCTCTGACGGAAGCCCGAGTCGAACTTGTGTCTACTTTTTCTAGTTAACTTAGGTTTTTCGTTGAATTAATTGGTATACGATCAAAGTTTAGTGGTCTTTAGGTGGTACTCATTTTGGCTTAAATTTATAGCTTTTAGCTTTCATTCATTGATTGAGGCATTTTTACTATACCTGGTGGTAGTTTTTTAGCATAATTAAATTTAAACAAATTAAAAATAAAAAAGATTTATCCCATCACAGATAATACAAAGGAATACAGAAAAAATAGAAAAGGCAAAAAACCTTAAAAAATCTAAAAAGAATGAAATTGAAAAAATAAGAAACCAAAAGCCGAAACCCAAACGAACGAAGACCTTAGTGAAAAAAACGGCTAACACCATATTTTAAAAATAATAATTACGATCCACTTCAAAGCCACATCTTAAGTCCAATAAAGCTTAGGCGTGAGGGGTGTGCTATATTGACCACATTTTTTGATCAAGTTTTTTTGTAATTGATTAGTATACTTAACACAATAGAACTTGGATAGGTAAACACGCAACTCAATAGAACTTGGGTAGGTAAGCTCACTGTTTCATTCAGGGAGAGTTACTCTGTTCGGATGGGATCTTAGGTCAAGGAAAATCCAGTTAATTAGAAGCTTTTTACACGCAAAACCTACACCGTGAGGGACTCCAATGTTTCAAGATGCAACTCATGATTTACCGGATTTTATTTTAGGCCCCAAAGTCATCTAAAATGGAGAGGAATCCATCTTCGGATCAGATCTGAAAAAAAACAGGGGAAACAGATTTCTTGGCTCCTATCAGTCTTTTGAAAATCACCTCTGCATATGCTGAATCTGAACACAATAAAAGAAATATAATTGGAGATTCTCTCTTGCATATGGCTGTTGTTAGACCATGTGGCTAGGTCTAGAATATTTTGGTGATGAATAATTGACAATGGTTAATTTGTGATGATGAATAATTGATAATTTTCTTTAGCGTTGTTATGCGAGTTGTGTCGCGTGTGTACGGATTGATGTTGGTCAAGTTTGGACGAACTTGTACCGGAAGAATATTCTTTGGTATTTGCATGTGCAAGTTAGGCATGGAGACGGTCATGGTCGTGACGAGGAATACTGGGACTAGGAGGGGGAAATCTGAGGTCCAGGCGGTCGAGGATGTCACGAGGTGGTCGGGCTCACGCTGGAGCACATAGAGATCAAAGGTGGATGATGCGTAGAGATGATACAGGAGGTGCAGTCCTGGAGGTTTCGACACGTGATGCGTTGGAGAAGTTGTAGTTGGAATTTTGGAAACCCGTGTTAGGAAGGGTTTTGGGTCCCTTATTTATTGGAATTAAATTAGAACTCATGAGTTTAGGATAAGTCTAGGTTTTGGGCCCTAAACTATAAATAGAGGTGGGGTTGGAGGCTAACCCCGTGGCTTTGTAGATGCAATTTTCGTTCTAGGGTTTGAGGGGTGCCAGGAGGGCACTTTGTAGCCACCATGATTCAGAAATAAAATCTAAATCTATTTCGGAAGAAAAGAAATCTGATCGGTGACGTGTTTTTCTTCGCGTCGTCTGAGGCAAACATCGGCATCATCTTCCGCACCCAAGAGACAGCAGCGCCAGCGTCCTTGAGCCGTGATCGAGCGAAAAGAACATAATACGGAGCGACGCGAGAAAACGGAGAAAAAGGTGCTCTCGCCGAGACGAAGCGAAAATATTTTTTGAGCGGTGACTGCATGGATGGATATGTGATGGTCCTGATGGATGAATAGTGTTCACGATTTTTGAATAAAAGTTCGTGAGTTTTAAATTCACGTATATTATCCTTTTTCCTAGTTTTTTGATTCCTATAGATTCTTCATGCATTGATTTATGTCTAGTTATTTTTCTTGTTTACATACATGAATCAATTTATAATTAAAGATCGATTGGAAGATTGAACGAAAACATGTACTGCAGCCACCAATTATCTAGTCGCTACAGTAACTGCTACAGTTGGCGCTACAGTATTTTGCTACAGTGATCGGTACGTTACTGCTGCATTGCTCGCTACGATACTGCTACAGTAAATCAAAAAATCCTTTTTGTTTTGTTATTTCTGTTTTTGCAAATTAGAAAATTTGAGAAAAAACTTCCGCTAGCCGTTGCAATCATTCACCCCCCTGATTGCCATCGACGATCCTACAAGTGGTATCAGAGCTAATTGCTATGGCATCGGAGAGGCGGCTGTGTCAAGCTCTTGGTCTTGGTAAAAAGAAGAACAACGACTTCATGAGTATGTGCTTCACGGCAAGCAACAACGACGACGACGACTACATTGATCCCGATGAGGTAGGACTGATGATGAGGATTTTGTTGAGTTTAGGTTTAGCTATTATGCAAACTTCTATTCTTCAGTTGTGTCGGACGACCACCTGTCAAGACTACCTTCGGAATCCCACCTTTTGATCTCAATTTATATATTTGTAATTTCAGATTGCTTGTTATCTTGTTCTTGCGTGTTCTTCGATTGCATACAGGAATAGACCTTCGTGGTCAGGTCAACCGCGTTCTTGGCACGGTTGATAACACTTTGGGGTTGGTTCAGCGATTGCTAAGGCGCAAGCGTCGTCGTACGGTTGTAGTCGGATCGCAAGGGTCACCTCCGCCAAAATCGATAGTTATTCATCCTATCGGAAGATCGGGACTCCATCGCCTCATTAGTTGGTATCAGAGCTTCAGTTGACCGGTAGGAATTCTTTGTATCCCTAGTTAGTAGATTGATTTTTATTTCCCATAGTCCAGAAAAATTGCCCCACAAAAAGAGTTAATGTCCGCTGTCCAAACCCCATTGTGCCTTTCAATCTGTTAGTTTTGGTTTGCTAAATTGAATTTGTGTTCGTCTTAGCTTTGTCTAGTTGCTGGTCATATCCTTGATTCCATAAAAAAATTCCAAACAAAAAAAATCCCCACCCCAAACCCTAATTCCAACTCGGCTGATTTTTCCTTCCTCTGCAGCAGCCACCAAAAATGTCATAACTTTTGATTCCGAGATTATTTTTGAGTGAGACCACCGCCATTAGATTCAAAACTTCATTTTCCATCTATCTGTAAAATTTCACGTCATTCCAGCAAGGCAGATAAGAGATATCTGCGGTGCAAGTTCACCTAAAAATCCAGATTGAATCTGCAACAGCCGGCACTTGTGAATTTTGTGCGAATTTTTCGGTCGGTTTCCAGAACTTGGCCCCAAAACAAAAGTTGTAGAAAAAGCCGTCAGGAAACGGAGAAAAAAATAATCATTGAAAAAACAACTGACAAAAAGTTACGGCCGAAATACCGACTTGCTATCCAGTGAACAGAAATCTTCAGTTTCCAAGTTTTGGGTCAATCCTTGTGCCCTTCAATTCCAGATTGCATTCAATTGAATTATCTTATATTTACCACTCCCATACATTGCCATACACTTATTTTAGCCTTCTTCCATCTTTGGTTGATCAGCAACATAGGCTAAGTGCTAGATACGAACTATAATTCAATTCTGTGCAATTTCTGAAATTAATTGATTGTTTTCCTTTGCTACAAAATACATAGCCTATCCAAGCTCCACTTTTCTACAAACCGAACAGGTCTCGCTGTACCTTGCAATCGCTTTACTCATCACTTGAGTTAGATTTATCACGAACCAGCCACCGGTTGCACCACCTGTTTGCTTTGGTAAGAACTTGTAAGAATTTGGTAAGAGCTTGAGAGATGCATTACTTGAATTGAGCCTCCATATTCTACTAGTTGATAGGAGCATATACTTGTGATTTGTTTCCTTGTGTGCTACTAACCATGGCAGGTTCACGGAATGATTACAAGATAGATCCACATCTTCTTCGAGAAATTGGTGGGAGATCAAAAAATTCGAGAAATATGCACGCTTGAGACAAGCTTCTTCACCACGGAGGTACACAATCGTGATAGTGCGTCGGTAAAACTAAAATCACTTTACCATCTTTTAATGGTAAATATGATCTGATGGTTATCTTAATTGGGAACTAGCTGTTGATCAAAAATTTACTTGCCATGATTGTCACGAGAATAGACGAGTTAGGACTGCTACTAGTGAATTTACCGATTTTGCTTCTATTTGGTGGAAAGAACATTCTGTCAACATCCCAATAACATACCTAACACTTGGGAGGCTGTAAAATTGCTTATGCGCCATCGATTTGTTCCCTCATATTTTGCTCGTGATTTGTTAAATAAACCGCAACGCTTACAACAAGGTACAAAGTCCGTGGAAGAATACTATCGGGAATTACAAATTGGTATGTTGCGTTGTGGTTTAGAGGAACATGCTGAAGCTACAGAGAATAGATTCTTGCGTGGGCTTAATAAAGAAATTCAGGACCTTCTCATTCACAAAGAATATAATTCTCTCCCTCATTTGTTTATACTTGCTTGTAATGTTGAACGTCAGATTGAGGAGAAATTGAGAGTGCGTGATGATAAGAAATGTGAGAACAAACCCATGTTTGTGCCTTTTTCAGTAACTAACAACTTGCGTGCGATTGAGAACCATGTTGAAGAGGAGCATGAGCTGATTGAACCATCGATTCCATTGGTTAAGAACAAAGATGAGGAGATGGATGTACCTACATCATCGAGAGGAGCCAAAAGATAAAGATCATGGTGCTATCATCACTCACGGTGAGTATGCTTGTGAAGAACAACAATTATGCACTTGTTCATGCTATTTTAGAGCAAAACTTAGTGGAAAATAATTCGACACGCCCATATTTCAAGTAGAGAATTCACACTACATTGATTTGAGTATTGAGAATGAGTTTAGTGCACCTTGTCAAAAATAATTGAATTGCTGCTGTTTTGAGTGATTCATGTGATGAATTGATCACATACAATGATCATGTTGCTTTGGTTAGACATAAAGAAGTTTTAACTAGAATTTCTCCTGCCAATTCATTGTGTTACATCATGTTGGATCTTCCTATGAAATTGTCACATGCTTTGGAGAAAGTTTCTGAACTTACATGTTCAAAATTCTTGTTTAGTGCCTACACCCCTAGGTATAAGTTTAATTTGATTGGAGATTATGGTGTAGAAAATCAATTTCTTGTATATCGAATATGCATAACTTGTGACCACATGGATGAATTGCAGCTTGTTGTTTTGAACAACAACTCTTGTATGCTCAATCTTGTTCATTATGAAAGAAAAATAAAATTTAGTGATCATTCAATGCCTCTGCGTTCTTCTCTTATTAAACCATCTAACATTGGCAATCTGAATAATGAAATTGATGTATGGAAGAACTTGCAAATATTTTCACCCTTACTTGATGAATTTGCTATTGCTCAATTGAAATCTGATTATATGGATAAACCTTGTTTGATTCCAAAAGTTGTAGCTTTGCCTATATGTGCCACCACAGCAAGTTTACAACTTCAAAGATTTGAATTGCATAAATGCTTCACTTACATTTGCAAAACAAGTTGCGATAATTACTGTGTGAGAAATTTTGATTTGTTCATTAACATATATGATTACTTTTGGGTTAATAATACAATGAGCTTTTATGATTGCTGCTGTGTTATAACATTAATTGTGCAACAACGAAGAACTGTTAAAACGGATGACATATACATATAACATGCATACACCTTGGCTTCTTTGTTACCATACTTTCAGTTTATCAAAAGTCGAGGACGGCTTTGTTTTCAAGAAGGGGAGGATGATGAGGATTTTGTTGAGTTTAGGTTTAGCTATTATGCAAACTTCTGTTCTTCAGTTGTGTCGGACGACCACCTGTCAAGACTACCTTCGGAATCCCACTTTTTGATCTCAATTTATATATTTGCAATTTCAGATTGCTTGTTATCCTGTTCTTGCGTGTTCTTCGATTGCATGCAGGAATAGACTTTCGTGGTCAGGTCAACCGCGTTCTTGGCACGGTTGATAACACTTTGGGGTTGGTTCAGCGATTGCTAAGGCGCAAGCGTCGTCGTACGGTTGTAGTCGGATCGCAAGGGTCACCTCCGCCAAAATCGATAGTTATTCATCCTATCGGAAGATCGGGACTCCATCGCCTCATCAACTGTCGTATGATGAGCTTGAAGATGATTTGATTAAACTTGCTATTGAATTGAAAAAGACAAAAAAGAAATTGAAAGAAAATAATTTTCTTGTTGAAAACTTAACTTCTGAGATTGATAGACTTAGAGCTTTAATTCCTGATGATGAATCATGTGAGTCTTGTCAAGTTTTACATTCTGAGTTGGAGGCTTCTAGATCTATTAGTGCATCAAATCTGGTTCAACTTAGAGATGTAACTAACAAATTTGATGAATTAAAATTGATACATGATTCTTGTGATGAAATTGAAAAGCTCAAATCTAGTCCTTCTACATGTTTAGAGTCAAGTATTTCAAATGCTCAATCTAAAGTTTGCTCTAATTGTGAATTGCTAGAAGCTAGACTTAACTCATCTCAAGAATCTATTCAACAAATGTTGTATCATGAGAACATGTCTTGCTCAAATTGTCCAAGTTAAATATTAAAATTGATGCTTTGACTAGGCAATTGAATAATTTCGCTGAAAAAGAAAGATTGGCTCAATCTAGTGCTTCCAAAAATTTAGCAAATGAACTGGTTAAGTGCACATCTTGTTCCTCATTGGCTAAAGAAAATGAGTACCTTAAGGACACTTTAGAGAGATTTTCTTTTGGCAAAAACATCTAAATATGATCCTAGACAAGTCAAAATCAAGTGTGAAAAATCGTGGTCTAGGATTTAATTTTGTTGAGCATGCCAAGAATAATCCTCCTAAGGTTATTAAATTTCTTGAACCTGGAAAGATTGAAGTAAAATCTGAACCAAAACAAACTGTGTTTAAATCTATTGGTTTTGTGTAAAGTTCGTCGAATAATAATGTAGGTGCTAGATTATCATCTCGAAAGAATTCTGGTTATGTTAAATTTCATTGCACCTACTGTGGAAGAGATGGACACTTGCATAAATTTTGTTTTAGACGTGCTAAGAAAGAGAAGAAGGAAAGATTGAATGCTTTAAGACAAAAACGTACAATCTCTTTTATTTCTAGAACTAATGTGAAAGCTAAGTTTTTAGATAACTTTTATGATGATTTTAAATCTGCTTCACATGCTAGTTTGGGATATAATTCAAATAAGTCACGTTTTTTTGGCATTTTAATCACCCACATGCTCATGATTTTGGTTCTAGATTTGTTGCTGTCTCTCCACGTCGTGTGTCACAGTACTGGATTCGTAGATCTTATTTCACTAACCCTAGTACTGTGAGACTGATGTTTCCTGTGATGTAAGAACAACTAATAAGGATGGAGAACATGAGCTAAATTGGGTGGGTTCCAGTCTTTTACATCATTGCTTGATTGGAACAACTAATGGTTCTTCATTCTCTTTGATGGCTTCCAAGAGATTTTACTTTCTTAGAGACCATGTGGAAAATGTGATGTTGTCTTACATCTTGTTAGATTCTCAAATTACTGATTTTCTCTCTAAGTCGCTTGATACTTCTTGTTTTGCTCTTTTGCGAAGTGAGCTGGGCGTGTTGCATCCTATAGGATTATTCTGAGGGGGAGCTTGATGTTTAAAAATTTAGGAAGCTTTGTTTATTATACTTGTCAATTAAATCAACAAGTCCAAGCCATCAAATTTAAATGAGTTGTGAAGCTCTCTTTATCATATTTATTCATATGCTGTGTAGTTTTGATCATAACTGGTTATAATTAATTTGTTGCACTTGAAATAAATATGACATGGTGGAATATTTTCACTAGATTGATTATAAATTGTACTTTGTGATGTTCATAAAAAAGGATTAGCTTAATTGTGAGTCTTATTTTAAATCTCGGCTACGAGGCTCACATGTTTCATATTGCAATCTTTTTATGATCATTCAATTTGGCATGTTATAAAAGAAAAATAGAAAGAGACATTTGAAAAGATGTGTGCTCCAAGCATGCTATGGTAAACAAAAAAAGGCATAAAAAGTGCACAAAATGAAAAGAAGTATGCTTCAAGCAAGCCACCATTTACAAGAAGTAAGCTATTATGAAAAGAAGTATGCTACAAGCATGCCACATGCGTAAGAATTGAATGTGGAGCAATAGGTTGTTATATGAGACTGCTAGCTCGTCTAGATTAAAGATTTGCTTCACTTTTAGGCTTTTACTTTTTGTTGTGATATCTCATTGTGCTCTCTATAATTGGTTTGGTTAATGTTGAGATGTCTGTCATTGATATAAATTGCTTAGTCATATTGAAAACTTTATTTTGATATTGCTATTAATATATGACTTTATATGATCTAGATAGCTCTACTCAAAAAATATGGCTTGGTTAAATTATTAAATCAATTCAAAGTGACTTGGATAATCTACAAAGTTTCTTGATTTTTACTCTCATTGCTCCTTCTTAGAATTATCCTTTCTCTGAATTTTCTTGATGATTACATTGCCAAAGGAGGAGAGATTTGGTGTGCTTTGTGCAATATTAGAGAAATTTGTTAAAATTACATCTCTTGTGTTTAGGGGGAGAGATTTGAGACTTGTGACTTCAGTTCTTCGCTTATATCTAATTGAAACTAATTCATCATGCTATCTTGAAGTGTTGTCAATGTATTTATCAAGGGGGAGATTGTTAGGCTATGTGGCTAGGTCTAGAATATTTTGGTGATGAATAATTGACAATGGTTAATTTGTGATGATGAATAATTGATAATTTTGTTTAGCATTGTTATGCGAGTTGTGTCGCGTGTGTGCGGATTGATGTTGGTCAAGTTTGGATGAACTTGTACCGGAAGAATGTTCTTTGTTATTTGCATGTGCAGGTTGGTCGTGGAGATGGTCATGGTCGGTGACAAGGAAGACCGGGACTAGGAGGGGCAAATCTGATGTCCAGGCGATCGAGGATATCACGAGGTGGTCGGGTTCACGATGGAGCACATGGAGATCAAAGGTGGATGATGCGTAGAGATGATACAGGAGGTACGGTCCTGTAGGCTTCGACACATGATGAGTTGGAAAAGTTGTAGTTGGAATTTTGGAAAACCTGCGTTAGGAAGGGTTTCAGATCCCTTATTTGTTGGAATTAGATTTGAACTCGTGGGCTTAGGATAAGCCCAGGTTTTAGGCCCTAGACTATAAATAGAGGTGGGGTTGGAGGCTAACCCCGTGGCTTTGGAGATACAATTTCCGTTCTAGGGTTTGAGGAGTGCCAGGAGGGCACTTTGTAGCCACTATGATTCAGAAATAAAATCTAGATCTATTTCAGAAGAAAAGAAATTTGATCGGTGACGTGTTTTTCTTCGCGTCGTCTGAGGCCAACATCGGCATCATCTTCCGCACAAGAGAGACAGCAGCGCCAGCGTCCTCGAGCCGTGATCGAGCGAAAAGAACAGAATACGGAGCGACGCGAGAAAACGAAGAAAAAGGTGCTCTCGCCGAGACGAAGTGAAAATATTTTTTGAGCGGTAACTGCATGGATGGATATGTGATGGTCCTGATGGATGAATAGTGTTCGCGATTTTTGAATAAAAGTTTGTGAGTTTTAAATTCGCATATATTATCTTTTTCCCTGATTTTTTTGATTTCTATAGATTCTTCATGCATTGATCTATGTATAGATATTTTTCTTGCTTACATACATGAATCAATTTTTAATTAAAAATCGATTGGAAGATTGAACAAAAACGTGCACTGCAGCAACCAATTATCTAGTCGCTACAGTAACTGCTACAGTGCATGCTACAGTATTTTTGCTAAGTAATCGGTACGTTACTGCTACAGCAATCGCTATGGTACTGCTGTAGTAAAATCACAAAAAATCATGTTTTTTTGTTTTGTTATTTCTGTTTTTTACAGATTAGAAAATTTAAGCAAAAACTTCCGCTAGCCGTTGCAATCATTAACCTTTCTCTGATTATCATCGACGATCTTACAACTGTACAGCTTAAACAATTGTGCGTGTACATGCAAAATCGCATGTTCTTCGGTGAAGTCAAAGCTCAGAAAGAAATACTGAGGTAACAAGGCGTTGAAAGTTGAAACATCTCACAAAAAAAAACTGTTCTATTGCACATTGGTGTGTATCCCTTTTGATTACACGAGGCGCAGGTAGAGAGGAGAAGTACATGTTTGATTTCACATGGGCAGCAAAATTATTCAGGCAATCTCAGAAGAGAAGCAAATAATCCTGAATCTACTTACAGAGAAAAAGAGAGGGAAAAAAAGGCAGAGAGGAATGGTCTCAAAATCTCATAGAAGCTGTATAAGCAAGTGGCTGATCTAGTGATCTCTTGCTTCAAGGCAACAAACATGGAGTAATTCCCAAAAATGGTGCTTCAGTGTGCTTTCCTTTTGTTTGCCAGGTGAGGAAATGCACCCAGGATGTTGTGTGCCCTCAGGTCCTGCCTTGTCATGATCCCCACAATTGGAGATATCTGAAGAGAAGAAAGGAGCAAAGATAACACAAATTCAGCGCCAGATGCTTCACATGGAAACGAGCAAATGAACAAGAAGCAAATTTTGCAAGAAAACTGTCATGGTAGAAGCTACTGAAAGTCTGTGTTCTCAGCTCTATAACAAATGACCAAATTAGAAGCCTAATTCTGCACATCTATCTAAGGTATCAAATACTGGGAATCTTCAGAGATTGTGATCTTGGCATGTTCTAGTGATTAGCTCGCAATGTTTCTTGGAATGTAGTTAGAAATTACTATTATTGTTTGCACTCACCTCGGGGCCTTGGTACTTGGGGATGATGAGCATGTGCCGGAGCGCGACGGTGCGGAAGAGCACGACGGCCTTGGCGACGGACATGGTCTCGACGACGGTGTAGGGCGTGGTGTTGGTGAACGGGTGGAGGTCGACGTACATGTCCATCTCCTCCGGCGTGAGATGGACGTCGTCGAGCTTCCCGCCCTTCTCGGCGAGCTCGGCCGACGAGAACCGCTCCCTGACCTCCCACTCCGCCGTCCTCCTCTTCTCCGGCAGGAACCACCGCTTCTTGAGCACGGCGACGAGGTGGGACCGGAGCACGATCCCGTGCAGCTCCGACACGCCGGGGCGCGTCCTGTCGAGCACTGGGAACCCGTTGTGGCTGGTGGACCGCAGCGTGTCGACGATGGTGGACACCTTCTCGACTACCTGGAGCGTGACGGCGCGCGGCTTGGCGGCGGCGAGCTCGCCGACGGTGAGGTCCTTCATCCACGGCTCCGGCTTGGGCTCCAGGAACGGCAAGCCCTTGAGGTCGAGGATGATCTCGTAGATGCTGGGGTTGAAGGCGTCGCCGACGGTCTTGGCGATGAGGAGCACGAACATGGTGATGGGGAGCAGGAGTAGGTTGTTGGTGAGCTCGAGGAAGATGACACAGAGCGAAACGGTCATCCTCATCGACCCGGACATGAGCGCCGCCGCGCCGAGCACGGCGTAGAGGCCGTGGTCGATGCGCACGAAGCGGGCGAGCACGAGCGCGAGGATGCGGCCGTAGGCGGAGCCCATGAGGATGATGGGGAGGAAGAGCCCCGACGGGACGGCGATGCCGAAGGTGAAGAGCCCCAGCACACAGTAGATGGCGAAGAAGATGAGCAGCGAGTCGAGCCGGAACTCGCCGGCGGTGCCCGTGGAGAAGATGTTGCTGGTGGCGTCGACGTTGGTGGCATGCAGTAGGCTGGCGAGGTCGTTGTAGTGCCCGGCGGGGCAGTTGAACTGCTTGAAGTTGCCGCTCTTCCCCGTCGTCGGGCACGCGTCGCCGAACGCCGGGTCGCACGGCGTGCACGGCACGGCGAACGGCAGCACGTAGAGCCCCGCCGACGTGAACACGCACACGGCCAGCGCCAGCGCCAGCTTCGCCAGCCGCCCCTTCTCGTTGATGAGGTTGTACAGCCGGAGCACCTTGTGGAGGAGGTGGTTGTACAGGCTGCCGAGGAGGCCGCCGATGACGCCGACGAGGGTCACCGGGAGGAGGTCGCCGACATGGTACCGGACTGTGACGTCGCTGACGTCGAAGAGGATGAGCCCGCCCTCGCCGAACATCCCGCACCGCCCGTTGCGGCACACCTCGATGAACCCGCGCAGCACCACCACCACGGTGGCCGTGCTGAAGAAGGTGCGCCACAGCAGCGCGCTCCGCCACCACGTCGCCACCTCCTCCAGCGCGAACAGCACGCCGCCCACAGGGGAGCGGAACGCCGCGCACACCCCCGACGACGCGCCGCAGGTGATCAGGTCGCGCCGGTCCCGGTCGTTGTTGAAGTACCGCAGCCACCGCCACCGGAGACGGTAGCGTCCGGAGCCGCCCTGGCTGAGCAGGTTCGCCAGGCACGCGCCGATGTGCACCAGAGGCCCCTCCTTGCCGAGGTCGAGCCCCGACGACACCGCGCCAATGCTGCCTATGATCTGCACCAAAAATAGAGAAAAAAATTCTGCGTCGTGTCACTCGCCGACATATAGGCCGGTGTTGCATATCACGTTTGGGCGAGGGGAACACTTGCCTTGACAATGAGCTGCGGCGCGCCGAACATGTTGGGCGTGTCGACGCCGTTGAGGTAGGCCTTGATCTCGGGGATGCCAGGGCCGGCGGCGGTGGGGGCGAAGACGACGCAGAGCACGGCGGCGACGAATGTCAGGGCGAAGTTGATGCCGGCGAAGTAGAAGAACCCGGTCCAGTACCTGCAGTGTTCGGCAAACGAGCAGGATTTCCCAATCAAGAACTCCCATCTTCGCCATTGAGGGCAAGAATTGGAGAGATTGCCGGAGCCCGGAGCTCTCACCTTTTCTCCCGGACGAGCTGGACCATGTGGAGCATCTTGAGGCCGGAGATGTTCTCGATGGCGAGGTTGATGAGTGACGCGATGACGCCGGTGAGGAGGCCGACGAGGAACGCCATGGCCCACTTGAGGAAGGTGTACTGCAGCACCTCCACGTTCGACCGGCTCCTCCAGTCGTGCTTGAAAAGATCGTTCTCGATGATCCTGACAGATTCACACACCGTACGGCATGACAGAGTAAGAACACGACCAAGCTGGCACCGGAGCTCAGAAACACATATCGATCCGGTGATGGAATGCTCACTCGTAGTCGAGGCTCTCGATGTGCGAGACCTTGGCGCCGACCATGGCGAGGTGGCTGGCGGTCAGGGTGTTGCTCCGCTTCAGCAGCGGCTGCTCCAGGGAGCGGATGCCGTTGCCGGTGCTCTCCGGGTCTTCCGGGTCATCGGCGACTTCGCCGTTCTTGCATTCCGGTCCGGAACCGGCCGACGCCGTCGTCGGCTCTCCGGCGATCCTCGGACTCTGCTCTTCCTCCATGGCCATCCTCGGTACAGACTACAGAGGAGGAGCTCTGTGGTGTCTGGTTCTTGAAGCCTAGTCAAGGAGATGTGAAGTCAAGAATGGGATGGGTGTATGTATTGGACAGTTGGAGGGGCCGTTTCAACGCCGCTCTTACCTGGCTTGCAAGGCTGGACCATAATCAGTAGTGGTACTGATGACCCGTTGGCAGGGGTGAAGGGATCTCTCATTCCCAGTGATTTTGCCCGCTTTAACTCCGCGCCAGCCTTCCCGGACAAAAAAACGCTACGCCACGCCATTGGATAGAATTCCGGGAACATAGATGCGGTCTTTATGGCTTAGCTATCATCGCTCCGCTATGCTACATGTAACACTTCTCTTTGAATTTCCAAACATTAATTGTGTTTTTATGCCCTTCTCCTTTGCCATATTTGTAGTCCTTAAATTTAATTAATTTGGCTCCTTGAAATAGTAAATAATAGTTAATATCCCAATCCATCTCGTAAATTTTTACAGTTATGTAGATTGTTTTTTTGGTACTATTGTAGCTACTGACCAAACAGTAAAGTAAAAGAGTAGTAGTGGAGATGATGGATGAACAATCTACATACATACACATGTGGAGTATTTTACAATTATGCCCTTACACATATGTGCCCTTTATAGGGGTATTTATGTCATTACACACATCCCATTTTGAGCTTTACAACCCTTTAGCAGGCCAGATAGGCTTAGGTGGGGCCACCCCTACGATAGGTACACATTATACGACTAATATATAACAATTATATATAATGTGTACTGTGAATTTAAATATAGCTCATTATATATAATTAACTATACACATGCTTGAAATACTAAACAAGATATATATTATAGTAAACCCCAACATGTAGCATACCTTTCACGATAGCCTGCTATAGCCATAATAGCTTTTTCATATCTCTAGCCGTGATGGACCATGAACCGTGATTTAAATCCTTGCCCATTTCATCTGAGGTGTCCTCCTCATACAGGGCAAAAGATTGGGAAGTACATACTACCACTACATGTAACTACATGCGTTATCGTGACCGTTCATTGTGCTCCACGGTCTGTGTACCTATCTCCTTCTCTCTTCTTCCTCTCTCTCCCTCGGTGTAACCCAAGCCACTCCGCTGCCACCGTGCCGCACTCGCTAGAAACCCCGCTGCCACGCCGGAGGCCCCACCACACTGGAAACCTCGCCAAACGTTGCGTCGCTCATTGGAAATCTGCCAAACCCTGTGCGCTATGCAGGATTTGGTAAGATTTTCGACAAGTGATAAGAGTTTTTTTTTGCCTTTTTGGCTAGCAACGGTGGGTTTGGCATGGTTTTCAATGCAATGGTGGTGGCAGCGTGGCCCGGGAAGGGGCATGGTTTTGGGCCGAATCCAGCCACGCAACATGGGCGCGCGTGCGATGGTGCGGACACCAACATTGCATGGCGTGGACACTGGCGGAGCACGGTGTGGCCGGAGTGGTAGACGCCGGCAGCACATGGCGAGTCCTGGATGTTTATAGCACTGTATACCCTAAAAATTCCAAATATAGCCTACTACGCACAAAAATTCCATTTCTAGCCCCCTTAGCGATAGCAGGACTCCGGGGAGACAACACATGGCCAGTCGTGCGGTCCCGGACCGCACGATCAAGATCAGTAGCTTCGATCATGCGGTCGGGGACCGCACGATCGCATCAGAAACATTGTCTTTTCGGTTGGTCTATATATTTGTTATGGGTATAAATACAAATTTTATATGTGTTTATAGAGTTATATTTAAAATATAATTATTTTTTGGATATGCGAAATGATGGTTAAAAAATATGATTTTTACGTAGAGTCTTGTTTACTTTTTGTAATTACAAAAATTAAGAATTTTCTTTGGTAATGTATTTATGTATACAGTACGAACGAAATTTGTGATATGAAAATTGAGGTGCAAAATTTTCTAGAAAGTATTTTCGAAAACTCGTTATGCAATGTAGATAATGTATGTAGGAAATATTTTTTTTGAACTTTTTCAAAATAAAAGGGCAGATAAAGAGTAGGCTGGTCCGTTTGTGACTTTCGTAGATTCTCAATGATATGAAATATGTTATATTGACAGTAATATATTGTGATCGTCGTATGTCATGGGGTAGCTATTTTCTATCGACATACGACGATCACAAAATATTACTGTCAATATAACATATTTCATATTGTTGAGAATATACGAAAGTCACAAACGGACCAGCCTACTCAATATCTGCCCTTTTATTTCGAAAACATTCTAAAAAATATTTCCTACATACATTATCTACATTGCGTAATGAGTTTTTGAAAATACTTTTCAGAAAATTTTGCACCTCAATTTTCATATCACAAATTTCGTTTGTACACATAAATACATTACCAAAGAAAATTCTTAATTCTTGTAATTACAAAAAGTAAATAAGACTCTACGTAAAAATCATATTTTTTTTAAACATCATTTCATTATATTTTAAATATAACTCTATAAACACATATAAAGTTTGTATTTATACCCATAACAAATATACATACCAACAAAAAAAACAACCATCTGCAGTACCGCTATAGTGCAACCGTGCGGTTTCCGACCGCACGTCTCACCCGCTATAGTGCAGTCGTGCGGTCCCCGACCGCACGACTAAGCTACAGTGCGGTCGTGCGGTCCCCGACCACACGACTGGTCACGTGATTGCCAAGGGGGCTAGAAATGAAATTTTTGTGAGTAGATGGCTATATTTGAAATTTTTAGGGTATACAGTGCTAGAGATAGGAAGGGGAGCAGAAATCTCGAAGCAAGGATGGGCTGCGGTGATAGTGTATGTAGCTACTTGCAGTCGTAGGAAAACCACACTCCAAAAGATTTTGGCGTTTCCTGCACTTTTTCGATTGTTCCGGTTTCCGGTGCCTAGTCCAAGCATGGATTTTATAGAATTATGTGTGTTTTTTTTACATGAAGAAAGTTTAGTACTTTGTCAATATAAGCTGAACCAATGTTTTGTGACATTTTTTATAGGGGTTGTATTATTACTGTGCGTATGAAATTATGTAATTTCATACATGTCAAGGCCATTCAACAATCTGAAGAACTGATCCTCGGCTTGAGAGGAGCATCGTGCCTTTTCGTGAGCTAGAAGGTTCTCCTCTGGCTTCTAGTGAAGAGTGAAATGTACACAGCCCACTTGGTGGTCACTTGGTCTGCCTATCAAACCTTTTTTTAGTATGGACAAATAGGATGCTGTGAAGTTGATGGATGGAACCAAATCAAGGATGCCAACAAAAGGAGTAGTGGTTGTCTGTATCTACGCAGAGTTGAACTTTCGTATGCTTTTAGCTCAGATACATCCAGGCCAGAGGGGCCTCTCATACGAGGGCATTTGATTAATTAGCTGGTCCATAGCACCAGCAATTGTACCATTGGCTGGCTAACCATTCTGTGCCCCAAGAGCGCATAAAAAATTTCTCCTACTTGTGCAAAGTTTGCTTTTCTCTCTCTAACTGTACACCGCTTAAAATTTTTGATATTGTTCAACACTCCTAAGAAAATGAATTTATTTGTTGCGGTCCCCAGTATGTTGCAAGGTTGAAGAGAGCTAAAAGAACTGGTTGTGTCAAATTGTGGCAAGAGCACTGCCTTTTCTAATGCAATAGTTAAGCTAAGAGAACATGATCCTTGAACAGAACAAACAGGAAATACTAAGATCCTATTTTTTGGGCTACAACTGATGATTTTTAGTTATATCTAATAAATCTGATGAATGATATCAATGATAGAAACTAAAGCTAAAATTAGCTAAAAAGCTGAAAAGAACAAATCTGATTTCGGTACTGATTCTTCCAAGGAGATAAGACCGCAAAACTCAGGACTATTTGTGAGGCCCAGAGAGGCATCTCATATGTGTGAAAAGTTCTTGGTCTATTCAGTATCGGTCGATAGAAAATAAAACCAAGAATTAATTAAAAAGCCGAGAAAAACGGGCCTTATTCTTCTCATGTAGTGGTTATTACCGACCGTAGAACTCAGGACAATATTTGTGGGGGCCCGGGGAGGCATCTCATATGTGTGGAAAGTTATTGCTCCATTATTATAAGGAAAGTTGCAGTTATTTTACCCTTCTTTTGGTGCATTGCATGATATGGCGCAGTTTGGTCTTTGGAAGGACGGGTTTCATCGGATCCAATGGACGCTAGCATGGTCTTCCCCACCGCATTGGTATAGGTTTGAGCTCTATATGCCCCACTTTTTCTGGTCAAACGGAACTCTGTTTCTCATATGAGTTACAGGCCCGTTGATGAGGGAGTGCAAATTGAGCGATTGCACAGGCCCCCAAATTTGTGGGCCCCCAAAGTCCCAAACCAATATACGTATACGTATTATGTTCCTTGTACAGCCGCCAGTGCCCAGCCGGTCCCGGTCCTGACTCCTGCGGCTCCTGCCGATGCGTTGCGCTGCTAGGGTTTCTTCAGACTTCAATTCTGCGGCTGCTGGTTCATACGACGTCTTCGTCGCTGCGGCCGGCGCGTTCCCATCCTTCGGCAGTTCGGCGACACGGGCGACGCAAGTGAGCGTAAGTCCTGGCCGCGCAGACTTCCCAGGAGACTTCCGGTACGTAGTTACTCGAGAGATTGTATTAGGATAATAGGATGATGAATTTTTGAAGAGATTCAATGATAAGTCTGCGCTTGAGGCGTGAAAATTCCTAGTGATCTCTCAGTCTCAGTGAGTTTTTGCTCTTCTTTTTCTAAGATTAGATTGATTTGTTTGTACTTTTCTTGTCATTCGCTTGATAGTTACGACTAGATTTATCTACTCGGTAGATCAGCTTCCTTTTATTGTTTACTCGATAGACCACTGTATCAATATCAGTTATCCATATCATTAATTATGAAGATATAATTAGAGATTTTATTTCAAGAAATACAAGACGTATGATGCTTTTTAGTAGAACATGAGGTCAGTACTATATTTTTTTGGTCTTAATATTTGATATATTTTCAAATCTTGTATGGAGTAATACATATTAAAGTTACATCTTACATGATTGTGTAATAGTATGCAATATTTTTTAAAAATTGAGGGTCTTATTTGGCAATTCTCCCTGGGGCCCCAAATTTCTGGAGACGGCCCTGAGTTATTACATTCGTTATTTTTACTTCTTTTTCCTCATAAATTATAATTGAGGCTCTAGTACACCAATATTCATACTTAGACCCTATTTGATAGAGGTCCTGCTCTTAACTTCTTGTTCAAATCTAGTAGAGCTGTGTCTAACACTTAGCTTCCCAAAACAACCGGATTCTGATTCTTGTGAAATAAAAAATGAACTAGCAAGGAGAAGCAACCTTAGGATGGATTCTCGTAGGGAGCTAGCACATCCGAATTGAAAATGCCCCTGAAGATTTGGTGATATCACTCGCAATTGCCACTGGGTACCCCTTCGGTCTCAACAGTCAATCGTCTCTCTGTTGCGCATTGGGTCAAGGGGCAGAGGAGCGGGCTGCCTTGGCAAATTGGAGTGGGCGACCTCGCTGGCTTGCGCAGTCACCATTGGCGACGTTAGCGATTTCCATGGCGACCACAGAAGACCTCCCCTTCGCCCGCTGTTTCCATGAAGGTTATATCTCATCGGCCTAACCCATCTTCTCGCCGTCCACCGGCCTTCTCTCCTCGTCCTCTGGCTAACAACTGACCTCCATTATCGATGTACATATAGTCTTCCAATATTTGTACATAACATTTCAGAGATCAGAACCGAGCATTGTTGATTAGTTAAAAAAAATTGCCCCAAAAAAGTATCTGTTCTTGTTAGGCTGTCTATTCCTTCCACTTTTTCTCATGATTGGCATGACCATCCAATATGTCTTCCAACTTCCTACTGTTGTGATGTTGCAGTATTTAGATTTTTTTTCAACTCTGAAAACTAGATTAATGTCCCTCCTTTTTTCGCAACAATGAATTTCTAAAGTAAACATTGTAATCAATTGTTGATTTGCTTATCGTAGTTTGCTGGGAAAAAATAGCCTACCAAAGAAGATTTTTTGGGAATTGGTGGAAAAAGATACAACTTGTACAAGTTATAACAAATAATTGTAATTCTTAATATTTTTTCTCGTTTCAGGTGAATTTTTCGTATGTTGAAGCAGGAGAGCAGAAATAAGCAATTGTGAAGTTGGTAGCTTGCAAGAGATGCAGAAAAAGATACAGTATTTTCTTCAAGGGGGTGACTATTGCACATGTGACTGAAATTTTTTACCTCTCAGTCACCTGAAGTTACACTCTTAATCACCTGAAGTTGTAGGTGATTTTTTGAAGGAGGAGCTACAACTTTAGGTGATTGTTAGTTGCACTCTGAATTACCTGAAGTTTTAGGTGATTTTTGGAGGGGGACTGCAACTTTAATTGATTGAGAGTGCAACTTCAGGTGACTGAAAGATAAAAAAATTTCAGTCGCCTGTGCAATAGCAAAACCGTTTCTTCAAAAAAAGCTTGAAAATTTTGATACTTTTACAAGCATCCAAATAATTCAATAAATGATTTTATTTATCTAAAACCAATTGCAGATGCATTGTTCTTCTTGGCATCCAAGCTCCTCAAGACAATCTGTCAGGTTTGTTCTGCTAGACTGCTACTTACTTTCACTTTCATCGGTGAAGTTTCTTGATTTTACCCAGTTGTTACTTGTTAGTAGCACTTTGTTGCACGTGTTTGGATTCTGATTCTCTGTGTTTTCATGGACGGTGCACATAGGCAGCTGCAACAACGAGCTATGTTGCGGTGCACCCGGTGGTGGCCAGAGTGTTAGGGAAGTACTTCACGGACTGCAATGAGGCGTCGCTGTCGAGGTTGGGGTCTAGCAGTAATGAAGGCCTCCAAGCTATGCAGCTTCTCTGAGGGCGTAACTGGAGAGAAGGGTGTTCATGTTGCTGGTTCCCGGTTCCAGGTCCAGGTCCAGAATTCTTATGCCGACCGCGGCATGGCTTTCCCCTAGGAGCATCAGAACCGAAAATTTTGACAGTCAACGATGCACATGTTGGAATTCTTTCAATATTTATTGTGGTTATTATCTATTTAACTCAATGTAAAATTATTCATATTATTGATGTATGTGATAGGGAATAATTTGATGTGGGATTTAACTCAAGGAATTAATACTCAAAGTGCCAAGGATGGCTGTGCTGCAATATGGTAGATATATTTATTGAGATCGAGTCTACTAGAATTTAATATGTATGTATATCTTTAACACAGGTACAACACAGGGTAGTATAGCTGGGTTTGTTTTGCCGGATCGACTCTGTAGACTATTGACCCATATGATCATATTGAAATTGATTTCATAAACAATTTGAGTATGGCACATGACTACACATGTGTGCTAGGGACTATATTTTAGACTCATAAAATCAGTCTATCTGATTGTGGTTGTTGATACGGTTTAAGAGTCTCACGGTATACCACAAACAGGTGGGTCATTTTGCAATACCTGGAAGTGGAGTCTATAAAGGTCTCTATCCTCTAGCCTTAGATGCAATTGTGAGTGGCACCACGGAAAAGACAGAGGAATAGTGGGTATATCAAAACATCTCTACAAAATTAATCTAGGGTTTAGACAAAACCCTAGCATTGATATCAGAGCCGTCAGAGCATACGTGGCCTCGTTCATGGGTGGCCTCGCCCTGTCCACATGTCGTGGTCTGCCGTTGGCACACATGTGCCCACGCTCTGCTCTGTGTCTACTGTTGGAAATTGGCCCATTTGAGTGAGGCTCATTTCTTATAATTCCAAAGTACAAATGGTTTAGTACTATATTACTAAGGCAATGTGCATGAGACCTCTTTATAAGGTGGAGCTCTTGCTACTCCTTGATTCATATGAACATAGAAGGGGGACAGCATGAGGAGCGCTTTGGTTAAACGCACATGCACGCGTGCGCGTATTCACGTATTTTTGCATGAAAAATCATGTGACTTGTGACTTGCGACCATGCCGTGATGTGGCATGCCACTTGGCAAACCAAATCCACTTTATTTTTGTTGAACCATACAACATCTCTCTTTTTGACTGGTCATGAGACTGCTTTATTATCTTTATTTGGCTTGAATATTAGTAGTTACCAGTGAATAATGGGGTCTGTTATTTGAGAGTATTATCTCAGTTTAATGGCATCAGTTACTAGAGAGTAATTAGCACATCTATAAAAAAACCTGGAGACGTCCAAGCTTGAAGACTAAACTTCTCCATTTTCTTTCTCCCATTGTCTTCTTCCTCTCTGGTGAATTCGTATTGAGTGTTGAGCAACCAAACCTTGTCGACATTTCTTCTCAGCGTGCACCAATAAGAGAGGAGAGCGGGATCTTCGAACCATTATCATAGAAAGAACTTGCACGGGGTGGCAATGAGGTTTATGGCAGCGCGTTTGGGTAAGCGCTCCTGCTCTGCTACTTTTGCACCCTACACTGCATCGAGTCTGCACTGCCTTCTGCTATTCTACATCAAGCCCAACAGTAAGTCATTCATGTGACTGATCGACTAGTTCTAATTCTGTTTTAGTTTATATTTCTAAAGTACAATGAGTAGCATGTTGTTAGATTTATTTGTTACATCACTAGAATTATACTACATTTGTCTCCTAGTAAAATTTGAAATTAAAATATTTCCCATGTTTCCAACATTCTAGAAACCTTGTTATGAACTTTGTTGCAATACAGCAATGGGGGTGTTTCTGGTGCAATAAAACCTGAGAGGTTTTCTGGTCAGAACTTTCATAGATAGCAGACTAGAGCCAAGTTTTTCTATGTCTTTGGGGCTATGGTGGGTTACCCACCCGCAATATCCATTTACAATTGTGCAGTTCATGCAATTTGAAAATGCGAACAACACTGCTCTTGACTGCATTATGACTATTTTGGTATATCAGCTCTATGATGTGTATATGGACTACTACAAGTCTGCCATACAGTTGTGGGATGCACTAGAGCACAAATATGTAGAGGCAGAGGCATGTCACTAGCTCTATATGTGTGAACAATTTTTTTGAATTTAACATGGATGAGGCTAAGTTTATAGTTGGACAAGCTCATGACCTCCAGCTACTAGTCGATGAGATTGCGCACCTAGGCTGTGTGTTGCCTCCTAAGTTTGTGGCTGTGGGCATTATTACCAAACTCCCTGTTTCTTGGTGGGATTTTGCCACTAGCTTGAAGCACAAGAGGGAAGAGATTTTTGTTGAAGATCTCATTGCTGCCCTCGATGTGAAAGAAAAGGCAAGAGCAAAAGATATATCCACCAGTTCTAGTCAGAACAATGCCAATATTGTTGAGAAAAAGACAACTACAAAGAAGTACATATTCAACAAACCGAATAAGACAACTAGCTTTAATAATAACAAAACTAAGAAAAAGGATTTGAGAGACATCACCTGCTTTGTGTGTGGAAAAGATGATCATATGGTGAAAGAGTAAAACACGATCATATGGCGAAAGAGTGTCATTTCTGCAAGAGCAGAGATGGTGAACAGCCAAAAAAGGAAGTTGTTAACGTGATCATAGGCGAGGCCTCGACTTTAGAAAGGTATGGTAATTCACCTATTGTCTATTCAACATATCAATCCACTGATTGGTGGGTTGATACTGGCGCTAATGTTCACGTATGTTCTGATATTTTCTTGTTTTCTTCTTACCAGGTAGTAGGAGCTCTCTGTCTTAATGGGAAACGAGTCACATGCTTCTGTTCTTTGTGTTGGCACGGTGGATCTGAAGCTTACTTTGTGGAAGATTGTTCACTTGAGGAATATGCAGCATGCTCTTACAATAAACAAGAACCTCATTAGTTGTTCTGTCCTATGTAGGGATGGTTATAAGGTAGTCTTTGAGTCAAATAAAATTGTAATATCTAAGTTTAGAATATTTGTTGGTAAAGGTTATGAGAGCAGAGGCTTGTTCCATCTAAGTACTTTAGAGTCTTGTTATAATTTGAATATTGTAAGTAGGTTTAAATAAATGTGAGGTAAATATTTAGCATTCTCATTTCATTCATCTTGGTTTTGATAGTATTGCTAGAATTTCTAGATTAGATTTAATTTCAAAATGTGAGATTGTCAAAGGATCAAAGTGTAAGTCATGTGTGCAAGCAAAGCAACATCGAAAACCTTTTAAAGGATTAGAGGACGAAAAGAATTTGGCACCATTAGATCTTGTTCATTCAAATTTGTGTGAAATAAATGGATTGTTGATAAAAGGAAGCAAAAGATATTTTCAAAAATTTATTGATGATGCAACACGATACTACTATGTATATTTGCTATAAACTAATGATGAAGCTTTAAACTACTTTAAGACTTATAAAACCAAGGTTGAGAACCAACTAGAAAAGAAAATAAAAAGATTGAGATATGGGTAAATATGGTATTAAACAAGCTTCACATCAGTGGTATATTCCATTTGATAATGCTATCACTTTGTATGATTTTTCAATGGCAGAAGGTAATCATTGAACACATACAAAAGTTATGGGTAAATATTTTGCCTTATTGTCTTTATATGTTGATGATATTCTCGTTGCTTCTAATGATAAAAATATATTAATGAAAGTGAAAACTTGGTTATCTTCTAAATTTGATATGAAAGATATGGGAGAAGCTTCCTATGTTTTAGGAGTTGAAATACATAGTTATTATTCTTGGGTTATCCCAAAAGGGATACCTTCGAAGCATTTAAAAACAATTTTTTATGAAAAATAGTAAATCTGTTGATGTATTTATTGTGAAGAGAACTAAACTTAGTAAAGAATTATGTCTAAATACTACTGAGGAAAAGGCTAGTGTGAATGGTATTCCTTATTCTTCAGCTTTGGGATGTCTTATCTATGCTATATTATTTACACGACTTGACTCTAGCCATACAACTAGAATTCTTAGTAGACATCAAAAAAATTCTAGAGAAGAGCATTGGAATCAAATCAAGTATGTACTGCGTTATGTCCACGGAATTAAGGATTATTTATTATGTTTTAATGGTTGTAATCCTCAACTGCGGAATTATACAAATGCTGATTGGCAAGAGGATCCGAATGACTGAAAATCAACTTCTAGCTATCTATTTACTTTGGTAGGTGGTGATGTTTTTTGGTGTAGCAGAAAACATGATTCAATTGCTCTTTTCTCCGTGGAAGCTGAATACATTGCTACATCTGAAGTAGCAAAGCAAGGTGTATGAATTAGAGAATTTCTTACATCACTTAAGGTTGTGGAAAGTGCATCACAACCTATCAATATTTTTTTGTGAAAATCGGCCAGCGATCAAGGTCTCAAAGTATCCTAATTTCATAGTAAAAGTAAACACATTGAAGAAAGGTATCATTATATTCGTGATGTAATACAGAAACTCAAGTATGTTTGTTTAGTTTATTTGCCTTGCATTAATATAGTTGTAGATCCATTGACTAAGTTGGTTTGTCAAGAATTATTTTCTAAGCATATTAAAGGCATGAAACTTCAGTTTATTTATTTAAATGTTTCCACCAAATGAGTGTTGTTGGAATTTTTTATGTCGCTTTTAGTATTTATTGTGGTTATTATCTATTTAACTCAATGTAGAATTATTCATATTATTGATGTATGTGATAGGGAATAATTTGATGTGGAATTTAACTTGAGGAATTAATACTCGAGGTGTCGAGGACGGTTGTGCTGGAATATGATATACATTTTTGTTGAGATCGAGTATACTGAAATTTAATATACATGTATATTTTAATTAGGGTATAACACAGAGTAGAATAGCTGGGTTTATTTTGCAAGATCGGCTCTGCAGATTATTGCTCACATGATCATATTGGAATTGATCTCGTAAATAATCTGATCGTAGCGCATGATTCACATATGTGTGATAGGGACTAATATATTTTTATACTCATAAAACTGATTTGGCTAATCATGGTTGGTGACATGGTCCAGGAGTCTCACAATGTACCAGAAACAAGTGGTTCGTTTTGTAACACCTGACAGTGTAGTCTATAAATAGGTTTCTACCCTCTAGACTCATATGCAATTGTGAGCGACACCACAGAAAAGGTATAGAAGGTAGACAAAAAGTCTCCACAAAATCAATCTAGGGTTTAGATAAAACCCTAACAGTACGCCTAAAGAGATTACAGAGCCTGGAAAATGGATGTTATGTGTTAGTTTCAGAAACCAGAGGAGATATTGTAGGAGAAAAGCAGCAGTAGCATATGCATATCTCTAAATACATACCAATACCATATGTACACTATCAGTATATATACGTCAGTGTATTTTTTAGCCTTGTCTGCAAAGAATAGTATGCCAGATTCCTTTCCTTGTCCATCAATCACACTTCGGTTTGGTTCTCAATCTCAAATGGTGCGGCTTGCCACTTTTCTATAGCATTATTGTCAAGTTTCAACGGTGATGATTTAACAACAATGTTGATTTGTTAAAAAAATTGCAAAAAAAAACTAATTTATGTACATATGGTTTTACAATATTTGGGCACAACATTTCATTTTTTGTATACAATAACAAATAAATAAGACTCAGATATAGAGGAAGTGTTACAACCAGGGTATCATGGTCTATTTGCCTCTAATCCTCCTTTATTATATTTTTGGAGCCAACCGACCAACCAAACGCTTTCTAGAAGTAGTTTTAGATTCTTAGAGAAGTTGATTCTCAGATAATCCAGAGCAAAAATTAAAAAACTGGAGCTCTACCAAACTGAGCCTTACCATTTGGTTCATTAAGTTTTGAAGATGTGTTCTCATTAACTACGAGATGTGAGAGGTCATTAATTAATGAGTTCCACTACTTGCACAACTCCAAAGTTGAAGATTTGTATATATTAGTGAATGATTATCTTGAGATTACTGTAAATGATAATTTCTCTGCATTTTAAAACAACACAAAGGAATTAAGCTGGCCCTATTCATGTGCGATAGAGGCACATAGTTTATTTATATCCATAAAGACTGAACCGACAAAATATCAAATAACCAATTTTGTGAAGAGATAATAGGGAGATATATGGTGTAAAACAACAATTACGCGCAGTCTAAGAAACCATTTCGGATTGGGAAGCAAATCAACTAAAATAAGTTTGGGAAAAAAGTTGTAGATGTACTTCTCAAATTAGCACATGAATAAAATTTCAATTCAAATACAGTCCATGTTGAGTAATAAAACGAGAACATTTTGACAAATGATAAATCAAAAGGAAAGGAAAAAGAACAAAAGACAAAAGCTTCTGTTCGTAGCAAACTTGTCTATTTTTTTTTCTTCTTAGTTTGAAGTTAAAATCGTAAATGGTGCTACAACACTCCAAGACTACATCACCAATTATTTTTGAAATTTTTTACGTTGATTTAGTGCCCAAAACATAATTGTTTTCACTATTGCTCGTAATTATTGATTTGTGCTACATATCCCCATGAAACAAATTGAAATGTAAGAATAGTCATAATATTTAAGCTAACTCTTGAATGCATGGCAGCAGTTTGCGATGCGAAAGGACACAACATTTTTCAGAATATGATACTAGAACTGTTGTAGGGGTGGCCCCCACCTAAACCCAGCCGGTCTGCTAAAAGATTGTAAAACCTAAAACGGGATATGTATAATGACATAAATGCCCCTACGAAGGGTACATGAGTGTAAGGACATAATTGTAAAACACTCCTCATGTTAATATATATGGCTGCCCTCGACATGGGGAAGGGGACAAGCATTGTTCATCTGTCATCTCCACTACTACACACTAACTTTATTGTTTGGTCAGTAGCCACAACAAGAACATTAGCTAAAGGGGCAATTTATACTTTTGCAACTTTATGTTTACGAATATGTATTATATGATTATCTTGATGCTGCTAGAGAAAACTAATGGAATAGATTGAGATTTCCTTTTGCCTTCCTTTTGCTTGGGGCAATGCGAAGAGACAATAATTCGGTTAACTATAAGTATTGATGCCTGCTCCAATGAGCTTCTACTTCTGGCTTCTAGCTTCTTAAACTCATCTCTTTTTTTGCTTTTTGTCTTTTTTTCCTTTATTCCTTTCCAATGCCCATGATGATATAACTTTTTATTTTTTAGATTTTTTAAATTTAATTACACTAAAAAGTTAACAGCATCTACAATACATTTTCAGCTACTATAGTGCAAAAAAGACAGAAGCCTGGGCTTATAAGCCCAAATAAGTAGGATCTTTGAACTGTTATGATATGGTAGGCTTGTATATTTAGTATTCATGATAAAAAATAGTATACTTAGTTTGTATATTTTCGTGATGAAGTTAAATTTGTATCTTTTAGTTATTAACCATGCTTTAGTTTTTTGCTATTCCTGGTCATAGATCTTACTTATTTACCTACTCTAAATGACTTCTGCTTCTGGCTTCTGGAACGTGTCAGCTTCTTAATTTTGTCTTGTTTTGGCCTTTTGGTATTTTTTGGGTATTTTTTGCTTTTTTCCTCTTATTCCTTTGCATTATCCGTGATGATATAATTTTTATTTTTTAAATTTAATTACTTGAAAAAAAACTAACAACCGTTACAGTATAATTTGCTACAGTGTTTTTCAATCACTACAATGAAAAAGCCAGAAGCCTACAACTGTTTGGAGCACTACCTTAAACATTCACAAGCCATCAAACACCTGGACAAAATGGGTCTGAATTTAGTTGGTTTCTTCAACCACAATGGATTGGTTATGAATATAACACGATTTTAAGTTCATTGGAAAGGTCATATTTGCGTTTATTTATGACAATTATTCACCACTTAAGCACTTCGAAAAGGCACTTAATAATTTATTTAGCTTTTAAGTTTTTGGGGTCACTTAACTCAAATATTTAACATGCAGGCGCCGAAAATAGAGAGATGACTTATTAGAGCATCTCCAAGAGATGCCCAATAAATTCACACCCTAAATCTCTTTTTACATATCCTAACCACGATATAAGGTCCCAAAATAATCATTCCCTCCAACAGATACCTAAACCGAAAAAAAGATGATTGGGAGCCTAGATCATCCTCTATAAGTAGAGAGCGAGAGCCCATTTTTTAGGTGTGTTCTATTTTTGGGAGTCTATTTGGGGATTTGTTGGAGCTACTTCTTACCCTTCAACTCTAAAATTTAAATATTAAAAGCCATATAGAGTATCTCTTGGAGATGCTCTTAGCGCTTACAAATTTGCTTAAATGGCCATTCAGACCATTTTTTCCAGAACGTCACTTCACAAGATCTAGGGTCACATCCTTGTCAACAGCATGACATGAGCAGCCTTTTTGATGAAAGCTTTATCACATGGATTTATTTCACAATCTCTTCCCTTGAACATCTAGAAATATGATCCTGTTTTTTCAACTTTTGAACTGGCTTTGGTGTTTAGCTTCTATTAATTGGTACTATTTTATTAGCCTTACTAGTTATAGCTAAAAACCAATAGTCGTAGATCAAATGAAATGGGACTTATATCATGTTGTGAAGATAAGAACAAAATGAAGTTTACCGACTAGAAAAGTTAGAGGTGGTTGAGGACCCATCTCACCACACCACTACCAATCATACAATTTGGAAGGCAGTGTTGCACACTTCCAAATTAAATACCGCCGTACCGTTTCTTTTTCTCCTTTAGCTAGCATAGCTCTTCAGGCCTGCGAAGAAACCTTAGGCCGTAACAAGTTGGACACATGGATCAGGCCTCATCGTTATCAAGATCTAGTGCAAGTCAGTCTAAATTTCTACATTTTTCTGGTCCTACTTTATAGTATGCATCTACCATACTTTATAAATGACACAATGGCCATTTTTGTCAAAGTTAGCTCTCAGATATTCTTTTTTACAAATCTAAACTACTCCATGGCCCTACTGTGCATGAAAGATACCTATCGAGCTATGGGAGCTCGATAGGTATGTGCCAAGCTAGAGTAGCTTGGCAGGCACGCAGAAAACCTACTGAGCAACCTGTGCACGGCAATATGCACAGCTAGCATATGGGCTTGATTAGTTCTTAATTAATAGAATGATTAGGCATGCACAGTGCATGTTCTTGCGACATACCGCGCACAGGATGCTTGGTAGGTCCCTACTGAGCCAAGGGAGCTTGGCAGCTGTCGAGCTGCCTAACGAGTTTCACTGAGTCAAGTTTGATAGGTTCACAAGAGGATTAGATTTGTAAAAACAGATATTCGAAGACTAAATTTATAAAAAAATGACTATAATGCCATCTATGTGAATCCATAGTGTAGGGAACCCCTGTGTCTCTACCGAAACCAATGATACGAGGAGTCGAGAAGTTTCACATATAAATCATCATTCCTTTCCTTTTTTTCTTGTTGAGAAATACAAATCATCATCTCAACAGAGATTCATGGATCTGTCATACCTTGCCAGCTAAAACCAAAACAGGCCTGCACGGGCGCAAATGAGTGCAAATAAAGAAAGTACTGTACCAAAAAGATGTACTAACATTTGTAGGCGGCAGGAGTAGCATGAATGTCTCTCTGACCAGAAATGGTTCACATCCAAGTTCCTATCAGCCAGTAGCAATGGCCATCGGCGACTGTTTATATCTATTTAAAGCAGTCAGAAGTTAAAATAAATATTTGGTTTTTTAAGGAGGCTCCTATACTCTTGTGCTCTCAAGATAAAACAGGAGTCATAAACTATCATGCACCTTACTTCTTTTGCTCTCTTCTATACGTATATCTCTTTTATCTTTTCTACCACTTATATCCTCATTTTAAAATACACTTCTTTTTATTATTTGGTTTTTAGAGTGGTTTTTACACTCTTCTCACTCTAAAGATAAGTTAAAAGTTAATATAAATATTTGGTTTTTAGAGTGGTTTTTACACTCTTCTCGCTCTAAAGATAAGACAGGAGTTACAAATATATCATACGCTTTACTTTTTTCGCTCTCTTCTATACGTATATCTCTTTTATCTTTTTCATCATTATATTCTCAATCTAAAAGATACTTTTTTTTAATTATTATTATATAAATTCAGTCAAAAACATCACTTTACCGTCAAAAGCCATGATTGCGGCTAATATGAGCATGCCTTAGATGCCAAGTAAAATAATGCGTGTGACTCGGAGAAATGGGGAGGTGAGAAGCAATGGCAGTGCCGGCGACAGGTGGATGATCTATCTGCCTAGATGTAGCGTGGCCGTCCGGTGCAGAGACTTCAGACATAAAAAAAGGCCCAATAATGCAGCGAGGCTCACGATCCCAGGCTTCCAAGTCACATGGAGTGGGACTGATTGGGCAACCAGAAAAAAAATGGCCTTTGCATGCTCCCAAGGGCCGGTCGGAGGGGCGTTAAGGGAAGCTTGTACTGTGTTTTATTGATGGTTTTTTATTGTTTTTGGTTAAAAATAAATTATAGTAGTTGAAAATATTTGGTTTTTAGAAAGAAAGGTTGAGCGGTGTAAAAAGTAAGAAAGATGTATATACGTAATAGGAGCAAGAGGAGTGGGATGAGTGATGCACCTATGACCCTCTATCCTATCTCAGGAGCGAGGCGGTAGCGAGAGAAGTGGAGAAGCCGGATATTTGTATTGACTTTTAACTTATCTAAGTAGAAGCCAGAAGCAGAAACCAATATGAACAGAGTCTAAATCGGTTTTTTCTGTCTAGAAAAGCCAAAAGTCGATTTAAACATTTTTGTTTCTAAAGTGGTTTCTCTAAGTTACTTTCAAAAGCCGTTGGTCGGCCTCAGTTGCATCCTTCGTGTCCGTGTTTTCCAAAAGCCATTTTCCAAATTTTATTCTAAAAACTATTTCTTTCAACTATTACTATTTTATTTCAATCAAATCCAAAAGCTAGAGTCAAAAGGCATCAACTTCAGCCGATTAGAATACCCCCAAAAGTGGCTTATTGCCATATTGGTTGTTTCTCCTCTATAACACTGGCGATTCAATGGTTTTACATGATTGCCGTTGCTGGTTGAATAGGACGTAGACCTGCCGTAGCAAAGCCAAAGCGTGTGTTCTAATCAAAAAGGCCATGCAATGATGCAAAATGGGTGGGATGGGAATTTAATATGAGCTGCTCCTTATCAGTGTCCTTGGCATGGAAACTCTTCCGAAAAACTGAGTTACGAAGATTAGACTGTCTGGGCTCTGGATAGGGTGCACTTGGATCCAAACATTCCCAAAGCAATCCCTCTCGTCGAGACACCCTTTAACATGAACATTTTTATTGGTGCACATCTAAGTTATTCGGGTGAGATGTCTGGAACACGAACATCAAGGCATTGAAGCATGAATGGTACATAGGATGTTTGTATTGACTTTTATTAATGATTTTTGACTGTGCCTAATGTATTTGGCTGAAAATAAATAGTAGTAGCCGAAAGAAAGTGATTTTTAAAAGAAGAGGGTAGGTGGTGTAAAAAGTGAGTGAGAAATATGTGTAAGAAGCATCCGTGACCCTTTGACTTATCCTCGGAGCGAGACCGGAGTAAAAGGAGTGGAGAAGCTATTTCGAGAAGCAAGGTGTTTATATATTGGATATGTTTTTTGAGCTATGACTTATGACTTTTGGATACGGCTTATTAATCTAAATGAATAGTAATTGCTAAAAAAAAGTTAAAATCAAAAGGTACTAAAAAGCAGAAAAAATAAACCTATTGATTTTTAACTTTTTCAAACAGAAGACAAAAGCAGAAAACAAGACCTACATGTAAATTTGCTCGAAAACCACTCATAGCTCCTCAAGGCTCATCTGAGCCACATGGGACAGACAATGGAACCCGGAGGGAATTCTTGTCAGCACATTCGGGCCTCCACGTAGCGCAAATGGACGTCAACAAATCTAGCGAGAACATGGGGCCATGTGCTTCGGCTGGTAACACCTAAAATAATAAGTTGCATATGTGACATTTGGCTTATTCTCGAAACGAGACAGGAGTAAAAGGAGTATAGAAGCTATTTCGAGAAGCAAGTATTTAGGTGTTTATGAGTTGTATTGGAAGAGCTCTGTAGGTTGTGGGCTATGGTTTGTTTGGTTCAAACAAGTATAAATCTTACCTCCTATCTCTATTTTCCTTAAAACAAATGAGAAACAGCTTTCTATTTTCACCATTTCAAAAAAAGCCAAAACCAAAAGCAGAGTCAAGTGCTTTCAAATTGTACTAAAAGTAGCTTCAGAAAAAGCAACTGGTTTGCACCCTTTTAGTTAGCTTTTGGTTTTGGAAGCAAAAGCACACCAAAGCTCAACCAAAGGCACCCTATATATTAGACATGTTCTTTTGGGTTACGACTTATAACTTTTGGATACGACTTATTAGTCTAAATAGATAGTAATTACGTTACAAATCAAAAGCTACTGAAAAGCAAAAAGAAAAAAAAAAACAAGCCTATTGACTTTCAGCTTCTTACAGGAGCCAAAAGCAGAAGAACAGGGCCTACTTGTAAATTGCTCGAAAACCACTCATCGCTCCTCACGGCTCATCTGAGCCACATGGGACAGACAACGGAACCCGGAGGGAATTCTTGTCAGCAAATTCGGGTCTCCACGTAGCGCAAATGGACGTCAGCAAATCTAGCGAGAACATGGGGCCATGGAGCTTCGGCTGGTGACACCTAAAATAATAAGCAGGGATTCCGGATCTTGTTCTCTCACGCCTCTCCTGTGGAAGCAAGATCAGAACGCCATAAATAAAATCCTGCAAAATTGCATTGGTAGAGCAATCATTGGAACCCGCGGATGGGTGGATCGTATTTGATTTTGATACACCATCAGATCGAAACGTCAAATGCCAATGTTAATCATGAAACTGCAAAATTGTCTGACCACATTTTTATCTGTGGTACCAGTGTAATACTAGTACCAATTGTTATCTATCCTCGGTTTTTGGCATTGATTAAATTGCGATGTTGTGTGACATCTCAATTTTGCAGCCACTAAAGCCCCAGCAATTGATCGGGGCATCATCTTGCATCGCCTATTCTAGAGGAAAAGCGATTTGTCTTATGACTTCAGCCCCCCTTTTTTCCGTTGATTGCATGATGTAAACATGAGATTCAGAGGGCACCATATCGTCATCCAACCAAAAAGAATGGAGCAAACCAAAAAAAACGCAGAGGACAGCCACACTCTGGTCAATACTCCGATTTAAGTTGAAGTGTCTCTTGTTACCTGTTTCTCCCCTCCAACACTCGAGCTAATCACAGCTATCTCTGAACCAAATGGAAAGCATGTAAGCATCCTGGATTGAAAGCTGATTGCATAAAAGGAGAAAATATTATCACATTATTTGGGAACACGGCAGTATCATTGCTTAGAGAAAAAGTACACTGTCAGCCGCTAAACTTGTACGGGAGTCACTTGGGTTCATGAACTTAAAATTGTATATTTATGTATCTCGACTTGTATAAGTGTGCCAAGCAAGTTTGTCAGAATCTGGACTTGGAGACAAAAAAAATATTTCAACCCTACGACCCTAGATTTATTGAACCGATTGGATGCTTGCAGGGTCTTACGTCCCGCTCATTTCGACTTGAGCTTCTAGTTTCTGGTTTATTTTTCACTATTCATAAATTTCGTCTTTTTCTGAGTTTTTGGTTTTTTTTAGCCTTTTTACCGGTTCTTTTTCCATAGAACTTTAGATAACATAAAATTAACTCATATCCATAGATAACAACTCCGGGTACTTCTCGCGCATGCGAGACTCCAACTCCCATGTCGCTTCTCACTCAGACTGATGTGTGCAAAGCACTTTAACATACTTTATCATTTTATGCCTCAACACTTTCTCTGATTCCTCCAGAATCCAAATTGGACGGGACTCGAAGGTGAGGTCTTGCTTTATGGACACCGGTTCTAACACAATCTCATGCTCTGGATCTCACAAGTACTTTCTTAAAATAGAAACATGGAATACACTATGCACTCCTCATATGGACTCGGGGGATCCAAGAGATATGCCAACTTTCCCCTCCGTTGTGGCAGCACTTGGAGCAGCTGGCGTAGGGGCTACGAGGGCAGTGGCGGCCGGAAGGGAGGAGGAAGAAAATGGGGGCGAGCACGAGCGGAAGGGGACACCAAGGAACTCACCTATGGTGGAGATGTGGTCAGGGGAAGGCTGAAGCAGGTCAACGGTGGTGGCCATGGGCGGCGCGAGGAGCTTCACGCTGCCGTCGGCCTCAGGTGGTCAAGGATCTAGGCCAGCAGTTGGGGGAGCTCCAGGGCACCGAGGAGATGCTCCCACAACGGGGAATTAGACTGAGAGGCATCAGAGAAGCAATGGCTAAGGTGGAGGTGCCATTGGCCGACGGTAGAGAAGAAATGCCACTCCGACGAGCACAACACGGGGTTTTCCAATTAAGCCGGAGGGGAGGTAGAAGATCTTTGGGAACACACCGTGACATGGCCACACTTGGAGAAGAAAGGCCGAGGTGGCCGGAATGCTGGAGGGGAGACTGCAGCTAGAGCACGAGCGAAGTCGTGTTTGGCTTGAGGGAGAAATGGAGGAGAGGACTGGAAGGAGAGGTAGAGGAGAACAGGGGCCTTTATAGCACGGAGGAGAGGAGCTGTGCTGGTGCAGTTGGGGTTGACCGAAGCACAAGGCAAGGCATGGCCGTTCTAGTGTCGAGACGACCGCTGTCACAGGGCATGGCGCCGACGTGGGGGCGGCAGGGTCGTGCGGGCGTAGGATGAAGCGACGGCTATCACTGGGCGTGGGCACAACCGGGATTCACGTGGTATGCAAGCTGGATGCAGGGCCGAACCACGGTGGATGTGGACGATGGCGCAAGCGGTGCAGGCCGGAAGCAAGGGTGGCGTCGTGGTGTCAGACGGCAGGTGGAGTAGTGCGGTCGTAGCACAGCGGGGAATGGCGCTCTGGTGTTGCGCGTGGCCGTGAAAAGGAGAGGGGAGAGGAAGGGGCCATGGTAGGGGAAGGGAGGACGCGCGCGTGCCGAGGTGAAGCAGGAGGGGGCTGTGGCAGACGTGGACGAGGACAAGCATGGCGTGGTGAGGGCGATGGGAGCAGGTCGTGCGTGCAGAGGTGACAGGCATCAGTGTGGCACATAGCCGAGTCAGGAGAACAGAGAGGAGGGGAGGATACTGGTTGGTGTGCCCAGGGGAAGGAAAATGGATTAGGAGTTTAAGTTGGAATGCTAAATGAGTGAGCCCAAATGAGAAATTTATAGTTTAGATTTTTGGAAATCAACCTGAATTTAAATTTAAATTTCTTCTTGCCGATATTTTGGAGAGTTCAACATTTTTAGATTATAGTTTCAAGGTAAGTTTCTCAGTTCAAATATTTTCTCCTCTCGGATCTTTAAATTGGGTTTCGACTTAATGAATTAAGTTTTTGGATTCTGAATTCTCATTTCATTATTTTAGATTTTTTTACGCCTCTTACTTTATTATTTATTTTTATTTTTCTTGTTGTCACTTGTATCTGGGAATTATCTCCCGTTATTTATTTATATAGCACGATATTTAGAAAATCCAATTAAAATTACAGAAGAAATTTGAATGACAACACTATGCAATAAAAAGTTTTTAAATTTTTCTCATTTTTGAACATCCGAATTTTTAGGATGTTACAGAGAGAGCGATGGCATCCCAATTTCCTGATGTGGTGGCAGGTCTGGAAAAGGCACATAATATTAAAGAATTAAAGCAGCTAATTTGAGGAGTTTTATAGACAATTTTGACATAGGAACCAGAACAATGGCGGAGATGTGGGGGCCCAAGATTCAAAATACTAAAACTTTTGTAGCAACAGAATGCAAACAAACTAAAGGCTTAGATATTCACGTGCGGTTTTTGCCAATATAAATGAAGGCAGTATAGTATATACTACAATTAACTAGTAGATTGCATCTTAAAAAAATACTTCGTTTAAAAACTAATTACTGTAGAAAAATCAAAACCTGGAAAAGAAACAGAGCCTATAACTTGACATGTGTTGCACGCATGAAGAGATCAATAGTTGGGAAGACGGGATACAAAGTGGAGCAAACAAATAGTGTAACAAAGCAACAAGAATACTAGCAGACGATGTTCTTGTTCTATGCAAGCAACTGCAAGAATAAAGCATCATAATTTGCATCGAAATGAATTAAAGGGCATAAATGCACATGAAGAAGGGAAGTACCTGCACTACTTGAGAAAGATCTTGCTGAAGCTACCTGTCCACTGACAATAAGCAATAAAAAGGCCTAAACACCTTCATTGCGTAGTACAGCCATGGGGCATCTCTGGATTTTGTCGGACAACCAGAATTCCAATCTCATCCATCGGAGTATCGGACTAGATTTTGTCCTAGAGCAAAGTAGACATGCCATTTGCAAATATCACCAAAAGATGGAAAGGCATGAGTATAGTGGAATGTTTCAGGGGGCTTTTGAAAGATGTCAATTGTTTTTCCAAGGTTTATCTTAGCCATCAAGATGAGATTCAATGGTCAGATATTGCTAGTTCTCATTATCCACCTTTAAGGGTGGTTCTCATTCGATAGTCGATATGTTCCCACAAAGCCACATAAGCTAACAATAGCATGACAGAAAAAAAACACATACCATGACAATGAACCATTGAGCCCACTAACAGGATTTGGGATATAGTTGTTGGGTGCTCTTCTGCAGGTGTAGCTTCTGTCTACTCCTAGTGATAGCTGAAAAGATAATATAACAAACTAGAAAATCAGGACAAAATACTAGGGATTTCAACTAAGGAGGAGCTTTTACCAGCGCATAACCTTGGAGGTCTGAAGCTCTTTCCCAGGTTGCTTGTACTGAAAATCTAGCGCCTCTTATTCTTTTTTCAACAACTGCAGAAAGAAGAAGCTTTAAATATTCAATAGTGATAACGAGGGACATCGAATCAAGAGGGCGAACTTCTCATTGTACACAAAGTTACATGACAAACCACACCTTACTATGAAAATGCCAGGGTCAACTCAGTAAGCAGGAATATGTTTGGTGGGAGTACAAAGAATAGTGGAGAGGGTAATATGTCAGGAAAAGATGTCACATCCATTTAGATGATTTGCCATAAAAAAAGAGCACTAGCTGATTAGTACTTTTTAGTTCTTACCTGCTGGCTGCTGTCAAGATCAATATGTAAGCCACAGGTACTACTGCAACTACTAGGCATAAAGTGAGTTTTGGAACGGTCCACTAAAATCATATTCAATTATCTCAGAGTATGCTGTGTTCACAACTACACATTGCCCATTCGTCTCTGATCAACCTTTTTTCTATTCTTCTGGTAGCCTTCTGACTAATATTTCAACTTGAAGCATGTGGAAAGTTGGCTGGATAGACAGCACAATTACCAGAAGTCCCCACAAGAGCACATGCCATTGCTAAACTTGTGAAATCTGGCAGCATCCCTCAGAAGAATTTCACGGCCAGTTATCTTAGAAATGAACTTGGTAGCATTGTGACAATCCACACATACCCGTGGGCCGTGGATTCTTGACAATCCTAATCGGCATTTCCTGTGGAACAGAGATTAAGCCAAAGGCAATTGCAAGTTTCTCGCTGTGATGGCTGAGCATGTGAACCTTTTCTGCATCTGCCACATCATGCAGCACTGAACTGACATCAGGCTTGTATCCTTCTTCCACCATCTTAGAGTTGAGCCACTCCAGTTTTTCATAAATTAACCTAGAGAAGGGATGAGACTGGTCATCAGCTGAAAAGATGTGAACTTTATTCTTATACTTGATCCAGCTGCAGCCTGGCTCCTTCTTCACTTGCCTGTCCCTCATTCCACGTATAAGCTGGGCAACCTCACTCCATTGACCTTTAGCAGCATGCATGCTGCACAACAACACATAGCTCATCGGGTTTTGAGGGTCAATTTCTAAGAGATTCTCAGCAGCCCATTTGCCAATCTCCATGTCAACACGCAACCTACATGCGCTCAGCAATGTTACCCATCCAATTGCATCAGCCGCCATGGCATTAGCTTTATGAACTCCTCAGCTTCTTTTAATCTCCCTGATCTGCTATACAAGTCAATCATACAAGTGTAGTGATCATCCATTGGCACAATACCATGGTCCTACATGGAATGGAAGTATCTACGGCCTTTCTCTACAACCCCTAAACGGCTACAAGCAGAAAGGACACCAATAAATGTTACCTTATCAGGCTTCACACCCTTAGCCAACATCTTCTCAAACAAATCTATAGTTTCTTTTGCCTTCTCAAATTGAGCATACCCCGAGACAAGGGCTGTCCAGGAGACCTGATCATGAAACGACATCTCATCAAACAAGCAGTGCGCATCCCCGATGCTGCCACACTTCCCATACAAGGTAACTAGTGCATTGGAGACTGTAATGTACGGCATCAACCCTGAGACAAGCGCTAGGCAGTGGAACTGCGCTCCCTCTTCAAGACTTGCTACGTTAGCACAAGAACTTATAACACACTGCCCAGACTGAAATCATCACATCCCTTTGCATCTCTGAGAACGCCCTCGCAGCCTCCTCACTGCACCCATTTTGTCCGTAGCTGACAATCATCGTGGTCCACGAGATGATGTTTCTGCACATCATCCCTCTGAAAACGGTTTCTGCCGATCTGACGCTCCTACACTTCGGATACATATCAACTAACGCTTCCAACAAAAACATTGTCATCATACCAAGTTCTGAAAATGTAGGCTGGATCTGCTTCCCCTCTACCCAGGGTTTGAAAAATCGGCCGAAAACCAGCCGATTTTTGGATATACTGGCTTAACCGAGCACTCCCGGTAAAATGGGCTGCCGAGCAAACTTTTTCGGCCCAATTTGAAATGGACGTGGCCCAACTGGCCCAACCGATGGTGGGGAGTGTTACGATGTTGCCCTAATGCCCGTGTGCATACCTCCAGGTGGCGTGGCTCACATTCGACTCTTTCTCCTCTGTTTGTCTTCCTCTCCCTAAGTCGTCTCGTTGCTCACTTGCCGGATCCTCTACTCGGTTTGCCCTCTAGTCCCCACTTCGGCACTTCATTCTTCTCAAATCCCCCTTGAATGGTGGGCGGCGGAGGGGGAAACCTGGATGGCGGTGGAGGCCGGGGCGGGGTAGGAGAAGGCAGGAGCAGGATGGTGGTGAGGCCAAGGCAGCGGGACAGAGGTCAGGAGGGCAGTGGCGGAGGCCAGCAGGGCGGTGGTGGCCAGGACGTCTGTTGGATCGTAAGGGCCTTCTCACCCCAAAAGCTAGCCAATGAGGTGAGGGACTCCCTCACTTTTAAGTTAGGTCTCTTACCCTTCCACAACCAATGTGGGATATTCTAATAATCTCCCCCTTCACACATTGGTGTCCCTCAGCCCTTCTCTACCTCTTCACCATACACCGATGGTCCCTCAGGGTCCCTTCACCGTACACCGACGGTCTCTTAGGGTCACAGTCCATCAGGTGTTCACACACTAGTGTCCATTTGGCTAGAGATGTTAGAACCGGACTGATACCACTTGTTAGATCGTAAAGGCATTCTCACTCCAAAAGCTAGCCAATGAGGTGAGGGACTCCCCCACTTTTAAGTTAGGTCCCTTGCCCTTCCACAACCAATGTGGGACTATTCTAACAATCTGAAGCATACATCTTTTCAATTGTCTTTTTCTCATTTTTTTATAACATGCCAAATTGAGTGATCATAAAAAGATCGCAATATGAAACATGCGAGCCTCATAGCCAAAATTTAAAATAAGACTCACAATCAAGCTAATCCTTTTCGATGAACATCGTAAAGTACTATCTATAATTAATCTAGGCAAAATATTCTGTCATGTCATATTTTAGTTCAAGTATAGCAAATTACTTATAACCAGTCATGATCAAAACTACACAGTATATGAGTAAATATGACAAGATGTAATACAACATCACCTTTTTTACATGGTCTCTCAGAAAGTGAAATCTTTTGGAAGCCATCAAAGAGAGCGAAGAACCATCAAGTGTTCCAATCAAACAATGATGTAAAAGACCAGAACCCAATCTAACTCATGTTCTCCATCCTTTTCAGCTGTTATTACATCATAGGAAACATCGGTTTCACAGTATTGGGGTTAGTGAAATAAGATATAGGAATCCAGTGTTGAGACACACGACGAACAGGAGCAATAAAGCTAAAACCAAAATCATGTGCATGAGGGTGATCAGAACGTCGAAAAGAATGTGAATTATTTGAATTAAATTTTGATCTAGCATGTGAAGCAGATTTACAGCTATCATAAAAGTTTTCTAAAAACGTAGCTTTCGCATTTGTTCTAGCAACAAAAGAGGTTGCACGTTGTTGTCTTAAAGCATTCAATCTTTCTTTCTTCTATTTCTTAGCACACTTAAAGGAAAATTCATGCAAGTGTCCATCTCTTCCACAGTAGGTGCAATGAAATTTAATATAACCAGAATTCTTTTGAGATGATGAGTTAGCACCTACAATATTATTCGATGAACTTTGCACAAAGCCAGCAGATTTAAACACAGTTTGTTTTGGTTCAAATTTCACTTCAATTTTTCTAGGTTCAAGAGACTTAATAATCTTAGGAGGATTATTCTTTGCACGCTCAACAAAATTAAATCCTAAACCACGATTTTTCACACTTATTTTTGACTTATCTAGAATCATATTAAATTTTTTCTTTCCAAAAGAAAATTCCTCTAAAGTGTTTTTCAGGTACTCATTCTTTTTAACTAGAGTGGGACAAGTTGTGCATTTAACAAGTTCATTCACAAGATTTTTAGAAGCACTAAACTGAGCCAATCTTTCTTTTTCAACAAAATTATTAAGTTGTCTAGTCCAAACTTCTATTTCGGTGTTAAGCTTAAAACAATTAGAGCAAGAAGATATCTCATGATAAAGCATCTGTTGAATTATTTTTTGTGATGAATTAAGTCTAACTTTTAGCAGTTCACAATCAGAGCAAGTTCTGGATTGAGTATTTGAAATACATGACCCTAAACATATAGAAGAGCTAAACTTGAGCTTTTCAATTTTATCATTTGCAAGTTTTAACTTTTTATCACAAGAGTCATATGTCAATCTTAATTCGTCAAGTTTAGTAGTCACATCACTAAGTTGAACCAAATTTGATGCATTAATTATTCTAGCAGATTCCAACTCAGTATGTAAAACTTGACAATACTCACCAGATTTATCATCATGAATAGAAGCTCTAAGTCTAATTATTTCAGAATTTAAGCTCTCAACAACGAAATCATGATTTTTTAATTTTATTTTTATACTTCTTAAGCTCATCTGTCAATCTAAGTACAGCACGAGATAAATCTGTATAAGAAGATTTTATCTCATCAGGATCACTATAAAGATCATCATTGTCGAGCTCCTCACTGTTTGCCATAAAACACATCCCTGTAAAGTCCACATCCTTTGCTTTCTTGCCATTGCCCTCACCATCGCTCGCAGAATCAACATCACTCAAATCAATCTCATCAAGTGTTGAAATTATCTTGTTGACTGTCCTGTGATAATTGCGCTTCTTATTTAGATCAATCTTGAATTGATAGCGATGAGTTGGAACATTGTCATCCTTGTCCTCCTTACTCCTCAGTTTGGGGCAATTCATCTTAATGTGGTTAAGCTCACCACATTCATAGCATCTGATTGGACCTCCTCTCTGCCTTAATCTGATATTATTAATTGCCTTAGTTACCTTGTTGGAGAGAAGTACAAACTACTCTTTTGGAATCTTTTCTAATTGTTCATCTAAAATAGAGCACAATGTAGACAAAGAAACAATAGAAGAACTAGAAGAACTGTCAGCTTGGTTAGTCACTAAACCTAAAGAATTAGTCTTGTTTATCCTGGCCAAAACATCAATCTCATGTGTTTCCATCTTGGAATAAAGATCATTCAAAGTGAGTGTTACCATATTAACAGAATGATTGATAGTAGTGACTAACACATTCCAAACAGACATATCCAAAGCATTTAAATTTTGACAAGCATTATTAGAATCAGAATATGTAACATCAATAGATTGCAAATCACTCACAATTTTATTGAAGTGATCAAAAAGAGCATCTACTGATTTTCCAGGTTTCATCTCAAATTTAGAATACTCCTTTTTGAATTGATTCTGATGCAAACCTTTGACAGATTTAGATCCTCCATGATAATCCACTAGAGTGGTTCAAATTTTATTTATAGATTTAAGGTGAGCAATTCTGACAAACTCGTTTCTACTTAAACCTTATAATAAGATATTTCTAGCCTTAGTATTAGCTTCAACATCAAAGGAATTTTTAGTTGTAACAATAGGAGGCACTTCACATGTATTTTCAACTTTTTGCCAGATGAATTACCTTGTGCTTGAAGAAAAACCTCTATGCGCGTATTCCAATAAAGATAATCTGATCCATCAAAAAAGGGTGGCTTACCTGAAAAGCGATCCCGAGCTGATGCCATTGCAACCTGCTTTGATACCACTTATAAGATCGTCGATGGCAATCAGAGGGGATGAATGATTGCAGTGCGCATTGAAGATTTTTCTTTGGAATTTGCCGACTTTTGATTTTTTTAACCTATGAAGCCAACACACGCACGGAACGATGGCCACACAGCCTCTACGTGCGCGCAGGACATGCGAGAAGACAGCGAACACAAGGCCAACACACGTACGTGACGGAGGAAACATGCTTCCTTAGCTTTGCTCGCCGATGGATCGAAGACGCATGAGACAAGATCGAACAATCCGAAGAAAGAACGCGCCGCCGCATGCAACTTCAATCAACGCAACGCAGCCAGAATCATCAACGTATGCATGCAAGGAGCACTCCATTATCAATCAGCACATGCAGTCGCCGCTCACTATTTTTCCTTGTTTTTTATCCGTAGGGTTTTTCTATGCATTGATCTCTATCTATGTATTTTTTTCTTGCTTACATACATGAATTAGTTTTAATTAAAAATCAATTGTTAGATTGAGTTAAAAACATGCTTCTGTTATCTAGTGATGGTTTTGATTCGGTGCTACAGTAGATCGCTACAACAACCGCGCTACAGTGTAATCGGAAAGTTTTTCCCCTATTTTCTGTTTTGTTTTTGTTCTTTCTATATTTTTAGATTAAACGATTAGAAGACAAAAAATTTAAGAAAAAGCTTCCACTGGAAATTACTATTATTCACCTCTCCTTTTATTGCCATCGACAATCCTACAAAGTCAAGGGCATAGATCGGGGCAACGGGGGCAAAGCTTAGGACGGCAGTGGCAGCCGGGGTAGATATACTACAACGGTAACTACAGGTAAGGTTCAAAGCTTCAAATGATATGGCCCTCTGTGTACTTGTAGTCTTGTACTAGTTTAATCAAAGCATGAGCATTAATCTTTTGATCTTTTGTGCAAAACTTGGCATCCGATTGCATTTCTGATTTGATAGACCTATATGTCATCACAGTAAAAACTTAATTAATTGGACAGTAAGAATTCTTCATGATGTGGTCATGGTGTTGTCTCTGTTTGGAAATGTTTGTTCTTCTCCATTTCTATTTGAGTCTGCACATAAGAGATTCAATTTGTCATGTAAGAAATGATCCTGATTTCTTGATTCAACTAGATCTAGCTTGTGACAAGCGATGATGTTGTACAATGCTAAATCTTGATCAGCTTATGCCACTGCATTTCCTGTGATTGTGTGCAAATCATATTTGATGGTCTTGAGGCAGCAGAGATGCTATATGGTTATGGTCATCCAGAAATTGTTTTGGTTAGAATTTTTTTTGTCAAATTTTGTTTGAAATTTTTGGACTAAAAATAACCAAAAAACCAATATTCATAATTTTCATCTTAACCGGCCACCCCCGGTAAAAAATATATTCCGGTAATGAAAACCCTACCTCTACCAAGGCAGCAAGGGTACCACAGGCTGTAAGGATGCTTTTGAAACTAAACTGATCAATGCCAATACCATCTACCCTCATCCTCCGGAAAGCATCCAGAGCCTTTGACTACAACCCGTTCTGCGTTAGCCCTGTAACCATCATAGTCCAAGTAATGGAATCCCTGTATTGTACATCACCACATTCTTACCCTCCATTTCATCAAAGACCTGCTTGGCATCACCAATGAGGCCCATCTTGGCATACATATCGACCAATGGGCTCCTGGTGAAAGCGTATGCCCTGAATCTAAGCCGCAGTATCTGGCAATGCACCTACCGATCGAGAGCGCGGTCACCGAGGGCCGATGCGACTATGACCATGGAGGACAACGTGATTTGGCTAGGCCTAATGTTGGCATCTCAGAGCAACAGACGGTACACCTCGGTCGCGCGGGCAAGGGAGCCACTAGCGGAGAAGCTAGTGATGAGGAATTTTGGACATTGGTGGATCCCTAAACATTTGAATTTCCGTTTTTGGCCCCCTAACGAAAAAATTCCAATTTTGGACCCCTCCCGACCGCGCGTCTACCGTATGCCGCCACGTGTCCCGGTCGTGCGGTCTGGTACCGCACGACCGCACTATTCACGGGTCGTGCGGTACCGATCGCACGACCCCGCTGCCTCTGCGCCGGCGCGCGCGCCGGCCTCCCGACCGCACGATCGCTCGCGACCGACCGCGCGATCGCTCTCCTCACCGCGACGACCGAAGCGCCGCGCGCGACCTCCTTCGACCGCACGACCGAGTCCCCAGTAGCGTTTATTGTTTACATGTGTGCTAGGGTTTACTGTTTTAATTTAGGTGTATATATATTTATGCATTTGTAAAGTTATATTTATAATAAAAAAATATATGTCTATATATGAAATGATGTTTGAAAAAAAAGAAATTGAAGTGGAGTCCGCTTGTGTAATTTTTTGTGCAATTTTGAAAATTAAAAATTTTGGTTGGTAGAGTACGAACGAAATGTGTGTGAAGTAACGATTAGTGCATTTGTGATTTTCATATATTGCTGACCGTGAAAAATGTGTTGAACTGACAATAACAAATTTCGATCATGTTATGTTGTTTTATTGGAAGCAATTTAATGAAAATTTTTTGAGCACAAATGTGATATGAACAAATGGACGAAAGGAAGTAAAGTGATATTGAACACGTGGGAATGAGTGCAGGAACCGTAATGATTACATGTTTTGTTAATTTTGTAGTTGTGAATCAGAAAAAAATCAGATAAAATTGTAAAACAAATTTATGTTGATTATATGTTGTAGACGCATAAAAAAATTTGGGAATTTTTTTTAGGAACGATTGAGCATAGAACGATCGATATATAAAGTGGTAAGTGACTTTTAGGGTTTGGTATGTTTTTAGGGTTTGCAATCCCCGTGATTTTTGTATGTCTTGTCAATTTTGTAGTTGTAAGCTGGTAAAAAAATATGATCAGAACTTTGTACTTCTAATGTTCAGAACTCGACCACTAGTCCTAACATGCCTTAGGGAATATAACTTGCTGGGTCTATTACATTTTGTCTACTGGGTGTAGCGTGGTTGTTTCCCCTTTTTCTCGCGCCCTGACGATGGCTCCGCTGCATCCTTCTTCCTGTCACTCTTGGTCTTGAGAGCTGCCTCACGAGCTTGAAGCTCTTCCTCCTGATGCTTGATGACTGCTTCACGCAGACTTAACTGCTCCCGCCTCCTTTGCAGCTCATCCTCCTTGCCCTTCAGACGGATTTGGTCCACCCTCACGCGGCGCTCTTGCTCAAGCCACATCTGTCGTTCTACCTCGCGAGGCTGAGTCATCTTGACAAAGTATTGTCCTTTGTTTTCCACCTCCATTGGCCGGTTCCGTGGCCATGCCGGCGGCACCCGATCCACCCATTCGATGAACTCGCAAGGCTATGTGTGGCGTGGTAGATGTCATGGATCAAGTTGAAAAACGATAACGAGAAACAAAGGATTTAGTTGTCGTCGTTACCATGAAGTCATCATCCAGGTCTGGACACTTGAAGAACCTACGGCCGTAGTTGGCTCGTTGTACTCGATCCGTCCAGACGCACAACATCGTCCTAAAGCCGCAATGGCACTTCGGGCGCTCATGCCACTCTGGCACTCCAAATGGGTTGGACCTCCAGGAAGACATTGTTGTGTAGTAGTATTGTGATGGCTTGAGGAGGAGATGTGGTATGGAAGACATAGGAGGTCTTTATGTTGGCAGGTTATCTGGTGCAGCGGGCATAGTCCATGGAGAGGACGACATAGGAATCTTTTGAGCATAGTCAGGATTTCAGTGTAGCAATAAATGTCCCTACGAGCCTGTAGTCTCGTAATAAATTCAGAGCTTGGACCATTCAATGTATTTGGTACAACGTAGCCTTTTCAGTCGTTTGCAGGAAACAGTACGTTCCACGAAATAAGTGCTACAACATTGCCTTCTCAGAGGCCAGTAATCATAACTGGGCAAAACTGCCCTCTTTTGTCATCTCACTGAGCAAAGCTGGCCTCTTTTGTCATGTCACTGAGCAAAGCTGCCCCTCTTTGTCTGGTCACTGCGCACAGCTGGCATGTTTTATCTTCTCACTAAGCAAAGCTGCACCGTTTTATCATATCACTGGGCAAAGCTGCCCTCTTTTGTCATCTCACTGAGCAAAGCTGGCCTATTTTGTCATGTCACTGAGTAAAGCTGCCCCTCTTTGTGTGGTCACTGCGCAAAGCTGGCATGTTTTGTCTTCTCACTGAGCAAAGCTGCCCCGTTTTATCATGTCACTGGGCAAAGCTGCCCTCTTTTGTCATCTCACTGAGCAAATTGGCCTCTTTTGTGTACGTGCAATGTATGTGCTTGTTCGTGTTGTCATTGCATGATGCCTTCTTATTGTGTGGTCTTTGTGCATGAGGCTGCCCCCCACACAGCCTATAAAAGGGAGCCATTCCTCACCTAGTCCCTTGCCTTGTTAGCAATCACCTCCTGAATTACTTATGTCCCATTCTGTGTAGTTTTCTTTCGTGCTCACTCCTCCGGACTAGGCAATGAGTCAGCGCAGCACCTCTTCATCGGCACCCACGGTGATTTGCCCAAAATGCAACACGGTTGTTAGACGTAAGACCTCACAGACGGCCTCGAATCCTGGGCGGCACTACTACAAGTGCCCCTTTCACTCGGTGAGTAAGATTGTTTCGGGTTCATTCAAATTGTGGTGGCATGTTTACAAATCTTCTTCTCATTGAATCGCTGGAAGCCCCAGGTGGTTGCCGATTCTGGGTGTGGGAGGATGAAATGGGCACTAGGACAGACATTGTTCGCTAGGAGAGAGTTGTCGTGGGGGGTTGCGACTCCGTCGGGATGCGGCATCGTTTCGACAGACTAGAGTGGAAGATAAATTTAATGTTGTGTGCTATATTCTTTCTTGTGTTTATTGTTATCCTCAAGTTGTAGTGCTGGAGGTTCTCCTCGTGTATGTTGGTAATGTTTTATGCTACGTTGTCGTCAATCTATTTTCTTTCTTGTGTTTGTTGCTATCGTGTCTTCTCCCGCTGCCCCGTGTTGTCATCTCTCAGTTGGTTGTATGCCCTAGTAAATCAAAGAACTTAGAGCAACCCTTTTATACAGGAAACCATCTTTGAACATCAAACCATCAAGCACTTAAAAACATCACATGCGTGTTGTGAGGTACAGTGCCCACATGCGTGCATACTTGTCATATTGCAATGAAGCCTTAATTGTAGAACAAATAATTTCATAAGACATGCGAAACACAGCAAACCATGTGACGTCACAATAGCACAATTACAAAAATTCATTCATCATCTCCTCGTCGCCGCCTCGGACGGCGTATATGATCCTCTGAGAAGGTGAACCTACTAGGGGAGCGCGGTGCATCACGAAGATCGTAGTGCGAGGGCTGCGCCGAGGCGGTGGTGGGTACAACTCTGTGGGGAGTTGCGACGGCTGGCCAAAAATAGAGCTCAGCCATTCGGAGGAGGGGTCTACGTCCTGCTTAGATGGTACAGCTGAATTAAGCAATGGAAAGTACAAAAAATGTTCATAATGAGTAGTAAAATCACAAGGCATACCTGGGTACTCTGAAAAGCGGATGACCCACCGTGAACGTCATGGCCTTGTTGCTCCGAGTAAACCTGCATTTTTTTGCCAGTGCGATTAGATGGCTTTGAAATAGGCATGTTTAGCTTAGTACGTTACTGCATACCGGGGTATGTGGCTGTCGAAATGACGATGTCGACGGGTAGTCGTGCATGTACTCCTACGATGTTAAGCCTTGATACGTCTGCCCAAACCACCTGTCCCGGTCATCTAGGTTGGACTGCACGGTAGGGGTGAACGAGGGCATCGGCCCCTCTGGTTGGTGCGGCGAGTCAGGATCGCTCTCTGGAGTGGGCCCCCGTCGGCCTGGAGAGCGCGGTCGCTCCTCCGTCGCCCTCTGTGCTGACGATGCCCGTAGCAACGTGCTATCCTGTCGCAATTGCTGCAAGACGAACATGTGGTTAGACATAAATGGTAAATGAGTGGATGAACAAATAGTTGGCAATTGTCCAACCGCCGGTCCAAAGCGCGTGGAGGCCGAGCGAGCGTAGCTGGGCCGACTCTCGAACTGGGATGGACGCGACGACGATGGCCATGCTGATGCTGGTGCTGACGGCGGCGCGGAGGGGGGTGGTGGTCCCTGGCCACGTCCGCCACCGCGTGTAGCAACCACATCATCTCGGTGGCGACCACAACTCAAGGACCGTATCGCAGCCCTTGCCTCATCGTAGATGCTGCGCATCGAACTGACCCACCGCTCAGTCGTATTTGACTTCCTACGGCGTATAGACTCAGCAGCCTCGTCCTCGATACGATGCAGGCGGTCCACCTGCAGTGAAACAAACAGTCAGTTAAAACGTAATCCTGCACTATTTAATGATATACTAATCTCGTATCGCCTGGTCGTGTTGTGCCGCTAGATGACGGTCTGGACCTGCCTGTAGAGCGGCCTCGTGAACGACCTCAAGTGGACGATGTGGCGGCTCCCCAGTAAGCCTAGTGCGGGTGCGTGGAGCGTACCACTCAAGGTATGTCCTATGCGTCGTGGGGTCGTCCGGCCGTGTCTTGTCCACAACCATCGTATCCGCCTGGTCACGCCACAGGTCGGTCCACCGTTGCTGTGCGGCTCTCCAGTCTTCTGTCGCTCGCCCTCTCCTCGATTGCCTGCAAGTTCATTGATACATTACACAATTAGAAGGGGCACAAACTACTTCATTAATTAAATTTATGGTGTAATGACATACCGGTGGGTGCTGTCTGCAAGAGGGCGTCCTGACAGGGGGGGACATGCTGGTACAGTCTAAACTGCCTCATGACTCGGTGTGGGTTGTATGGCTCCACGCAGTGCAAGAACACCAAGTGGCAGGTCGTCAACCAGTAGTTGTGATCCTGCCCGCACTGAGATGATAACGAGTGGGGGGCCGTGGACACAATGAACCGTGGAGTCCATGGCCACCAGACTATGTCGGCGTCGGGCAGAATCTTGAACCTGGTGTGGAAATCCGTGTACGCACGTCTCGGTCTGTCCCTTGCCCACCTCAACTGACCATGTGTCCAACGTGTACCCATTGTGGGCCCATCAACGGGGTCGTCGCCACCATCGAGGCCGTAGAACTGCGGGCTGAGGTCATAAGGGTGCACAACACGACCAAAGGCAGGCCTGCCAACGGGGAAGTGTTCCCACGACCACAACTGAAGGAGAAGGTAGCAGACGGTTAGGACCGGCTCGCTGGCCGCGCTACGCTGCGAGGCGTCACACAAGCCTCGGTATGTGGCGCTAAGAACTGCGATCCCAGCTATCTGTGGCACTGACCGGGCCGGCCATCCGCCAAGGACTCGCTAGGTGTATGTAGCTAGGCCGCACGAGTCTCCGGTGGTGCTAGGAAAAGACCCATCCGAACAGAGATATGGCAGTGCGCAACGGTGCGTCCGCACCTCATCCTCATGTGCGTGTGCAGGACAGGTCATGTAGCGACGAAGCCATCCATGTGGCACACCAGCTGCGTTGTCTGGGATCGGATGACCGAACCGGTGACCCAGACGGACCTTCCAATCTGCTGCCTTTGGGGGTGGCACTACAGCAGCACCACGGCGGGTAGACTGTCAAGATCGCCACGCCCCTGCAGAGTAATCGTCATCTCCCCCCACCGGAAGTGGAAGGTGTGAGTCTCCGGCCTCCATCGATCAACGAGAGCGGAAAGCAGCGGCGCATCATACTGGAACGCATGCGGTAGATCCAACATGTGGGCAATGGGCAGCAGCCCGGTGTCCCGCAGTAGTGGGATGTACCGCTGGTCGAGACGTCAGTTCTCTCGGGGGCCCCTAAGGACGAAGCAAGGAGGCCCTCGTGCGTCTCCCGACGACCATGCATGGCATCGGTGGCGCTCATCCCAACGGGGGTCTAGCAACTGGAACGCCATGTCCTGCCAAAGAAGGATAACAAGTGAGTCTAAATTTATAACAAAATGTGCAACAAATGACAACATAATTAACAACAAATGTAACGACAGGGAAACGTACGGAATGTACCAAAACATACATAAAATGTGCACACGAATATGACCCACACGACAAGGCAACATATGGAATGTACGAAAACATACATAACATGGTAATATGCACGACATAGATACATGGAGCCAACAATGCAGCGTACACCTCCTGAATAATGCATGGTACATCGCAACGCACATAACACATGGAAGCAACAATGGGTACAACAAAACATTGTGGTTGGTACTACGGAGCGTTGCTTGATGCCGGCCTATTTGGGCATTGGCTGAGGGAGTGGCCAATCGTCTTGCATAGCCTACACTTCGGGTGCCAAACACGATCCCCTCGCTGGCTGTCATCCATGTCGTTGCGGATGCGACGGCTTTGTCGTCTTCCACGACCGACATGCTTGAGTGCATCGTTAGGCACCCATTTTATCTCCCCTGGCCATAATTCCCTGTAGTGCATGTCTACCCCGTAGGAATGGAACTCTGCACTCCAGGTTGCATACAAGTGCTGCATGTCGTAGTACTTGGAGATGTACTGTGTCGACGCCTGGTTCCATACAGCGCAGGCCGCGTACACATGGGAGCAAGGCTTGTGCAGAAGCTGGGGCTTGTTGCAGGTGCAAGATGCTTCATCACCAATCGTGCATACCTGCTTGCGCTCCCCTCTAATGTGACCCATGACATACTTCTGCCTTAGGCGGACCTCAAACTTCCTCCTTAAGCCATCAATGGGCTGAGCAATGTGGGATCGACCCTTCTCCATCTTCCTGTCCATGAAGGCCTACATGACCTCAAAGTATTGCTTGTTTTCATCAAGGTGCTTCTGCGCCATCATGGCTCTATTCACAAAGTACCCGACGGTACGGTTCCAAGTCTTGGCCATGATTGCCGTGATCGGTAGGGATCTGACACCCTTCAAGACACCATTGTAAACCTCGGACATGTTGGTTGTCATGATCCCATACCTTACCCCACCGGTGTCGTGCAACAAAGACCACATTTCCAAGTCAGGTGCATTGGACTGAACCCATTGTGTGAATACCCCGACTCTTGTGGAGCCCCCCTCCACGGCCCCTGCTTCTATATGCACATGCTTGGTAGCCTCCTGATCGAGCTGCCTCCACAAGGTGTCGAACTTCCGCTTCTGGTTCTGCATGCATAGCTTCTTGAACATTTTCATTAGGTCCTTGCTACGGAACCTTCTGTGGAAGTTCGCTGCAATATGCCTCATGCACCAGCGGTTCTGTTAGTGATATGCCCTAGAGGCAACATGGAGATGTTATATATATCACATACTATGTTTATGATGCATTAGTTTGTTCCTTGAAATAGACATTATCATTATTGATCAATGAGTATGTGACTTATTCATGAGACTCTTAATGTCAAAATGTTGCTATTTCTAAATGATCCCTGATTATATATCATATGAGGAACAAATATGATTCAAAGATCAACATATGTATTGATTGATGATCATGTCTCATGGATCATGGTATGGAGATACCAAATCAATAATATGGACATGTGTTAGTGAACATATGTTGGATAGACCCGCCATGAGACACTGCAGAGATTCCATGTGTCATCGGTTGGTCTCAAGTAGTGTTTATGTGGAATCCTTAGACTTGAGATCATCATGGTTCCCAACATGCGTAGTAGCTTATTTTGGGACTACTAAACACTACTCCGTAACTGGGTAGTCATAAAAGTAGTCTTTGGGTTTGCCATGAAACATGTAGTGGGATGTGAATGATCAAGATAGAATTTGCCCCTCCTTATGGGAGAGATATCTCTGGGCCCCTCGATGTAATGGATTATGAAAGTGCATGGCCATGCCAAGGTGATTGAGGAGTCAATCACGAGTTTATAATCCATCACGGAATCGAGAGAGTGATTGAGCTATTAATAGGATGACACAGGTCTCGCCTTGAGCTTAATCTATATCATGAGGCAAAGGGATTCGTACATGAGAATATTACGAGTTCAGTAGATATGATCTTTACGTATACTTTGGGGTTAATATGTCTTGCTAGAGGCCGCTATTAACTGTGGTGACCGGAAAGGCGTTTCGGTCGCGACCAAGTATACGTGAACCCTGTGGTCGCACACTTAACGGGTTGGAACACTAATTCGAATGTGATTCGGATGTGGGCTCAATTCGGATAGAGATCCGGATAGACTCCTATTGGGCCTCGGTCCACGAGGCCCAAGTGAGGAGGTCTATATATATGGAGGCGGGGGTGAGGATGCACGCTGTTCCTCCCGAGCAAAACCCTAGCCGCCACCTCCCGAGCCAAACCCTAGCCGCTCGCGAGTCTTTGGTACACTCGCGATCGGCGTTCCACCCGGGACGTGTGGATACCGGTGGAGGCGCGCTCGTTGCGGCGTTGATCGGCATCAACAATCTACATATTGGATCTGCTCGTGGTGTGGTTGATCGCGTGGAGGAGACGATCTGTTCGGGACGATCGGCTACTTCCACTACTACCTCGACGCGCGTGGTTGGATCGGCTTCTCCAACTCTTCTTCCGCTGCGCTGCGCGTCTAGCGGTAACGATCTATGATCCCTCCTTAGCATGATGTCCTGGTGTGCGCGGTAGGAATTTTTTATTTTCTGCTATCGTAGCCTACGCGCGTTCCTTCAGGTTCTTCACATCATTCCACTGGAAGGGGGGCTGCGTCCCATTCTGCGACGTTCGTAACGCAGACAGCAAGCCTGCATTGCGGTCAGAGATAAGGCACACTTCAGGGCGTTCTTGCACTACAGCATGCTTCAAATTGCAAAGGAACCAAAGCCAGCTATCTGTATTCTCGTTCTCCACAATTGCAAATGCCACTGGGAGTAACTGGTCATTTGCATCGGCTGCAACTGTGGTGAGAATAGTACCATTGTACTTACCGGATAGGAACGTCTCATCTATGGTTAGCACTGGACGGCACCACCTGAAACCTTGTATCGCCTGATGGAAGGCCCAAAACACTCTGTCAAGAATGAAACAATTCGGGCCCTCCGTAGGATGGACCCTCTCCTGCCTGTTTATGTACGTGTCTGGGTTTGATTGTGCAATTTGGTGCAGCATTCTTGGGACCAGGTCGTACGCCTCCTCGTACGTCCCATACATACGGTGCATCACCTTTCGCTTCGCCCGCCATACCTTCTTGTAGCTCACTTCAAAGCCCGCCGTGTTCGCTACTTCTGCCATTAGAACCTTCAGGGCAATGGACACATTCGCCTGGATGAGGTACGTGACCAGCTCCGCAACATAGGATGATGTCATGTTGCGGTGTCTATGTACTGGCCCCGCAAGCTTGCAACTATGATCTTGCAGCACTGTTATCCGGAACTCCGTGCCAACACCCTTGTACCGTTGTGCACGAACTTTGCCACCACAGGACCCGTCGACACACTTCACAACGTACGTGTCCGGCTTTGACTTGTGGACCCGATACGTCCGGCTTATGTTGACGGCATGTCTAGCAATAGCTCGCTGGACAAGACTCTTATTACGGAAGCATCGCCCCAAAAAGAGTGCGCCTCGCTGAACCCCATTCTCCCCCTCCGCTCGTGTGCGAGAACTAGGCTGCCGCTGCGTTGTCGTCCAGTCTGGACGACACGTACGCTCCGTCCGTGGTCACAACACGACCTACCACCCCTCCAGTTGCACCTTCGCCATCCTCGTCCTCTCCAGAACTGCCTATTTCCACCTCCTCATCCTCCTCGCTGCCCTCTTCTTCCACCTGGTCCCCAAGATACTCATGACAGTCAATACGGGCGGCCCACCACCTCTCGTCCACACCTTCGTTGGGCTGGAAATTCTTCGCACGCCTCCTGTCATCTTCATCACCCACTTCCTCTCCCACATGTTCTCCCGCAGAAGCGTCTTCATGACCGCCGGAGATGAACCCAGGCTCTACATCTCCACCAGCGGCATCAGAATCAAACATGGTTGATGATTCTGCCCTCTCCACGAACTCGACATACACCATTGGCCTGGCATATATCGCAGCATCAGGGTTGCACACGACCTCCATGTAGTTCGCCCATGAGGCGTCATTGGTCACCTTCAAAAGTTGCCATATGCTCTCCCTTCCATCACCCACCATTGAGGCATAGACTGCCTCGATCCGTAACTTCTTCCTTGCGGTGTGTCGATCGAACGCCGAACGGACACACCTCCGTAGCTCAGACAAGCTCATGGCGCTCAGACCGGGTGCCCGGATCACGGTCCGCTCGCAATTTGACAGGTCCGCCCCATACGGCCCATCACGTACGAGACCACTCCCATAAAACACGAACATTTGTTGAATGTCAGCCATTGCGTACCTACCATAAGTGCATAATCAACCATTTTAGTACACAGCATGTAACAATCATACCATCAAACACCCACTACCTCATTTAACATTAACAGTGTGGTGTTTCATACAACTTCCTACCGCCCAAAAAATCGACTAGTATTTGTTTTGTATTTCTAAATCTACAATTTATTTCTAACTATTTTACTTCCAAATTCTAACATACATCAAATTACATATTCATTTCATTTTTATTTCCAGCGGTCTTATTTATAGACCTTATTTTCTAATTCGTAAAATTTCTTTCCTACAATTTTACTTAACGCTGGCTTCCACTAACCAATTTCAATTCCGATTAATGCAAAATTTCCATTACTTAATTTTCTTCCGCGCTACCGTATATTTCACTTCATGCGGCTTTCACTTAAGAAAGCGTACATAAATCAATAAAATATATCTTTCTACTTTCATTTCCTAAGTTTATTTAATTTTATTATCCCTTCGTACTACTTTCCTCGTATTTCTATTATAATAATCCAAATTTATTCTCAATTTTAATTTTACATGTTGTCTCACTAAGCCTACCAATTATACAAATTGTCTCTAATCTAACTCCTGTTGCTATCACCCACAAATGCTCCAATTTAAATATTTACTTTTTCTACACCTACACATGTAAGCACATATGGTCATCAAAAAATAACTACATTACACTACATAACTTCAACAAATAAATACGACATTTTCTACACTACAATACATCATGCATCATTTTTACCTACAACATAAACACCGTATTGCCTTATAAGAACATTAACGACAGACGGTTTGCCTAATTACGGGCTAATGGCATTCACAGAAAATACTTGCACGGGGACAAAAATTACCTCTTCTTGAAGCTCAGAAGACGATCTACAACTTTCGTAATTGCAAAATCTGCTGACTCCAAACAAAACCAACTCAAAAATCTTGGTTTCCATTCTTTCTTTTCCTCCCTTCACTCCCTCTCTCGCTCTGTCTTTGCTTCAACTGCAAACGAGAAGTCTTCACCGCATGCATCTGCTCACCAAGCGAGCTCCAAGGCATTTTATTGCGAACACTCCTTAGCCATTCAGCAAAAATTTGGGGGCCATGTTACATACTACTGACGCGTGTATGACCTGCATGCAAAGAGGCGAAAAAAGGCCACCCCGTGAAGCTTTCGGCGGAAGGATTAGACGGAAAGGGAATCACGCGGTCTGCAGCGTGTGCGCGGGCGGGGACACGCAGTCGGCATCCGAGACGTGCGGTCCGCAGAGAAAACGCACTATCAGCAGCCGAGTCGTGCGCTCGGGAGGCGCGTCGTGCGGTCGAGCGGCGAGAGGCGCGGTCGACGGAGGGGTCGTGCGGTCTGGTACCGCACGACCCGTGAATAGTGCGATCGTGCGGTACTAGACCGCACGACCGGGACGCGTGGCGCAACGGGAGAAACGCGCGGTCGGGAGGGGTCCAAAATTGGAATTTTTTTGGTTAGGGGGCCAAAAACAGAATTTTGGATGTTTAGGGGTCCAACAGTGTCCAAAATTCAGTGATGAGCACGTTGTACGAGACATCATCTCGCTCAGGCATGGAGGCAAAGAGCCACTCCATGTCGGTGAGGAGCCTAGCATGGGTGAGCACGGAGACGAGTGCATTGTAAGTGAAGAGATTAGGCTCAGGCATTGCATCAAATAGTAGGCGGGCACATGCGAGGTGGCCGAACTTGGCATAGGCAGTGAGGAGGTGGTTGAGGAGGTAGGTGGGCGGAGGGTGGGGGAGAGGGAGGGTCTTGAGGATGAGGTAGTGGATAGTGCCGGAAACATGGGGTCCACTCCGGCCAGGGGTGGCGGCGGCGATGGAGGAGAGGAGGACGGTGTATTGGTGGCACAGTGGGCAACGCATAGCGGGAGCCAACAAGGGAGGGGGCAGGGTGCGTGCATGTGCAAGCGGTGCAGGAGGTGCTCAATTAAGAGTAGGCTTCGTCGTCATGAGAAGGGCGTAGCCTGGTGCAGTCATTGGCATGAGGAGGCTAACAGGCGCGGGGGCGAAGCCCAGGGCATAGACGTTGAGTGAAGGCTAGAGTTAGCAATGTCGGTTGTGCCGAGGAGCTGGCATAGGGAGAGCAAGTCGATGGTGAGCCCCCACATCGCACTATTCCTTCCCTGAGCCGTAGTGAACACCAATTGTTGTGTGTTGTGTGGGAAGAGAGCAGAGAGCTCCGCGATAGGAAAAAGAGACAGAGACATATTTGACGATCAATCAGATTGCATGGACCACTCTCTGCTACGTACCAAGGGAATCCCTCTAGTGGTAGCCACGTCTAACACCCTTTTGCATGCAGCTTCTTGCACCTTCCCAATAGACGGCGCCAAGCGATAATAGTGGGTACTTAGTACCCTTCTCCCTGGAGAATATGGATGAGTTGGAGATCACCACATGAGTGAGAGAGCCAGTGAGTAGAAAAATGAGTGGACCTACCCTCACACTCCTTTGGGTATCTATATACATGAATGGAGCAGGATGGAAAATCCCTATCCCATCCTTCAATAATTACAATTGGTAGGGGTATATTAGTACATTCCCTTATATATGTACGAAGATGCCATACTAGATTTACCCTACGGCTCACTAGGCCATCCCTACAGTCCAAACCAAACTCCCCAAAGTTGGTCGCTTCCTTCAATGCAGCGCAATGAGGACAAATCTATCAGGACCAGTCTAGCTAGGCATTTAATAATGCGGCGTATCCTAGACACGTCCAACCACGAACCATCTGCTGTACATAATTATCACGGATGGTTCTAAATTAATTTTCATACATATAAATGTAAATTTAGTAATGCCTTAGGAGTAAATATGTATTACTTAGTTGTTTTTTACCAGTTGGTAATGTCGTCATGTCATTATATTGAGACTATATATATATAGGACTAAATACAAATTCAACTATTTGTACTTACATATGGCCAAAGAGCGTGGTCGGTCGCTTCTTACAAAAGAAAAAAAAGTAAAAACCTAACTGCTTCGAAGTTTTTCCTAGTGGCAGAGGTAGCATGCTATCTCCGTCTTCACAACTTCCTAGGTGACATGGTCGGCATCGGAAGGTTTGGGGTCATCAGCGAACAAACCTCAAAATGCATCCGCCCATTGGCACGCTCATTTAGATCTAGCTTGATGTAGAGAGAAGATTATTTACATATAGCATGGTTTAGGGTTTACCTAATTCATAATCTATTTCTACTTAATTATTCTTACTACATATAGCTACTTTAGATCATATATATCTGGTATACTAATTAATTAATTAATTATTTAATACTAAATTGTTATATACGTAATGTAGAACCGAAGTTGGATGTACGCTAGGAACCGTGTGAGTGAAAAGTACATTAATGGCGTGTCTCCTTTTACAAGAGCTACCGAGGAGGATATATTGAATAAGAGAGTGGAATATATGTACTGTCCATGCATTAAATGAGATAATCTAAAAATATTTAAGAAATGAGCGTAGATTGAACTGCACTTGATTCGAAGTGGTTTCAAAAAAGAGTATGCACGTTGGACCAGTCATGGTGAAAAGCAAATTATACAGGAAGGTAGTAATAATGACATCATCGACGAAGTCAACGATATGTCGTCGGATGATGTCGATTGTGGATCCGATTTCGATAGACTGCATGATGAGTGTCTCCCGAACAGCCTCCGACTGAACAATCAAGTTGAATTGAGTCCATAGACTCTCTTTCCTTTCTTAAGGGGTCTCGGCAAGGCAGACTCGGTCGCCCGCTGCTTCGACTAAGTACTCCAAGTGACGGCAAGCCTCCTGGGGACATGCAACATCGTTGTGGAGGACCACGTCGATGGCGAGGTTAGCTCGTCGAAAATGGGAGACCAATCAGAATACGCGATGGAGAAGGATGTCAAGACGGCGAAAGGTGGCCTTCAACTACTTTGGCAAACACTAGGGCATAGGAGGGAGGACACTATTTTCACAGTGTCCTTCCGCAGCATCTGCCAGCATAAGGCCAGCAAGGTGCTCGTCTAGGATAGCCAGGATGGCCGTCAATGCTGGCAACAAGGAAGAGTAGGGAGCCATTTATTTGTGTTTAAGAGATAAGAAAGATAGCTAACAGGCAAGGTGCTCGTATAGGATTAGCAACCTGGGGATTAATCTCCGGTGGTGGACGATCAATTTTATACAACAAGGAATAAATTTGGCACGTGAGACGAAGAGACATATCAGGAAGCCAAAAACAATCGAAGAGGCACGCATTGGGGAGACAAAGCACCATGCATGACATATCACAGATGGTTCCAACCACAAACCGTCTATAATACGTAATGATCATAGATGGTTCGTAGTAATAACCATCTATGAACTATCACATACGGTTATTAATTAAAAACTGTCTATGACATTCATAATTATCACAAACGGTTCGTATTAATAATCATCTCTGATAATTATGAATCACAAATGGTACATGGTTATGCTTGTAAAACCGTATGTGATAATAACAACACAAATGACTCCCCACGAACCGTCTATGTTGAGGTGTCTAGTATAGCCTGTTTTGTAGTAGTGTCCGGTCGATCCAAAGTCAAAATTATCTTGTTATTCTTGTGATAGAAAGGTTCCAAACGGGTAAAGCTGCCCACCCCATTCTCTCTCTATGTCTCTCTGTATATATATCTTTTGGTGAGGGAACCTAAAATAATTTGTTTCTTTTAGGGACTAGAAAGAACGATTGAGACCGGAAAGAAAGGTTGAGACCTACTACTTTTTGGAGTCCAGCATTTCACATATTTTTCCATAAAATGATATGTTATATATACTGGGACTTTTTTATATGTATATGGAAGAAGGAAGGGAATAGGTAAATTAGACACAAATTGATATATGTTTTGATTATCTTTTTTTTAAATTATGTTTGTTTATCTGTTTTGCCCAGATAGTACCTAAGCCGAAAATTGTGGGAGGCAAACACAAGTTAGGGAAGGAAAAAACAAAGAGAAAATTAGCTCAGTACGGACCACATGCTAGTGACGTGTTGATAATATTTTCCAATTTGACGATCTTTGCAATGGGGCTGAGCAAATTGCACCAAGAAGAAATTTCAATATAATGAAATTACAAAAGAGTTGAGTAGTGCTTCTATGCTTTCCTCTCTAATAAGAGTAGCACTAATCTCAAAGTACACGAGGAGTTAATCTCAGTGCTAAAAACTATCTATGAAGAGGTAATATCAAAGACGGATCATGGCAAACACTGTCTATGATAATTGACAGACAGTTTGTATTAAAAATCGTCAGTGATAATTAAATCATCACATATGGTTTGTATTAAAAACCATCTGTGATAATTTCAGTTATTAATTGCAAACCTGTCGACCCCCACAGATCTATTTTAAATTCCAGATCTATTCTCACAGGCTACTGCTTTGAGGAGGTGGGCCTTTGAGGCCATTTGGTGAAAGGAGACCATGGATTTGGCAAGAGTGATTATAGATCTATTAAGTTTTTGACTATCTATGGTTAGTACGTAATTTGTTCTTAATTGCATTATATTTTATATACTAGTACTTAATTAATTTGGGCACACTTAGGGATGTGATACACATGAATATGATTTAGCACTCCCCCTTAATGTGCCACTTACATCTTACTCATGATTACAATAATGAACTTTTAGAACAAGAGTAAAAACACCCCTTTTAAAAAATTTTCATGTAATACAATCTACATAAGGCTAGGGGCTAAATACACCAAATTTAAGTACTTGTTACCGAGATGACATTGGTTCATGATGAGGCATGATCATCCAAAAACTTGACTTTATTTTTTCTCATGGTAGGGTTCACCTCTTTATGAATAATCCAAGCCTCCAATACCTCGCCATGTACCTACTAGCCATTTAAGCATATTTTGGTATCCAACTTGGTTGGATCCATAAATATTAGTCACAATAAACTTGGGCACCCAAATGGCCCTAACATTTAAATTTTGTAAACACATTGCCATTTTTATCCTTCTAAACAAATATTGTTCATTAAAAAGAGATGGTTTAGGAATGATACATTTAGAATAATCCTTACTAAAGTGTCCCTTTTCTCGGCAATTATAGCAAGTTAGGCAATTGTTACCTCTCCTTATCTTCTTGTCTTGCTTATTGTCGGTTTGCCTCTTCATTGATAGATTTTTCTTATATTCCACCTTGTTGGGGCACTTGGAGGAGAAGTGACCCATCTTGTTGCATCCATGGCATTTAGCATATTTCTTCGTGTGTCTTGCGTTGTGCCTTGTTTTGCTATTCTCCTTCTTCTTGGAGATGAAGCCAATACCTCTCTTGTCATTTGACTTTCTTTGACTTCCCAATATTATGTCAAGAGAGGCCTTTGCTTTATAGATCTTTTTCAAGTCATTTTTCAATGTTGTGACTTGGGCTTTGAGCTCTTTGTTTTTCTTTACAAGGTTGTCGGATCCTGGAGCGACAACTCCAAAACCCTCTGTGTTAATCGCACTATCCTAGGAAAAGTTAGTGTATACAGGGTTAACAGAGATACATATCATACATAATAACTAAACTTTATTATAAAAGCAATATGTACGGGCCTTATTGCCAAGTTTACAATAAGATATCTCATGGCCAAACATAAAGGTAAACAACGGAAGATAAAATAAAAAGAGCAGCCCATCCTACCTGCCCATAGGCAAATGACTGTAAGACGTGGCCTATTCATCGCAATCCACACCAAAGTCGAGAATTAAGCAAGGTGAGCACATAAAGTATTCCACAAGTTACACCGGGAGGTTTAACAGAGTCAATGCATGTATAGGATTGACAAAGCAAGGTATAATATGGTTACTTGCATAAAAGGCAACATTGGTGTAAATATCGTAAAGTAAGTACAAAAGCTGAATTTAATACAGTATGTAAAAATAATCCTTTTTAACTGAAATAATATAATTAGTGCAAGCACCAACCTCACACTAACCTATCCACGAGTATCCCACCCGGATCATCTTTTCAAAAGATTTCACAAGTTTTCACAAACCAGATTTTATTAAAAACCGAAGTCTAATCCATGAAAAACCATACTCAATATGTCCTTGACCGTCGACACAGCTATCCAGGATAGATTGTTACTCTGCAGAGGTGTACAACTTTACCCACAAGACATGTCCTCTCATTTTGCCGCGCAATTAACACACTGCCTTAGGAATGCGGCTGAGAGTTCATGACAAGGCTATTACAATATTCTATTGCCGAATTAGTTATGCCGCCACTAAGGTTTCACCACAACATGAATCCACATGTTGGAGCCTCCTCTCGTGCCATGTGAGACTTCTCATGGCTTACGCCATGCTCACATCCAGCCTATAGCAAAACTAAGATAGAACTTCACAAATTACTTAGCCAGGTTTGTCCCATACTAGACTTGTGGTAGTACGGTGTCACAGACCGGTTCTTAATTTGACTTAGGCCCAACCATATACCCTTTGTGCCTAGCAATAAACATTGTGTCACCAAACAACAAGGCATGCCAGCAAACACCCACCACCCTACCAATGCATAAGTCTAAACCAGATTTTATAATTTTATTTTATCAAAATTTCATAGACTTTTTTGACTCACCGAAGTGAAGAATATATTTTATAAATCATCCTTTTGTGTGAAACAAACCTTCCCACCAAAATTATTCTAAGCATGTCTAAGAAATTCTATAAAATTTTTAGTTAATACTAATGTACTAACTAGGTTTTCATCTAGGGTAACAAGGCATGATTGTTCAGAGTCAAATTTAGCTATACACAAAGTAATTGGGCATAACTAGAATTTAAATGGAATTTGAACTAGGTTTGAATAAAAGTACGCATGCATAATAAATTTAAAAACAACATAATTAATTTAAATTACTTGGAGCAACATGATCAAATGTGTAACTTGCCTTGCTCGAATTCCTGGTGCGAGTCGTCGAAGTAAAATTCTCCGTATTCGTCGAAATCTATACGCGAAGAACAAAAATAAATTCAAAAAATTCAAAACTTCAAATAGAGTCAAGAAATATATATTTTAGGATTTTATAAGAATTTAGAAATTTGAACGGGTCAAATCGGAGTTAAAACAAAGAAGTACGGGCTTTTGGAAGTTTAAAACTAAAGAAAAGAAAAAGGTTGATTTTTTGAATTATTTTTATACTGAAAATTTGTATTATGACATCAGCATCTAATTTCATTTTTCATCTGAATTATTTTTATATTGAAAATGATTTTATTTGACCGACTAGTGGGGGTCAAGAAATGGTGGACTGGGTTCATGGACCGAGGATGCGGCTGAGGTGGCACGCGGCTGGCGTGGCTGCTGACCGGATGAGCAAGCACTAGCGTGGCTCCACAAGGTGTCCATTCAAACTTCTTTTCTTTCTTCAAAAGCTGAGTCATCAGCTTGGCTAACTCTGAAAATCCTGCAATGAAGCAACGATACTAACCAGAAAGTTCAAGGAAACGTCTGACTTCCAGTACTGATTTGGGTTGCTTCCATTCCATCACTGCTTCTACTTTGGAACAATCTACTGCAATTCCTTCAGCTGTCACAATATACCCAAGAAAAGCAATTTTATTTAGCCAAAATTCACGCTTACTGAATTTGGCATAAAGCTGATGCCTTCTGAGTTTTTCTAGGGTTATTCGGAGATGATTCTCATGCTCTTCTTCACTCTTGGAGTAGATAAGAATGTCATCTATGGAGATTACCACGAACTTATCTAGGTACTCCATGAATACACTATTCATCATGCTCATGAAATAAGCAGGTGCATTTGTTAGTCCAAAGGACATGACAGTGAACTCATACTGTCCATAACGAGTGGAGAATGCAGTCTTGGGGATGTCTTCAGCATGGATCTTTAACTGGTGATATCCTAATCTCAAGTCTATCTTGGAGAAGACACTAGCTCCTTTTAGCGGATCGAAAAGATCATCAATTTTGAGCAATGGTTATTTGTTCTTGATGGTAACATCATTGAGTGCTCTGTAATCCACATATATTCTCATGCTTCCATCCTTTTTCTTGACGAACAAAATAGGTGCTCCCCAACGTGAAAAACTTGGACGAAATATCCTTTATCCTCCAATTCCTGAATTTGCTTCTTCAACTCGGCTAACTCATTAGCTGGCATACAGTACGGTCTCTTGGAGATTGGGCCGGGCGGTGTCTGGGATTAGGTCAATCACAAACTCAATTTCCCTATTCGGTGGTATTCCTAGTAAATCCTCTGGAAATACATCTGGGTATTCCTGCACTACTAATACTTCTTCTAGCACCTAAAGGTGATTGAGAACACACTGTCCTTCTGTAGGAATTTCGGGGGGAGAAGTTCACTTCTATTCCTTGATCATTGGTGAGGGTTATGGATCGGGTAGCACAATTGATCTGACCATTATTCTTGGCTAACCAGTTCATACCAAGAATTACATCCAACCCTGGGATTTCAACCCCATTAGGTCTGCTAAGAATAGAGTTCCATTTATGAGCAACTCTACTTTCGGATACAAGGTCCTTGCTCTTATTTCCACTCTAGGGGAGAGAACTATCATGGGTTTACTAAGGGAAATCATACCCAACCCATTCTTAACCACAAAATCCATGGAAATAAACTAATGCAAAGCTCTGGAATAAAAAAAGAACTAAAGCTGGTACTGAGTTTACAAGGAACATACCCAGTACAATGTCTGGTGCCACCTAAGCTTCTTCGACAGTGATGTAGTTCATACATCCTTTAACAAAGTTTTCTGGCTTCTTGAACTGCTGCCCTTGGTTCTGACTTCCGGATGCAATGGCATTAACTGCTGCTTGGAGCTTCTTGGGGCAAGACTTGGCATAATGCCCTGTTTCCTTGTAGTAGAAACAGGTCACTTCGTCAGGTGTAGTTGTGCTCTTCTGAACTTGACCACGGACCGGAGGAATAGAGCTGACTGAGGATTAGGACGATTTTCGTCCACATATCATAAGCGCTCTCAAGATTGCATATTGTGTTGAACACCTCTACACTCAAAATACTAAATAAAGTGTTATTAGTTTGAGCGTCAAGATGTGAACATTTCTCATCCTTAATAGTTGGAGAAAGAGGATCCTTTGGAGGAGAAAAGCCCACATCTATAATCCGCCATATTTTCGGTCTCATGGCCTTAAAATAACATATTATGCGGATTTTTCAATTATCATAATTTATGCTAATGAATAGAGGTGTCTCACCTAAGTGCACTATATCGCTAGTCGCCATCCTTTACTCTCTAGGTGCTGAAGCCTAATAAAATGAGAGACTAAGCTTTGATACCACTTATAAGATCGAGGCCGACTAGAGGAGGTGAATAGACAGTTTTAAATTTTCTTTGGCTAAAACCAAGTTTATAATGCGAAAGAGTAATCAAATCGGTTTTGCATAATTAATGCCTAAATCAACTAGTCTCACTATGTGCACCAATAATCTAAGTCTATATCAAAGGTTTGCAATCTTAGGATAACAAGCAATCAATTTAATTCTATAGATATAATTATTTGAATGTAAATTAAGCACAAGAAAATAGACCACAATGACACGGTTCCCTTTTACCGTAGTGTTCGGAGACTTGCCGGTCTCCTCTAGTCCACACTGAGGTAAGCCCAAACTAATTGAACCGAGTCTACAAATTAAGCTTTCCACCTCAATCCACTAGTGGTATCTCTTTCCCACTCAGGTAGGTGAGCTCCAACCTCCACACACGTTAGGCCTTCTCACAAGTTTCTTTGAGAAGATCACCGGGCACGACGCCTCCAAAGCCGTGTAGAAGCTAGCAACCTCCAAGAGTAATAAGTCAAACCCTTGCTTGACTCTCACTATGTGCAACGAATGCACAAGCTCAAGTGGATATAAAATCCACCTCTAGATGCAACACATGCAACTAGAGACCTCTCTCCTTGTCCACAAGGTGCAACACATGCACAATTAAGAGGAGAAGCTCACACTAGCTCAAAAGAGTGAAATGGAGTGCCAAAGCCCTTACCCCAACCAGCCACAACGGAGTATTTATACCCCCACACCTCAAAACTAGACGCTGGAGACAAAAATAGGATTTTCAGAACTACCGCCGTTATAGGAGCGATACTTCCATTTTCCATCATAACATCTAGAAAAATAGTCGTTATTCAGCCATTTGTGGAACTACTACCATTATAAAAGTGGTACTTCCATTTTTTGGAACTACCACAGTTATAAGGACGGTACTTCCGTTTTTGGTTTTTCAACACAGGCGACACTCGGAAAAACAGTCACAACTTTTAACTCCGACGCCGGAATTAAGCGATTTTGGACACTATGGAATGCTTATTCAAAGGGCTATACAACTCATTTATTTGCATGATCTCAAACATATTAGATCAATGCATAAATTACAAGATATCTAAATAGTCACTACCATAGTCTAATGTCAAAGGAAATATTAACAAACAATCTTAGACCATGCCAAGTGATAATGCATGATCTCCAACTTTTGCAAAAACACATTTACAAACTTAGATCATACTACAAGGAGTAGGTACATGGACTGCAACCTTTTGTAAAAACACATTTGCAAAATATAGTCACATGTTACAAGCGTTAGATGCATGAGCCTTAATTATTTGCAAAACACATTCACAAATAATTGCATCATGCCACTGCAAGTTAGAGTAAGAGGGATTGAGCTATCAACATATGATGAGACTCAAGCTACTAGACAAAACCCCTCTTAATAGTATGGCAAACCTATACTAGCAATCTGGTTTTTCAACCAAACACCAAGACCGGTAAAAGACAAGAAACACATCATTAGCCCTAGTTAATTATACCTTTACCTTGAGCATCGTCTTGAAGTTTGATGACATACATCTTCATATCAAGTTTGGGTCATTGTCTTCTCTTGACTTGATGATCAACTCATGATCATCTTTTTTTTTAGGATCTTGATCAACTTATGATCCTCCCCTCTTCGGAATATTGATGTGCATCAATACATAATACATTATCTTCTTGATGACCTTTAACTCATGAACCCATCTAAAGTCTTCATCATCATGGAACCTAACATATTCATTCAACTCATAGAATATGTTAGTCCCACAAATCGATTATCATTAATTACCAAAACTCACCATTAATTCATAATGGAGGGACTAGATTTTCAATGTTCCCCTTTTGGTAACTGATGACAGTCTCAACAAATAATGAGATAATGAATTGAATATAAAACCGTTTAAAGTGTGGTACTACCACCATCTAAGGTCTGGTAGTTCCGCTCTCTGGTAGTTCCGATTTCTGACGTGGTACTTCCGTTTGTCTCGAGGGCCAAATCTTGGCGCTCTCTAGAAAAATGTACCGCCCCACAAATTCAGAACTTCCGGGGTCCGATAGTACCACTCAGGAGTTGCGGTCATACCGTGTTGCGGTAGTTCCGCAGTTCAAATTCTGGTACTACCATTTTTCAGAGAAAAGAAGATCTTCAAAGGAACTCTCTAGAAAAAATATACCGCCAACTAAAGGGCAGTACTTCCGAGTTGCGGTACTATCGCACATACCGCTAGATCATACTGCACTGTGGTAGTACCACCAAGTACACACCGGTACTACCGATTATCCTGACAATGCATAGTTGGATTTAGAATTTAAATTCAAATACATGCACGACCTTTGTCTCGAGCCATATCGATCTTCTTGTCAACCTTAGCATGCATCTTCAAGTCGTCAAGCAAAATCCGGGACTAAACCTTTCAAACACTTGATAATAATGATAGTCCCATATACAGATAATTGAGTATAAAGCAATATGAGTCAATGTGAGTACATATGGACTATACCAGTTTTATATACTCAAAGGATAAGTTTCAAAGTAGAGATCCCAATATATGTTAAAAAATATGGATTAATAATAATGAAACCATAAAACATAAAGTGAACTCCTCTTAAATGTATGCATACAAGAATATGTAATAAAAATATGTTCACATATCCAATTTAGACTTTTTATGGAGTTCAACCTATATATTGGATCTTAGGAATGCAATAAGATATAAGAATATAACATAGAATGCATACCCCATGATTTTCACCTTTTCATCCAAATGAGACTAAGCAATAACATATTCAACAAAAAAGTTAGTCTCACATTTAGACTTGTCATTAATGAGTTAGGCTCGTATTTAGATTTGTCATTAATCGTGTTTGTTGTGGTTACAAACCAAACAAAGAGAGAGAGGTATGGTAGTGGAGAGTTAGGTGAGCAATGTTTAAGGTTTTCCCCATGGCTTGGATGGTATATATATATATACTCACATGGGGAGTGTTTTACAATGATACCTTACATTCAAGTATCCCTCTCAGGGGCACTCATGTCATTATACATGTCTCATTTTTGGGCCTTACAGCCTTCTAACAGGCCGGCTGGGCTTAGGTGGGAGCCACCCCTACAACAGTATTAGTCTCATATTTATATTTGTCATTAATCACCAAAATCAATCTAATTGGAGTTTGAACTTATACACGCGTGTGTATCATCTAGAGGATACTTTTTACTGAATAGTACTCCCAAGAACAAGAAGGGTTGAACACCCTCACCTCCTCTCGCCGAGCTACTGCTCAGGCCTCAACTTGCTTGCTAAATGCTCTTATGCCAAAGAGTTGGTTGGTTTGTCCATTAGCATATCTGTTCAATCGGTTAAACGTTTGCATTTCACTTATGAGCTGATATACATGACTGATGATAAATAGACATGAGTTCTTCACTTGACTCGACTACTATTTCAGAGGGTTTGGCTTCTTCCCTACGCTACAGCTGGTAACTTGTCAAACGCCCCTGAGAATAAAAAAGACAAATAATTTTTTCTTGCAAAAAGAGGAAAGATAATTAATTTTAGAAGAAAGAGAGCTACTAGCTCATGCTATACCGTTGGGAGTGCTTCTAACGATATAGGTTCCAGCCTTATTCGGATGCACCTAATCTCTTCCTTATCAACCTTATCCCTCATCATCCTCCACCTCGCACGCGAAGCCCACAAGACTTCAGTGCCTTTCTCCGCCACGAGCTCTAGAGCCTCTCGTCATCTTTCTTCATGCGCATGGGGCGCAGTGACAATTCGCAGCTGTCCTCCTTTCATGCACGAGGGCATGCACCTCCAGCCTCCCCTTCACGTGAAAACTCGTTGACATCCTCCGTCGTGTGCGTGGCAATTCCCCTCCACCGTCATGCCACATGGGAGCTCCCCCAACAAGGGAGCATATCTCATAATTGAAACACAAGTATAAATATGAAATATTATGAAACATGACTGGATCATCAAGTTTCAAAACTAAAAGGTATTTTGAAACTTGATTGAAGCATGAAGTTTCAAAACTAGAACTCAAGTTCTAGTTCGAGTTTCAAAAAGGTTTAACTAGTTTCAAGGAAGTTTCAAAACCAAAATCATTCTAAAACATGGAGTTTCAAAACTAAATCTCAAGTTCGAGTTTCAAAAAGTTTCAACTAGTTTTTAACAAGTTTTTGAACTAAAAACATCTGAAACTTCGTTGAAGCATGAATTTTTAAAAGTGAAACTCAATTCTAGTATGAGTTTCATAAGATTTCAACTAGTTTTGGAACTAAAAATATTCTAAAACTTAATTGAAGCATGAAGTTTCAAAAGTGAAACTCAATTCTAGTTTGAGTTTCAAAACATTTTAGCTAGTTTAATGAAAGTTGTAGAAGAGTTTCAATTCAAGCAAATTTGATAGCAAGGTTCAAGTTTCAGAAGAGTTTCCATATCAATCTTCAAGTTTCAAAAGAATATTGAGCGAGTTTTATACAGAAATTTCAAATTTTCATAATAGTTCCAAGCGGATTTCACATCTAAATTTTATGTTTCAAGGAGATTTCAAACACGAAAAGTCATAGGCTTCAAGTTTTAGAGAAGTTTCAAAACATATCTTCACTAGAGTTCACCAAAGGCAACGAAAAGAGAGGATGAAGCGATGAGTTTCGAGCACAGCACACACCATTTTGCTCACATCTATCCACTTCCATCTGTTGCGCTCGTAGCTGTCATGCAAGCTCTACAGTAGCTCGCCCTGCTGACTTGCCACAAACAACTAACAGCTCACCATAGCTCTTCCGTAGTTGTAAGGTGTCTAAGATCGTCATATACACTGGTGATGGTTGTGAGTCAGTTAGTATCGGAGGTGGAATTTGCTATGGAAAGAGAGAGGAATGCATGTGTAGGAAGGGATTCAGGGGAGAGACAATGGATTGACCAAAGGTACACATCGGGGAAGGGTCTAGTCGATAAGGATGAAGGAAGCAACGATTTGCAACAGCTAATACTTTGAATCGGGCGGTTGTTTCTTATACCATTGGCTTCAGAAAAAATGGTATACCATTCTATAATTTTTCTCAAAAAGAAAACGGTGGGCTGCCTCGCTAGTAGTTGGATTCTCCTGCCCTTGAAGCAGTAACAGCTGGGTCCATGAAAAATACATTGTTAAGGCCAAGACAAGAAGGAACAGTTGCAAAAGATGCAACTCTCCACATGAAAAAAAGTTGCACGCCACATCACCCCTATCCTATCCTCCCTCCATATCCAAATCTAACCCGGCCTCCATTCGGTTTCACCTTGTGAAATAAAAAAGGTGTCCATATAAAGCACTTGCATTATTAGTAAGTAGTGCGCCGCACTCCAGCTTAAACCTCACACGGACACGGACAAGGCAGTGTAGACTCATCAATAAGCACCAAGCAAAAGGCAAAGCCACTAGCGAAGAAGAACTAGAGCTTAGCCAGGGAGAAGGCAGCACACTGAGGTAGCCAGGCCATGGCGATGGTACTGCTTGATCGTCATGGCCACCACTCGACGCCAACGCCATGACCGGGAGCACCATTTCCACCAATAGGTAGGGCCCCTACTCCGGCGCCGGCGACATCGCTAGTAACATGGTTGTCATCCTCACGACGTTGTCCGATGCGCTAGCGCTGGCCTTGGCGCTCAATGCCACCGTGAGGTACCTGCTCCGCCGTGGACGGCGGGGACCCGGAGAAGATGCCCGTGGCCGAGCCAGAGGCCCTGTCGTCGCCTTCGGTGCTGGTCTACTCAGCGACAGGGACAAAACTAGCGGGCGCAGTGAAGTACGCGATATGCCTAGCCGAGTTTGTGGACAGAGACGTCGTGTGTGTCATGCCGGTGTGCGGCCATGGCTTCCATGCGCGATGCATAGAGCGGTGGCTGGCCCTTGTTTTTTTGCAACTGCTCTGTTGTTTTTTCTTTCCCTTTGAGAGTATTTTTTTCTACTCTTATGTGTAAATATCTATCAAGATAGGAAATTGAACTGGATGGATGGTTGGTTTGATGTCTTTGTGTGTGACTAGTGCTGCATGTACAATTGTTTGTTTTGGTTGGTTCTCTCTTGCTGGTAAGCTTGGCTAGCTATTAAAGAAGCCTTCTTGAAGGACATTTCAAGTAGTGCTGAGAGCTTATTCTGGTATTGTTTGATAAGAGTTTCGCGCAATTCATGGATGTTTTCCATGTGAAGTAGCAGCTGATGCAGAAAATTTCCTTTGCACTAAGTTTGTCTAGGTGAGGTTTAAATTCAGATCATTTTACAATACAATTGAGATGAGGGGAGAAAACAAGGAGAGAAACACCAAATATACGAAAGCATCGCACCAAATAAGTTTGTTTGTCATAATCCACCGCAACGATAAGAGAACGGTTAGAGGGAGCTGCTATGTTCGTGCATGAGCAATGTTGCGGGGTGCCCAATCCCTCGGTCCATAGGGATGGCCTAATGGGCCTTAGGGTAAATCTAGTAAGGAATTTTCGTGTATATATAAGGGAATGTACTGATGTACCCCTACCAATTGTAATTATTGAAGGGCGGGATGGGAATTTTTCATCCTGCTCCATTCATGTATATAACCCTCAAAGAGGGTGTGAGGGCATATCCACTCATTTTCCTACTCACCGACTCTCTCACTCATGTGGTGATCTCTAGCTCGTCCATATCCACCAGGGAAAAGGGTACTAAGTACCCACTATTGTGGCTTAGCGCCATTGTGGGGAAAGCGCAAGAAGCTGCATGCGAAAGGGCGTTAGAGGTGTCCGCCACTGGAGGGATTCCCCTGGTATGTAGCAGAGAGTGGTCCATGCAATCCGATTGATCCTCAAATTTGTCTCTTTTTCCCATCAAATGTGGTGTTCACTCAAGGGTAGATCTACAATAATTCATGGGGTATTCAGCTGAACACCCAAAATTTTGCACCAAAAATCCATTATATACTAGGTATAATATATATACCAGTAATTGGGCTTAAATCATAATATTTTGCTCTCCTAGACGGCCGGGCCGATAGTGGCCCAGCCGCCTAGCCCAGGCCAAGTTCACTACTAGAAATGTGTTCATCAATGACGATTCACTCGTGACGTTTACTATTTTCGTCACAGAACTATCGCTTTCAATGACGAAACTTACAGTTTCGTCATTAGTCACAAGTGACGGAGTTTTGGCACGAAGAATAATGACGAAAACGAACGGAGCGTCATAAAACAACAAAACTAAATCGTCATAGATTTTTGGCTCGTGCACCACCTCGAGGACGTGGCGCCGTGGTCCCACCAGCGGGTCCGACCTCGATGATGTGGCGATGCGGTCCCACCAGCTGGTCCCAACCTTGATGACGTGGGCATGCGGTCCCACCAGCGGGTCCCAGCCTCAATGACGTGGCGCCGTGGTCCCACCAGCGGATCCCACCTCGATGACGTGGCCAGCGGGGTCCACCAGCGGGTCCCACCGTGATGACGTGGCGCCGTGGTCCCATAGGCGGGTCCCAATGCGGGACAGTTGCCTTCTCCCTCCCTTTTTTTGGCAAAAAATTTCCTCCCAGCGGAGGTTCGAGCCTGCGACTTGCCGCTAGGTAAGTTGGAGCGTTACCACTAGAGCACTCAACCGTTCGTAGTATAGGTAAGCATGTGTTTGTATTTGTTGTTTTAAAACATGATAATTGTCATTCTGTTTCATATGGCCCAAGCCCATGTACGTACGTAGTCCAACTCGCAAGTCGTGGCCGGAGGGGCGGCGCTGCCGTTTGCCGCCGCCGCCGACGCACGCCAAAGACGCGCCTCGCCGCGAGGGCAAGGCCGCACCTCCGATCGTCCGTCAGTCCGTCGGCCTCCGGGTTCAAGACCGTCCCAAGTTTGCGATCGTCCCGAGATAGTGAGGCTGCAGTCGCAGCAGCAGCACACGTTCGAGCATCATCAATTCATCGGCGTATGTTCTTTTCTATCTTTTCGTCCATCGGATTAGAGCTAAGGCCTAATTGGTCGTACTCGTTATATCTGAAGATATTGGTCGTACTCGTTACGTCCATCGATTATCCTTTACGTAATCATTATATTGTTCATGAAGATAGCACATTATAGTCATGTCTGAAGAGAAAACACAAGCTTTCTTAGATACATTCAGCTAATTTCATGCATTGTTGCATCGTATATCTGAACATGAAATCCTCGCATGATTTTGAATAGAATCACTGTTGCAGTCTGCATAAATGTTTTCCAATTGCTAGATACCGAACTCCACTTATCGCATCTATTCCATGCAGATTCAAATCCTCATTGCATTGTTTTTATGTTCAGTATCGTTGCTTATGTTACTATCTTGAAGCACAAGATATGAGTGTATGACAATTTTGGTTTGAGTGTAAAGATCTAGAACATGTAGATAAATGAACAAATGAACAGCTCACTCGCACTGTTGCACATAAAAATATTGAGTGCAAAAGGTGCTCACAAAGCATTCAAATGCCCTTATGTCACCATGCAAAGGTACGACACCTTCTGTCCGATGCACCAACAGAATCACTCCCAGCCCCACTACTAAACCCTCACAAAAATGCAGTCCTCTTTGACATTGGAAGAGCATTTTCTTGTAAGGAATTAATAATGCAAAGAAAATACAGTCCTCTTTGACACATGTTTACAAAATAGTCATGTGCCTATGTGTTGCAAATGAAATCCCATACTTCATACAAAATAACCGCTTTGTTTTTATTACACTTATCGATTATTGCAGGGACGTCTCTTGAATCCATCCGTACACTTATCTATTTTACAATCTTATAATCTTGCCACATGCTAATGAAACTTTCTTAAGCTAAGAAAAGTGTAATGTTTCTTGTCTGACTTTCAAGAAAATAAGCAGTGGTCGTTCTTCTGCATAATTGAAAGAAGTGTAATGGTACCTACAAGACCTTTTACTGCCATATCATTACTATATCCTTCCTCCAGCAGAAGACTAACTTCATCGATCACCTAATCATTTGCGAGAATCTGGGAAAGAAAAGAAAAGAGTAGAAAGACTAAGTGACATTTTCCTAAATTTATAATCACTCCAAATTTAGTACAATATGCAATAATTATTACCTGTTGCACTTGGGCATGTTGGAGCTGGATAGCCGGTTAGTGAGCACAAAGCAAGTTCCTTACCGTCCTACAAAATGAATGCCAATACATATATATTTGTAAAGCCTAGTATCCAACATCATATTTCAGTTTATAAGAAAAAAATATTTACAACAGTTTTATACCCCTTCTTGTCTCTGTCCAAGCTTCATGGCCCTTGTTGGGTTTACCTCATCCACATGCAGGCCATTGTCAAAAGATAATGCTTGTAATTGATGACCATTTGCTGCAGATTTATCCTAACAATTGCAGCAATTCACCAACAAGAAGACAACAAAACATAGGCGCATAACCATATAACAAGCGAAGCAATAATTCAAAGAACACATTTTCCCAACTCTTCGCTCACCAGTTTCTGTAACAATTCATTGTCTCCCTTCACCATATTCTGGAGCACTGCTCCTGAGATATCAGGAATGCTCAGTGGAGGAAATGATGGCATGCTATTCTCTTCAAGTGAAACGACAGCCAGGGCTACGATCGTCGAAGAATCCCCTGGATTGCCTCCTAGGGATGTCGGACCCGAGGAGGTAGGTAGCTGTAGCCAGAACCGAAAGTTCGAGTGCGAGGCTGCTCGCATCGGCTTATCTAAAGTTCTGCTTCTGCCGTGGCCCCCACCCTTTCTTGCCCGAATTGAGTTGCCAGCAGCTCTCATTTTCTTTCCTTTCTCTTGCAAATCAGTGTGTGCTTTGCGCGTTGTGTCACTTGCTTCCACTGATTCCCCTCGTTTGCTCACTATGACACTTGCACTTCTCACCTGGGAGGACATAGCACACGGACCTTGTGTCTTCCCATTTATGGGGGAAGCGTTGATCTGGAGAGCAAATCCTAGGGGTGGCGCCATGGCTTCCCGCAGCCTCTTCAAGCGATGTATCAGCAAAATGGTATCTCCCACCGATTCGTCGTCTTCATCCGCATTCGCCTTGCTCTTGCAAGAAACACACGAACAGTCCACACGGGGCCCTTCCTCATCGTCGCTGCTGAGTTCAATAGTCTCGACGCCATTCTCATCTCGCTTGTCCCCCTCGATGACTTGCTGCTCATCCTGCAGAACCGGGACCGGGGCAGGGTCCGCGGCGGCGATCCCTAGAGGCGCCGTCTCCACGGCCTCTTCATGCGGTTTGAATTGATTTTTAATATTGTTACATATAATATGCATGTGTTTGATATGTTATTGAATTTTGTTGATTTTACTCTAATTTAAGGACTGAGAACAAGGTTTATTTTATTGTCAAAATAGATGGATAGAAGCTGGATTTTCGGGAGACAATTCACAGATGCATATGTGAAAGGAGTTGAAGAGTTCATGAAATTTGTTAGTGAAAGATACCTCGAAGACAGCCACATACTTTGTCCGTGCCGCAACTGTCTTAATCAAAGTTTGTGGCCTCAGGATGATGTAAGTGACCATATACACATTTATGAAATGTCAGCTACATACACCAGGTGGATTCACCATGGGGAGTCGGCAGATACTGCAGTAGTTGACAATTTGGAGCAGGAGGTCGAAGGAGGTGATCATGACTTTGGGATACATGTGGATGTGGCCGATGATGATTATGATGAGGATCACGGAGTACCAGAGATGATAGGAGATCTGTATGCTGCGGTAGAGGCTGATGGAGAACAACCAAGGTTTGCAAGAGTCCTTGAAGATGCGAAGAAGTCACTTAGCCGGGATCTAGCCATTCAAAATTCTCTTTTCGGTGAGGATGTTGTATATCAAGTCTCGCTATCGAATCCCCAATACAGATTTTCCACAATTATGAAGTTGTTGTCGTCGGGATACCCTCGAGTGAGTTGCCAAAATCATATGATGAGGCCAAGAAATATCTTCGAGAATTGGGCCTTGGATTCAAAACATCCATGTATGCAAGAACAATTGTGTGTTGTTTCGTAAGAGGTATGCTAAAGAGAATGTGTGCCCAGTATGCAAGGCGTCTAGATGGCAAGATGACACTGGGACCAAGCGGGTTCCACACAAGGTATTGAGGCATTTTCCACTTTTGCCAAGGTTGAAAAGAATTTTTGCCGCAGCGAACTTCGAGGAAACACAATGGCACAAGAAAGTGAGGATGCCGATCGACAATGTAATGAGCCATCCGGTGATGGGGAAGCATGGCGGGAGTTCGACAGAGGGAACCAACCTTTGCGGTGATCCGAGGAACACGAGGCTTGCCTTAGCCACCGATGGATTCAATCCATTTGGCAACATGAGTACCCGATGCAGTATGTGGCGATGCTTCGACACCGCTGAATCTCCCACCATGGGAATGCGTGAATCCAAACAAAGCGCTTTATGTCTTTACTCATCCCAGTCCAAAATCTCCGGAAAGGATTTTGATTTGTTCCTTGAGCCCCTAATTGAAGAGCCGCTCGATCTATGGAAGGGTGTCGACGCACGATGCATGTCTTGGTCGGAAGTTTGACCTTCGTCTTTGCCGTCTTTGTGGTGTATACATGATTTTCCAGCGTTGAGCACGTTATCGAGGCGAACAACAAAGGGTATTATGCATGTATTCATTGCGACAAGGATCCGTTGTCTCGGGCAATAAGGGGTAAGCTATGTTACATTGGACATCGTCGTTACCTTCCAAGGACACATGCATGGTGGAGAAACTTGGCTTTCGATGGTAAGCGTGAAAATAAAGATCAGCCAGGCAAGTTCACTTTGGAGGAGCTCCAAGAGGAGCTAGAGAAGGTGAAAGATGTTAGGCCAGGGAAGCATCCTGAAATTACTGGAAATAAAAGGAAGCGCAATGAGGGTCCAAGGATTTATAGCCGCAAAGTTGGGTTGTGGAGATTGCCGTATTGGAAAGATTTGAAGCTTCCGCATAATCTCGATGTGATGCACATAGAGAAAAACATATGTGAAAACATTCTTGGCACATTACTCAATGTACAGGGCAAGACCAAGGACACAACCAATGCTAGGCTAGATTTGCATGATATGGGCATAAGACCTGAATTGCACTTACAGCAGGATGGCAACTCAGTCACAACTCCACCTGCTCCGTATGTCTTGGGGAAGGATCAGAAAATCGAGTTTTGCAAGTTTCTCAAAGGAATCAAGTTTCCTGATGGATATGCGGCTAACCTAGCAAGATACATAAGTGAAGATGGTTCGAAGGTGCAGGGAAAGCTGAAAACACATTCGTGCCACATACTCCCGCAAAGAATCATACCGCTGGCCTAAGAGGATGGTGAGGAAGGATGTATATGAAGCGATTCAGAGCTGGGACCTTCTTGAGGAACTATGCAGTAGAAATCTAAGGATAGATGTTGTGAAACTACTGAAAGAAGAAATTCCATTGATCCTATGCAAGCTTGAGAAAATCTTTCCACCGCCTTCTTTGATGTCATGGTGCACTTGGCTGTCCATCTTCCGATGAGGCACTCCTTAGAGGACTGTTCAAGATGAATGGATGTACCCAATAGAAAGCGGCTAGGCACTTTGAAGAATTTTGTAAGGAATAGGGCTAGGCCGGAAGGATCAATTCTTTGAGGCATATATGGCAAGTGACACCTTGACTTTCTGTTCTAGGTACATGGAGGATATTGACAATAGATTTAACCATGATGATGGTAGTGGTGGAGAGATGCCATTACCTGATGACATCTCTGTTTTTAAGCATGGTGTTACTCTTGTTGGATCTGATAGGAGTGACTACATTGATGATGTTGTCTTCAATAAGTTAGTTTGGTATGTGCTAAATAATTGTGAAGAAGTTGAGGAATATTTGGAGTAAGTATCGTTTAGATGTTTGAGATTTAGTTTTTATGTTATTTCTAAATTTTTGAATTTTTCTTATGACTAAACTTTGCCTGCAGCTTGTACAAGGACAATCTAGTGCAGCAAGGTGCACATGATGTTGATAGAATGGTTGAACAAGGATTTGCAAAGTGGTTTAGGAGCCATGTAAGTCACTACACATTGTGATTCTAGGTTTAGTAAATTCATTATTATCCATATGCAATTGGTGAATCGAGTACTTTTGTTGCAATGATTGAGAACAAACGCAAGGAGAATCCAGAATCGGTTAGCGAAGGACTGTGGGCCTTTGTCATGTGGACTGATCTGCGGGTTAAGACTTGTGCAGCTTGCAAGGTTAATGGAGTGCGGTATAGCACCGTGGATCGTGAGAAGTTCCTGCGACACAAAATAGTGGTGTAATGGTGAAGGTTCACATAATGGCAAAGACATGGATTTTTATGGTGTCCTTAAAGAGGTAATTGAGTTGGAATATAACTCGAATCTTCAAGTCCGTCGGACGGTGGTTCTATTCGATGCAATTGGTTCAACCAAGAAGGAAAGACGAGAGGCCTTCGAGATGACGGACATTTCAAATCCGTCAATGTGCGATCATTATGGTACAAGACTGATCCTTTCATCTTAGCAACTCAATCGAAAAGATGTTTTACTGCAAGACACATCTTTAGGTAAAGATTGGCGAGTTGTGCAGAAATTTGAACATAGGAATATTTATGATGTGGCTGAAAAAGATGAGGCCAGTCATGATGTGCATCAGGATGATTATTACGATCATCGAGCATGTAGTGCAACTAGGTGATGATAATGAGGTTAGGCACAATATTCAAGGTGGAGAAGTCAGTATAATTGAAGGAAATTTAGAAGACCTTATAAGAAGCAAGAAGCAACCTATTACTCGTGAAGATAGTGAGGATGAGGAGGAAGATGAGACAGTACTGCAGTACTGTAGTGATGGTGGCAATGACAACAATGATGACATGTCCCTATACGATGAAGATGATGATTTCTAGTATGGAGCAGTGACATTTTTTGTATTTATTCTTTTTTTGCTTTCTCTATTTTTATTTAGATATGCCTGTGATGGCATTCAACTGTTTAGGATTGCAGAATTGAATGTATAACAGATTGTGGTTAGTTTATCAGTTATCGGAATGTATACTTAAGGCCAGAAACAGTGAGCTTGTTGTGAACCCTTTTCTGCAGGCTGGTACATGTTGTTGTGAATCTCAGCACCGAGGTCCTCCAGCTCCAGGACGAAGCCAAGAAAACAGACCTGGTGGCATGCTCGGCGAGGGCGACGGCGGGGCTGAAGCAGGCGTTCGAGGCACCGACGGAGGGAGGACCTCGGCGAGGGCTGCTGGACGGCGAGGTTGCTGCAAGGCAGTCGAGGACGGTTGCAGCTGCCGTCTGTGGGACGAAGAAGGCGTGGCCGCGGCTTCTACAACGCGAGCACGGGGCTGTCGCCGCTTAGCCGGCGAGATCGTAACCCCGCATCCCGGTCGCGTCGCGCCCGATTCGCCGCGGCCTCCGGACGCTTAGAGGCGCGCGCCCGCCGCGCCTCACGTCGCCGAGCAACGGCCCGGCCGTCGTGCCCCGCCCGCCGTGGCCTCCCGACGGTCGAGGCAGCATGCCCGCCGCGGCCTCGCGTCACCGGCGAGGCCCCGGCGGCGTCGTGCCCCGTCCACCGCCGCGGCCTCACGACGCCCTGAGGCAGGGAGGCGGGGAGGAGGCATGGCGGACGGATGCACGCGGATTGGGCGATTGGGGCGCGGTGGTGCTGGTGGGGGAGGAGAGCGCCGGCGAGGACCAAAGAGGGGAGCTGCAGGAGGAAGGGTGGAGTCGAACCAGTTGGGCTGATATGAGCCAATTTTTTTTTTGGTTCTGCCAACATTATTGTACTTATTTGTTGAATGACTAAAGGATAAAAGCTACAATACCTCTAGCTAGCTACAAAAAACTAAAACCTTAGATGGACACTACTATGTTAAAATCATTTGAAACTTTAATGGGATGTTTATGGAACCAAACTATGATGTTGTGTGCATCATGCAATTTCGGACCAAGTTTACCTATTATTGTAATTTTTTTTGGATTAGTGAAGGATAAATGTTAAACTACCCTAGGGTAGCTAGAAAAATCTCAAACTTGGATGGATACCTCATTTTGGTGTATAATGACGACAAAAAAAGTTTCAATTGATTCTGAGAAAGTGGTCATGCACATCCTCTCTAGGGCATACATGTCTCACATATAGCCTTGTGACTAAGTGAGACATGTTGATGCTTCTAGGGGATGTATAGTACCACTTTCTCAGAATCATTTGAAACTTTAATGGCATGTTTATGGAACCAAACTATGATGTTGTGTGCATCTGTGCAATTTTCGGACCAAGTTTACCTATTATTGTAATTTGTTTTGGATTAGTGAAGGATAAATGTTAAAATACCCTAGGGTAGCTAGAAAAATCTCAAACTTGGATGGATACCTCATTTTGGTGTATAATGACGACAAAAAAAGTTTCAATTGATTCTGAGAAAGTGGTCATGCACATCCTCTCTAGGGCATACATGTCTCACATATAGCCTTGTGACTAAGTGAGACATGTTGATGCTTCTAGGGGATGTATAGTACCACTCTCTCAGAATCATTTGAAACTTTAATGGCATGTTTATGGAACCAAACTATGATGTTGTGTGCATCTGTGCAATTTTCGGACCAAGTTTACCTATTATTGTAATTTTTTTTGGATTAGTGAAGGATAAATGTTAAAATACCTAGGGTACCTAGAAACATCTCAAACTTGGATGGATACCTCATTTTGGTGTATAATGACGACAAAAAAGTTTCAATTGATTTCGAGAAAGTGGTCATGCACATCCTCACAAGGGCATACATGTCTCACATATAGCCTTGTGAGAGATGTTCATGGTGTGAGGATGTATAGTACCACTATGTCAAAAACATTTGAAACTAAAATGTAAATTAGGTAAATCAGTAAGAAATATTATACTAATTACAAATCTGGCAAAAAATATAAACATAGAGAAATAAAAAATAAAACACAAAAATAGTTGGCAAAACCAAAAAAATGGCTTCCATAGGTTTCGAACCCAGGAGCTCAAGATCCAACTCAATGTGCCTTTCCATTGCGCTATTTAAGTGGGTTCAGTAGATCTCGAGCGCAATTTTAGTTAACTCATAAGATCCCGCATCGCCAAAAACAAAAAAAGAAAACCGCAACCTCTCGGGCCGCGCCAAAAATCATTTGGAGGGCGCCATCCCGCAAAAAAAATCCGCCAAAATTGTCACGTATTTATCCATTTCCCCACTCCCTCCTCACCCCCTCGGCCACTCGTCCTCTCTTCCCCCCATTTCCCAACCCTAGCCGCCACCGCCGGAACACACCGCCGTCGACCACCAGCTTCCTCGCCGTCGAGCTGCTGTCGCCGAAATCAATCGCCGCATCCCCCTCTCGCTCATCACCCCATGCACCTATCTCGCCCCATCCACCTATTTCTCGCCCCAACCTAACCCTAACCACCGCCGGATTGTGGGTCCTCGCCGCGCTGTAGCTACTTCCCCGTCGACGAGCACCTGGTCTACATCCACATCTTAGCCACAACCGCAATGGTGGCAACAAGGGGTCAAGGTAGGAAGAGACTGCACAACAAGAACAAGGTAAGAAAAAATCTTCATCTTTTATCTATTCATGTATCTTTGTTGTATGTTGAAGTAGTAGTACACTTTAATTGCTAGTTGGGAGTTGTCTGTGCCAGTGGCGGAGCTAGATAAATATGGAGGCGGATAGTGTCCGTGCCATTTTTGTATTGTTTTTTTTTCTGCGTCCTTATATGATTTTGTTTTTAAGGGGTGGAAATATGTGATCAGTGATTTCACTAAGTTTAGAGGGTGTTTACCTCACCGATTTTACGATAAGGATGAATTCAAATTAGAAATCAGTAGTTTACAAACTGTAGGTTTGGAGGCTATAGTATACTCACAGAGTTTCAGAATTTTTAATGAAGGATTGGCGCAACTATAGAAAAAATGAATAAGTTCATTTTAAGTCTTAACTTTGGGCAGCATTTCGACAATTGAGTTGTCGTTGTCAATCTCCTTTCATGATTCATTAGACACTCAAGATTTTGTTCCCCAATCTATGTCAAAAGATAGCTCCTGAGCTAATTTTGTTAGTGCTCATGGATCTGCAAGCCCCAATATTTGGTTTGATCTATATCGTAATGGTTTGCTATTTAGTTTCGTTAGATTAAATCAAGCCTTGTTGTTTGCAATTGGTTAGCATGTGTTCAGATCCTGGTAGCTCTAGAAGTTGCTCTGTGAGTATCTGTTACTCTTAAACTCAGTGTCCCATGTTAAATAACTAGGTTAGCATGATCCATTTGTCATCTGTTGACATTGATATGTAGGGTGCAACCGTCTCCAAGTGATCAAGTTCATCGATAACTAATGTTACCTAGCATTTATTTGCCATTATCCTTTAAATGTTTGGTCACTATAAAGTTTTGTGTGCTAATATACAATCTAATTTGCATTGATAAGTATATATATACCATTTTGAGTATTTGTCCTTCAGTACACAAAAAGTTGTAGCTCTTAGCTCTTAGCTGTGACCTCTTACTTGTTGTCTATATCCTATCACCTCTTATCCCTTAGCTCTTCAGCAGGCACTACTAGCTCCTACCTCTTATCTATCTAGTATCTAGTATTACTACCTCTTAGCTCTTAGTTCACTCCTTTTTATTTTCCAATAGACACAATTTGCATGTTCTTGTAAGAACCTCCAAAAACTGTTTATGAGAGAATCCGGGATGCACGCGTGGCCGACAATTTAAAGAAGATGCAAGACCTCGGACTGAAAACACTATCTACTGATTTTAATAATTCTATACCACAATCTGCATCAGACGGGAAAAAATCAGCAAACAAGAAAACAAGTAGTGAAGATTTGGATTCATCGGAGTATCTCCTTGACGATGATGATCAAGGAGATAGTGATGATGATGACACTGAATCGGATGACCAGCCACAGCCCCTAGCAATAAAGGTGCTTCTTCTATCTTCAAAATACTAGATGGGGAATATTTGAATTGCATTTGAATGTTTTTAATCTGTTCTTTAATATATGCCCTTGCTTCTAGATGCACCTTTCGTTCATACCTGTTTGTAATATATGGTCTTGCTTATTAATGCACATGACTTACTTGTTTTTTTCCCACAGTATCCTCCAGGGTATAGGCTGCAAGTCCACACTTCAAATAAGAGGAAGACAAATCCCAACATGCCGCCAGGAGTTAGGAATAGTAAGAGAGTGAGGGCATGTGAAGGATCACAGCTGCAACCCCAAAGAAGACAATCAAAAAGGCTTCAACCTTCAGCGAGAGATGGGCATAATGTAGAGGATCCTACAGATGATCATGATGAAATACCACAATGGTCTTATACAGCTGCAGAGGAAGGCAATGGAGGTGGTGGTGAGTACAGATCGCTGCAGAGGAAGGCAATGGAGGTGGTGGTGAGGACACTACTGCAGAGGAAGACAGTGGAGCAGCTCATGACAGTACAGGTGCTGATGAAGACAATTTAGCTGGAGAGGAAGACAATGAAGGCAAGTTGTAGTTTCTTTGTCATTCAAATGTCATTTCTTTTGCTGATTTGCATGAACCTAAAGCATTTAAATGCAATTTCTATTTTCTAGCTCCCGCACAATGAGCCCCAAGGAGACCAGGCCACCCACCAAGTGAACAACTGCTGGACAGGATGACAAAAGCTATGGGAAGGAGGATGCCCATAGCATTATCGAAGGCAAAAGAAGGCCTCATGAACCTGTTCAAGCTGCAAAGTTTGCATCTGAGGCTGGTGTTATCATTCGGGATAAGGTTCCTGTCCTACCTCATTGGAAAGATTACAAGAAAGACGAACAATATTACAACAACTTTGTGGGAAAGCTCTGTAAGTGCATTCTTGTTTCTATGGTTAACTTGTACATCCGCTAACTGAAATGACTAACTAAATGTGGAATTGCCATGTGACTAGGGCGCTTGGCCATTAAGAGAGGACAAGCCAACAGAGGAAGCTTGCACCGATATGCGCGCGGGGTGCGACAAATGCGTTATCGGCTCAAGAAGAAATACTTCAATGGTGTGCCTGCAAATGAGATTAGGACAACTTCTCCTGTTGCTTGCATGGTGATGCAGATGGAGGGCACTAGTTGCAAAGTGGTGCGATCCAAAGAACATGGTATGGGTATCTTGTCATATGTTCTATCTCATTTAGTTTCCAAATGATATTCTCATTTAAAACCTATGATGTCATCGACATGTTCATTTTATTGTAGGAATCAAGTGAAAAGAACAAGCAGAATCGCAGTAAAGTCAAGTATCATCAAAGCACGGGTTCTCGCGACTATGTGGCACACTTACATGCATATGTAAGTAAAGAGTACCTTGTACATACATGCACTAAACAACTTATTTTGCATTTCATCTGAGAAAACTTTGCTGCAATTGATTATCTACTAAGCGAAGCAGAAGAGAAACAATGCAGAACCCGACTTAGAACAAAATGAAGAACTTGATGCGGTGGAGGCATTCAAGACTGTCATACCGACTCCAAACATGGTCCGAGTGAACCAAGAAGAGAAGCGATCGTAAGTCCCGACATGGATTGCATACCTTTTGGCCTCATGTATTTTTGCAATTTTCTGTCTGTCATTGCTTGCTGTGCAGTTCCTAGAATTGCAATTATTTCGGATCGAGGAGTATGCATATTCAATATGAATGTTAGGCCAGTTAGCTTGAAGAACAGAACACGTGTTCTAACTTCAATGAGCTATATGGGATGGCTTCCAGTCTTATATAGTTACTGTCAGCCTGTTTTTTTTGTCTCAGCCTGTTGAGCATATAAGTTCATCTGCTATATGCATGTGCTTGTACTTGCAGTCCTAGGAACTAAACCTACCTTAGTTCTTTTTCTTATTGATAAGAAACCTATCTTAGTTGGTTGAGGCGAATCGTACACCGACCATCTAAGTTAAAGTGCTTATGGAGGCAAATTTGGGTGTCTATTCTTAACTAAAATGCTACTTAGTTCATAGGCTCAACATAGATAGGCCTGGGACACCTTCAAAATACAAATACTTAGTAAAGTCAATACATCTCCAGGATTAAATTAACCACTGGGAGTAGTCCATTAATTAGTACTTAGATGCTAGCTGTGGACAGATGCTCATGAAAGATGGGATGAAAAACAAGCAGAGAAAGGCATCCATGGATGAAATCAGCTTTCACTACTCTTGGACAGTAAACACTAGTGCGTCTTCTTTGCTCACATTTGCTAAGCAAAGCTTCAGACAAGCATTTTGACCTTGCAGAGGATTGGTTTGTGAGTTCCCAAGTAGGAGTGCCCCCACCCAATAGATTAGGAAGGAAGCACTACTCTACTGTACTCCTGTTATTTTTTGACTTTGACATTCTGTAGATGTGCAGATCCTGTTTCTATAAACAGGTAAACAGGACATTGCTTGCTAGCATTGCAATGTGAAAACTGTTTGTATTAACAAGAGATAGCTAGCCAGCGTTGCAAACGATGTAGAGCACATTGCATTTCATTGCAGTTTACGTGTAGAGCATTTGCATCTTATCAGCTTTTCATTGTACTTGTCAAACCAGTGTGCAGTTTCTGAAACTTTAGCTATGTCTCTAGCTGCTAACGTTATTCGGTAGCTTTCGTGGAAAGTAGCGACCTCATGGTCCTTTTGAGCTTGTAATGCTTGCAAAAGACATTATCTATTTTCGCAAAGTTCAAACACTTATTCTTTCGGGATGTTTTATGAATCGACCTATTTATATTACAAGCGTGGTTAGAGATCAGCATAGGTTTTAATCTTGTAAAATACATCTTGTGTGATATTTCCTCCTCGAATTAATGCAATAAGTATCAACTAATGATGGGTCATTCTTTGTTTGATCAAATATGGAAGCTTTGAGGGCACAACCTATTCTTGAAGGAGAGCCGCAGTTTCAGTGTGCGAGTTGTGTCCCAGTCTTTGTCCCGAACAGCTCACACATTTTCCTAAAGAGTGTTGGCAACAAACCAGTGGCACCCTCCAAATCATCATCATCAAATGAAAGCGAGCTTGGGAACAACTAGCGGTGAAGCTAGGTCTCTGTACAAGGTGAACTCGAAGATCTCAAGAAGAGAAGTGAAGAAGCCGAGGAAAAGTGGCGAGGACACAAAAGGAGGTGGAGGAGTACAAGAAGTCGACAGAGACAAACAACAAGGCAATGGAGGAGAACAATGCGCCGCTCAAGCGTATCTTGTCCTCAACAATGCTTTTTCGACATGAGTCTTTGCTTGTAGTGTTGGTCCGTCTTTGGTGATTTTGTGTATGCAATAACTTATGTTCTTTGGTGGAATGTGATGTCAAGTATGTGAACCGAGTTTAGTAGTGAACTTTTTATTATTTGCATGTGATGTTAACGTGAACCAAGTTTAGTATTCTTGATTAAGTTGTATGGTCACCGGAATCTGGATCTGTTAATTTATGGAAGCTTTTGGTCATTTGAATATTATTTGCATTTTCTAATGAAATCGGCATGGTGCACTGTGATGATTCTCGTGAGCTTTCGTGACGAATTTGAAACTAATTCGTGGCGAATCGTAACCACTACGTGATTTAAAACGAGTGGACATGTGGACAATCCACGTCAACGACCACGCCACAGACACGCCACCGCCACGCCGCCAAACACGTCGGTACCGCAGCGTGGCACGTTACGTCACCGCCACGTGCCACGCCACATCAGCTGCCACGTGGCACGCCACGTCCGCAGCCGGCGTGGCGACGCCGTCGACCCGCCGACGAGACGGCAGGTTATGACGAAAAAGGTGTTCTTTCAATGACGAAAATAAATCGTCATAGAAAGAAACCACTTCTACGACGGTGACCTTTTCGTCATAGAAAGAGTGCACATCGATGACGAAAATTGTCGTTTCGTCACGGTAGGCCAAATGTGACGCGCTTTCCATGACGAAGCCCATATCGTCATAAAATCGTCACAAAACAGCATGAGTGACGAATTTGGTGTCTTCAGTGACGAAAGCAAAGCGTCATTGTTGAACACATCCCTAGTAGTGGTTGGTCAAATGGCCCAGTGGGCGGCCGCCCCCACGGATCTCCTCTCCTCTCCGCTACTCAGATCTCAAGTCTCCTCTCTTTCTCTCAAGTCTATCAGTCTCATACCTCAACATCTTCGTGGAGGCGCATGACAGCTTTGTCGCCTACTCTCCTGATCTCCTCCCTGGTCTCCCTCTGGCCTCCATTTGACCGTCCTGCCGATGACTAGCCCATCGCCCGCCTCACTCATGAGGGTCTGTTCTTTTTGGCTGAGCCTTATGGCTTTTGGTTATGGCTTATGACTTTTGGGCTGTTTGTGCGAGAGATTACAGAGTAACAGAAACTCACGTGTGGTTTTTGCCGATATAAATAAAGTCAGTACAATATGTACTACAATTAACTACTAGATTTTATTTTGAAAAGACACTCCGTTTAAAAGCTAGTTACTGTAAAAAAAGTCAAAAACAGAAGCCAAAAACTGAAAAAGTACAGGGCCTCAGCTTCCCGTTCGGGCCGTCTCCCCCAGGTCGGTGGCTCTTGCTCTGGTCCTACCATAACCCACGATTGGATGCATCCCCTTTTATTTTCTAATCCATGATTTTAAATTTAAAGCTACAAATGATGGCTGTTATTCCTTAGGTTAAGCTCGGCAGAATATCAACAATTGCTAATTCTCATAAAGTCGTAGTAAAGCAGCAAAACGTCCATGCTTCTCTATTCATGGGAAACTTCTTTGTAGTTACTCCTATCACTGCTTAGGGCAGTGCAACTCCTAATTGACGCCATGGAAGAAGTTGTTTACTGAGTTGAGTTGGTTAGAACCTAGATCTATAGATATATAATACTGGAGCACATGATTGTTGATAGTTATTTCAGTAAACATGACGAGAATATTGGGGATTAGTTGTCTGATAGTTGGGTTATTGTGGTTTGCTCGATTTATTTTGCTTTATTGCTCGTGATTATCTGTCTTCATGATTCCTTAATTGTAAATTACTTCTGCTATACTATGGTACAGGTATTCAGTTCCTGGATGCACTTCTATGCTGTGCGTGTCTTTGTAGAGAGCATTCTTAGATAGATATGGTCTACCACCATCATTCCTGGTAATTTCCCTTACAGTTCTATGATAGTCAATTTTATATCATCATGTCTGATCTGTAAGTATCCTCTTTCTGTTATATCGGTCTGCAATTCTAGCAACAAAGAGTGAGAAGAAAGTAAGGAGCATCTTAGAGGAGGTTTGCGGCAATGTGCATAGATATTTCGACATTTGAGTTGCAGTCCATTGCATTGTTCGTCACATCGTGCTCCTGTTTTTCACTAATGCAGCGTTTGAATTGCAGTATCTATTGGAAATTTGAACACGATGTAGGCATTGCTGGCCTGGGAGGTGAAGCAGTATGTTCCTTGCTATCTGTGGTCGAGTAATGTTTTCGAGTAATTATTACTTTTGAGTAATCCAAATTCCAAACCAGTGAATGGATTAGTACATATTATTTGCGATACACCAATTCTTTCTTGATGTATTGGTTTACTATATTGTTTAGATACTTTTCAAAAGTTATATATCCGTTTCAGATATGAATACTCCACCGATACGCTTAATACGTATCTTATTGATATTTTGATTTTGTTTTAAAAGTTAAATCTCCATTCTTTTCTGATACTTCGTACCTCTCCGACACCGCTTGACCTAGTACCTTCGGTCCATCAACTCATCCACGCCCACGCCCACGCCCACGCCCACGCCCTCACAACTCTCGTCTCCCCAGCCCTTGCCGCCGCCAAGACAGAGCCACCGGCCCCTCGGCGCCGCCGCTCCCCCCGGTCGGCCACTCCCCCTCCCTCCGGTCGTCTCCACGCCGCTCCCCTTCCGCGCCGGCTTCTGTTCCCTCCCCGGCCCCGCGCCGCCGCCAAGGCGTCGCCGCATCCACGCCGCTCCCTCCGGTCGGTCGCCTCCACGCTCCCCTTCCGCGCTGGCTCCCGTTCCCTCCCCGGCCCTGCACCGCCGCCAAGGCGTCGCCGCATCCACGCCGCCCAGACCCCGCCACCTCCACGCCGCCTCCCTCGGTGAGTGGTAATCTTCTCATCGATCTGCCTACTCATGACCTGACCATGATAGGCATAGATAATCAAATTTCTCAAGTACTGAAAGTCTTTTACTATATCAACCATATGTTCTTATTTTATAGCACAAAATTTGAAGGTCTTATTACGAAACATAAGCCAGATGATTTTGCACTTTGCGTAAGATTTTTTATGGAACTATGCTTACGCTAGATGATTAGGCAGCTTATAAATAATGAAGAAAAAGCACTCCTCACCAAACTGCAGAGACATTCGGTGGCAAGATTTCACTATTGGAGGTCATAGTGTCATGGACTTTTTCTCCAGCTTGATAGGAGATTGGCCATGACAAACAGATGCAACTTGGTTGGCCTACATAAGCATTTAGTCAAAGACAAACGCAGCTTATAAATGATGGAAATTAGCTGATTTGATGCAGTCCTACTAGGCCCGTTGATTTGTGTAATTTTTTTAAAGAATTTTGGAGCAAAGTAAACATATATCCTCACTGAATGTGAGGTTTTCTATGACACTCATATAAGACAGTGTTGTATATATGACCTGACCATGATACAATGTTCAAGAAGGCGCTAGGCGAGGTAGGGCCTAGCGCCCAGGGGGCCTAGGCGGGGCCTAGGCGGTTAAATCAAAAATAAGGACAGCAGACAAAGATAAGCAATCATATGTATGTATTTGATGTTTAAATGAAGAAAATTAGTACCTTGAGCAACAATGATAGCTCTCTATCCATTGATGTAAATTTTTGATGTAAATGCTTGATGTATAATTGTAAAACCTGCACATTAAGCAATGTGTGAGTTTTTTGTATTGAATAACTATTGTGCATTTGTGCTTCAAACTTGTAAATTGAAAAGAATAAAGGAAATGATAGCAATATAATAAAACATACGTAATGAATTATGAAGTTCATAACAAAACACACATAAGCATTGTTCTCGAATCTCCTCCTTCCGTGTCGACAGTGGCTCAGGCCATTGCCGACACCTTGCCTTGCTTGCAGCGCAGCCGTCTTGGTGCGGCGAGCCACGCCCGCTCCCTCAAGTCGCTCGCCGCTCTCGCGTCTCCTCTCGGTCGCTCGCTCGCTCCCTCGCTCTGCCTCTCCCTCCCTCTCGGCCTCTCGGGTCTCCACTCCGCTCCTCTCAATCTCCCGAGCTCACCGGATTCATCGCTGGAGCTCCCAGTGGCCAGCGGAGGCGGAGGGGAGGTCAGAGGCGGAGGGAGGGAGGCCGAGGCGAGGGGAGGCGGAGGAGGCGGAGCGCAGGAGGAGGAGGAGGAGGCGAGGCGAGGCGGAGGGAGGGGGAGGCGAGGCCGGAGCCGCGGAGGAGGAGGCGAAGGCCGAGCGAGGGGCGGAGGCGGAGGAGGAGCGCAGCACAGGTGGTGGGTCCCGACTCCGAGATAATCCGGGCCGGATCCGGCGAAGGGGGAGGCCAGAGGCGGAGGAGAAGCTCGGGGCTGCTCCGGCGAGGACGCGAGGCGGAGGGAACCGGCGGTTCGACGGCGCGCGGAGTGCGGCTCCCCAACCCTAGCTTTTCCCCAACCCTAGCTTTTCTTTTGCGCTCTGCCGAAATGTCACCGCCGCACCGTTTATTTCGTGCTTCTTATGTCTCTTCCACGCCTAGCGTCCCGGCGCCGCCTAGCCGCCGCGCGCCGCCGCGCGCGCTGGTTTGCCGCGCTGGCTCCCGCTTTGACCGCCTAACTGCCCGCTGATCGCCAGCCGCCTAGCCGCTGGCATCCCGCCGAGGAGCCAAGTCGCGGCGGCCGGCTGCCGCCCACCGCCTAGGCGCCGCCTCGGCGGCCGCCTAGGGCGCCTTTTAGAACACTGCCATGATAGGCATAGAGTTTTTTATGGTCTTATATATGACCTGACCATTGTACAGCATGCTTCTCATTTTGTGTGTCATGTATAATTTGATTATCTATGCCTATTTTATCTCTATTATCGAATCTTAAGCAGAACATGTGATGCATGGTGATTAATTAATGATATAAGTTGTCGTGCCAATTAATTAAATAGATGTGCACCTTTTCATGAACCAATATGTACTATCAGATTATGTACTAAAATGTGCACTTTTTCATGAACCAGTATGTACTATTAGATTATGTACTAAGTGGTCTGTGGAACACTTGTACTATCTGACTATTTGTGATTCTGTTATTTATTTTGTATATATGTACTTATTTATTCTCTCATTCTTCGCGGATGGTTCATTATATTTGTTTTGTCAACTTGTATAAGGCTAACTGCTAGGAGGGAGAACTGGAGTACCAAGCAATTTGCTATATCAATATTAAGGTATTCTTGGTTTCTCAATTCTTCATAAAAATTCGTTAATTTCTAATTTATTTTATATTTATTACATATATATAAACGTATCACCGTATCGACGTTTTTGGGAAAATGGCGAATCGCGGTATCGCGTATCTGTATTGAGGTATCCGGGCAACATAGTTAGTTTGTACGATCCTGTATCTAACATCACGGAGATAAACTGATCAATAATGTAGTTTTTGGGAACGTGAAACATTTTCTTGGAACAAGAGGAACTGTTTGGACTTTATATGTAGTTCATTTATGTTTCATAACTCAGTGAACACATGGAGTAATTGTTATGGACTTGAACTTGGTGTTCTTGTACAGGTCTATTCTGCTGTTCTAACACAATTATTTATTTACATGGACCTGTGAAAGATGTGGTGACTTAACAGTTAACAAAGGTACGAACTTTGTACTTAAATTTTCGCAATTATGGACCTTTATGTTTTCTATTGAACAATATTTTTATAACTTCGAATACCCATCCTGAAATTCCTAGGTCCACCACTGTGTTCGCTACGGCTCGGGGAAGGAATAGTGCAACGCGGGGGCACGCCATCGGCTTGCTTGCCCTGTGCCTACTCCTCGGCGCAATAGACATCGCCAACGCCGGCCTCCACTCGACGTCTACGCCCTGGGTTCGGCCTCTACGCTCGTTGGCCTCCCACGCCGACGACTGCGCCCAGCTACACCCTTTGGATGACGACGGAGCCTGCTCCAAATCGAGCACCTCCTGCACCATTTGCACGTGCACGCACCCTGCCCCCCTCCCTTGCCGGCTCCCGCTATGCGCCGCCCACTGTGCCACCAATACGCCGCCCTCCTCTCCTCCGTCGGTGCCGCCGGCCCCAACCGGAGCGGGCCCCACGTTTCCGGTGCCGTCCACTGCCACATCCTCAGGACCCTCCACCCTCCGCCCACCTACCTCCTCAACCACCTCCTCACCGCCTATGCCAAGTCTGGCCACCTCGCACGCGCTCGCTTGCTATTCGATGTAATGCCTAAGCCTAATCTCTTCACCCGCAACGCGCTCCTCTCCTCGCTCGCCCATGCCAGGCTCCTCACCGACATGGAGCGGCTCTTCGCCTCCATGCCCGAACGGGACGCTGTCTCGTACAACGCGCTCATCGCTGGCTTCTCCGCCAGTGGCTCTCTTGCCCGGGCGGCCGAGGTGTACCGTGCGTTGCTTTGGGACGCCAACATCAGGCCTAGCCGAATCACACTGTCCTCCATGGTCATAGTCGCGTCGGCCCTCGGCGACCGCGCTCTCGGCCGGCAAGTGCATTGCCAAATACTGCGGCTTGGATTCGGGGCATACGCTTTTATCGGGAGCCCATTAGTTGATATGTATGCCAAGATGGGCCTCATTGGCGATGCCAAGCGGGTCTTTGATGAAATGGAGGGCAAAAATGTGGTGATGTACAACACAATGATCACAGGCCTGCTGCGGTTCATGATGGTTGAGGAGGCAAGAGGGCTGTTTGAGGTGATGGTGGACAGGGATTCCATTACTTGGACTACGATGGTTACAGGGCTGACGCAAAACGGGTTGCAGTTAGAGGCTTTGGATGCTTTCCGGAGGATGAGGGCAGAAGGTATTGGCATTGATCAGTACAGTTTCGGAAGCATCCTTACAGCCTGTGGTGCCCTTGCTGCCTTGGTAGAGGGGAAACAGATCCATGCCTACATAATCAGAACTTGGTATGATGACAATGTCTTTGTTGGAAGCGCGCTGGTTGACATGTATTCGAAGTGCAGGAGTGTCAGATCGGCAGAAACCGTTTTCAGAGGGATGATGTGCAGAAACATCATCTCGTGGACCGCGATGATTGTCGGCTACGGACAGAATGGGTGCAGTGAGGAGGCTGTGAGGGTGTTCTCAGAGATGCAAAGGGATGGCATTAAGCCTGATGATTTCACTCTGGGCAGTGTTATAAGTTCTTGCGCTAACCTAGCAAGCCTGGAAGAGGGAGTGCAGTTCCACTGCCTAGCGCTTGTCTCAGGGTTGATGCCGTACATTACAGTCTCCAATGCACTAGTTACCTTGTATGGGAAGTGTGGCAGCATCGGGGATGCGCACTGCTTGTTTGATGAGATGTCGTTTCATGATCAGGTCTCCTGGACAGCCCTTGTCTCGGGGTATGCTCAATTTGGGAAGGCAAAAGAAACTATAGATTTGTTTGAGAAGATGTTGGCTAAGGGTGTGAAGCCTGATAAGGTAACATTTATTGGTGTCCTTTCTGCTTGTAGCCGTTCAGGGCTTGTAGAGAAAGGCCGCAGATACTTCCATTCCATGCAGAAGGACCATGGTATTGTGCCAATGGATGATCACTACACTTGTATGATTGACTTGTATAGCAGATCAGGGAGATTAAAAGAAGCTGAGGAGTTCATAAAGCTAATGCCATGCCGGCCTGATGCAATTGGATGGGTAACATTGCTGAGCGCATGTAGGTTGCGTGGTGACATGGAGATTGGCAAATGGGCTGCTGAGAATCTCTTGGAAATTGACCCTCAAAACCCGGCGAGCTATGTGTTGTTGTGTAGCATACATGCTGCTAAAGGTCAATGGAGTGAGGTTGCCCAGCTTAGACGTGGAATGAGGGACAGGCAAGTGAAGAAGGAGCCAGGCTGCAGCTGGATCAAGTATAAGAATAAAGTTCACATCTTTTCAGCTGATGACCAGTCTCATCCCTTCTCTAGGTTAATTTATGAAAAACTGGAGTGGCTCAACTCTAAGATGGTGGAAGAAGGATACAAGCCTGATGTCAGTTCAGTGCTGCATGATGTGGCAGATGCAGAAAAGGTTCACATGCTCAGCCATCACAGCGAGAAGCTTGCAATTGCATTTGGCTTAATCTTTGTTCCACAGGAAATGCCGATTCGGATTGTCAAGAATCTACGGGTATGTGTGGATTGTCACAATGCTACCAAGTTCATTTCTAAGATAACTGGCCGTGATATTCTTGTGAGGGATGCTGCCAGATTTCACAAGTTTAGCAATGGCATATGCTCTTGTGGGGACTTCTGGTAGTTGCACTGTCTTATCTAGCCAACGTCCCACATGCTTCAAGTTGAAATATTAGTCAGAAGGCTACTGGAAGAATAGAAAAAAGGTTGTTCAGAGACAAATGGGCAATGTGTAGTTGTGAACACATCGTACTTGATTTTAGTTGACCGGTGCCAAAAGTCACTTTATGCCCAGTGGTTGCAGTAGTACCTGTGGCTTGCATATTGATCTTAACAGCAGCCAGCAGGTAAGAACTAAAAAGTACTAATCAGCTGATGCTCTTTTTTTATGGCAAATCATCTAAATGGATGTGTCATCTTCATTTCCTGACATATTACCCTCTCCACTATTCTTTGTACTCCCACCAAACATGTTTCAGCTTACTGGGTTGACCCTGGCATTTTTATAGTAAGGTGTGGTTTGTCATGTAACTTTGTGTACAGTGAGAAGTTCGCCCTCTTGATTGGATGGCCCTCGTTATCACTATTGAAGATTTAAAGCTTCTGCTTTCTGCAGTTGTTGAAAAATGAATCAGAGGTGCTAGATTTTCAGTACAAGCAACCTGGGAAAGAGCTTCAGGCCTCCAAGGCTATGTGCTTGTAAAAAACTCCTCAGTTGAAATCCCTAGTATTTTTTCCTGATTTTCTAGTTTGTTCTATTATCTTTTCAGGTGACACTAGGAGTAAACTGAAGCTACACTTGCAGAAGAGCACCCAACAACTGTATCCCAAATCCTGTTACTGGGCTCAATGGTTCATTGTCATGTTATGTGTTTTTTTTTGTCATGCTATTCTTAGCTTACGTGGCTTTGTGGGAACATATCGACTATCGAATGAGAACTAGCAATATTTGACCATTGAATCTTATCTTGATGGCTAAGATAAACCTTAGAAAAACAACTGACTTCTTTCAAAAGCCCCCTTAATTATTCCAATATACTCATGCCTTTCCATCTTTTGGTTATATTTGCAAATGACATGTCTACTTTGCTGTACAACAAAATCTAGTCCGATACTCCGATGGATGAGATTGGAATTCTTGTTGTCCTATTTTAAGGGTGGTTCCTACCAGAGATGCCCCATGGCTGTACTATTCCCCATGAGGTATAGGGAACGCAATGAAGATGTTTTGACCTTTTTATTTCTTATTGTCAGTGTACAGGTAGCTTCAGCAAGATTTTTCTCAAGTAGTGCAGGTACTTCCCTTCTTGATGTGCATTTATGCCCTTTAATTCATTACAATGCAAGTTATGATGCTTTATTCTTGCAGTTGCTTGCATAGAACAATAACATCATCTTGCTTTGTTACACTATTTGTTTGCTCCACTTTGTATCCCGTCTTCCCAACTATTCATCTGTTCATGCGTGCACCACACGCGTGCACCATAGATAGTAGTATTTTCTCCAGTTTTATTTCTCTGTTGAATTTCCAGGACAGTTTTCTTTTGTGCTATATCTAAGCCTTTAGTTTGTTTGCATTCTGTTGCTACAAAAGTTTTAGTATCTATATTCCTTAAATTGCATATATTACATCTAACACATGTATTGTCTGTAGGGAAACATTGCCAGGTGGCTGAAGTAGGAAGGGGACAAAGTCTTCACCTGGTGGAGACGGTAAGTTTTCTAGTCTGTAAGGCTACATGACATTTTATTTAGAGACGGTAAGTTTTCTAGTCTGTAAGGCTACATGACATTTTATTTAGTATTTTCTTTTAGTTAAGTGCAACAAAAGCCAAATAACCTTTGAATGCATTTCTGCTTATTAGGATAAGGCCACCGTAGAGATGGGAGTGCATGGAAGAGGGCTATCTTGCTAAGATTATTCATGGAGATGGCGCCAAAGAGATTAAAGTTGATGAGGTACATATTTACTGACCAAAGAACAAATAATTTTGAACCACTATTTATTAGTATAGCTATTACAAATGCCTATATGTTTTACTGACATAATCTTGGTTGAATTATTTGGCCCATGCTGTTCCCTTAGATCATCGCTATAACCGTGGAAGAAGAGGGTCACGTTAAGAGGTTTAAGGATTATAAGCCTTTGTCTTCAGCTGCACCTGCAGCTCCTTTCGAATCAAAAGCTCAATCTGAACCTACAGAGCCAAAGGTGGAGGAGAAAGAGCCTGCCAAGGCTCCTTAGCCAAAGGCTCCAAAGACCGAAGAACCTTCTTGACCAGGAGATTGAATATTCTCCAGCCCTTTTGCGAGAAAATTGGCAGAAGATAACAATGTAAGTTTTTCTTATTTGAGCTACTCTAGATAGTCGTTATCGGGAATAATAATAATAATCATAGAACTCTTATGTATGAAGGAAATGCCGGCCTCTCCTTGAATCCGTACGAGCTGTGCACTATCTCTTCGCACGGCGCGCGGCTTCCCGTTCCTGTGCGCCTCGGTGCCATCGGCTTTTCAGCGTTGTGTCCATCGCTCCCCCTGTGTGCGTACGCCCGCTCCCTGTCCACGATGCCTTGCTTCTCCCCACTCCCCACCCGTGTTCCCCTTCTCCCTCTCACCTCCTGCCGCGCCGCCGGCGCCACTCCCTTCGTGCTCGCCTATGTCTTGGTGGCTTCGGGCTCGTGAGAGACGCCAAGATCCAGGCGTCTCTCTCAGATCCGCCCGGATCCAAGACTTCTCCCCATAGGCGGAGCCACCGAGGGGGCCTCATCAGCCTCTACCCTACCCTCCAGTGGCCGGAGGCCCGGAGCCCCCACCTCCCCAGCTATGTCGATGGTTTCTGGGCATGGCCACGAGGACAGTGTGGAGGGGGACATTGAGGAATCGCCGATGAGCCCCATAGGAGCCACCGCCGGAAGAGGAGGTGGGTGGTGCCGCGCGAGGAGCCACGTGCAGGCGGAGGTGACAGCCCTGCGACGACTCTTCCAGCCGTGCCATGCTGTCTTCAGCATTCATGGCTTGTTTATTTGATCTATGCGGTTGAGGTATACTGTTTACATCCCTATTTCCAGTTCATACTTACTGTGAATGCGCTTCATATGCTCTGCTGCAATTATGATGTGCTATGTTCTACGGATTTGTAGTTCACGTTCGTAATTTCTGCTGTTTCCTTTTGTATGCAGGATGGTTTGCAGATAATTCGCTACCTTGGGTTAGTCCCTTTTCCATGACTTGATACATTTCCGGTTGGTTATATTCACTTAGTGCGTTCTCGGTTTGTTATATTACATTTGCGGGCGGCCTGCGTTCATGGTTTGTTTATTTGATCTATGCGGTTCAGGTGTACTGTTTACATCCCTACCTGCAGCTCCATACTTACTGTGAATGTGTTTCATATGCTCTGCTGCAATTATGCTGTGTTATGTTCTATCGATTTGTAGTTCATGTTGGTGGTTTCTGCTATTTCCTTTTCTATGCAGAAGGGTCTCCACATAGTTTATTAGCTTGTGTTATAGATCATGCTTGGTTTACCTGTGGTCTATTATAGATTCTCACTTTGTGCTCTCACTGAACGTATCCTTATTCTACAGGACAATGCATTCTGAACAAAAAAAGAGCTGCAGAAGAGCTGTTCCCTAATATCAAAAGCGATGTATCAAAAGCGATGTATATTATACTGTATTAATGAACTACAATAGTGATTAGCACATTATACTGTATTAATGAACTACAATAGTGATTAGCACATTATACTGTATTAATGAACTACAATAGTGATTAGCACACATAGAATACCCAACCAGTATAGAACCTTATGCCATTTCTTGTTTACAGTGACGTTCAGCAGTTTGCTCACACACAAGAACATGTCTTGCTGCCACCCCAATGCTTCGAATATTTCGTACAGCTTTCCTTTTGTAACGTACAAACATAGTTGGTGCCCTTGATGTTATCAGAGTTTGCTATCAGAGATAATCACTATTTTGTTGTACAGAGTATCAGAGTTTGCTATCAGAGATTATCGCTATTTTGTTGTACAGAGTACTAACACCGATGTTATGACTAGCATAAAAACTGGCATGACTACATAGCAGGCTTTCATGGTTGATTGTACGCTACATAGCGCAGAACTACTTACCCTCTTTCTTCTATTGAAGCCTTCCAATTTCCACATTGTAAAAAAATGGTCAGTAGTTCCTGTGAAAATATGTTTGCTCTAACACGATCACAAAGATGAGGACTGCTGCTGTGAACCGAATGTCGAATAACCATAGTAAGTCACCCTTCTATTTTAATGTTCTTACGTCTTCAGATTTGTAATGTGAGACTGGACAATGCACAAACATGATTGCCTGGGGCCTTAATTGGTATAGAATTTTTTGTGAGATTTACACGCCATTACGTCAAAGTACCATGGAGTAAACTCCCTGAAGTGCATCATCGTTCATGTTTTCTGAGTTTCATGTATCATGGGTTTTACGTGAGTATATTATATACATTAGATTAGGATTTTAAAAATCAGATAGCTAAAATGATGAACTGAAATGGTATTATCATCATTGCTATCTTTTTTGTTTTTCTGTGTTGTGAGAATAAAATATATGTATGCTTTGTTTCTCAGAACTGTCGTAGATACACCAGGAAGCATATATATCATCAAAAGCTTTATCACTCGATACATTTATGCATGTTCCTATTTGGAGAGGAAAAGAAAGCTGCATGTCATAGGATTACTGAAGATGTGTATAGAGAAGAAAAATTACAATAATGATGTACTCTTGTGACATCATAGCAGCAATTTGTTTTTTTTCTTTGTTCGTAATTCTAAATAGTTAGCCTATGCAAACAAATGTTGACAAGAGCACATGTTCTATTGGAGAACTGATACTGTTTGCGTGTGAGGTAAGCTTTGGCGTCTATTTCCTTTCATGCTCATACGGTAAGTATGTTTTCATCTGATATTCTGTTGTTTGCTGATTAGATTTCCTTCGTCTCTAGGTGCATAATCAGTGATACATTACATCCACATAGTTCTTTGTTTCTGTATATGAAGGTCCACGATGTTTGATTAATCAGTAGTGGTAATAAACTTCTCATCATAACTGATCATCACCTATGTATGAGACATGAAGTTGTTAGTAGCTTTTGTGATTTTATTTTGCCGTATCTGATTTATTGTATTCTTAAGATCCTATGGTTGGGCAAATGGGACCCTACATGTATTGTTGGCTTTCAAGTAGTTTTTGTGCTATAATGAGAGGTTTTGTGCCAGCATTACCATACCTTTCATAAACCTTGATAAAAAAAAGCAATACAAATTTTTGGAGCAACAATCAACAAGAAATAAAAAATGGTAAACTATTTGGATATAAAATTGTAGAATTGGGAGGTAGTGGTCAGTGCCTAATTCTTCGAAGCTGGTGGGTAGTGGTGGTAGCTTATGGAGTTTATAATTTTTGTAGAGGCTCATAAGCTATGTTTGCCCAAAAAGCTTTTAGGAGTTAGTGCTTACCTAATAAAGCTGGCTTATTGAGCTTAGAGGCTATAATCCCTATAAACTACTTTGTGAGATAAGCCTAAGCTTGACTAAACAGGCTCTAAATTGGCATTCTTTTGTTGCAAAATGCTTATTTAAGTATATATGCTATTATTCCTTATGCATTTTTTTCATACAAAACCTTTATAATAACCATCACTGTGCTATTTGTTAGCCCTTCCGGCGTTGTTGAATTCCAAACGTTGTCAGTCAATGTTATAGACATGGGCCTTGGGCCAGTTGGGTTATTATTAGGAATAAGAGATTGGTTTCTATTTGAGTTAGGGATTGGTTTCCTTGTATTAGAGATATAGTTAGAGATATGATTGGAGTTAGATTACATCTGTTAGGGGGAGCCATCTATATAAAGAGGCCACCGCATGCCATTGTCATTAAGCAGAGTAATAATAAAGTCTTCCCCGTCTAAAGTTCTCCTCTCTCTCCCTACGCCGACTCCATCCGGCCATCTTCTTGGTGGTGTTTACCCATTATGAACTAAGGTTCATAACAGATTGGTATCAGAGCAGTCAATCCCTTCCCACGACTTCTGCTACCATGGTTTCTGTGATTCGCCCTACTGCCGAGTCGTTAGCCATGATAAAAGCTAGCGTCAACAAGATGGCCAACATCAACAAGAAGATGACGGACAGCTTTCTCAACATACAGGCCATCCTTGAGAGGATGGATAATCGGATCGCCGCAGCGTCTTCTCCTAATACAGTATCAAAGGTGTTGGGAGCCGTATCGCTGACATCTAAAGCCAAAACCGTCAACACCACGTCCGAACCCAGGTTCCCAAAAGCCGCCGGAGTCGTCTGCTCGGTGAAGTTGTCGAAATCAACCGACAGCCTGCTTCACGCCGTCTCACCCATCTTCACGCGGCGTTTGCTGCTGCCGCCGCGACATCGTCGGTCGCTGTCGTCCTCCATACCCGCCGCCACCGTCACCCGAAGCACCCGCACAGGTGTGGCCAACCGTCCAGCGGGGGCCGTCGCAAAGAGCAAGGCGACACAGATAGCCGTGGGCCACCAGATCTGGTCGCCGCCAGATCCACCGCCGCCGGGCCGACGTCGCCTCCACCTTCGCCTGGCCGTCTCGCCGCGCGCATTGCCGCGCTTCGGTCGCCTCGCCCGAGCCGCCGCCGCTCGATGCTCGCCTCGCCGAGCGCCGCGGCCGGTCCGCCTCCACCGAAGTCACCGCCGCTCGGTCCGTCTCGCCGAGCGCGCCGCCGCCGGGCCTCCTCCGCCGTCGCGCGGCCGCCGCCGACGATGGGCCGCCGCCGCTCCGTCGGCGCCGCCGCTTCGCCGTCGGCAAGCCGAGCCATTGCCGCTGGAGCGGCCGCGCCATGCGCCTTCAGGCGCCGTTCCACCCGATGCGTGGGTGTCGGTCGGTTTTAAACCGACCGGTTAGGGTTAGTTCAGCCCAAAAAAAATGCCATCCGTATCCATCCGCTGCAGCACTCCGCCACCGTTCGTCTTCTACATCGGCATTGACGGTCTTTCATTGACCGCCGTTTAGCAGCTCGAGGACAAGCTGCTTGTCCAGGAGGGGTGTAATGTTATAGACATGGGCCTTGGGCCAGTTGGGTTATTATTAGGAATAAGAGATTGGTTTCTATTTGAGTTAGGGATTGGTTTCCTTGTATTAGAGATATAGTTAGAGATATGATTGGAGTTAGATTACATCTGTTAGGGGGAGCCATCTATATAAAGAGGCCACCGCATGCCATTGTCATTAAGCAGAGTAATAATAAAGTCTTCCCCGTCTAAAGTTCTCCTCTCTCTCCCTACGCCGACTCCATCCGGCCATCTTCTTGGTGGTGTTTACCCGTTATGAACTAAGGTTCATAACAGTCAACGATTTCCTTTTTGCTAAAGCTCTCTTCCTGCTCTTAGGTGAAAGGCTGCAGCAGTTAGAAAAACTAAAGGGAATAGCTATCCGCTTCACTATAGGGCATAGGTAAACAAATGTTTCTTGTTGCTCCAAGTCCATATGTACAGTTTAATAACTGGTGGCATAGCATTTTCTCTGCCCAGAGCTTGTAATCATATCGTTTGGATGTATTTTTCTCTTCTATCATAGAATGAATCAACTTATGCTACTTGTTTTTACTGTCAAATATACAAATCTGTGTGTTCCAGACACTTATGCGAGTTAGCCTTGCTGACACACTGAACAGCATAGCAGTATTACCGTAGGAATTCGTAAATTTGTAGATCTAAACAGCCATTTCATCAGATTTTGCACTTACACGTGCAAGAGATTTCTTCTAAGAGCTGTTTTGGGCATTTGTCTGCAGAACACCTCATGTCCCTGAGTTTTGCCTATGATTTATTATCGTATTGCTTTATCAATCCATCCCAAGTCTCTGTTTTCTTCCCCAGTTCTGAAAAAAAAAATTCTCAAACATTTGTCTGCAGAACACCTCATGTCCCTGAGTTTTGCCTATGATTTATTGTCGTATTACTTCATCAATCCATCCCAAGTCTCTGTTTTCTTCCCCAGTTCTGAAAAAAAAAATTCTCAAATCTTTGCCCAAAGAGGATTGGTTGTGCAATGGTTGATTCAATGATACAACCTGATATAATTCACTGCCTTTCTATTAAGCACACGGTTGTTACTTTTCATGTTGTTCCATCTTTTCATTCTTGTCTGCTTCAAAATTTTATACCGGTTCCTTACAAAATTTTGAACCGTTTTTGTGGTTGCACAGTGCTACATCCAATAGTATATTGGACAAAGGTATAGATACAGAGGATGCACAGCATCATGATTTTCTTAGACTGGTAAGGATGTATCCTTGAATGCTGTTGTGATGAGCCATACTTTTCTGGCACTAGCACTAACCATTTTGCCCCTCATCATTCATGTATTCATCCAGGACCATGTTGAAGGGTACCATGAACTCTCAGCACAGCAAAGACGAAAATCTTCTTCTCTGCAGCTGTTGGCAGTTGGGTTGCTGACTTCTATGTCAAGGTCAATGATGATGTGCATGTGAACTTAGGTGAATATACTTTTCCTTTGATAGTATAGCTTTCTGTTGAAAATTTTCAGCTCAGTTCTATCCTTTAGAAAATTTGTAGTTGCTAATGATGTATGCTATATTGCTGCCTAGACAAATTAGACCCATTTTGGTTGGCTTCAGTTGTCAGTGGTTTCAGAATTACAGGATTTTTCCTCTATTACCATCCATCTTTTTTAATGTTCACTGGCTATTTATGTGTCCAAAACTCCTTTTGATGTCACTGAAGTATGCAAACAAAAATTTCGTTCATGTGCTTGCAGTTAGCCATCCTGTTTTGCAAATTGTCTTTACACGACGTTGATTCGTTTCGTCACTCATCTTGGGAATTACACCACCTGATCTATAGAACTCCGTTGGTGTACCTCAACAAGGTAGTGACCGAATGCGAGGGCCGTATCGCTGCCAAGCTTGAGATCATGGAGCCTTGCTCCACTGTTAAGGATAGGTATCAAGTGCCCCCCTCTGCCCCCTTTTCTGATAATTGAGTCTGAATAGTGAGTACTTTTATGTAATTGCGTTCTGGTGGTGATGGCTTGCAGGATTCATTACAGTATGATCACTAATGCGGAGAAGGGTCTCATCGCTCCAGGAAAGGTGAGAGCAGAATACATGAATCAGTTCTTAGCTTGAAATAAACTGGAGTTGATAAGTTCAGTAACATGTTGCTTATTTATGATGAAACTCTCCTCGGCTCCTATCATTAATCAAACCTGCCTACTACTAAAAGATTGTTGTCTTACTATATCTCATTTGGGAAAAACTTAGTATTCCGATAGATTCCACTGCATATTATTGCTTTCCTATATTATCAATTAGAAATGGTAAGACGATGAACAGCAGAACTATATAAGATGTAGATACATGCGAATTACATACTATATTTTCTATGCCCTGCATGATTAAGTTAGGCCTTGAGCCTCTTACTCAATGCAGTATGTAAGTAGAAAAATGAAAATTATATATAAAAGTATAAAACTCATTTCCCTTTTCCCCTTTTATAGTGTGTTTTGATTGAGCCTACAAGCGGAAACACTAGCATAGGGCTTGCTTTCATTGCTGCTGCCAAAGGCTACAAGCTAATCCTCACAGTGCTAGCAACCATGAGCCTGGAGAGGAGGATCATACCTGTTGCTTAGTATTCTAATGGACCAAGAGGCCAAATATATACATAAGACAATATGCAATGAGCCCCCTATACAATGTGATAATCCTGCAACCTCTACATGTTTAATACCCCCTTAAACTCATGGTGGATCAGAAACACTGAGTTTGGAGAGATAAAAACTGTGATGAGCACTTGTTTGTACTTTGGTGAAGAAATCTGTCAGCTGAATCTCAAAGGCACATACTAAAGAGCAACCACATGTGCCTGCACTTGCGATCTCATGTAAGAAGCATCAACACTAATATGCTTTGTGAGCTCATGTTTCACTGGATCACAAGCAATACTAATCGCACGTGCTATCTAACAAAAGAGGAGTCAGTGTAGAAACCACTGTAACCAAGTGATCTCAGCAGTCAGCAATGCCATAGCCCTTAACTCAGCCTTAGTACTCAAACGAGAAACTACAGTCTGCTTTTTAGTATTCCAAGCAATAAGAGAGGAACTAAGAAAGAGACAGTAGGCAAAAAGAAACCGGCGATCAGAATGATCACTGGCTAAGGTCACATTAGAGTATGCCTGAAATTGTAAGGAGCTAGAACTAAGAAAGAAAAGATGAGAGATGGTCCCACAAAGATATCGCAGAACACGAAGAAGGTGGCTATAGTAGATCTGAGTGGGAGCCCAAACAAACTAACTCAAGATATGGACATAGTAGGAAATATTCGGTCTAGTGATTCCAAGATAGACCAGTCTACCAACAAGGTGACGATATCGAGTGAGGTCCTCAAGAGGCTTACCATCAGTAGGTCAAAGATGGACCCCAAGCTCCATAGGAGTATCCACCATGCGCTGATCAGTGAGACTAGCATGAGCAAGATCCTAAATGTACTTCTGGGAGAGGTAGTAACCATCAGGCGTAGGAAAACTCAATCCCAAGGAAGTAACAAGACGACCAAGATCAGACATCAAGAAGTGCTCACTAAGACACTTCTTCACAGATGCAATATGGTGTAGATCATCCTTAGTGATAATCATATCATCCACATAGAGAAGAATCGTACTACCACGAGAAGTGTGAACAAAACGAGCAGGGTTGTGATCGCTAGCGGTGAAACCGGCAACAGTGACGATAGAAGAAAAGCTCACAAACTAAGCATGAGGAGCTTACTTGAGCCCATAGAGAAAGCGATGAAGACGACAAACCATACTATCAGGGACAGAATACCTAGGAGGCGGCTGCATATAGATCTCTTCACGCAACTCACCATGGAGAAGAGCATTCGTGACGTCCAACTAAGAGATGGACCACTGACGAATAGAAGCCACAACAAGGAGTGCGAATAGTGGTGATATGAGCAACAGGAGCAAAGGTCTTATCATAGTCACGACCATACTCCTACTGAAAACCACGCGTCACAAGATGAGGCTTGTAGCGCTCAAGGGAACCATCCGAGCGGGTCTTAATCTTGTACACCCACTTGCACGTGTAGGAGTGGTACGAGCAGGTAAGGGAACAAAATCCCAAGCTCTAGAGCAGCAATCTCCTCTGCCATCGTGTGCTGCCACTCTGGATGAGCAATAGCCTCACGGTAAGCCATAGGCTCAGCAAGAGCAGTGGCCGCAAAACCGTAGCACTCAGGAGGCCTAACTGAATGACGATCACGAAGATCATACCAGGGAGTAGAGACTGGAGCAGGACCTAGCAGGCATGGAAGGGGAAGGAGCGGAAGAAGTGATGCGGGGAGATGGGGTGGCCCGATCTTCACGACTTAGGATTATGGATAACTAGCCCGTGCAACCTAGCAATTGATGTGGTCAACCACTATCTCTATACAGCAACCTGCAGTACTCAAATTACTTAACCACACGCTACGGCCTTCGTCTACTCGCTATCGTGGAGCAGATATGTTCAAGCAATCCCAAGGAATCACAAGAACAACGGAGTGGCAACTCAGATATAACACCCAATCCTAATTGATGATGGAAATGGCTCACACACAAATAGTAACAAGTGTTCTACAACTATTTTTCAAGCATGCATGTGTTACAAGAGTGCACCCCTCCTTATATAGACTTTGCAAGTCGGTGCTACAGTGTTTGCTACAGTAACAAGAGGCGGTGCTACAATGCTAATTGCGGCTACTATAGTACGCCGGTTTGCTACTGTATATAAATTTAAAATACTACTTGGTTTGCTAGTCAAACAAGGGTGCAAAAATCAAAATCCAAATTGGGTTTGGTTTGCTTGAGTCATAAGTCATTTAGATATTTTCTTCTCATGGATGTCCTCATCCTCTGCGTTGATCTTCTGTGGCTACATAATCCTTTGTGGCAATGTTGACATATGCGGTTACATCACATTATGATGATCTTCTGTGGCTATGCTTCCTATGTCTCTAAAGCTTCTTTTCCATCCGTTAACTTTTACTCAAATCTAAGAATAGATAAAATAGAAGCACTAGTCAGTAACAAATTCTCATGAGTATAGGAGTAATTACTAAGGAAAAGATTCACCTCTTGTTGCATTTGTTTTGCTCTAGTTCTTGTAATTGGTTCAATGGGTTCAACACTTAAGTAGATGATGTAGTGTGTTTGCTAATAATGTCCTCATCATTCTCCCCCTCTTGAGAAGAAGTCATCCTTACTCTGCTTCTTGAAAACTAAAGAAATGAGATAAGTCTGAAACATTAAAAGTATTGCTTACCCCGTAGTCATCTCCTGGGAGTTCAATTTTGTAGGCATTGTCATTGATCTTTTCAAGCACCTTAAATGGGCCATCTCCTCTAGGGAACAGTTTGGATTTATGTTTTTCTGGAAACCGCCCCTTGCGAAGATGTAACCAAACTAAGTCACCAGGTTCAAACAACATTTTTTCTTGAGTTTATTGGCCTTTGCTGCGTAGTATTGTGCTTTCTTCTCTATTTCTTCCTTGGTTTTGGCATGGATTTTCTTGACATATTTAGCACGCTTGGATGCTTCCATATTAGCACGTTCTTGACGTGGTAAAGGCAGCAAATCAAGTGGTGTGATGGGTTTGAATCCATATACCACTTCAAATGAACTGAGTTGTGTAGTAGAATGTACCGTCCTGTTATATGCAATCTCTACATACGGTAAACACTCTTCCCACTCTTTGATATTCTTCTTTATCATTGTCCGCAGTAAGGTGGAAAAGATGCAGTTCACTACCTCTGTCTGGCCATCGGTTTGTGGGTGACAAGTTGTAGAGAGTAACAATTTTGTCCCAAGTTTGGCTCATAATGTTTTCCAAAAACAACTCATGAACTTGATATCATGGTCAGAAACAACTGTTCTTGGCACTCTATGAAGCCTCATGATTTCCCTGAAAAATAAATAAGCTATGTAGGAAGCATCATCACTTTTATGACATGGTATAAAATGTGCCATTTTTGAAAATCTATCAACTACCACAAATACTGAATACTTCCCCCTCTTAGTTCTTGGTAATCCTAGAACAAAATCCATACTAATGCCTTCCCAAGGTGCATTAGGTACTGAAAGAGGAGTATATAATCCATGAGGGTTTAATTGGACTTAGCTTTGTGGCATGTGATGCATCGTTGCATGAATCGTGCGACGTCTCTTCTCATTTTTGGACAATAAAAATGGTCAGCAAGTAGTGTGTAGGTTTTCTCCCTACCAAAGTGTCTCATTAATCCTCCTGCATGAGACTCCTGTAACAACAAGCGGTCAGACGACTCTGGAACACATAGTTTGTTAGTATAAAATAAGAATCCATCATGCACATGATATTTATCCCATTTTTTTCCATCATTACAATGCGAGTATGGTTCTGAAAATTCTCTATCTTCGGCATACATTTCTTTTAAACTTTCTAACCCGGGGATATTTACTTCTAATTGAGTTAACATTGCATGTTTGCGTGACAAAGCATCAGCAACAACGTTATCTTTACCTTTCTTATGTTTAATTACATATGGAAAGGTTTCTACGAACTCTACCCATCAAGCATGCCTACGATTCAATTTTGATTGCCCTTTTAAGTATTTTAATGCCTCATGATCGGAATGTATAACAAATTCTTTGGGCCAAATATAATATTGCCATGTTTCAAGTACATGAACCAAAGCATATAATTCTTTGTCATAAACAGGATAGTTCAATTGTGCATGTCCTAATTTCTTGCTAAAGTATGCAATTGGTTTTCCTTATTGCATTAATACACCACCAATACCAACTCCACTAGCATCACATTCAATTTTAAAAGTTTTAGTAAAGTCAGGTAATGCAAGTAATGGTGCTTCAGTCAAACGTTTCTTTAATTCTTCAAATGATTTTTCTTGTGATTCACCCCATTGAAACGGAGCATCTTTCTTAGTTAATTCATTAAGTGGGGCAGCAATGGTGCTAAAGTCCTTGACAAAGTGACGATAAAATCCAGCTAATCTATGAAAACTCCTAATTTGGCTAACATTTAGAGGAGCAGGCCAATTTTTAATTGCTTCAATTTTTGATTCATCTACCTCAACTCCTTGACTAGAAATTAAAAGCCTAGAAATATAACCTTGTTGGTACAAAAAGTGCACTTCTCAATATTAGCATAAAGTTATTCCTTTCTTAGCACTTCTAACACTTACCTTAGATGTTCAACATGTTCTTCCATGGATTTGCTATATATGAGGATGTCATCAAAATATACAACAACAAATTTTCCAATAAATGCTCTCATGACATGATTCATTAATCTCATAAATATACTAGGGGCATTAGTCAAACCAAATGGCATAACCAACCATTCATACAAGCCAAATTTTGTTTTAAATGCAGTTTTCCATTCATCTCTAAGTTTTGCTCTTATTTGATGATATCCACTTTTCAAATCAATTTTAGAGAATATAGTAGAGCCACTAAGTTTATCTAACATATCATCAAGCCTAAGGATGGGATGACGATATGTAACAGTTATATTATTAATGGCACGACAATCACACACATTTTCCATGATCCATCTTTTTTAGGAACTAAAATGACAGGATCAGCACAAGGACTAATGCTTTCACGTACATACACTTTCTCAAGAAGTCCTTGTACTTGGTGTTGAATCTCCTTTGTTTCTTCTGGATTGGTACGGTAAGGTGGATGGTTGGGTAATGATGCACCAGGAATGAGATCAATTTTGTGCTCAATACCTCTTATGGGAGGCAATCATGCAGGGATTTCTTCAGGAAACATGTCTTTAAATGCCTGCAAAACTTTGGAAATGGCACTAGGAAGGGATGTTATGTCTTTAGTTGAAATCAAAGTATCCTTGTAAATGAGAACAATATGCATCAACTCAAGATTTTATCCCATTTCTTTTTTTTATCAATTTTGTTTATGATCATGACTAACTTCTTTTCTTCATTTTTTCCTTTCAATTTTACCTTTTCACTTTCTACCTTAACTAACACATTCTTTTGCATGTTCTGAGTTAGTATTTGATTAGGTGTCATGGGAAATAATTTCTTAGTTCGACTTTCGATTTTAAATGTGTAGGTATTAGTGTGTTCGTCATGCATAACACTACGATCATATTGCCAAGGTCGCCCTAAAAGTAAATGGCATACAGTCATAGATACAACATCACAAGAAACAGTATCAATGTAATCATGAACTTTGAATGTAACATTAACCATATGCTGTACCTTGACACTTCCACAATCACTAAACCATTGGACATGATATGGGTGAGTATGTTTTAGCAATTTCAAACCTAGCTTGTCACACAATTCCATGCTAGCAAGATTATGACAACTACCACATCAATGATTAATTTGATTACCTTGTCATTTATCTTAGCTTGTGTTTGAAAAAGGTTGAATCTCTGTGGATGCTCATCTTCCTTGACTTGCACACTAAGAACTTTAGTGACAACAAGTGCGGTCCCGGTTTCATATGGGCATCAGTCATATTCTTCCTCATCTTGAAGGCATCTCCATTTTTTGTTGGATCTTCACTAATCTCTTGAACATCTTCTTCACTAGCAGAGTCATATCCACCATCTTCTGTGACAATCATTGCTCGGTTGTTTGGGCATTCCCTAGAGATGTGTCCACGACCCAAGCATTTGAAGCATTGGATGGCGCTGCTTTGGATATGGAACCCACTGAAGATGTTGATGATGATATGGGCTTCTTCGCACTTAATGAAGGGGTTGTTTTGGCATTGGAGGAGGAAGGAGCATTGGTAGTAAAGGAATCACTAGAAGAAGATGTACCTCTTCCTAAGCTAAATCGAGCTTTAGGAGCATTTGATGGGGTTCGCAAGTTGAATGATGGTGGTTTTGTGGCCTTGGCATCCTCTAGTAGTTGTTTCTCTGCCTTTTGTGCTTGATGCACCAACTCCACCATGTTCCTATATGATTGGTAAACCACAATACACTTGATGTTTTTGTTTAGGCCAACAAAAAGCGTGCTATGGTTTGCTCTTCTTCATGAACACGTGCCCGAATCATGGCTTTCTCCATCTCTTTGTAGTTTTCCTCCATAGTGCTCGTACCCTGTCTTAAACTTTGCAATTTATCGAATAATTCACGTTTATAATGACTAGGTACAAACCTTGCTCTCATTTCTCTCTTCATCACGGCCCATGTTGCAATGGGTGGTTCGCCATGTTCTTCTCGTTGATTTTGCACTTACTCCCACCAAATGAGAGCATAGCCATCAAACTCCAAGGCGGCCATTGCGAGCTTCTTCTCCGAATAGTTGTGTATCCTAAATATCTTCTCAACCTTCAATTCTCAAGTTAAATATTCATCAGGATTAGATTACCTTCAAATTTGGGAATGGTGAACTTGAGTTTTCCGAATTTCTCCTCTTGAGCGTGGTCATCATCATGGTGCCCACGACGATAGGCGTTGTCACGGTGTAGGCGAAAGGGAGCAACAAAGTTGCCTCCTTGTGGTGTACCTTCTGCTCGCCCGCGACCTCTTCCAAGGTCGTCTCCTCCGTGACTGGGTGGTGGTGGTCTTACTGCAGCTGCAGCAGTACGGTTTCTTCGAGATTGAGTCTCCCGTGTTAACCGTGCAGCGGCCTCCTCATCGGTCTCGTCAATTTCCTCACCACCATGCACACTAGGATCACTTTGTGTGCCATGATGAAGGTCATCCAATTGCTTTCGCAATTCTGAACCTACCTCCGAAATGATTTCTTTTCGGAGTACGCTCATATTTTCATTCAATTGTTCATTGAAATCATTTGTGAGCTTTTCTAGATCCGTATGACTGACATACGCTGGTTGTCCTCCTGTTCCTGACATGGTTGGTGAAAGCAAATACAGCAGAAATAGGTATTATTTATGGGAAATTCACTCCCTCACTCCTTGCTTACCGAAGTTCTTATGAATGCTAGTATAGTGCCCGTGCTAACGCCACGGCGGCATTTCAGGGATGCACATGAAAACAACCAAATGACGATATTTTTTTTCATAGTTTAAGTTTCACGCAATTGTATATCACTATGTATATAATCTGAAAAACACTCATGTATATCACCAGCAAGTTCAGCTCATGAAATTACAAGCCTAGGCCAATTATAATGCATAACAAGGCAATAATAAGTCATGTCTCGCCTGAACCATCTAATTTCTAATTTGCTTAAGTAGGTCTTGGAGTTCTCAGGATAATGTCTTTACATTCATTTTCCTTGCTCTTCAAAATGTCCACCAAGAAATTCGTCCTCGATGAATGTGATCATTGTGCATGGCGGATAATAAGTTAATTTATTAATTTGCTATGTAGTCTACAAAATATACATAGAGAATATTATATGCTCACAGTGTTGATAATCGGTAATCTTACGCCATTCCACGACCACATGAAAGCGTATACAAGGAAGCTTTGACGAGTTCTTTGGAGAAGAGCACGTGTTTAATTGTTATAGATAAATCAAATGATATTTGATAATAAAGATGAAACATATTATAAGTTATTACCATCCGTAGTTTTGGAACCCATGTTGGGAATTTACGACGCCTTGATAAAAATATCGTCTTTCCACGCATGATGTGCCAATTCCATGGCGAGTTTGAAATTATTGGCAATGTTATGTAATTTGTGTATATATGGCATGCATGGATCAGAACCCTTAAACATTCTATTTTTAGGATGAGGATCCATAATGGACACAGTTCTGGTACCCATGTCTAGTATGTATAATGTGTAGTGCTCCATTTGACGGTATGGCAGTAGAACCTATAAACAAACACCGAGTCTATAAGTGACAAATGATAAAACACAAGTTTTTAAAGGAGTATATAGAACATATCTTACACTGCTGCAATGTGAAATATTGTACTCCATGTCAGGCCAGCATTCAAGCAATTTTGCGAGTTTTTTGCAGTCTAGCTTGTCACACCGCCGCGGATCTCGTCCAAACTGAGATATGGACTGTTCATTTTGCAAAATTTAGAATTATTTGTTTATAAATATATATATATACACACACACACACACACACACAACAAGGGAACAATTATATCAACTTACACAGAACTGGAGGTCCATGTAGTGGAATTTGTCATCTAACCACAACAAGGCTTCGTTGCACGCAACCGTCCGAACACCCATGTTGAAGCAATCACAATCAATGGGTTTATTTGCATCTAAAATATCTCTAAGTGTTCGAGACTTAAAGAAATTGGATATGGTGCGGTGCTTGAACCCATTCTTTGCTACAAAAAAACAAGGAGCGAGGCAATTAGTTGATCACATCTTAGTATATTAGTATATGCAATTAATTAGCAAAAATACTTACTCTAAACACTCTTCATCGTCTATCGACCGGATGTATGTGCTCAACCAATACAATAGTTCATTTCATCGGTGAATATTTTGGCGGATGGTTGAGGACCGCAGACAATTTCGGCAGTTGAGTGACCTCACCGGATTATCGATCATTATGATATCATCCGGATTATCGCTGACCTCTATATCTTGTTCATCATCCTGGTACCCTCTCATTGTGTTTAATGTGGAGTTCCACAAGATTGCGAGGAGCTTGAACCTAAACTTACTTATATCATCCTGAAAATATGAGCAAGTGCTGATTTATTAACCGATTATTTGACAAAAAAAGTGACTATGTTTAGAAATCTCCCTATGAATTACCTGGGTCACATGGTCAGATAGAGTAATTCCAGTCCAATACTCAATATATTTGATCATCCATAAACCACAACTTACCCTGTGCAAAAGTGAAAAAAAACTAACGTGAGTGATATAGATACCGTTGCAAGTCAGGCAATGGCATACACAACAAGTCAGATGATCTTTTACCCATCTGTTTGCATTCTCTCAGTGATCTTATCTATAATTGGCCAAGATGCCACTTTAATATCCGCCCATTTATCTCGGTACAGCTGTGTATGCTCTGCTACAAGTTTTATTACTCTTTCCAGTCCTCTTAACTGTTGTGACCGAAACACCAATATTTAGAAAGGAATATTAGAATTAAAATACAATATGAATCTATATATTAATCATTAGTACCTACCGTAGTTTTGAGATCTCGACGGTCCGATAGTTCTCGTCCGAAAGAATCCAAGATATGTATCTCACATTTTTTGGCATTCACAACCGCTAGGTACCAGTGAAACTTCTCAATATTAATTGGAAGGAACACCTGCACTAACAGAGTTTTATCTAAAATTTTTCTTCTATCTTTAAATTAACAAAATTAACATATGCATGATATTATATATATAATAATTATGGCATCGACAAGTTTACCATATCAGCGTGTAAATACTTTTCGACCCTTGTATAATCTACGTCATCTTTATAGTTCAATGCCACCTTAGGAGCAGAGGCGGACGAACTCGTGTCAAAACCGACAAACGACGGAAGAATGGAAGAAAGGCGAAGTCGAAGATATAACGCCGTGCGGCAAACTCGATTGTCACTTACGGTGGGATGCCCTCTTATTCCTTGGCGAGAATAGACGGTCCGGATCGTTCGCGACCAATTGTGTTTATTGAGTAGTTAATTATGTTTAGTTAATCTGGGTTTAATAACTGTAATCATCTTCTTACGTTAATGCTGAACCATGTACTCATATATATCTTTCTGCGAAGGAATAGAGGAGATTATCACCGTCATTATCAAATACACTGTAGCCCTAGTTTTGTAGTCTAGTTTCCGGTAGCTCGCGTATGCATTCTTGGAGATTTTCCTTTCTTTGTTCCAGATTTTCTCTGTTCTTTTGATAAGCGATCGGGTGATCTACCAATAAACTTTGAACTCGGCAATAAGTAATGATGCGATTCTTGGCATCATTGTGATATGTGCATGACGGATGTTACAGATGAAGATATCTCATGATTACACAATAATGAAGAACAAAACCATCCTTTGTGTTTCCTTATCTGTTACAAATTAAAAAAAAAATGCTCGATGTTGCCTATGCAAATGGAAGGCGGGGCTCTTCATTCGACATTCTTGCTTTGAGGGTGAGAAAATTTGAAATTTGATTTGTGTAGAAATCATTGGCTGGATTGAGTTGTTGGGGATCTCAAGCGTCTGCAGGGAAGTCACACCTGCAAGAGACAACCAAGCTCAATGCTTATGCTGATGTTCAACCTGAGAGAACAAGCAGAGTTTTGCACCGACCATTGATCCGACCACAACCGCTCCCACCTGTAAGAAACCCAAATACCGTGTCATTGGGTTTTCTTCTCACTATATGGCACACCCCAGAACATGATGATGAAGAAGTAAAGATGCACAACAAACACTAATAAGCAGTGGGCATTGGAGCAACAAGAAGAGAGTTTCTCAATCCAACTTTAGAAATACTCTCCCTTAGAGCTGGCCAGTTCCATCTGTCAGATGGCACCACGTTCCACATGTCAGGTTGGAGAATGCCCCACAAATTTAGTCAGTATGGTCAATGAATAGAAATTTGAGAAGAAAATTAAACAGAAAACTACACCAAGAAATAAATTGGCAAACATTAGACAGTATCATCAATAAAAAAGGCAACATTTGTAGAAAAAAAACCTTGCTGACAGGGCACCCTTCATAAGTTTCATAAGGACCTTCTTTAGCAGCAAGTTCACCAGAAGCTTTCAGAGCATGATAGTAAATAGTTTCAAAATATCCTTATTCAAGCTGCTGAGCCTGAAAAGAGATTCCATTTGTTACATATCAGCTAAGTCTGAGAAAGGAGCAGTGCGACAATGAGCAGGGAAAAAGTACCTCGGTGAATCAAATGGCATACCAAGTAATATGAAAGTATCGCCAAGCCTTGAACACCTATGCCAATTGGCTCGTGCGTATATTTGATCTCTTTGCGGTTTCAACAGGGTAATAATTAATATCAATTATTTTGTTGAGATTGTATGTGACAGTTGAAGTAACACAGTAATAAAATCAACAATCTATCGAACATTCAACGACATAGGCGAATTGAGGATCTAAAATAAGTAGGATCTGAGAAAACCTCACCAACTTGTCAAAGTCAAAATATCTATTTTTCCAACCACTTGCTACCCACAAGCTTAGATGGATGGGACTCTATAGGGACACCACACAATGAAGTTTATCATAAGGTGTGTAAGAATACAACCATCATGATTGAATTGAGACAAAGCAACGACAAGATATACCTTTTCCCTTACAAAACGTGGTAAAGCAATAGATGCTAGGTTGCGGACAACAGTTTTTGATTGGACTTGTGAACTCAATTATCTCAGTGCACAAGTTTGAAGATTTGATTGTGCCCAGATTCTGCTGGTTACTTTTCCTATTGCATGTATCACGCACACAATTAAGATGTTAGAAACATCCTTGGAACCCGATCATTACAGTAGCAAAAATTGGAGAAGGAATCATGAGTCCATAAGCAAGTACTCATATTTGTTTTGCTACCACATGTACCTTGTAAAGCATATATGGTGTATCGGTTTCTATCTGTGCCTTCAAAATGTCAAACCAGAGGGTGCGTCTTTGGAACAACTTTCTTTGCCTTGCCCTGAAACAGAAAGCTAGGTTCTTGAAGTCATTACCATTTCAATAGATTTCATATCTAAAATACAATTTCCAGACAACTTCTCTCTCATATTTCTTGTACAAATTCTCAAACTCATCGCCCCAGCAATCAGCCAAACCTGGAGCTTCATTAGGACAAAACAATGACCATTCTTCATTAATTTGGACTCTTTGCATGAATAGATCAGGAACCCAGAGCGCATAGAATGAAATACCAAACCAACTCTTGCTCAAACCAACTCATCATTCAGACACCATTTAGTTTGTAAAATCATAGTTATTAATTAAATGAAATACCAAACCAGCTCATCACTACAGTATTTTTTTGGGGTATTTTTGGAACAGTGCATTATGCAGTTTTCACAAATGGGGATGCACGCTCACATGGGAACCAAAACATTCCCTCATGGGCATGTAGACTGTGCCTTTAGATCAAATTGAATGAGGTGCATCATACATCCCATCACGTCAATTTGGCAACTCTGATCAAGTATTGGTCCTATTGGAAACTTTTAGAGCCTATATAATCTTCAAGGAATGAATGATATATACCTAAACTTATATCCAAAAATAATAATAGTACCAAAAATCTGTTACATGCATTTTCAAAACTTGACTACAATGCTTCATGCTGTACCCTTGAATATCCTTGAGTATTAAAAGTGTGAGAATTGTTCCAATGTTCTAAAGTGCTCTTATGATGATGAAAGAAGAATGTCACACCTAGCATTTCTTGGCAATCTTAACTCAAAAAATATTGGCAGAAGGAATTATACTACATTAGTTGAACAAATCAAAGTATAGTAAGAAAATGTTGCAACAAAGAGAACAATCTATTTCACAAAGATGCCACGAAAATTTCTGAAGAAAATGGCAAAACAAGATCAATGTAATGCAATTAGCTTCCATCAAGAAACAACAGGGATATGAAAATTGTGTTAATAGTAATCAATGAAGCATGCAAGATGACAAGATTACAATATCATACCTTCATTGGAGCAACATTATACGTGGACACACGAGAATTGGAGCTGAATCTGCGATTTTCAAGATATAAAATGCAAGAGCACTTTCACCTGGTTTAACCCTCACCTACAAATGGAATAGATCCAGAATAAATATACAAAAGAAAGGGCTTAAAAATTGTACGTAAGTTCCAAAGGATTACCTCTCTCTGAGTAGGGATGAACTTCCATGGCATTCCATCAGCAACATCAGCATTAAATTGCACAATTATCTCTCTGCAAACAAAATGAACAGCCTTGATCTCAAAAAGGAAGCAAATGAAGTCCCAGCACAAAAACTGAAGTACTACTAAACTTTGTGCATAAGATTACCGCGGGCAAAATACAAAAGGGCATGCAATTTTGCTATTTCATATATGAGAATACCAGGATACTGTGGGCAATAATACCAGGATACTGTGGGCAATTAGTTGAAATCACATAAACATGAACAATAAATGATCCATGTCAGGTTAACTGTTTTGCTCAAGTTCTACAACAATTAGCTTGGGACTACAGCTCAATTTTACTCTAGGCATGCAATGGTTGTCAAGGCTGTACCAAGTAAACCTTTAACACAGAATGTTCCAAATATCTTTCGCCAGATCTAGCATCACATGCAGTGTCATATAAGCTTAGTATTTGAAAAGAAGGTACTCGCTATCATAAACATTGGTAAGCAGACACTGAGGAAAGAAATTCACAAGGATATGTTAGGGACAAGTAAAAGAAATGTAATTTACGCAGCTGGAAACTGTTTCAGTGGATGGTAGTTCAGTACCTCAGTGTGTAGGGTGCAAACAAGATCTAAACAAAATGGAAGTAGCCAGAAACTTGGAACCCTATGTTCAGCAAGGCTCACCTTGATGTCATGGTTCCATCTCGAGCATGCCGTGAGATCTTCTCCTCCACACTCTGCAGAGAATGAAACATTGTTGCACACCACAAACACAATAGTCCAAGTTCAAGCCCACCTCATGAATCAGAACGTTATACTACATGTCAATTTATCGCAACCTTCAACTATATATCTATTGATGGTTACCAATAAGGACTCTGCTCCATAAGACCATAACAAATTTTTAATCCCAGTCATTTTCTAATTAGATCCATCGTCGAACCTGAAATAATTTGATGCCATTTCCATCACATTTAGGGAACACCCTCCTAACTCCGGTTATTGTACATGCACAAATTTCAGCATAGACAATTATAGATGAATGATGATATAATATAGAGCGTGAGAGAGAGGAGGTCTCATTTCTATACAGTACAACCTTCTAAAGTAGACAACTACAACACGATAATCTGCGTGGCATCCCTACTAAGGACTCTTATCAGCTTAAATACATTCCCTTGCAAACCCCATGAAAGAGAAACGATAATTATGAACTCCGCATAGCCTCAGAATCGCAACAATTTTCACACAAAACATAGCAAAGATGATTAAGCGAGCCCAGCTACTGCACACATCATGTATGTGGAGGCCTTGGCAACATAGAGTTGGCCAGATCTTCATTCAACTTTACAGGAAGGGGTGGCATCTGCTTCATTATTTCAGGAACATCACTTATCCTGCTGTAGAAAAAGAATAAAAAAAAAGAATCAAGTTGTTACATTATTGCAGTTTCACTGGATAAGAACATATCTCAAAAACGGCAACAGCTACTTATTAACAAATAACATATAGTATCTTAAGATGATAGAAGAAAGTGTTTTGTTCTTTAAAATGATTTAACTGAAAGTGAACTTGACATAACAAGGAGGAAAAGAAGCGCATATCATATCCTAAAAGGAAAAAATATTCGATGTTGAAAGAACACATATATTCCTAACCAACAGCACAGTAGCACATTGATATGCTATGCAATCTGTAAAATCTGCAGTATGGATGCATTTGCTTTTATCTTGTATTTGGTGATAAGCACCCCAAGTTCTACATGCATGCCCGAATGCATTTGAGCAGTATTTAGGAAATTCATTCGCATTCATGTTTCTTGAAGCTCTTAGAAGAAGCTAAGTGGAGAAACATACTCTTTCAGATGCAAGTATATTATCCCTAGTTTGGCATAAAAGAGAGAAGTTCTCTGCACTGCAAAAGATGCAAGATAATAGAATATTACTAACATGACAAATATCAAACAAACATGACAGGTCTAATTTTCTCTTATATCAGTATGAAATTAAAACAAGCCTACAAGTTTCATATGAAACAAACATATATTTCAAATAGGCACTCCTTTTGCCAATGTAAGATTATAAACATCCTGAAATGGATATTGCTTTATTGATAAAATACAAACTTCTACACTTCCCAAGGAAATTTCATAGAGGAAATTTCATAGAGGTTTTTCTTAGACATGTTCTATTACCATTACTAATTCACAACTTAAGGCACAGGTAAAACATCGTAACTTCGCTGGCCCTGCAATCCGCAGCCAATAGATCACAAAAGGCATAGTATTATTCATATGAAATTATTATGTCAGAGCTGAATGCTGGAAATTTAACATAGGAGATAGGAAGTACCTGCATGTTTGAAATATTTGCATAGATTTGATTTAAGATCTATGCATTGTGTTCTAGTTGTTGTCCAGTTGGGCCTCCAATTGCTGCAATGACATAAGAAAGCACAAATGACCAAGTTTCATAATCCAAAGTTCAAAATATCAACATAGTGATAACATGTTTTATTAAGGAAGATATATTTAAAGTTACAATTTTCTACTTTCTACCCTATTTAAAGTAAACACATTCTATCCCTGATCACAAACAATACAGACAACATAATATTGTACGGCAGAAACATTTGCAAGAATCATGATCCTATCCTATTTACAATTCGTAATGTAAGATTATCAGTAAACAAAACAACAGAGAAATAAAAAAAACACTCCTAGACAAATTTACATATATAACCACGGTAAATCAACTCTTAAATCAACTCCTACGCGTGGGCCTCCTCCGCAGTCCCGCTCTCCTCTCTCTGATCTCCCCCCACTCGCGAAATTTCCGCCCGATCCGCTCCACCCTCGCTCCTCCTCCGCCTCCGTCTCCCCCGCTCCTCCTCCTCCCCCGCTCAGCCGCCGCCTCCTCCTCCCCCCACCCCTCCGCCTCCGTATTTATAACCACACATGACATTTGTCCAAAAAGTAAACTTTGAGAAGTGGTTGTTGAGTTTTCTAAAAGTTCTGGAACTAAGCAATGCACATCTCCTCATCAGATGACCATTCACGCAAATTAATTTTTATCGGTTATTTTACAAACTTACAGCTGGTCACCATCCATCTAAACTATTTTTAAAAAGGACAAGCATGATTTATGTTTCTGTTGATAACATCAGAGACCAAAGTGGTGAAACTCTAATTAAATGTCATTTTTCTGCAAGTGCTTACCATTGTTAGTTATGGGGAATATCCATTGGCAGTGCAGAGGTATTGGACAACCAATAAGGCAATCTTCCATCAGTTTCGTTCCCCTGGAATAAGAACAAAAAAGAAAATTACAAACAATTTAACTTTTCCACAAATGAAATGTCACGCGCAAACAGAAAAATATATGGGCTTCAAATGATTTTACCTTGAGAACATCATTTATGGCGTCAATTACATGATCAAAAATAGTTGTCGTCTCTGATTCAAAAGCACGCCAGTGTAAAAGGCATTTATAGATGATGCATGCAGCAACTGGTTTGCCAGCCTTGAACCCTAAATTTTCCTTTACGCACCTTAATAAGATTTCATGGTTTTTCTGCATAAACAATCCCATCATTAAGATACCTCAGAAATAAATACCAAACATGGGCATTTTCACTGCTCTTCAAACTAGAAATCCAATGCCTAATTGTCAACCTCAAGATATAAAGGAAGATTATAGCAACTCATGCACAATGATAATGGAACTTAATGCAACCAAGGAATGAGTTGTAACACCAGGTATAAGTGAAGAACAAAACAGCTCGTGTTGCACAAGTTATGGAAAGACGCTAGCTTGATTGCAATCGATGAGGCTACAGATTTGCACACAAACTATACTGAACTTTAAATGGAATTTTATGCTTGATAAAATACTGACCACGACACTTCTTTCTTTTCTTTTTTCCCTTCTTTTATTTGTACTATTTTCTTTTTGCTTTTCTTTTGCACCAAAAGTCAGCAGATATATCAAGATCTCACAAGATATCCAATTGTTGTAGGGGTGGCCCCCACCTAAACCTAGCAGGCCTGTTAGAAGGATATAGGGCCCAAAATGGGACATATGTAATGGCTTAAATACCCCTGACAGGGAGGTACCGATGTAAGGGCACAATTGTAAAAGCACAGCCCATATGAATATATATACAAGGGAAGGCTAGGGGAGGAGAGAGGCACTTTCTCCCAACTCTCCACTACCACATCTCTCTGTTTGGTCTGTAACCACAACAGTTGACGCCGTCCGTGGGGAGGACAGGAGAAGCCTGAAATCCGAAGAAGGATGGCACCGAAAAAGCCGTTGACGGCGCGAAGGGAAAGAAAGCGGTGGGTCGGGCGTCGCGTGGGTACGAGGCCGGCATCATCGGTGCGTGGGCGCGGTGGTCGCGGACATCGACACTCGCATCTGCGACGACCAACCCCGCCATCGCGCTGCGACGGCCGACCCGCCCTTCGCGCTGCGGCGGCGACCGCCCGCCCGCGCGCGGCGGCGACCAACCCCGCCACCCTCGCCGCCGCGCTCACCGTAGCGCGGACCGGGCGGTTGGAGATAGCCACAACGGAGCGACCGACGGCTCGGGAGCTTGCGGCGATCGTACCGCGCCGACCCGCCCGCTGGCACGCCGTTGGCCCGCCCGCACCGGCGGTGGAAAGCGCCCTGCTGGTGGCCTCGGCGCGTTCGGCGGGAGCTGGGGATCTTCGCGCTGTCCGAGACATGCAAGAGGCTCGAGCGGCAGCCGCGCCGATGGTCGCCGCGGAAAGAAGCGCGGCAACCGCGACGCCCCACATCCGGCCGCGTGCGCTGCGGCGCGTCGATCGAGTCCCCTTTGGCAGGACTACAGCAGCGGCGTGGCAAGACTTCAAATTCCCGGTGTCATCGAGCCAAACAAAGCGTCACGGACCCCGCGAGTTCGTGCGGCGTGTCTGAAACCGCAATCGAGGCGCGGGTGGAGACGACACCACAAAGGCGAAGGACTCCCCTCGCGTTGCAAGGAGTGGCGCTTTCTGGTTTTTACCATAGAGTCAAACTCCATCTGGCGTGGGAGCGGATCCGCGACCGCCTTCACAACAACTTTCAAGGAAACTATGTTGGCGGGTCGGCGCGACCAGCTCTTCGCCGTAGCGAAACCCTGAGAAGCTCGGGACTTCTTCAAGCGCTTTGTGAAGATCTGTTTGTCAAGTCAAAGACGTTAACGAAACCACCGTTGTCAATGCAGCCATACAAGGCCTTCGCCGGGGCGATGGCGAGTACAACGCACGGAAGCCAATCAAGGCGATGTGACGAAGCTCTTCGACAAAATGGAGGAATACGCTAGGGCGGAAGAGGGCGCACGCGAAGACAAGGTGGCGACTCGACACCAACCAGGCGGTGGCTCGGCGAAACCGAAGATCCGCGAAGGACGGTTCTTCGAAGGGAAAACGCTAGCAGGAGTCGTCCAAGGACACGCCCGAGCGCAAGGACGCCCCGCACAAGGAGCCGTCCGATAGGCCCAAGCGCGGCCAGCAGAAGTCGCGGCGAGGCCGGTATGTCCTCGACATCGAATGCGGCTCCGAAGAAAACGCTTCCGCTGGTCGTGGCGGTCGGGGGCGCTGAGGCCGGGGACGCAGCCGTGGCCGGGGCCGCGAGGATAAAGGCCGTGGAGATTACGAGGACCAGCACCATGGGCTGTGGTGCGAAGTCCACGGTCGCGGCACCCACGACACGCGCGCGTGCACCTCCATCGCGACGCTCCGCCAAAGCGTCGCCAGGGATAGGAACCCGGAGGCACGCCCGCCTATGGTGGCCCACGTCCAGCACCCATACGAAGCCCCCATGCACATCCAGGCACAAGGGGCGCGCCCCATTAGGGCCTCTGCGGTCGAGCCCATGTGCGGCGGCCCGGGAGGGCCTCCTACAACTGAGAGCTCGGAGGCAGCCCACCACAGGGTTATCAATGTCATCTCCGGAGGCTCCTCGCTGGAGTTCGCCTCGGCACGGCAGCGGAAGGCCTACGTCCGGAGGCTACACCATGCAGCGGCGTACCCAGCGCAGACACCGTCGGACTGGGCACAGCACGAGGTCACGTTCACACCCGCCGATGCCCAAGGTGTGGAACTTCCTCACCAGGACCCCCTGGCCCGTAGGAGCGCGCACACCATGCACGACGCCGCGTGAGCACAGTGGTTGCCGAAGGTCGTCGCGGCGTCGCGCGCAATGTTGGCGGCATCTCCGATCCAGCGAAGGGTCCGAGACAGCTCCTCCGGGCCAAAGGCGCGGTCCGGCACTTTAGCCACAAGCCCTTGGAGATGGCTTTCCAGCGCTTGCATGGCATCCCATGCAATGACCGAAGCTTCGCCAAGCGTCCGGTCACGCTCCGCTAGAGTTAAGGCAAGCTCGCCTTTTTCCTTCTCCAGCGAGGCGACCTGTTGCAGAAGGTCGTCCCGCTCCGCCGCAAACCCCTGCCGCGCCGCCTCCGCGGTCGACTCCCGCGCCGACACGGCAAGTCCCTCGGCGTGGGCCTTCACCTCAGCGCACTCCGCTTCCAGCTGGCGGATGCGGGCATCCTGGGCAGAGCGGGCCCCCGAGGCTTCGCGTAGCTCCTCCTCGGCGACCCGCAGCCTATCCTCAAGCGCCCTTTGGGCACGAACATAGGCCGCTTCCAAGGCCTGCCCCAGCACAAGTGTCTGCAGAACAGAAAGGCTTAGCAAGCCCAGCATGGCCAGGCGTTGTCATATAAGTGCTTACCCTCACCCCCGACACCTCTAAGGCGTCCCCGAGACGCCCCACCCTGTAGGTCTGCAGCGTTTGCTGGCCGACACTGGCAGCCGCGTCATCTAATATCCCGCGCCACGCCCTCAGCGTCTCCGGCGGAGGCACGAAGTCCGCTAGGCTCGGGCGCACGGTGATCGCCCCGACGGCACGGGGACCCCCATGTTCCGCCAAGGGCTCCTCCGGAATAAGCGACGCTGCAGGTGAGTACCGCAAGGCACAACGAAGAATACACCAGGGCAAACTAAGCCACCTTACCTTCAGTAGCGGAAGGAGGGCTTCGGGGGCCCGCCCCCTAGTCCCAGGCGGGGTAGCGGTGGTGCAAGTCCCTGCGGAGGGCGTGGCCACCCCTACAACAGAAGCCTCTGCGTTCGGGGTCGGCGCTGACCGTTCCTGCACGGCGGACGGTGTGGCCTGAGGGGCGCAGGGACTTTGGCATACGCATCAGAGTCCCACAAGCTCCCGATGCCCGTCGCCACGGAGAATCCCCTCGACGTCCGGTGGAGCTCCGGCCGCAAACACGGCCGCTTAGCCGGAGCAAGTGGCGACGACACCGCCCCAGTAGCCGCTGCCGGAGAGGCCCCCACGGCTACAGCACCCGTGGGCGAAGACCCCACTGTGGCAACCTTTGCGGAGGGCACCTCGGTTTCGGCCCGGGCTGTCGGCGAAGACCCAACTCCGTGCGCCCCCGCGGAGGGCGTCTCCGGCATCATAGCGGCCACGGCCAAAGGCTCCACCTCAGCACCGCCGGTCAGCATGGGTCCTGTCCAGACGACCGCGCGGCGGCGAGACTTCCCTCTCCGTTGCCGCGCGAGCCCGCCGTCGTGGCACCCGAAGACCCTTCGCCCCCGGCGTCCGCGCCATCCAAGCCCGAGTCGGCGTACCTCGCCGAATCTGACTCCGCGTCTGCCGCGCCATCAGGAACACTAGCGCGGCGATGGCGGTGCTATGCCTGCTGCACGGCGAGCGCTCGCCTCGGGCCCTCTTGCGAGACGGCGCTTTCGTCCTCGTTGCGCCGTCGTCTTGGTGTTGCGAGGGCGGATCAGCACGGTCCGGCACGGCAAGGCCCAAGGCCTCGCACACGCGGTTTATCCGCCCCAGCCCCGCCTCAGTAGTAGCGGACGCGCGCTGCTCGTGCTCCTTGCCGGTATACGGCTCGAGGAATACGCGCGCGGCCCGCTCCGCGTCCTCCAAGCGAATCTCTACAGCAAAGCAGGACACAAGATTAACATGTAATGCACTCCGCGTGAACAAAGGGGGGATACGGTCGAGGCTTACGAGGACCGAAGGGTGCCGACAGTCAGCAGACCCATGGCAGAACATTATCGTCTCGACGCTTCTTGGCGGCGAGGCGCCAGTCACGGGCATGCGGCGCCACGCCGTACATCGCGTGCTCTTCTGCAAGGTCGCGCATGTTAAAGCGGGCGGCCACGCCCGCAAGCCATCGGGCCCTCCGCTTGTCCTCGTCGTCGAGCGTCCGTCCGGGCGAGGTCTTGAACGTGATCGGTCGGCCCGTGCATTCGAGGTCGCTCCCGCTCGCCACACGGTGGTAGAACCACCGTTTCATCCAGTGAGACTCCCACTTCCCGCGAGTGGAATTCGTGGGGAAGAGCTTGCTGCAAGATGGCCGAAGAATAAAGGTGACGCTGCCGAAGTTCGACAGCGTCCCGTCCTTCCGCTCCTTGGGCTGGAACCGTGCCTCGTGCAGGTAGGAAAACAACGAAGCACTGGGCCAGCACGCTCCCGAGCGCAAGGCCCAGCTATACACGGCGAGCCGGGCCACGGCATTCGGAGTCAGTTGTGCCAGCTCCAGCCCGAAGGTCCGCAACACGTCGCCCACGATCGCCGCCGGGATGCGGAGCCCCGCGTCAAAAAAGGCGACGAACACAAGCGCCTCCGACTCCTCAGGGCGCGTTTCTGTCTCATCGGCGGCGGGCAATCGTACCGCCTGGCGCTCAGACAACTTTCCCGTGCGCAGCAGCGCTTGGATGGTCTTCTCGGTCACAAGCGAGGGGACCAACTCGCCGGAAAACGAGCCTCCCTTCTCCGCCGCCAGCCACCACTTGTCCGCCGCCGCCGGGTCGCGTTCGCTGAGCGAGTATTTCACCTCTACCGGTGAAGACCGCTGGCGAATGCCGCAAGCACCAACCGCCTGGCCACGCTTGTCACCGGATGCCATCGCTTCTCACAGAAGGAAGAATACAGTGGTGAGAATACCACGGGAGTGTAGAAGGCGATGCAAGCAAGAAAGGGGCGTACAACTGCGGGGGCGCGGTAACGGGGGCTATTTCAAGCCACCTCGCCCCGAAAGCGGCAGCCGAAGCGTCGCGACGGTCCGCGTGCCGGACGCGACCGCACTCGTACAGAGGTCCGTCCCACACAATTTCCCATAACCAAGGACGAAGCGTCGTGACGGTACGCACCAGACGCGGACACACCAGTGAGGACCGTCAGGGCACGACGCTCCAGTGGCCTCCCGACGCGTGGCAACCCCCGCACAAAATAGCTGGGGCACACGACCCGACGCGCATCTCTAAGAAGGAGCCTCCGCCCCAGCAGGAATACCCCCGATCTTTGGCCCGACCTACGCACGCAGTAGGGTAGCTTCCGGTGCTCGGGCCAGGACCGCACCCAGAAGATGGCCCCTTCACACAAAGGCCAGATAGCGGGTCACAGCCTTGCCCGAGGGGTCGAAGCCCGTGGCAGGAATACGTTCCGTCGCGTGCCCCACCCACGGGAAGGCAGGCTGCATGACGCGATAGCCTGCCCTCTGACAGGCCAGCGTCGGCACGATTCCAGCCGCCATTAAAAACGCGCTACCAGACCGTGGGATCATAACACCTTCGAAGCATAGCAGGACAGCCGGCAGTGACGGGGCGGTGGAATATGGCTAAACGCCGCATGACGCGCCATTCCTCGTCTGCCTCGTGTCCCCCTTCCCTAGGGAAGAGGCGAGCAGCCGCGATCACGCAACCGCTCACATCCCACGCGCACGATTCGAGCGCGCGTGCCCCACACGCCGAGCGAGTCGCGCGGTATGACAACCTAGCCGGCAAGCCGTGGGCGGCGCGATTCGAGGAACCATTACAGCGCATTACGGATCGTGAGGTTGCAATCACCGCAGCGCAGCGGTGTCCGTGTGCGGTTTCAACTCGAACTACACCGTTGAGCCTCTACGCGGCGAGCTCCGATCCGGCCGGCCCGATGATCGCGCGCGTCTACCCGACCAGCGCCGGCTCGCGCCACCGTTCAAAGGGTAGGGGCGGGCGCGCGCGCCTATGTTGACGAGAGCAGCTCGCGCCACCCGTCGCGAAGGTAGGGGCGGGCGCGCGCGTGCCTACCTCGACGAGCGCCGGCTCGCGCCACCCATTCGAAGGAAGGGGCGGAGCGCGCGTGCGCTACATCAACCGAGCGCCGGCTCGGCGCCACCGTGCGGCGGGTAGGGGCGGGCGCGCGCCTACCTCGACCAGCGCCGATCCGCGCCACCCGTTCGAAGGTAGGGGCGGCACGCGCGCGCCTACCTCGACTAGGCGCCGGCTCGCCGCCACCCATTCGAAGGAAGGGACGCGGCGCGCGCGCCTACGTCGACCAGGCGCCAGCTCCGCTGCCACCCGTGCGAAGGGTAGGGGACGGAGCGCGCGCGTGCCAACCTCGACCAGGCGCCAGCTCCGCTGCCACCCGTTCCAAGGGTAGGGGACGGAGCGCGCGCGCCTACCTCGACTAGGCGACAGCTCCGCTGCCACCCATTCGAAGGGAAGGGGACGGAGCGCGCGCGCGCCTACGTCGACCAGGCGCCAGCTCCGCTGCCACCCGTGCGATGGGTAGAGGATGGAGCGCGCGCGCGCCTACCTCGACGAGGCGCCAACTCCGCTGCCACCCGTTCGAAAGGTAGGGGACGGAGCGTGCGCGCCTGCCGACAAGCGCCCGGCTCGCGCCACCCGTTCGAAGGAAGGGGACGGCGCGCGCGCCTACCCGACGAGCACCAGCTCGCGCCACCCGTTCGGCGGATAGGGGATGGAGCGCTCGCGCGTCTACTTCGACTAGGCGCCAGCTCGGGACGGAGCGCTCGTGCGTCTACCTCAGCTGCCAATCCAGGCATCGGCTTCGGCTACGGCCTCAGACCCCGGGACCCGCTGCACACCAAGGCTCCGCAAGTTCGGAGAAGTTCACAGGCCGCAGGGACGGAGGGGGCCAAAGGACTCGGCAACATGCCTTCGGCCCTATGAAGCCCTTCACCATGAGAGGCTCCTATTGTAGGGGTGGCCCCCACCTAAACCCAGCAGGCCTGTTAGAAGGATATAGGGCCCAAAATGGGACATGTAATGGCTTAAATACCCCTGATAGGGAGGTACCGATGTAAGGGCACAATTGTAAAAGCACAGCCCATATGAATATATATACAAGGGAAGGCTAGGGGGAGGAGAGAGGCCATCACTTTCTCCCAACTCTCCACTACCACATCTCTCTGTTTGGTCTGTAACCACAACACCAATAATTCAGTTTCAAAATTTAAGACTGATACAAGTGTGCAAAGCCCTAGCAATACTTAAAAGCTAGTCTTTAAATAGGACCAAAGCTTTCACAAAGGATATATAGGGTTATCAAAGGAATATAAGTGAAACTCTAATGACCAAGTTGCACAATTTCAGGTTTGTGTGATGTCTTATGTGCAACTCAACAACAATTTTCTATTTGACTAACAATGATTTTTTATCAAACAGATTGGCTCAAGGGAAAGCAACGCAAACTAAGATTTTGGATCAGCAAGTAAGCAAGGTTCTAATGGATCAAAACCTAGCAAAACTCACCAAAATTTTCAATTGAAACTACGGTAAAGAACAATATTTTTGGGTGGCTTTTTCTGAATAGGAAAGAAAACAAATATAGTAGCTAAGGGTAAAATCCTATCGTGTCAACCTTGAGCTCTAATACCAGCTGCTGCGGGGAGATGGGGTGGCCTGATCGTCACGACGCAGGATTATGGATAACTAGCCCATGCAACCTAGCAATTGATGCGGCCAACCACTGTCTTTATACAGCAACATGCAGCACTCAAATTACTAAACCACGCTACTGCCTTCGTCTACTCGCTATTATGGAGCAGACACGTTCAAACAATCCCAAGGAATCACAAGAACAACAGAGTGGCAACTCAGAAATAACACCCAATCCCAATTGGTGGTGGAAATGGCTCACACACAAATAGGAACAAGTGTTCTACACCTATTTTCCAAGCATGCATGTGTTACAAGAGTGCATCCCTCCTTATATAGGCTTTGCAAGTCAGTGCTACAGTGTTTCCTACAGTAACCGGAGGCGGTGCTACAGTGCTAATTGCGTCTGCTACAGTATGTCGGTTTGCTACAGTACATAAATTCTCATGAGTACAAGAGTAATCACTAAGGAAAAGATTCACCTCTTGTTGCATTTGTTTTGCTCTAGTTCTTGTGACTGGTCCAATGGATTCAACACTTGAAGTAGATGATGTAGTGTGTTTGCTAATGATATCCTCATCAAGAAGGCACAACTAAGGGTATATCAGGGCGAGGACAACGAGTATTGTAGTAGGAAAGGAGGGACGACCTCAACAGAAGAGGTAGTGGGAGCAGGAACAAAGAGTCTTTAGAGGAAGGAACATATGGAGGTGAAAGAGATGAGGGTGACAAAAGTAAAGTCGCAGGAGGAAGCAGAGTCAGGAAAAATCAAAAAAGAAAGCGCGTCAGAAGACGCTGACTGGTGGAGGAAGACTGAGGGTAATAAGGACGAGACTCATCAAAAGTGACATTGAGATACTCATCCTACGAGTAATAGGGTCATAACAGCGATAACCCTTATGCTCAGAACTGTAGCACACTCAACTGACTGACCAATCAGCTTGGTGCGCTCGTGAGGAGAAAGAAGAACACAACAAACACAACCAAAACAACGGAGATGAATGTACTGAGGAGGCCTACTAGAAAGACGCTCAAGCGGAGTACAACCCTAAAGAGCAGATGAAGGCTGCAGATTGACAAGATAAGCAGCCGTAGAAACTGCCTTAGCCCAGAAATGAGGCGGAACATGAGATGCAAGCATCAAAGTACGAGCGGTCTCAAGTAAGTGGCGATGCTTACGTTCAGAAACACCATTCTGAGCATGAGCGCCGGGACAAGAGTACTGAGAAAAAGTACCCTGGTCAGCAAGGAAATGACGAAGGGCAGTAGATAGATACTCATCAGCAGAGTCAACACGAAGAACACGAATGGCTGAATCAAACTGAGTACGAACCATAGTGGCGAAAGACTGATAAATAGAAAGAGCCTGACTACGAGAAGTCATGAAATAGATCTAAGTATAACGAGAATAATCATCAATAAAAATGACATAGTAGCGATGAGCACCTTTTGAAACGAAGGGGGTCGGACCCCATACATCAGAATGAACAAGGTCAAAAGGCCGAAGAGACAAGAACACCACTCCAAACTAATGAAGATAGACATGAACCTCCGATGTGACCCAAACGATAATGTCACTGAACGAATGTAGTAGTAGAGGAAGCGACTAAAGCGGAGGTGGTGGAGGGAACCGACTGGCTGGTGGAGGCAACGGAAGGAAGGTGCTGCTAGTCGAGCTTCCAAAGACACTACGAGTCACGACGCCTAGGGCCAGTCCCAACCAAAGTCATGGTGCGACGATCATGAACACAACACGAGTCAAGAATCAAGAATGATACAACAACCATGATCAGTGATCTGACCAGTAGACATAAGCTGCATAGCTAGTTTGGGAACATATGACTACAGGAACAAGAAAGGATGAAGTAGAAAGAGTGCCTCGTCCTGCAACAGGAAAGGAGGTATCATTTGCAGTCATAACTGTATGAGGAAGAATGAGAGGCCTCACAAAGGTGAGGCGAGTAGAATCTGGTGTCATATGAAACGAAGTACCAGAATCCAAGGCAATGAGATACATGAGGAAGGAGGTGGTGTTGGTGAAGCACCAGAAGACTTGAGCAGCAGAATTGAATGAAGCTGAGGTAGTAGGGCATCAAAGCAGAGTGAGCATCTCCTACTGAACCTCAGTAGCGGAGCTCTGTCGTGACCCTGACTGAGAAAAGCCACCGGTGCCCTTGGGAGGGCGACTACCCCTGCGGCCCTGGTTCTTCCGCTTATAGCACTGCTGAAATGTGTGACCATCGCGATCACAAAAGGTGCAGTGAAGACCCGTAGTAGAGGCTGCTGCCACCGGTGCAGCTGGAGGCACGGGTGCAGTAGGAGCAGGTGCTGGAGAAGACGCCCGAGCAGCCAAAACAGAGGCGGGCTGCAGCTGACCCACGCTGCGAAGACGAGTCTCCTCAGTATGAATAGCGGTGAGAGCCTCTAGCATGAACGGACGCAGCTGACGAGTTAGGTGAGCATGGACAGGCTCAAACTCTGACCGAAGATGTGTCAGGAACTTGTAGAGATGGTTCGGCCGGGCTTATGCTTTGGCTTATCGTTTTTTGCTACAATAGTTAGCTTTTAAACAGTGTATTTTTTTAATACGGGGTCTACAGATAGATTGTAATAGACACTATACCGGATTTAGGTATATCGGCTAAAATCGTATATGACTATTTTCCTTTGCGTACTTATTGTCTCTCGCTAGCAGCCATAATTCAAAAACCACAAGTCAAAAGCCAAAGCCACAGCCTAAAAAAATTATTTCAGGCAGACAAGGAATGTGACTTGTAGGAGCTAGGCATGCATGCTGAATTGCTGATAGTAGTAGAGTTAGCAAAGAAAGAAAGCAAGCAAGCAAGGAGAAATGAAAAATCCAGGTGGTTCACAATTGACTAGACTTGCTAATGTTGACCACAGTCAGCTTGGTGCTAGATCTGAATTATTCGAGGCATGGCATCATCCTAAATTCCTTATAGGTGAAGGAATTCCGAGCCCCTCGTTCGCTCCGTACGCTCCCCGGCTTTGCGTCCGCGCGCTGCGTGCGTGCCCCCAACGCCCCGTGAAGCTGCGCCCCACAGGCCGTGCTTGCCTTGCCACGTTTCCTGCACGAAGACTGTGCGGCCGTGGTCGCGTGGCCACGTCCACTGACCGAAGGCATTAAGGAGATCTGACGACCGGAAGTGATTTCGGACGGCACTGTGCGCTACTGTAGCTGTCACGTTTTGTCATTAAGCGATTGTAACTTTTAACGTATGGGCAGATAAGCCAATATTTGTACTAATGCCGCTTTGGACTAGTTGGGGGTATATAACCCAAGCCTGCGTGAATGGAAAGCAAGATTTATGCCCACAAAGTATGTTCTCTAGTAGTAGCGTATCGTAGAACCCTAGATGATAGATTTTTCCCAAATTTTCTTGGATTTTATAAAACGTCATCCGGATATTTTCTTCTTAACTATTATCCAAATTTAGGATCATTGGATTAGAGATCCAATGGTCATGAATTCTCTCCCATCCCCTTGAATTCTATTCCTTCCCCCTTGAAAAAAAATCCCCTCTTTAAAAACAAGGTCCCTTGATCTCTAATCCAAAGGTCACAAATTTGGATGATAATTAGGAAGAAAACATTCAGGTGATGCCTATACACTCCCGTTTTCTTTGATTTGCTTTCTCCGATTACTTGCGTCTTTGTCTCGCTTCATATTGGGGCCTGACAGGTAGCGGCTCTCCTTGTGCGGACGGTGTGGAGGGGGATGCAGACGGCGTCGGACATGCTCAAGACTCTGTTGACTTCATTGACGCCGGCTTCGGTCTCGCATGGGCTGCGTCTGGTGTGCCCCCCTCCTTCCTTTTTCGGTTCATTTGCTCTGATAGCAACCTAGCTATTTGCTCTTCTTGATTTCTTGGCTCCCTGGGCTCTATCCTGCTGCAATCCTGTAGAGCTTCTCTTTGAATTCTTGTTGGGAGCGAAGCCATGGATGAGAGGATGCCGCCACCACCCTTCTTCCAGTATTCACCATCTGGTGTGCATTCTTCCCCTCACCACCACAATCCCATGCAGGTCATCTTCCCGACCCCCTGTTATTTTGTATTCCGTGTGATATTTCTGCAAATTTTTTGTTTTTTTATCGTATCACTGGTCCTATTGGCTTGAAATCATTCCGAGGAGTATTGAGATTTGATTCTGGTAGTGCGAGATTTGTGCTTATTTTTTTACCATCTTGGCGTGATTTGGACGTTCATCAATGCTGTCCCGCTGATATAGTGATCTGACGAGTTGGGGAATTTGGGGATTCCAGTCTGTTTTGTTGACTGTTAGGAATAAGTGAGCATTATCTCTTTGATTGGACGCTGATGATGTCAAATTCATGTGCAAAGTGATCATTGTTTTAACTCGATCGTAAACTCTCTGTTATTCAACTTGTTGTACAGATCATTTTATAGTCCTGCTTTGTGATATTCTTGTTGTTTCGAATGCTTGGAGTGGCTGATTCCGGCCAGATCTGGAGTGGTCGAGGCAGGCAGCTTCTCTACCGGTGACTGGTGTTGGAGCTGGAGGCAGTCACGCGCGCTTCGCTGCGCCGTCAAACCCATCTATTGTGGAAACGATCCAAACCCGTCGACCGTGAAAACGATCCAAAACGACATCGAACGGTATTGGAAGGTAGAGCCGTTTATGGATGGGAATTCCATCAGAGTTGCTTCGTGCAGCTTCACCATCAACCAAAGTAGCTCCAAAACGTTGTTATATTTTAGAAGTAGCGATATGCACGATAGATGTGTAGTAGTCTTATGCAACAACGAAGGTCGAATACCAAAGGAAGATGGGAAACCGAGGACAATCGCACGGCAAATCTGTATGCACTAACTTTCAAACATACATACTTTCAGTACCTTGTCGCTCACTTACACAGGATGTCTCCACACCCGGATAAAATGAGAAGGGCTGAGAGGATGGCTGGGCTAACAAGAACAAGAATGATTTTTTACCCGGAGCTAGTATCTAAATATAATAATTTCGTGGGCAGAACCAGTTGTTTCTAATATAATCTGTCAGTAAAACCCTTACATAGGCCACAGAAGCTAGTTGGCAGCATGGGTAGAAATTTGCTAACCTGAAACGCAATATCCACACACGTGCACACTCGTGCGCGAATACGTACGTACATACAGACGTATTACATACGTACATACATACATACATACATACATACATATTGAAAGTACCAGAAGATATATTTTAGCATGCTAGCAATTATATAAGCACTATGTCTTAACTATGGGTGTACATGCTATATAAAAGAGATGACAAGCCAGTTAGGACATGTAAAACCAATAATCAGAAGGTCGTATGGATTTGCACGACCTCTGTTTGCATTCCCGTCCACCCCTCCAGATCCATTGGCTGACCGTTCATAGGGTGTCCAGCTAGTCTTAATGGGCTAGCATGATCAATTCTCAGGTTCAGCAAAATTTGGGTTAGGTGGTAAAGAAGATGGCCGCAAATTTTCTGCATCGAAGAAAACAAACCATATGAGATTCAAGTATGTACCATCTGAAATACTATTGTATATAAATGAGATAAATTCTATTTATTCCACTCTAAATCTGGGAGGAAACAACCAGGCAAGATTTTTCAACATATCTAAAACGCTAAAACCGGGAACTGCAGCAAGAAGCTAGAATTTAGAAATCACCCCACTCAATTGTATAATGCCTTACATAGTTACATTAAGATACAAAAGTAAAAAAAATGAAGCATGCCAACTAAATGATATAATTGAAGAGCTGTACAATGTTCATATTCTCATTTCTCAATGGATTAACTTCTATGTTTTTTAAACACTATAGCTGGTGGTACACTTATATGTTTACATGAATGGCATCCATTAGGTGTTTGGAAGTAATTTACGGTGGCAAAATCATAAATGTGTAGGACAAATGAGTGAACAGATATCCTTGGTGTGTATTAAATTGGTAATAGGGTTTGTGACATATGAGTGGATAAGACAATCTAACAAATATCCTTATGATAACTTTTCCTATTGAAAAAGGAAGGACAAAATTGTCAAAGAAGAATAGTAGTTTCTTCTTACGAATAGTAGGAATACCTAAAAATAGCAATAGGGTGAATGCACCTCTCCGATAGGCAACTCGTAAGGTTATTAAGTCGGTAAGTCAAGTCGAGACGTTAAGGGATCGACTTGCCGACTAGTCAACTAGTCGTCGACTACTTGTCGACTTGCATTCGGGACAGAACTATAGATTTTTGCTACAATTTGTTTCATTAAAAAAATACACCAAGCAACAAGGATAAAAAATGCAATTCATCATTTCATCACAACAAAAGAAACAGTGAAAGGCAGGTAATACATACCTCCTTGGCAGTTGGCATTAAGCAGAGAATGTAATAGAATGCTGTAGAGAGGATTCATGTTCCATTCCATAAGGATTCATGTAGAAATTTAGTAATAAAAGATGGAATGATCTCCAATTCTCCACCTTGAGTGCATCAGCCTCAGCAGTTAGCAAGGCGTTTGATAGCCTTCAAGTTCACCCATGTACCAAAACCGGTAGTAATGTTATATAGCATTGAAAGGATCTTTTCAAACTGGAATGAAAAGTATGAATTCACTTACAAGTTGTTGGTGTTGAAGATCTTGAATTTCTCAATTGATTTGAACTCATTGACCTATGTTTTAGAAAATTGTAGAATCAGTCTTAGAAAGATGTACAATAACCTTTGCCTAATTTGCTGTGATAAGTGATAACTAATTATTATCATTTCATGCACTAGCTCATAACTTACATGTGCATGACAGCGATGAACTTGTGATTTCTCCGAAAGCTGGAAAAAAAGAATAGCAAAAATTGTTGTCAATAAAGCAGTAACCAGGTATTACAGTAACAACAACCTTGTAAACTTCCTAAAAAATGCAAATTTACACATGCAAAAATACAAGTTAACTCTACATTGCTGTTGTGTACTGTATGGCTTTGCCCATGCATCTCAAGTGTAGAGTCTATACCAATCAAATGTAAATACAGAGCAATGCAATTGTTGTCATGCTGTGTCAGAGAGAGAGAGAGAGAGAGATTTCAATCACAGACCAAGAAATTCTTAAGAAAACCTAGAGGAGAGGTTACACGAATAATCACAATCACATATGAACTAAGCAGCTTTGCACTGTATCTAGAGGTTATATTATGGGAAATTATCCCAAAGACCCAAAGTAATGGGGCTCAGTCACTCCAGTCTGTCCAAATAAACGTAAGCTAAGCTACCATTGCAATTGATGTCGCATGCAAACTCAACTGTCCAACCATATTTAGACATTCATAGAGCAAACTAGCAATGTAAATAAATTGTTAAGTGTGACCGAGCATTTGAGCAAATCTCGTAGAGGAGCCAGAGGACAAGTATGGTAAGTTTAACACAGCCATATAGAAACTTGATGTCAAATAGTCCAATACAATACTTGAAGTTCTTCGAGTCTGACATAAGAAAAGCTTAATTGTAACTTGTAAGACAACATATAGTTCAGTGGTTGGATTGGATTCATGAACTGAGTAGCCAACTAGCCATGCCCATGAGAGATCAGAAGAGGCCCTAGACCTAGAGGTTGGATTCATGAGGCAGAGACGATCAGAACTCAGAAGAGGTAGAGCACACAAGAGGCTAGAGGGAAGAGTACCTGGTGGCTAGTGCTAGATGAATCCGGCTAGGGGTGGGGGCGACGGCGGCCCCGCCGAGGTGAACCCAGTTGGGGTTGACGGCGGCAAGGAGTACCCAGCTAGGGGCGACGCCGGTGAGGACTGGTATTCAGCTGGTGGTTGTAGGATAGGATATGGCAACAGAGGGGGCGTGAATGGTGCCTTTTAAAATTTGCCCCCTAAAGTATCCACTCAAGAATTTTCTTCTCACCAATAGCTATAAGAGCTATGATGAGAATGATTCATGCTCACTGGCATCCAGAGAGAAAACACTCAGAAAAGAAGAGACAAGAGATGCAAGAAAAACAACTGAAGCTGGCAGCAGTACAGACTGCAAGGGGCCGGTCAGACCGCAGTGTTCAGGCCGGTCAGACCGCTCCTAAGCCGCCAGTCTGACCGCCCTTCTGCCACCGGTCTGACCGCCCCTATACCTCCGGTCTGACCGCCCATACAACATCGGTCTGACTGCCATGAGTGGGCCGGTCTGATCGCCAGCCACCGACCGGTCTGACTAGGGAAAACCCTAGCGGTCTGACCGATGGCCTGTAAACAGAGCAGGCGGCTGCGACTGAAACTCTGCACTGCACAGTATTTACTGAAAATGCAGTTCACAGAGAAATTGTCTAACGTTGTGCAGCCCTTCTTGGATCAAATGAACTGCACTACACTCTAAACAGCAAGGAGACCACAAGAATCAAAAGACTTTATCAACAGAGCAAGGAATCAAGATTTTAGCTAGAATCTGAATAATAGCCTGAGATATGAGACCAAAAGCTGAATGTCTAGACATTCTCATGTCTGTTGTCCATAAACCTTTGCATTTTAGCTAGAGAAGGTCTCACAACTAGAAATCATAGCCCTAGAGCAAACATTCTACTAGAAAATCAAAAGGCCATGGTTGCCCTAACATCAAACCCTAGAAGGACAAGAACAGAGGAAATTGAGCGAAGCACAGAAATCATTGAATCCTCCATTTGCTCTCAGGGATGTACTGGCCAAAGGGCCTGGAGGTTATATCCCACCATAGAGAGCAAAGAAATACTACTACACAAGCAAGAGTTCAGCTCAAACTCAAAAGAGCAGAAGAGAACAGAAAATCAACAGAGAGGCAAATACTCAGATCATCTCCATCTCAATATTTCTCAAATGGATTCATTACCATGAATGATTACACGAGGTTTACAACTACTCAATACGTCCCCATACGCAGTTGAGATGAAATGCTACCCTCTCACTACATGCTTGAGAGAGAAACACACACACACAGAGAGAGAAGCTCACTCCACTCAGCTACTTCTGCCTCTTGCATTTCTTAAGCTCTCCACAACCAGCTGCCCCTTTTTAACTCCATGCACACAGCCACTAGGAGAAATTCAAGAAGAGGCAGCCCAAACCCACTCCATGCCTCACACACAATTGAGGAAAAAAGTCAACACACATAGAAATGGAGGGAAACCAGCTTCTCCACTCCAAACTTGAGTCAATTCTCCAAATTTCCCTCAAGCACCTTCCCGGAAGCTTCCCGCAACTGGCACCTTGACCGTCTGGACCTCGACTCCTCCCTGAGTCTAGTCCTGGTCCGCTCCGCTGCACACGACCACACCCGGCATCCTGACCGTCTGGACCTCAACTCCTCCATGAGTCTAGTCCCAGTCCACCTCGCCGCTGCCCGTCGTGTCCACCTGACTCCGACCGAGACCTCCGACTCCACCTTAGTCTAATGCTGGTCTGTTCCGTCGCACATGACCGCAACCAACGTCCAACCGTCTGGACCTCCGACTCCTCCCTAAGCCTAGTCCCAGTCTGCTCGTCGTTGCCCATCGTGTCCATCACTGGTAGCTACAGCTCCGGTTCCTCGTCTCCCGACACGCAACCACCTCAACAGTCTCGATCATCTTCGGCATCACCGACCGTCTCCCGGTCCTCCTCGTCTCACCATGACCTACCTCCAAAGTCCTGCAGTCACACAGACAAGCAAACCGTCACATAGCACCGCACAAAACAGCATAATCAACATTAGCATAAGTAAAAGCTACTCAACCCTGGAATACCCAAAATAAACTCAAACTCTCTAACACAAGCGTCAATTACTCATCACAAACATGAGGATACCTCCACATGGTCTCTCAGTGGTGACGCATGAGGACTGATGGAGCGGCTAGCGGCATCGATCCAGGTCACTGAATGCAATGGTGACTGCAAGGATGGGGGTTCCGTCGGGGCCGCTAGAGACAGCGAGGATCCAACTGTGGGCAATGGTGGGTATTGGGATTCGCCTGGGTGCTGCGCTGCTGTCTCCACAAGTTTGTGTCTCCGTGACTCTGTGCTGCATCGCCCGAGAGTACTGATATCCCACACCAAAGCCCAAGCGACATCCCATGCCAAGCGCGCGCAATATACCAGGGAGTGTAGCCATTGAGGCTAATGAACTCGTAGGCGCTGTCCACGACGACGCGGTAGATACCCTCTAGGGCCTCCCTGTCGAAGCACCGATGGCTCTCTCGCAGCGACTTGAGCACCGACATCCTGCCCAAGCTGATGCTCAACCAGATCGCCATCGAGCTGTCCCCATGCTCCCCTACCATGTACACCTGCACCGGCATTAATCCACCAATGGAATTAATAATACGCTAACACCCCTACACTACACAGGGACACACAGTGCGTCTGACACCCTTCCCATAGCCAACAGACAAGCACATGCTCGCACGAGGAGGCCCCACGTGTCATGAGATAGGAGGTTCTCCACTCCACACCGAGAAAAGAGAGAGAGAGAGAGAGAAGTAGCTATTTATAAATCCAGGGAAACCTCTTACCAGTTACCACTTACCACTAAGGTGTTGGAAAAGCTGACTTGACTATACAGTCTAGAGGAGAAAAATGGGAAAAAAGGAACCATAAAGCAATGTGCCTACCGTGTGGATATCAAAAACCCTAGGATCAAATACAGTGAATCACCCCCAAACATGCGGTCTCACTGATCCGACTATCGACTAGAAGGCAGTCAGACCAAAACACAGGGATGGTCTGGTCACTTCTCGAACAGAGGCAATAAACTGCACTATCCATGACCAAGAAAGAAGCTAACTCTTAAACCACGGATCCTAACAAGATAAAACTTGGTACAATCCCTTTTTAGGATGTTAGAAATCTATTCCAATAATTGATTATAAAAGATCGTAGTCAAAGTTATGACCTTTACCCCAAATAAGAAAGATTAAACCAAAATTGAGCAAACGAGAAGAACTTTGATCTACACTTACTCGTAATTCCTTGATGATCTAGATAACATTGGATGGTTTCTCACATGTCATAACAAGTTAGATCACAGTACAAAACAGAAAAGAACCAAGAGAAACCAAGAACTCCTCAAAGCAGCTCAAGAAGGTAGTGAAATCAAACAAGAACACAATGAGAACAAGATAAACAAGTTTGATCTTCCATTACCAGAAAGGGATGAAGGATTACAGTCACTCCACACCTTGGAGGATAGAGCCTATCATAAGAGCACACAAAACTTTCAACACAAGGAAGCATAACCCTAACTCCCTCTTCTCTAGCACAAAGAGATATTTTCTCTCAACACACAAGGGCTTATATAGTAGAGACTTGTCACCTCACGCCTAACCCTAACAACCAGCCCACACTTAGTAGATACAACCACTTACAAAAAAAACTTGGCAACCCACACACAAATGAGTTTTACATATTTCCACGCTTTTTAAAGCATGACTTCCTCATGGCCTAACAGTCTGATAAGACACTCCATCCTCCATGATGTGACCTAATCCACCTTAGGCCATCGTCGCGGTTTTGTAAACTGCCTCTATACCTGGTATTAGACAATTTACACAATTGCCACCTACCGGCCTTCACAATGCTTCTCCTCGAAACAAACTCCAATACGAAATTCATGATGCCCAAGATTTGCTGCCAAGCCTATACGCCTCCGACCTCCTTTTGGATTGTGTCCACTTGAAATAGCTCAAGTCTAATGGCACATCACATGCATGCACTTGCCTTATCATAATTCCTGTCTTTCTTCCATGCTTCTTCACTTGAGATGCAGCCTCACCTGAACTTATGCGACCCTCCATGGCCTAGGGCTCCTCCCGTAGCCTTAGTCTTGCCATTAGCCGCCAACAACCACCAAGCACCGTGCACATCAAAGAACAAGCAATCGATCCAAGAATAAGTGACATGAACATGACTCATTAGGAAGCACCACATGGCACTCTTGGTCACGATTAACACAATGCATGGACTCCTGCCATGACTAACACCTTGCAAGGACTACTAAAAAGCTCTTAGAGCAACTATATAACCGAGACAAAACTCAATTCACTCAACTCAGCATGGGTCGATCTTGTAATAATATAGAGCTATGGATAAAGCTAGTCCATGAGGTAAAACCACATTTTTACTAAGCCACAAGAGAGTGAGAGAGAGCAAACAATAGGACCAAACCCCTTGCATAGCCAGCCGAGAGAGGGTTGGGGATAAGACCAACCCTTCTGCACAGCCAAGGGGAGAGAGAACACTAGCATTTATCCATTCATAAGCAAGCAAATCACAGAGAGCGTTCACTTCTCATTTCCTTACTTCTCCAACCGATAGCCAGCCAAGACCCAAGTTGCCTCCACCAGTGCTCAGCCGAGACAAAGAGTGAGCCAAGCAAAGCCACCCAACCCAATTGAAACCCATAGCCACCGAGAGAGCACCACCACTGGAGAGAAGACAAAAGGTAGTGCCAAGAGAAGAGCCCATAGGGAGTTGGGAAAGACCGATGGCCTGAAGACAGAGGCTGTGACAATCACAAGCCACCAAGGACCACCGTGACCACGCTGAACCAGATCGGGACAAGGAGTAGGTGAGAAAGACTGACGGAAATGCGTGGAGAGTGTCACCACCACAGCCATTGCCACTGCCTTCTCATCCCCACCTAACCCGAACCAAGTAAGGTCCCCACAACCATCCCATAGCACATTCACGGCACACATAGCACAGCACGACACAAGCCTCACCAACCAAGTAGAGAGTAGCCGCATTAGGGAAAAGGAAGGCGAGGGATTGTACCAAAGACGGCAGAAGGACGTCGATGGCTCCAGATTGACTTGGAGCTGAGCTTTGGGAGTCAGCCATGGCCTAGCCAAGTGAAGGCCAGGTGCAGTCGGGAGCAGTAGCTTGGCAGCCAAGTAGGGTGATGGCGTGTATTCAGCCAAGGGGAGGACACAAGTCAAGCTATGGCTGGGCTGGCCCTGAGGTGGCTGGCCTGTGGTCGTATAAACCTGACTAGACCACGTTGTGTATGGTTGGTTATGACCACATTGTGTGTGGTCAGTTACAACTATGTTGTGTGTGTTTGTTACAACCACATTGTGTGTAGTCGTAGACGACCAAGTTGTACGTGGTCATTACGACCAACGTGGTCGTTACGACCAATGTGGTCATAGACAACTAGTCTGCATAGTCATAGATGACCAGGTTGTGCATGGTCATTACGACCAGTGTGGTCGTAGATGACTAGTCTGTGTAGTCGTAGATGACCAGGTTATACGTGGTCATTATGACTAATGTGGTCATAGATGACTAGTCTTGTAGTCGTAGATGGCCAGGTTATACGTGGTCGTTATGACTAGTGTGGTCATAGAAGATGGTGACGAGCAAGTTGCAGCTCGGGAAAGGCAAACGACCGAAATGTGGTATCTAGACAATGGAGCCAGTAACCACATGACTGGACAATGCTCGTTCTTCACCGAACTTGATGAAAGTGTCAACGAGAGAGTGAGTTTTAGAGATAGATCGATTGTGCAGATCAAGGGAAAAGGCTCAGTCTTGTTTGAGTGCAAGAATGGGGAGCAGCGGTTGCTGACAGAGGTATACTAAATTCCTAGCCTCTGCAATAACATCATGAGCTTGGGGCAATTGACAGAGGATGGCACCAAGTTGTACTCCAAGACAACCTGCTTTGAATGTACGACCAGACCGAGAGGCTCATGATGATGGTGGAACGCTCGGTGAGTAGACTGTACAAGGCGCTATTACCATGAGCGCTAGGTAGCATCTGGAGAGAGAAGAAGCAGAGAGAGAGAGAGAGAGTAGCATTAGCATGTTGTAACACCCCGCCCATCCTCTGGGCCTAGAGTGCTACCATCACTGCAATAATACCACTTCTAGACATCTACTAAACAAATTAAGCAAACTCTACCTTAATCATGAAGCAACAACCACTTACACCATACCATTCCTAAAGAACTTTTCTAACTTACTAGTGGAATTAAACATACTACCAAAAGCTAGATATGTGAAGTGCTGCAAGAACGTGAAGTCATTCATGTGCTACACCCGCCCGTGCAAGACGTCCTCAATAGTTACCTAAAAAACAACAAAGCAAGAGTGAGTCCAAAGACTCAGCAAGTACATAATAGAATAATAGACATTACCAACATAAGCAAGCATATAACCATAATGCACATATATCATCATGTTCATAACATCATTCTCATAGTCAAGCAATGCAATGCCATCAATGCCATGCCTCATTACTCTACATGCTCATATGCTCTTCACTTTGCAAGTGCAGTCTGCGAGTGAACACCGTCGATGTTCACCCATCGTGGGCCCGCCCTCATAGGCACGGGACCCCTCCACTCCCGTGGAGGCCTACCGAAGTAGGTCTTACTCAAGAGCACTCCGGATTAGTCCACTAGCTTTACTCATAGCTAGGGACTTTCTCACCGCCCTCACTCTTGAGTGCTCCTCATGCAAATGCACATGCCCATGATCATATTCACGCTCATCACTAGCATTACTAGTAGACAAGCATCTTTGCCTACCTCACTCCATCATCATTGCCATCATTTACCATGCAACCTTATGTCAGGTAAATATCACATTTCCACATAGATATCATGTAATCAACGCATTTCTACATAAATATCATCATACCAGATAAACATCGCATATTCATAAATCTTGGTCTACCACTCTACCATGTACTTGCCTGTTAACCGAGCGGAGCGAACAGCGTCTTGGAAGGCGTCGACTCGCGACCTCCACTGGACAAACAAGCGGTCCAATTTTAACGCATCATACAAGACCAGAGATTAAATGGGCGTCGACGATACCACGCATATCCCGTTTCTGACGCAGGAACGCACGGGTTTTAGGGATCGCGCGCAGTCCCAAACCCCCTTTTCCTCTTTCTTTTTCTCCTCTTTTCTTTTCTCCTCTTCTTCTCCTTTCTCTTCCTTTTCTTTCCTCTTTCTCTTTTTTTCCTCTCTTTCTTTTTTTTTCTTTCTCTACCCGGCCGGCCCCCTTTTCCTTTTTTTTTTCTACCGGCCGGCCCCCTTTTCTCCTCCCCCACCCGTCTCTATCTCTCTCTCTCCCCTCCACTTCTTTTGGGCCGACCGGCCCCCTCCTCCTCTACTCACTGGGGGTGTGTGTGCGGCCCTCCCGCCGCCCCCTTCCTTCCCTCTCCCCTCCTACCCCTCTCTCTCTCGCGCTCAGGCGCACCATCATCGCGCGCGGCGGCGGCGGCCAGCGCGCGCGCCGCCGCCCGTAGCCCGCCGCCGCGCTCCACCGCCGTCCCGCCTCCACCTTCTCCTCTCTCTTCCTCTCTCGCGCGGGCGCTCCTCCAGCGGCACGGGGTAGCTCGGCTCGCCGGCCTCGGCTCATCGCCGGCCAGCCTTCCCCCGGCTCGCCCCCTTCTTCCTCGCCTCGGATCTGGCCGGCCCCGACCGGATGCACGCCTCCCCTTGCGCGCGGCGCGCGCCGGGTGGCACGGCCAACGGCCTGGCCGCTGCCCTCGGCTCCGGCCTGCGCCTCCGCCCTCGGTACGCAAGGTACTCCCCCTTCGCCCCTTCCTTCCCTGTTGCTAAGTGTGCCGTGCCAAGAACGAGCTGGGGCGGTGGTGAGGGGACCTACCCGAGTGGCTTGGACAACGAAGAGGGTTGTGGCGATGGCTATCTGCTTGGGTTGGATAAAGGAGTGCTTTGGTGTTGCTTCTGCGGGTGCAAGCCATACGTGGCAACCATGCACGCCAAAGCAAGCATGCGCTGGCCACGTCTCTCTGGCAGAGGGAAGAGTGGGTGAGGTGTCCTGCTAGCTGGCATTTTTGGCATTTTTTTCTCTGGTATTACATTCTACCCCCCTTAACAGAATTCAACCCCGAATTCTGGCGTTCAACAATCGCACGGAAGGAAACATAACAAAAAAATGATCTACGCATAACATAACTTTAACTCATACCCGAGGAGAACAACTCTGGGTACTTCTCGCGCATGCGAGACTCCAACTCCCATGTCGCCTCTCGCTCGGACTGATGCGACCACAACACCTTAACATACTTTATCACTTTATTCCTCAATACTTTCTCCGATTCCTCCAGAATCCGAACTGGATGGGACTCGAAGGTGAGGTCTTGCTTTAAGGACACTGGTTCTAACATAACCTCATGCTCTGGATCTCGCAAGAACTTTCTCAACATCGAAACATGAAACATATTGTGCACTCCGTGCAAAGACTCAATTCTCATGCCTCGGCATAAGAAAACCTCCTATCCTTCAAGAAAAACACTCTCATTGTTTGCACAAAAGAGACAAGGCTACTCTTATTTGCAACAAGGAGAGCTCTTCTCTTTTACAAGAGAAGTATCACGCAACATTCATAGAATCAACCCATTCATCCACAAACATCAACCCTTCTCTCAAATCAGAAGGAAATTTTGTTTCCTCTCGGGAAACCATTTCATCACAATAAATCCACTCAGAGTGAAAACCGAACAGGAAATCAATCCTTAACCTAACAACCAACTTTATGCTGCATATACCATGCGAAATATTTCTATTCCCCAAATTAGTCTTTCCTTTTCCAAGAAAAGAAAGCATAATCTTTTAGGTATAAGGATAACGCCTTAGCCAAAAACCACATAGACCACAAGTAAAATACGGAAATACCGCATCTTTCCACTTAAATCCACTATCCCTCAAAGTGGCCATGAACAAATTCCCAAATCAGGGGAACCCAAAATAGTCCTTTGATTATCGATCAATCACTACAGTCGATAACGAGATATATTTTACTTCGTGTCCCTTAAAATCAGTATCGATCACACATCCATGTGACTAAACTTGCAAAGATAGTTCTCTCTAACTCTTTTAGCAAGAATAATAGGTTCCCATGGTTCGTCATATCAAAACATTCCAATTACCCATGTAATGGATTACCCCCTGATTACTTCTTTAAATAATGATCACCAAACATGGTGGATAAAACAAATCATACACCAATTCTCAACCTCTCACATCTACAAAATGAGGTAAGCTCCATTAGGATCTCATTTAACATCAAATAACTAAATCTTCCAATAGCTCTACTTTAACTTTACCTCAATCTTTTAGCCTCTACTAACTGTCAACAAATTTGAGGCTCATAGACCAAGATTCCCAATACTCCTCCAGTAACTCCGATATCAGCATCATCCTCGATCTATGTTATTGAAATCAAGCAATCTAAAACTTTAACACCTAGCGATGATTACCCCAAAACATAAGTCAGGGAAGTTTTTTCACCAAAATCCCAAACTCATCGCTACCCATGCTTTACCAGTTTAAATGTAACATCAGTCACCATTATTTCCCATAGATGCTTCTAGTTGCGATAACACAATCGACCATCGGTTTTGCCTTTAAGGTCAATTTTATCCCTAATCAATTTCCCACCAGGATTATGGCATAAGATCAACTCAGAACTCAATTAACCACACAAACATATCAACTAGCTCACTATAGATCTAAGCCTAATAGAGCTTCATGTTATGAATTTAACATTCGTTCCGAGAGCAAGGGATTCCAATCCTTCAGCAACCCTCCGAAATTAAGAAGTCTACCCAATTTAAACATCCAAAAACAGAACAGCTCTCATTCTCCAACAAGACAAGACTTTAGAATGAGTTCATCACTCATTCCCCCAAAACAACTACAAAACTCCCACAACACGGGATTCACTCTTTTAATGATGCAACGCCTATGCAAGAGAACCATTCCCTCTAGCCATAGCATCATATCACAACAAACAACTTAGACAATTAACACCACGATATCGAAGGGATGCAACAAAATCCAAATCCTACATTACTCTAGTCAACGCGTCTGGGCCCACTTTAGACTCCCAATACAAGATGACCGAAATTACGTGTTTGGGAAACGCCCAGGACCCACTCCTGAGTACGCCTAGGACTTCGTTCCTAGGTACGCCCGAAACTTACACGTTCGGGAGCGCCACGGACCATTCGTCCGGGAAATCTCATATGCAGAAGTGAGGGAAGTCAGGTAGCACTCATAACACATACACAAATATCAGTTTGAGAGTAATGCGGATCTCCTACCATATCTCCAAGCAATCATCATTATTAGAACTAAACATGACCTCCTTCGAAGTCATGAACTCCAAATGATAATGCACCCCAAAACACAAAGCATTTCTTCCAAATACCTTCATAAAAATCAATTAAATTCTTTTCCCCATAACAACATCAAGCCAGTACCTCATGTACTGCTTGCACAGATTAGCAAGTGTCTATTTGCTAATACATAAGTTATTGACTTTTAGTATCCCATCTTGAACCTTTCCACGGCCTACCGGATACTTTATTCCTCCGTATTTACTCTATAATTCACCAAACAATACCACCTTACTATACAAAACAACACAATCATAACGACTATCAAGGGCGCAAACCACAAGATGCAGTCAAGACTCGTTGATCAAAAGACCCACTATCAACAAATAATCTCATGAGCACCTAATTCCAAGGCGCTAACTAATCTCCACCAGCTCGACTCTAAGGATGATCAATCACCCGGATTTTTAGCACACGTCATACGTACTTCCGTAAACCACAATTACTTTTAAGCATAGAATCCATATGTTCTACTTCCGTAGGTGTGCACATGATTTCCTACAAAATGCAGTGGCCACTCCACCAATTCATGCTTAAGTATTGTTACCAAATCTCACTAAGACGTCATTAACTTCATCCCTCAGAATTTAAGTCTCACACGACTCTACAACAATTCTTCTCCATTCAATTTAGCTGAGAGACTTTTCGACATTAAGATTCCTATTCTAGCCCTCCCAACGAATTCCAATAGAGTTATAAAATCATGACTATTTGAACCTTTCCAAAACATCCATCATGATTAAAATAATCAATCATGGTGCGGGGTTGGCGGGCTTAGTTTTATAATCATTCGCCTATTACCAATTGAAAGGATAACTCCAGATGTGGGATTTTCCACCAAGACAATAGATTAACACACCCCTTTTTTTAGCAAGTCTCGATCGCCTAGCTAGGTTTACCGATTGGGACCAAAGTAAAACCAGTCATTCGATGTGGCTCAATAGTCTAAGCAACCGTAATCACCAACTGGTTCACCAATAATTCAAATCCAACTATTAAGCAGAAATGGATCTGCCTTATGCCGCTACTCCTCATGTAACTACTAAATCCCCATTGGATTCAAATCAACTCTGATCCCACAATCATAACTAAAGTTAATTACTCTCCTGGGTTCTCACAATTTAGAATATCATGTCCTACCAACTTGCTACTTTAACCACCATATCCCACACACGCCTAATCCAACACTTCAACCACTATTGGATATTGCCTTCTCCAAAATATTGGTCTCATCTTGCAAGTCACTCCAATCATTCATATAATCAGAATTCTCCCGAATACCAAACTTGCATAGAACACTCCCCACTATCGGGTATTTATCAAACAACTCAACGAGTTGCTAACCAAAGGGAACCAACTTCCCGAAACTGAAGCAAAACATCACTACCTCAATGCCACAAATGGCAACATGACCAGGCCTCTCCAGTGGCCACGGTCTCAGTCTCTATTGCATCGGTACACAACACAATCACGGCAAAGTCCCGTAGGACACACAAATAACCAGTTCAAATGCTTGCTATCAACAACATGACTAGCAGAAGCGAAAACGCAATGCTTGACCCAATCCATCCTACTGTGCACACGTCCGCGTCATCTAGCTCTCGGCATCTCTGTTCAAGACAGATAGCCAATCACACAGCTTGCTCACATACATCCATTTCAACGGCCACAGATCAACATCAAGGCTTCGAAAGCGTAAATGCAATGTAAGACCCATTCCCCATCCTATGGTGCACCAGTGTGTCAAATTTTAATTTAATTATTAGGCCTAAGTCAAATTTTAGTTGAATAATTAACCTATATTGTCAAATTTCTTTACCACGGACCTAACGCCCGCTCTGATACCAACTGTAACACCCCGCCCATCCTCTGGGCCTAGAGTGCTACCATCACTGCAATAATACCACTTCTGGACATCTACTAAACAAATTAAGCAAACTCTACCTTAATCATGAAGCAACAACCACTTACACCATACCATTCCTAAACAACTTTTCTAACTTACTAGTGGAATTAAACATACTACCAAAAGCTAGATATGTGAAGTGCTGCAAGAACGTGAAGTCATTCATGTGCTACACCCGCCCATGCAAGACGTCCTCAATAGTTACCTAAAAAAACAACAAAGCAAGAGTGAGTCCAAAGACTCAGCAAGTACATAATAGAACAATAGACATTACCAACATAAGCAAGCATATAACCATAATGCACATATATCATCATGTTCATAACATCATTCTCATAGTCAAGCAATGCAATGCCATCAATGCCATGCCTCATTACTCTACATGCTCATATGCTCTTCACTTTGCAAGTACCGGTACTGCCGAGTGAACACCCGTCGATGTTCACCCATCGTGGGCCCGCCCTCATAGGCACGGGACCCCTCCACTCCCGTGGAGGCCTACCGAAGTAGGTCTTACTCAAGAGCACTCCGGATTAGTCCACTAGCTTTACTCATAGCTAGGGACTTTCTCACCGCCCTCACTCTTGAGTGCTCCTCATGCAAATGCACATGCCCATGATCATATTCACGCTCATCACTAGCATTACTAGTAGACAAGCATCTTTGCCTACCTCACTCCATCATCATTGCCATCATTTACCATGCAACCTTATGTCAGGTAAATATCACATTTCCACATAGATATCATGTAATCAACGCATTTCTACATAAATATCATCATACCAGATAAACATCGCATATTCATAAATCTTGGTCTACCGCTCTACCATGTACTTGCCTGTTAACCGAGCGGAGCGGAACGACATGCGGAAGGCGTCGACTCGCGACCTCCACCTGGACAAACAAACAGTCCAATTTTAACGCATCATACAAGACCAGAGATTAAATGGGCGTCGACGATACCACGCATATCCCGTTTCTGACGCAGGAACGCACGGGTTTTAGGGATCTGCCGCGCAGGTCCCGAAACCCCCCCTTTTTCCCTCTTTCTTTTTCTCCTCTTTTCTTTTCTCCTCTTCTTCTCCTTTCTCTTCCTTTTCTTTTCTCTTTCTCTTTTTTTCCTCTCTTTCTTTTTTTTTCTTTCTCTACCCAGTGGCCCCCCCTTTTTTTTTTTTCTACCTGGCCCCCTTTCTCCTCCCCCACCCGTCTCTATCTCTCTCTCCCCCTCCACTTCTTTTGGGCCGACCGGCCCCCTCCTCCTCTACTCCGCTTTGGCGCGCGGCGCGTGTGCCCTCCCGCCGCCCCCTTCCTTCCCTCTCCCCTCCTACCCCTCTCTCTCTCGCGCGCGCTCCACCTTCTCCTCTCTCTTCCTCTCTCGCGCGGGCGCTCCTCCAGCGGCGCGACGGCACGGGGTAGCTCGGCTCGCCGGCCTCGGCTCATCGCCGGCCAGCCTTCCCCCGGCTCGCCCCCTTCTTCCTCGCCTCGGATCTGGCGGCCCGGCCGGATCCACGCCTCCCCTGCGCGGCGGTGGGGGCGGGCGCGCCGCGCGGGTGGCACGCCGCGGCGGCCGCGCCTCGGCCGCTGCGCCTCGCCCTCGATGACGCAAGGTACTCCCCCTTCGCCCCTTCCTTCCCTGTTGCTAAGTGTGCCGTGCCAAGAACGAACTGGGGCGGTGGTGAGGGGACCTACCCGAGTGGCTTGGACAACGAAGAGGGTTGTGGCGATGGCTATCTGCTTGGGTTGGATAAAGGAGTGCTGGTGTTACTTTCTGCAGGGTGCAAGCCATACGTGGCAACCATGCACGCCAAAGCAAGCATGCGCTGGCCACGTCTCTCTGGCAGAGGGAAGAGTGGGTGAGGTGTCCTGCTAGCTGGCATTTTTTTTCTCTGGTATTACACATGTAGTAGAATAGTAGCGGTATTGTGTAGTAGTAATGGTAGTGTGAGTACTGTGGTGTCGATGCTATGTTGGCCGAATAGAATTTGGGCAGTTAGTAGATTAGGCGAAGTGATTAAGTGAATGACTAATTAGTATCAAAACTTAATTAGGTAGCTGAAGAATTAGTATGAATTCATTAGTGCAAATTAATTAGTGTATGCTAATTACTATAGGTAATTGCTAAAGCTCTCTTTAGAATGCTGGAACGCCAAATTTAGTACAGTGGTTTAGAAAATAAGCTTCCAAGACTGCTGCTGCCCGGTATGGGATAGTGGGATGGTATTCGGTGAGAGTGTTGTATGTGTCGGGTTTGCACGTAGAATCAATGTCGTTCGTATGTGTCGTACTGCTATGATGTATTGAGATGTGTTGATGCTTGTTTAGGTGGAGGTTCGGGTTTGGTGCCATCTACACATCATCCACAACATTGAACAAGCAAGTGCATGGTAGATCGGTAGACGGTAAATGTTATAGAATATTTGATGTTTACATTATATGATGTTGCTTATCTGATGATGATAATGATGATGGAACAAGATAAGCAATAATGCTACCCTGCTAATGATGATACTGATGGAATATGTTTATGATAATGGACATATGCATTTGCATCACGTGCACTCATATGATAAGAAAGAGATCCACTGTGGTGGATATGTAAGACCTACTTCGGTAGGACTTCACGGGAGTGGAGGATCCCTATACCTATGAGGACAGGCCCATGATGAGGTGAACATCGATGAGTGTTCACTCGGCTATTACCGGTATATGCAATGTGATGAGCAAATAAGCATGTAGAGTAGTATTGCATTGCACTAATAGAAAGATGATGACACACCTGATAGCAAAACCAGAGAGTACAAATGACGCAAAATCAAACTCAAATTTCAACAACGAAGTACAAACAAAGTCAAATACTCATCACATAATATGGGATCACCTCTATATAGTCTCACAAAAACGCAGGACTCGGTTTGGTGGTTTTATAAGCTTGTGATACTATAAAAAAATTTAATCTACAATTCTACTTACGTGTAGTAGAGCATTTGACAAACTATAATTGTTTTTACGACAACAAAATGTTATGTTATTTTTGGCCAGGGCTTATGTTGCTTTATTTAAACATACAATGTTATGAGCGCATAACAAGACAAGAATCCTCCGATAGTACTAAAGTTTTAGCATCGAGAAAAAGAAAAGCATTATGATTCTCTATCTACAAGTTTTTCGGATATTTTCCAGTGTAGTCCAAAGTTAACCTCCGATAGTACGGGACCGGAGCTCAGCCCACCCAAGGGCGCTCGCTCTGGATCGTTCCAAATGTATTCACTCCACAGTTGCAAATAGGTAATCCTACTCAATATTTTAAACAACATCCTTAAGCTAAATTCCATAATATCACTAGTTTTTGACAGTATTAGCATGTTTTTGTTGCGTTTTTGCAAAAATAGTTTGGCTCGCGCGGAAATGGTAGATTTGTCACTTTCACTGCACGACCTGCTATTTTTGTGCGAGTTATGATATTCTTGCAAAAATGCAATAAATACGTGCTAATACTGCCAAAAACTCTCAACTGTGAATATATGTACTATCAGGAATTTGTTGTCAAAAAGGCAAATGGCTCCAAAAGGTGCTTGATGATGGGTCAAACCAAACCTGCAATCAGCAATATTTTATTTTGCTGCAGCTAGCTGGGATGGCCTAAGTGGTGGAGTATTACCTTGTGCTCACATACAAAACTTATCAGAGAATATTACCTTGTGCTCACATACAAAACTTATCAGAGAATTATATCTTTGGAGGTGATATTCTTATATCATAGAGCGTACGTACAGATAAAAAAAAAGCTGCTGATCAGCAGCACATTGGAAAATTGTAGCAGTATTTGCGAGAAAACCGTGCTTTGGATCTCTCACTACGCCATCTTTGAAAAGGTGATTAGTAGCTTACAGGTAGGCCTCCAAAGTAGGCATTACATTTGCCAAACACACCGGATTTGATTCTCCTCACGCGCACACTATCTTCGATCCCGCTCTAAACGGTCTAGCTTCCAACTTCTTACTTTTTTATGGTTTTTTTCCTCTTATTCGTTTGTAACTTATTATTATTATTTTAAATTTAATTACTCAGAAAATACTAATAACTACTACAGTGTATTTTTAGTCGTTAAAGTGTAAAAAATCCAAAAACCACAGCTTATAAACCCGTTGGGGCATGGCTTCAGAGATTTGCATTGGCCACACAAAGTACTCAAAGTTGAAGCTCTAACAGCGCATTATATCTTTTTTTCGAGGGAGGGGGAGAGAGACTAGGACAAGTGGATCGCAGTCATCTTAATACGATCAAATACCATAAAATCAACTCCGATCTTCCGGCTGAAGTGTGACAAATTTGGGCTATGGACAGACGGATAGCCAGTATGGTGGTAACTCTGGTTTGGTCTCTCGTCCACGTGAAGCATAACAAGCATGCCTATGTTGAGAGTTGGATTAGGGGCGAAACTGGGCCTTGGACTAGGTAAGATATAGCCCAAAACCTAGAAATACTACTAATACTATCCCCCCTCTAATATATACCCAAAAACTATCAAACTGGCAGCCCAGCCTAAGGCCTAAAAAATTATCAGCCTGGCAGTCCAAACAACAAATCAGCCCACAGCAGACAAATCAGCCTACAGTAGCTCATCAAGTCAACAGCCCGTACATGAGATATTCACCAAGACTAAGAGAACTAGAGAAGAAAACCCTAATCCCCAACCCCCAGCCCTCAGCCGCCCAAATCAGATCTGAGCCCCAGCCCTCTCCTGCGCGCACCCCCACTGCCGGCCGCCGCCTTTCCTGCGTGCGCCTCCACCACCGGCCGCTGCCTTTGCTCCCGACGCGGACGCAGGCATGCAGCGATGCCGCGGTCTGCGCGCCAGCATCGTCGGTCGCCACCTTGCCTGTGCACGCCTCCACCGCCGACCGTCTCCCTCGCCTGCACTGCTGCTCGTGGAGTCGTGGTCATGGACCTGCGCAGCTACGCCTCTGCTGCTTCACGGCTCTGCCCTCAGGCCTCCGCCCCTCATCTCGTGGACCCGCAGGCCATAGTCGAGCCCTGAGAGAAAGCTGAGCACGATGAGCGGCGAGCTCTCAGACGGTGAGCCCCGAGCAGGGAGCATGGCGAGCACCGAGCAGTGAGCACGGCGAGTCGCAAGTGCCAAGCAAGGCCCGAGCAGAGAGCGCGGCGAGTCGGCAAGCGCCAGGCGAGCGGTGAGCACAGCAGGGAGCAGAGAGTGAGACGAGATGGGGAGACGGGCCGAAATGTCGAATGGGCGAAATGGTCGAGGCGACGCATGAGTCATGACCGAGATCGACCGATGGATTTAAGTAACCGGATGGGAGTTGAACCGATTCAACCGAGGAACCGAGCACCAAAGCACGAGCAGGCTATGCAGCGAAGCAGGTAAAACCGTAAAAAAATTATTTTTATGTTTTAAAATTAGTATGAATGATCAGGTAAAATGATATATATTTAATGTTTTACATTTGCTATTTAGGAATTAACTATTAAGATTTAAGGAAACAAATTACAAAATGAAGAGGAGCAAGACATTGTCATCGTATTTTCTAACACAAGATACACAGTCAAACAGACAATCCAACTCTAACTAATCTCCAAAAACATTAGGAACTGGGGCTAGTAACACTGGGCAAAACATTCAGCTTAATCCAGATGATATTGTTGCCGATCCTGGGCTTCGAAAATTGATAGAGGAGTTGGATGTAAATATTAGAGATGCCGTTAGAAGAGAGTATTTGCAATTGGGACCATACCAACCAATTGGATATAAATTTCCAGAGAGGGAACAGGCAAGTCAAAAGAGGAGATTTCAAGAATCATGGTTCAAGAAGCATGATTGGTTCGAATATAGCATTGCTAAAAATGCAGCTTTTGTTTTTATTGTTTTCTCTTTAAGCAACAAAGAGCTGAAAACTATGGTGTTGATGCTTTCACAAAAATAGGACTTAGTTATTGGAAGAATGGAATTTAATCTTTTAATGAGCATGTTGGTAAAGTCAATAGTGCTTATAACAAAGCAAGAAAACATTGCGAAGCTTTCAAAAAACCAAAGGCAAGATGTGGGTTATGTGATGGCTGTTGCCACCAAGAAGGATGAGGAAAAATATAGAGCCCGTCTTACTATTATGTTAGCCATTTCAAAATTTCTTCTATTACAAGCCCTTGCTTTTCGTGAACATGATGAATCGTCTAGCTCGAACAATAAGGGAAACTTCCTAGAAATGCTAAAATGGTATAAAGAGAAGGATGAGAAGGCTGCAAAATTGCTTGACAATTCTCCTGGGAACAATTTAATGACATCACCACAAGTACAAAAACAATTGTGCAAAACGTATGCAGAAGAAACCACCAAAGCCATTATTAAAGATATTGGGGATGCATTGTTCGCCGTACTTGTTGATGAGGCTCGAGATGCATCTATCAAGGAGCAAATGGCTGTGGTTTTGAGATTAGTAGTTACATCTTAGGCTCTTTTTTAAGTTTGATAGTTTGAGGATGTTTAAAGTATAGTAACAATGAATCATAGCATGGTATGCTATATTGAGCGAGATGTATTTGTAAGTATTAAAGATGAGAAAATTTTAGAGCGTTTTCAAAAAATGAGGTCAAGCAAGAAACAACTTTGTTATGCAAGTGGTAAATTAGTTTATTTCAAAAGAAATATTCATGCTCTTTGAATTTATCTATATGCACATTTTATTTTATTTTATTTTTTATGCTATCTTTGTAGGTTCTGGTTCTTGTCCTATTATTGATGAGGAAATGGTGGGCTAGCAACTTTCTTCGAATTTCGTGAAATCACGTTCAGGTTTTTGGTTCTTGCAAAAAGACCCATGTCATGCTTTTTTCTCCCGAAAACCTCCCACTACTTCTCCAAAATTGCGTACAGGTCCTCGTATTTCCACGAAGACCCTCCCTTTGCAGGATAGCACCCCATGGTTTTCTAAAATTACGTATAGGTCCTCATTTAATTACGTATAGGTCCTCAGCATTCTCAAGGAGCCCCCTCCTTTTGGCCGAAATTACGTATAGGTCCTTAGTTTTTGCTGAAAAGGCCTTTGGTGTTCATGAAATTACGCTCGTGTGGTCGATTTTTAGAAAAAAAAACTTTGTCGCAAATTATTGTTTCTTTTATTTCGATTCACATGATAGCTAGCGCGATGTGACGTCATACTTATGCTCCTGGTATCTATTAAAGCCAAGAGAATTCATGCGCTCCGGTTGAATCCGTACAACCTCTGTTGTCCCCTTCGTCCGCCTTCGGTTGCGCGCCCGTTCTTCCACTGCGGTGACGCCTCAGGATCTCCGTCCTTTCGAATCAGTTCATGTGTGTGCGTTGCCTTCTTCTTTGGCCTGCTGGGGTTCAGTCGTCGCCCTACGTCTATCGTACCCTGGTTTCCAATCTTTGCTTTGCTTTCGCGGCCCGTACCGATCCTATTCTGGTCTGGTTCTCATGCTGGATCTGGCTTCCCATTGGGTGTTCTTGTTAGATTCATGTTGTTTATTGGTTTTGGATGTTCGGTCGAGGCCAGATTGTGTTGGATCGAAATCGGCTACAAAGGGGGGTGAATGTCGATTTCTTAAAAATCGTCCCTGCACAAAAATTCACAAAAGATATTCTTCTCCTATAGCTATAGAGCTATGAAGAAGACACTGGAACCCTAAACAATCAGAGGAGAAAACAGAGGAACCAAAGGCCAAGGTAAATCAAAAGGGCACTAGAGCTTGCTGCAGCCAAGGAAATCAAAAGATAAAGTACTGCACCAACAAAAGCAATAAAGATAGCAAGAGGAGATCCTTCTCTGGCCGAACACACCAAGGGAACAAGAGAAATTGGAAGGGAATTAAAGCTCTGTCCAAACTGCAAGGCTACAGATTTTCGCTTCACTCCTTGTGCCCAACCGAAACCAGCAAGAGAAAAAAAAATCCGGGTTGCATGCAATACTGATAAAATCACCCTAGATCAGCAATTAAACAACAAAAATTTCAGCCAAGAATAAGGCCATACGGACTGCATGCAGCAAGGTTAAAATCAACACCAAAATGAAGAAAGAGAAAAAATGACTACTGCTTGCCATTCGGCCAAAAGAGATCAAGAAACAGTAGCCTGGCCAAAGCAATAAGGATTTCAGGAAATCAAGTAAATGCAGTTCAGTGAGAGACTTAAGCAAAAGAACTCCTACCTTTTTTTTTGGTGCAGTCGGCCAAGAAGAGAAGGCTCTGGACCATTTGCCGAGAGCACTAAAAATCAGTCTATTTCAGATATGCACCTTGGCAGACCAAAAACAGCAAAAAAGAACACAGGAACTAGAACTACTCCAAACTGAATGCTATTTTTTACTGCAGGAAACAGAGATTGCTACCAACCCGAAAGCACAAAGCAAACAGAAGAGCACTAAAAGAAAGAAGCAGCAACACACAAGAAGATAGCAGAGCAGGAATCAAAACCAAATCAAAGTGCAAACTGAAAGAACAGGGGGCTGCACAGACCAACGAAACTGAATCAAAATACCCATATTGCTCAGAGAAAGCAAAGAGATGAATGATTAAACTAGAGGAATGATTACATCAGTTCATGCTTCTCTCACACACGCACAAACTAAGTCCCCATACGCTCGGAGAGCATAGAGAGAAGCTCACACCTCCTCTCTTTCTCTCTTTCTCAATTTTTCATACATGGAGAGAACCAAATGAAACCCTAACTCTTACATCCACTCTCTCTTAATTTCAGCACACTATTTCTCCTTAAAATCCAAGAGGACTACTAGAGAACACCCTCTCTATTTATAGCCTCCACTAATGGGTTCACCATTGCTTTACCCATTAACCTTTTGCGCTTTACCCACAATCCACTACCTTTAGTGCAGCTTTGTGAATTCACCAAAACGCCCCTCACGCACCTTCCAGGAAGTTTCCTCCTTTCTTGCCTTGCAAGCCTCGCAGCCACCTCGAACCCTCGCTGTAACATCCTGAAAAATATAAATAATAAATTGTGGAGCTTTTGGATTATTTTATTTGCTTTACATTTGGATTTGGAGTTTATTGGCTTTTTAGTAAATATAAAGGAATTTCAAAAATAAAAAGAGGGAAGAAATCAACACATAAAATAATAAAACATAAGCATCAGATAACGAGTCTGAAAAGATGATCCATAAACTACCAAGTTGAGAAATGAAAATGAGCATAAAATAATATCCCTAAAATGTGGGCAAGCAAATTTTAGGAGGCTAGCATTTACACGTATGTGCAAACACATGTAAACAATATATATATATGTATATATACACATATATTAGGTGAAAGAGTAAATAAATAAACAAATATGTTAATACACAAAAATCAGAGAATATGTATACATGTGCATACCCCAGAAAATATGTGTAAATGTATATGTACATGCAAAATTCAAATGCAAAAGCAAAATGAAATAAAAAGAAAAGAAAAAGGAAAACCGGGCCGGCCATCACCCCGGCCCAGCCTCCTCTCCGCACGCGGCAAGACGCTCGCTGAGCTAGCGCTCATGCGGCCCAGCGCCAGCCAGCGCCGCGCCCGCGCCCGCCCTCGCCGCGCGCGCGCTTCCCGCGGCGATGGACCCGCCCCCACGCGCCAGACGCTTCCCCGACCGGTGGCCTGTCTCGCCCCCGCGCCTCTTTCTCTGGCTGGTGGTCCCGCCCGCGCTCTCCTTCTCCTTCCTCCTCTTCTTCTCCACGCGCCAGCACCGCTCCTCTCTCTCGCGCTCGCTCCTTGCCGCAGCAAATCCTCGCGCGCTCTCTCTCGCCTCGTGAGCAAATTCAAAGCACCAACAGGAGGGGGGACTCACCTCTCCCGCCACCTCTCTCCTACAAAATCCCGGCGGGATTTGGTTCACCTCCCCTAGTCGGCGTGAGCAGGGCGGAGCGCCAGGTGCTGTCCTCGCCGCGCGCCTCTCCCAGCTATAAAAGCTGCGCCCGGGAGCCCCAAACGCTTCGCCCTACTCTTTTCTCCCCTCCCCTATAAGTAATTGGCCCGAGAGCCCTCCAAACTGCCGTCGGTCACTCCTTCTTCCCGAGCTCCGGCGCCGCCCTCCCCGCCGATTCCGGCCATCCCCGAAGCCAACCCAAGCTCCTGGAGCTTCGCGGGAGCAAGGTGAAGCTATCCCCGCCTTTCCCCGTGCCCCCCGTGGTCTCCACCTCGCCGTCACCGAGGCTCCTTCCCGAACCTCCGCCGTCGCACGCCGCCGGCTCGCCACCGTGCTCCTCCACCCCGGCCGCCTACACCAGAAGACTCCCCATCGTGCAAGGATTGTATTCTACGCACGACCCGGACCCCTCCGGCTACCACTCGCCGCCGGCGCCGCCGTCTTCCTCCTCCTCTGCCGGCCTCCTCCGAGAGCCACCTCAAAAGGGTGAGTTACCCTTATGGGGTAGGCAAAGCCTCCCCGCCCACTTGGTTACCAGCGTCAGTCTCTTCTTTCCCGCTCATGGCGCACGTTCGAGCCCCGGCTCGCGCTGTGATCGAGCATTCTTTTCATTTTTCCTCTCGGCGGTGGGCCCCACTGTCGGCCGGTGTGACCAGAGCGTGGTGGCCGCTGGCCCCACGGTCGATGCACATCTCGCACCGAGCCTGGCGACAGATGGACCCCATGAACAGTACACTGACCCACTCGTCGATGTACGAAGAAAAGAATTAAAATAAAAAAATGACATGTGGGACCCACTGTCAGAAATTTCCTATTTTATGGAATTAACTGAACTGAGAACTTCAAATAATCATAACTTTCTCATTTTAACTCCAAATTGAGTGAGACAAATTTCTAAATTCATATAAATTCAAGATCTATCCAATAAAACTGAAATCACAATTTTGGAGTTCATTTGAATTTCTGGTGATATTTTATTGATTTGATGTTTTCTTTTTATCCAAATTTTCACGCACGATTACAATAGCTTACGAAGCTCAAGAGGAAGAGTTCGAGGCCACAGCACTAGGAGATCCGGATAATCCAGCACCCGACCATTGTGACCAAGGCGAGTCAATACTTTGATCATGTTGAACCTACATTTCATGCAAATTACTTTGTTTTAAATTAACAAATTGCATGCTGTTATTTTTATACAAATACATGCTAAATTTGATATTCTAGTTACATGCCTATCGTTTGCCTTGAATAATATTACACCTCCTTTGGAATATTGGAATGTGTGAACCTTGTCGCCCTAGCAAAATTGTAATAGTAACATTTCGAAAATAAGTCTCTAGATATATGCCATGCTTAGTATTGTTTAGATACTCATGGGCGCGAGAGCGCCAAACATCGCTTTAATCATGAGAAAGATTTTGGTTGGAACAGTCATGGTGGTAATGACTGATAAATGTTGGATATGATTATTGTATGTTTCCAAAAACCCCAACATGCTTACATATCTGGGCGGATGGTTTGGGGGTATGGTGCAGGTGTGCACGAGAGTGTGGTTTGTGGTAGAACCGTCCAGATACCACTAAGGACTGAATCTTGTCATGTCAACCCGTGTAAAATAGTACAACCACAAGTCTGTAAATTACAACTTGGCTTAGTAGAATTACCGGACCCTGAAAGTCATCCTTCCAGGAGGAGGTGTGGGATAGTGCAAGCGGCAGTCGGTGAGACGGCTTGAATGGGACACCCGGGTAGGGTGAAGTTCTGCTGTGGCGGGCTAGCAGGGGTGGGGAGCCAGCTGCTAGACGTTCAGAAGGAGGACATCCCGCACAACGTATGGGACCCACCGCAAGTGGGAACGACCCATAGGGTGAAATGATGGAAGGAGCGAGGTACTTTGAAAAGTCACTGTGATAGTCTACTCAACCACATGTCTAAGGAATCGTGTGGGGCAACGAGTTGATTGTCTCTTGTGGGTAAAGTGTACAAACTCTGCAGAGTCTAAAACTATTCGAATAGCCGTGCCCACGGTCAAGGGCGGACATGGGAACTTAACCAGATATAGTTCTATTTCAAAATGCTTTGTGGGTGGGAATGGAAAAGTGGAAAGGCGATGGATCGCCTGGTTTGGAATTGTCCCGGTGTCGCCCCAGTGGTAAGTTAAGCGGCTATAACTCTGAAGAATGGCTATATGGTGCAGATGCCATGTAATGGTGGATGGGATCTGAATCACTAGTAATATTTCATTCGTTCACAACATATACTTGTGTTCAAATTACTAGGTCTTAGGGAAATTTTATATAATTGTATTCAAAAGCACTCTTCGCAAAAATAAAATAAACCTAAGCCATCCTTTGATTAGCCATACATGTTATATCTTGCATTCTGTGTGTTGGCTCGCTGAGCACGGGGTCGGAGTGTTCATGCTCGCTTTTGCGACAAAAATTCAGAAACAGGAACTCAAGACCACTATGCCTACGAGGAAGCTCCTGCTACGGAGGAGAAGAATGACGAAGGAAACTAAGGCGTAGGCTTCGTTGATTAGACATGGACAAGTGGACATCCGGCGTTGTGTGCACGTATGTTACTAGTTAGCTGGTGACATATAATGCACACAGTACCTTCCAGTCGCTTGCCTGTGGATTTGGGTTTGCTTTTGCTATATTTCCGCTGTGCGTACTTGTAATAAGGACATTTAGCCTGATCGGCCCCTTTTGTAAACTCTATCACCCGACGTGGTGTATTTCAATTTATGTAATATAATGGTTGATTAAGCGATGTATGAAATGATTCAGCAATGTACCTGTGTGCACTAACTACTGATCCAGGGATTAATGCAGTGAAACACAGTAAGATTCGGATTGAAAAATCTGGGTCTGACAGCGCTGGTATCAGAGCATACGACTGCAGGGTAAAGCTGTAGAATGGACGTTAGAAGAACCTTAGGGTGGTAATTTTAAAAATACAAAAAGCATTTATGAAAATATAGCTTAATATTGCTACTCGTACCCTTCCTAGTTCTGCTCTACTTTACTCCTTCAGTTAATTATTTTAAAACGTTACTAACGCCGCGTATTGTAAACTGCAGATAGCAGGAGAGGAAGGTAATTGGGATTACATCGCCCATGGAGTTTACGAGGGCGTCTTCGCAAAAATCCTCCGCAAACTCCTCCACTATCTAGAATACCCGGAGCAACCCATTTATCATGGGCGCCAGACAACTGCAGGAGGAGTGTACTGTTGGACGTTTGAAGTATTTATCTATCCGAAGAGCGAACATGACCCACCTCACGTCTTCCAGACAGAGCACCTGAGAAGCACCAGGTCTGTCGCACTCCAGGATGTTGCACGTCTCGCCGCCGCCCGACTTTGTGACATCTACCAGATCTCCCTACGCCGCACACCCTTCTGCTTCTACCCATCACGTAGGGAGGGAGCACGCCACAACGAGACCTACCTGCCGGTTAATGAGGATGACCCAAGGCTCACCCATCAAGTTGATCTCACCAGGGCCATGGGAGCAGCCCATACGGCTGCACTGGAAGAAATGACCGCCCTACGGATGCACCTAGTCGCCCGGCACACCGAGGTGGCAACCCTTCGTGACCAGCTTGCCCAATGCCAGCAGGCACTGGCAGCCGCCAAGGCAGAGGCCGCAGCAACTCAATAAAAGGCTATCTAGATCATGACAAGATATGTATATGTCAGCTAAACCAAAGAGATGACAATCTGAAATGTAGCGCAATTTATGAGCAAGTCAAGCCATCAACAAGCAAAGTCTAGCTAGAGATATCCAAGGATGATGCATGCCATATCAATAAGCTAAGCGGAACCAAGAAGCTAATATTGAGACCAACTAGAGTGCTATGCTCAAGAATGAAACATTGGTACAAATACTTGGTTCTTTTTGTAGTTTAAGCAAATTGAGCACATAAAACATTGTCCTTTTAAAGCTCATGGTCGTTTCCAACCCAAGTTTTGTTATATGCTAGATCTCAAGCCTTATGTGACTACTCCAAGCAATAAGCTTAAGAAGATAGTCTAGGTCATCCAAAACTCCCCCTGAGTTCATGCCTACTGCAATGGCAAGCCGTCTCATGAGAAAGAATTGGTGAAATCAGTTTTTTCGCACAAAAGAGATCTTTTCGCTTTTTAACATGTTGTATTAACTCATGCTGCATCAAGAGGCTAACAAAGCTCAATTTAATGCTCAATAGAGATTCAACGCTCAACTCAGCCTATTTGACATGGCATGAATTATAAAAGGATAGTTCAAGAAAGACTAGACTCAAATGCTAGCATGACAAGTTTTAATTCAAGTTGAACAATTTTAATTAACTTATCATGGCAAAAGCTAGTCTACACATATGAAGTCACGATAAATCTAGCAAATAAGCACAAATCATGGCAAGGTGTAATGCATTGTGAACATGTCATAAACGAATAATAATCAAGGCTCCATGTAGTTATATTACAATGCAGAATGACATGCAAAAGAAAAATCCAGCTCCCCCTCAACATGTGATGCAACTTTTAGTTCAGGTTGAGTTATGTCAATATTAAGCTCCAGAAGCTCCCAAATGAACTCCCCCTGAACCAAAGCAATAAATATGAGAAGCTGGCAATAAAGACAGAAAGGGCAGTCCTTAAAGCATAGATAAGATATGGAGGAAACTATGGCTTAGACTGACTCTCATCCACCCCATATGACTCTAGGACTATCAACTGGTCATCTAACAGACTAAGGAGCAAACACGTACCCTGTCTACCCGAGGGTGGCCCGACCCTCGCTAGAACCTAGAAGCAGTGAGTAACCTCAACCTAGAGAGAAGAGAACAGCTAATAAGCAGCATCCTATAATCACAAGATAAGAGTAAGAAGTCTAAACGGCTAGACAAGAAGACCACTCTAACCTATGCTAGAAGGACTAAACCCTATGTATCCGTATGCAATGCAATCAGAAAGGAGTAAGAGCATAAACAATATAGTAAAGCAGTAAAGCACAAACTCCCCCTCACAACAGCCCATAAGGACAAACCACCCCAAGCTCTCCCCGCAGAGCTGAAAACCTCGAACTATCCAAAGGCTTGGTGAATATATCAGCCAACTGGTGGTCACTCTCCACAAACTGGAGCACTATATCACCCTTCTCCCATGGTCCGAGAGTGCTGCACTGGGTTTTAGCAATGTTAATCGCAGAAGTGTTATCACAAAAGAGTGGAACACTGTCGATAACTAACCCAAAGTCCCGCAGGGTCGAGACCATCCAAAGCACTGCTCTGAAACACTGCTACAAAGAATCGGTGTAGCAACGCTCGACCTCTGCGGTGGATCATGGCAACACTAGACTGCTTCCTCAAGAACCAGGAAACAAGAGAAGTGCCAATGAATTGGCAGGTGCCAGAAGTGCTTTTCCTATCTATCCTACAGCCAGCAAAGTCTGCATCTGAGTAGGCTCTAAGGGAAAGACAGGATGAAGAAGAGTACCAGATACCATAGTCAATGGTAGCTCGAAGGTACCGAAGGATGCGCTTCACCGCCTGACGGTGAGATACGCGAGGAGAAGCCTGAAACCGAGCACAAAGACACATGGAGAAGTGTATGTCCGGTCTCGAGGCAGTGAGGTACAAGAGGGAGTCGATCATACTCCTATACTCCTTATGATCAACTGGCTCGCCATCCTCATTTGGGTCGAGTGTAGCTGATGTAGCCATAGGAGTGGATACCGGCTTACCATCACTCATATCGAAGCGCTTCAGGAGGTCTCGAGTGTACTTGCCTTGATGCAATAAGGTACCCTCCCGAGTCTGCTTGATTTGGAAGCCAAGGAAGAAGCTTAACTCGCCCATCATGCTCATCTCAAACTCCGAGCTCAAGACATCGGAAAACTGGGAAACGAGAGCATGCGAGGAGCCGCCAAAGATGATGTCATCCACATAGATCTGGACGAGCAGAAGATCAGTGCCATGACAGCGAATGAACAATGTTTCGTCTACTTTACCCATCTCAAACCCATGACTCAACAGATAGGACTTAAGCCTTCATACCATGCTCTAGGGGCCTGCTTAAGTTCATACAATGCTTTGGAAAGCTTGTAGACATGGTTAGGATATTTGGGGTTCTCGAAACCTGGAGGTTGTCTCACATAGACCTCTTCCTCAATAAAGCCATTGAGGAAGGCACTCTTGACGTCCATCTGGAAAAGCTTGAAACCCTTAGAAGCCGCAAAAGCAAGCAGAATTCTAATGGCCTCAAGTCTAGCTACAGGGGCAAAGGTCTCCTCAAAATCTAGACCCTCAACCTGGGAGAAGCCCTGAGCTACCAGTCTAGTCTTGTTTCGAATAACCACCCCATCTTCACTCTGCTTGTTCTTAAACACTCACTTAGTCCCAATGACATTGTGACATCGAGGGGGCTCAACAAGCGACCAGACCTTGTTTCTCTCGAAATTCTCTAACTCCTCATGCATGGAATTGACCCAAGACTCATCAGAGAGAGCATGACTAACATCCTTGGGCTCGAACAAGGCAACAAAGGCAGAATGGAGACAGAAATGTGACATGCCAGACTTTGAGCGTGTGACTCGCTCAAAGAGATCTCCAATCATCTGCTCGGAAGGATGCCTTTTCTGGATATGTCGGGGAGGTCCTGGATGAGAAGAAGAAGTCGCCTCTACTTCATAAGCTGAAGAGGTAGGAATAGAGCCACTAGCTCCCGAGGAAGCAGAAGGCATGGGCTGATCACCTGGAGGTGCGGTAGAAGAAGGCACCTCGAGGGGTGGATGAGGGACTGGATTGGGTAGACAACTCTCATCTCCATCGTCCTCATCATCCACAAAGATGGGTTCGGACTGCTCTAAAGAACCTGAGATATCGGGCCTAGTCCCCGGACTGGCCTCGTCGAAGGTCACCTCACAGGTCTCTACCAACTTACTAGACTCGCAATTCCAGACCCTATAAGCCCGCGAAGAAGACGAGTAGCCTAGAAAGATCCCATCACAAGAACGTGACTCGAACTTATCTAGGTTCCCGGACTTCAAAATAAAGCACTTGCAACCAAACACACGAAAATGAGATACACTGGGCTTTCGCCCATATCTCAACTCATAAGAAGTGCGGTGCAAGTGTGCCCGAAGAAAAACTCTGTTCGAAACATGGCACGCGGTCGCAATAGCCTCAGCCCAAAACTTCCTAGGTGTAGAATAGTCATCGAGCATCGTCCTGGCCATCTCGACCAAGGTACAGTTCTTCCTCTCCACAACGCCATTCTGCTGTGGGACGTGCAGAGAAGAGAACTGGTGCTCTACACCTATCTCATCGCAAAACCTCTCAAAGTAGAAATTCTTGAACTCCGTGCCATTGTCACTGCGGATCGCTCGTAAGACACCCGGAAGCTCAATAGAAAGCCTACTGAAAAGACCTCGGAAATGGGTAAACGTCTCATCTTTCGAGGCTAAGAAAAACACCCAAGAAAACCTCGAATAGTCATCGACCACGACAAGTACGTACCACTTCCCTCCTGCTGACTGCACTCGAGCTGGTCCAACTATGTCCATGTGGAGCAGCTATCCCGGTGCATCGGTCATATAACTGTGACCAGAGGGTGAGAAGCGGCAACTATCTTGCCGTGCCGGCATGGAGCGCAAACAAGATCTTTCACCATCTTGAGTTTCGGCAGACCACGAATGAGATCGTGGCCGCTAACTCGGGTCAAATGGTCAAATCCGATATGACCAAGTCTCCTATGCCAGAAAGTCAAGTCACGGGACTCAGAAGCAACTAAACACCGGAGAGGATCACCAGAAGATCCTCCCATAACGAGAAATCCCGCAAACCAGACTAACCGAAGTATCAAGAATTTTGCAAGCGTTTTTCTTAAAGCTCACTACATAACCGTCATCGGTAAGCTAAGAAACCGAAAGTAAATTATACCGCAGCTTACTAACCAAGGCAACATCTCTCAAAAGAAATGAATCATTAACGCGCACAGTACCTTTGGCGATGACGCGCCCAGACGAAGCGTCTCCGAAGGTGATCGTCTCATCACCTAGAGCGCGGGCTAGGGAAGAGAACCAACGTGAGTCTCCGGTCATGTGTCGAGAACACCCGGAGTCTACGAGCCAAACCTCTCCCTTCCCAGCCCGGCAAACCTGAGTCAACAAGAGAGTAAAGTCTCAGTACTGGGGTAAATCAAAAGTGATTTTGGCACCCAATACTGAATAACACGTCGAGTAGAAGAAGTAGCCACACACGACTGACCTCTAACTACCCTACGCTCTATGTCACTCAACAAGCCAGAAGGTTTGTGTGCAGACCCGAAGCTGTTGTTAGATCCGACTGCTACGGGGGAGCGAGTCGGAGCACCAACAACACGCTGATCACGCCGTGGGTAACCATCTCGACGGGGGAAACGAGACCTACCCTCAGAACGACGGAAGTCACGAACAAAGGGAGCATGAGAACGAAAATCAGAAAACTCGGAAAAACCAAGTCCTCGATGCTGCCCAAAACCATCAGAAGCATCTGAAGCAAACCTAGACCTCGTATTGGTCTTAGATGCACTCAAGGTCTGGGGCTGACCCTGAATACGCCTAAGAGCTGCAACACGGTCTCTCTGCGTGATCCTGGCGCGCCTGAAGCATCGATCGATCAAGTGTCCATCCTTCTGACAGAAGGTGCAATGATACTTCGCCTTCTGAGAGGCGTATAGCATGAGATGGCCGCCTACGGGAGGCCAAAGCTGCAGTGGACTCACCTTGTCGTCGAAATCCCTTGGACAAAGCCCGCAGACTTGAATTTAACTTCATCAGATCTGGGCTCAACCTCAATCACACCTCCTACTATGGGTCTGAGAATAGCAGGTGGATGATTCTTAATGTCCTCATAAAAATCATATCCTAGACCTTGATTGAACTTACAAATCTTGGACTGGTCTAGAATAAGATTCAGCTTCTTCTTGCCTCCTACAAACCTCTCAAGAGTGTTCATAAGGTACTGACACTCCCGAAAGAGAGAGGTGCAAGAAGAGCAGGGAGAAGAAGGAACAGCAGAGGGTAAGGGAGCAGAAGAAGAACCAACAGTAGAGGAAAGAATGGCTTGTGCACGCACAGCTGACTCTGATGGGACAGTCCTACTACTAGCCAGTTGGTTTACGTCGCTAAGCGTCTCCACCTTACCCTTGGGCTCCTTCCCCTTCTCAACACAGACATCAGAAGCAGAAGATGACTTCTCTAGAAGGTCCTTAGTTAGCATCACACATTTTTCATCCAAAGCAATCAAATCGAATTTTAGTTTGTTACAATTAATGCATGGTGAGCTAATAGGGTCCTTAGAAGCATGTTGAGCCAATTTGTTATTATTGTCAATCATCTCTTGAAACTGTTTGGAAACAGATTCAAACTCAACAGTCAATTTTGGACAATTAACACACGAAGCAATAGGCTCAAGAAGAAAAGCTTGTAGTTCAGCAATTTTATGATCTGCCCGTTTTAGATTCATCTTCAGATTATTGCAATTTTCACAAGACTCGGGCATATCCAGAAGCATGGTATAAAGACCTCTAACTGCGTTGTCCTTATCCTCACATGAGGTGCATGCAATAGTCTCAACAGTAGTAGATGAAATAGAAGCAACCCTACTCATCTCTAGTTCAGCTAAGAGACTAAGATTCTGCACCTTAACAATATCAAGCTCGGAGGACAAACTATCATGCGAGGTCCTTAATTTCTCCATGTCACCCAACAGAGTACAGCATGTATCACAATCATCATGGGAGGGAGCAGATGTAAGTGAAGTAAGCTCCCGTGATAGTCTATCTACTTCCTTCTCTAACTCGGTACACCTAGCCCTAGCTCTAGCATGAAATCCACCTAGCATAAGAAAAGCATGATTAAACTGGTCGTAGGTGGGGCTTACCTCGTCGGAGTCGGAGTACAGCTCGCTATCGCTCAGTTCGCCCTCAAGGGCCATGAAGCACATGCTGGAGAAATCGTCGCCGCCCTTGGGGTCTTGATCACCCGTCCCGTCGTCGTCGCTCCATCCCTCCACCTCGCTGAGGTCGAGGTCGTCGAACGCGGTGAGTACGTGGTGGAACAGCTTCTTGGCTTTGCCAAGGTCGTGGAACTTCTTCTTCCCTTGAGCATGGACTGGAGGCTTCTTGTTACGGTTCCTGTCGGTGTAGTCGTTCTTGCCCGAACCGCCGTAGTCGTTCTTGCCCTTCTCCAGTTTGGGGCAGTTTGCCCGAATGTGGTTGGGGCCACCACACTCGAAGCAAATCACAGGTCCGCATCTCTTTCTGTCCCTCCTCCTCTTGTAAGCATGAGAGAACTTCCGAGCTAGGAGGGCCAGCTGCTCTAACTGATCATCAATTACGTCACAGAGAGCAGCGAGAGAGAAACCACAAAGCGAATCGGAAGAGGAAAGACCAGAAGCCAACATGGGATCGGTGACCAAGGCCATCGACTGCGACTTCGACTTACGGGAGACAATGTCAATCTCGTGAGTCTTGAGGCGTGAGTACAACGCGTCAAGAGTCAAGGTCGAGAGGTCCATGGTGTCCTTGATGGTGGCCACCTTCATCTCCCAAACACGCAGGTCAAGTGCAGCGAGCATCTGTCGAGCGTTATCCGAGTCGGGGTATGTGAGACCGACCGCTCGGAGGTTGCTCAGAATCTTGTGAAAACGCACAAAGCACTCATCAAGGGAGTCTCGCTTGAACTGGTCCTGTTGCACCGTCTTTATTTGGGTGGTGTCCTCATGGTAAGCATCGAGGGTCTCCCAAATATCGAAAGCGGACGAAAGATGAGATATGCGGTCAAACTCGCTACGACTCAGGCCCTGGATTATGATGTTCCTTGCCTTAGCGTTCGCCTCAACATTAGCCATGTTCCCGGCATTGATGTTCTCATCGGCAGGAACAACAAACCGGACCTTGACCTTACGCCAGATGGCGTACCCCTGAGCCTGGATGTATGTCTCCATTCGGCTCTTCCAGAAGAGATAATCAATCCCATCGAAAATCGGGGGCTTGGTCGAGTACTTGTCCGTCGCTATGGCTCTAGAGACCGGTTAAGATCTATTGATTAGAGCTAACCGGCTCTGATACCAATTGTTAGATCGAAATCGGTGACAGAGGGGGTGAATGTCAATTTCTTAAAGATCGTCCCTGCACAAAAACTCACAAAAGATATTCTTCTCCTATAGTTATAGAGTTATGAAGAAGACACTGGAACCCTAAACAATCAGAGGAGAAAACAGAGGAACCAAAGGCCAAGGTAAATCAAAAGGGCACTAGAGCTTGTTGCAGCCCAGGAAATCAAAAGATAAAGTACTGCACCAACAAAAGCAATAAAGATAGCAAGAGGAGATCCTTCTCTGGCCGAACACACCAAGGGAACAAGAGAAATTGGAAGGGAATTAAAGCTCTGTCCGAACTGCAAGGCTGTAGATTTTCGCTTCACTCCTTGTGCCCAACCGAAACCAGCAAGAGAAAACGAAATCCGGGATGCATGCAATACTAATAAAATCACCCTAGATCAGCAATTAAACAACAAAAATTTCAGCCAAGAATAAGGCCATACGGACTGCATGCAGCAAGGTTAAAATCAACACCAAAATGAAGAAAGAGAAGAAAAAATGACTACTGCTTGCCATTCGGCCAAAAGAGATCAAGAAATAGTAGCCTGGCCAAAGCAATAAGGCTTTCAGGAAATCAAGTAAATGCAGTTCAGCGAGAGACTTAAGCAAAAGAACTCCTGCCCTTTTTTCTTGTGGTGCAGTCGGCCAAGAAGAGAAGGCTCTGGACCATTTGCCGAGAGCACTAAAAACCAGTCTATTTCAGAGATGCACCTTGGCAGACCAAAAACAGCAAAAAGAAACACAGGAACTAGAACTACTCCAAACCAAATGCTATTTTTTACTGCAGGAAATAGAGATTGCTACCAACCCGAAAGCACAAAGCAAACAGAAGAGCACTAAAAGAAAGAAGCAGCAACACACAAGAAGATAGCAGAGCAGGAATCAAAACCAAATCAAAGTGCAAACTGAAAGAACAGGGGGCTGCACAGACCAACGAAACTGAATCAAAATACCCATATTGCTCAGAGAAAGCAAAGAGATGAATGATTAAACTAGAGGAATGATTACATCAGTTCATGCTTCTCTCACACAGGCACAAACTAAGTCCCCATACGATCGGAGAGCATAGAGAGAAGCTCACACCTCCTCTCTTTCTCTCTTTCTCAATTTTTCATACATGGAGAGAACCAAATGAAACCCTAACTCTTACATCCACTCTCTCTTAATTTCAGCACACTATTTCTTCTTAAAATCCATGAGGACTACTAGAGAACACCCTCTCTATTTATAGCCTCCACTAATGGGTTCACCATTGCTTTACCCATTAACCATTTGCGCTTTACCCACAATCCACTACCTTTAGTGCAGCTTTGCGTATTCACCAAAACGCCCCTCGCGCACCTTCCAGGAAGTTTCCTCCTTTCTTGCCTTGCAAGCCTCGCAGCCACCTCGAACCCTCGCCATCTTCGACACCTCCCGACCATTCTGACCTCAGCGCCACCTGCGCCTAGTCCGGTCCACCGTGTATCACCACGACTCCGCCTCGACGTCCTCAAGTCCTCGCCGTCTTCGGCACACCTCGATCATTCTGACCTCAGCGCCACCTGCGCCTAGTCCGGTCATCCGTGCCTCGCCCGACTCCGCCTCGATGTCCTGCAGCCAACACAGACAAGAAATAAATTACATAGCACCGCTCGAAATATTGACCAAGTCTGACCGACCATGATAAAGCCCAAACCGATCGAAACGAAAAATAAACGTCCTAATCATGTCCGACCGCTTTTGACCAAGTCCGACCGAAACGATTGCATCACGCAATGATATGGTCCGAACCACACAAACCAAACTCGAATTTCCTAAACCGATGTCAATTACTCATCATACACATGGGATGACCTCCACATGGTCTCTCAGATTGGTTCTTCTTTTGTGTTTTTGCTTCGTCTTTTGTGTTCGAACATTCTGCTGTTGCAATCGAACAGCTGAGTCGACGAATAAATGGATGAACAAGTGACATGCACACGAGATCATACAGGTATCCAGATGCGTATATGGGAAGAATTGATCAAGAAATGCGTCACACCCGATGGGCCGGCAACGTCGACGAAGTCCTTGAGGTTGTTCCGCTTCTTCTCCTGTCGATTGTTTTTAAGGGGAAACACCAAAATCGTGGCTTGTGAGGATGCCAACAGACGTAATTACTCGTGGATTGGGGCCGTGATCGAGAGAGGGGCTAAGTATAGGGACCTTGAGCTTGAGGGTGGTGTAGGGGAGCATGAGTTTGTGGAGGTCCTGTTGGAGGTGGCGGACCATGGAGGGGAGCTTGCCACGGGAGAAGATGAAGCTCTCGGGGATCCTAACGCCGATGACCTCATCGACGTCGCCATCGTCGTCCATTGCTTCCGCGCTACCGACAAGTATGGGTAAAAACGGATCGGATAGTTTCCGACCGATTCGGATGAAAACAAATACAGATTATGTTGGATCGGATTTTCTTTGGATAATTCTCATATCAGAAACAAATATAGATTTTTTTGTCGAAAACAAATATCAATACAGTAGGTCTGATATCCGACGAATACGGATATAGATTATCCGGATAATATAGAGTCAGATACGGGGACGGGGGGTTAGGAGAGGGCTGTCACCACTGAGTCGCAACAGGAACGGAGGGACTAGGAGTTGGGGACTGACCGTCGCTATGGTCACGCCCCTACGGTGGTGATGGAGGGGCAGGCCTCCAAATGCGTGGCGTGGAACCAAATGAGATGAGGGGCATAAAAAAACTCGACCTACGGGTGGAAGAAACCCCCCGGGCATCATGCTTAAGAAGAAGGTCTTCTCACGCAGACCGAGAAAACCCCCGAACCCCTGCTCCACCCTTACACAGCGGCACCAACGCCCGACCTTTGTGAGACGACCAGCGGATCCTTTGGATCAACGCCCTGGCGGGTCCTTAGACCTGTGCTTTGGTGTGGTAGCAGGCGAGGGGGTTTTTTTCCCCCAAGCCTGAAATTCACTCCCACTGGGAGTCGAACCCAGGATCTGGAGGGTGCTACTGAGGCGCTCTAACCACTAGGCTAGAGTCCCTTTCGCGAGATGAGGGGCATAAACAAGCGCGGTGCGTTGGTTGCAGCGCAGCGCAGCCGCCGCCCGGTTATGGACAGACAAATAACGCAATGAATCCCCCGTCGCTACTTTGATTTCTTCATGAAGTGTATGTATATTAATCTTCCGTGCAATGCAACCCAAATGCCTTCCCCATGCCATGATTGATTGCTTGCTTGCAGCCTAGCTAGCTACCCGATTGATCTCAAGTCAATCGTCCTGTTCTTCTAACGAGGCAAGACCTACGCAACCAACCAATATATGCAGGAGGGTCATGCGTCAAATTAAAATGAAAACGGCCTGCCCATTGGGTTACTTTGGTTGCATGATATTTCTGTCCTCCTCCTTTCCTTTTTCCTTTCTGTTCTTCTTCTTCTTTGCGATTGCCCCCCTTTCTTTCTTGGTTTTGAACGGTGGAACGATGAGCATTGTGTTGTTGGCACGTACTCCTTGGGAGGTTTTTAAGTAAACATGAATTGTACGTAAGAAGAGAATGCAAGAGGTGTTTTATGCTTTCCTCAATGTTACTTATCTCTTGGTATGCTTTAAGATCAGTACTACTCTTATTAGAAAGTATAGAAGCACTACTCATCTCTTTGTAATTTCATCATATTGAAATTTCTTCTTGGTGCAATTTACTCGGCTCCATTGAAAAGATTGTCGAATTGAAAAATACTATCGATGCGTCACTGGCATATGGTCCGTACTGAGCTAATTTTCTTTTTATTTTTTCTTTCCTAACTTGTGTTTGCCTTTCACAATTTTTAGCTCTGGTACTATCTAGGCAAAACAGATAAACAAACATAATTTCAAAAAAAAAGATAATCAAAGCAAATATCAATCTGTGTCTAATTTACCTATTCCCTTCCTTCTTCTATATACATATAAAAAAGTCTTCAGTATATGTAACATATTATTTTTAAAAAGATATGTGAAATGCTGAACTCCAAAAAGCAGTAGGTCCCAACCTTTCTTTCTAGTCCCTGAAAGAAACAAATTATTTTAGGTTCCCTCACCAGTACACACACGTGCATACGCTCGCGCGCACATACACATATATATAGCCCAAGCACCAAGTAACACTCGTTATTTTTACTATATATATAGAGAGAGAATGGGGTGGGCAGCTTTACCTCGGCCGCTCTTTTAAAAGCAGACACGTCATTAATGTATTGTTCATTCATACGGTTCTCAACGTATATTCAGCTTCGATTCATCATATCTACGCTACACATGTAACAAATGTGTGTCAAATTGGAATATTAATGCTACTATAGCTAATCAGCCTAACTATTTAATACATACATAATTGTCATTCACCTTATAATAATTTGTCCATATATAAATTAAGTAGCTAGCTAGCCACGTATTTATGAAACAATACCAAGCAAGAATATATTGAAATAAACTACCATCTCTCTAAACTTAGCTAGCTAGATTTAATTAAAAACCTAGCTATCATTCCTCTCTATTACAAGGCATATAAGTTATTAGAAGTAAATACTAACCTCTAATCACTAAAAATAAATCGATCTACAAGCGATATGTTTTCACTGAACTTCCCAAAGCCGGCCGCTTCCTTCAATGCAGCACAATGAATACAGATCTGTTGTCACATACACCTGCTATTTAATAGAGTAGAGCATCCCAAACGATTCCAACTACAAACCGTCTGTGATATGAAACTATATGTATTTTTTATTAAAAACCGTCTGTGATAACTCACAGACGGTTATTCATACAGCTATACGAACCATCTGTGATAATGCACATATCAGACGGTTTTATATGAACTGTCTATGATAATACAAATATCACAGACGATTCGGTATACGAACCATCGGTGATAATGCTTAAAAATGCGTGCTCTACTCCCTTATGTTAATATTCCGATGCATGCGACCCTTAAACTTCCACACGGTTCTGGCTTTATATACAGCGTGGTGTATAATTCCTTCTAAACTATCTTATCCCTAGACATCTTCTTCATCAGATTTCTCAATAATGATATCTAGTATTCTTTTGATCTCCTTCCTCTTATCTATCCATCATGAGTTGTTCGGCCACAACCTTATACAGGCGGCCAAAAACTGACGTCTGGAGCAGCTCCTTCACTCACGTCCTGCTCTTCTTCCTCAAGTCGCTTCCATCCGTCAGCTGGACCTCATTATCCGCCGTCGACGGAGGTATCTCCTTACCGCTCAAGAAAGGGAAACTGCCCTCAGTCTCGTTCTTCTCTTCAATATGCGCAAAGTGGAAGAACCACTTGTGATGTCTGGCATTATCGCAGACGGTTTTTATAAATAACCATCCGTGAATTATCACAGATGGTTATTAATACGAACCGTCTGTAATGTCTTGCGTTATCACATATGGTTTATACTAACAACCGTCTGTGATATTTTCACAGATGGTTATTAATACGAACCGTCTGTGATGTCTTGCTTTATTACAGACGGTTCGTATAAATAACTGTCTGTGAAAATATAATAGACGGTTGTTAGTGTAAATCGTATGTGATAGTTATAGCACAGACGATTCCCTATGAACCATCTATGATGTAGCCATCTAGTATAGTCTTTTTTGTAGTAGTGTGCCAATAAAACACATCTGCTTGTTCCTTTCTTCTCATCAAAGTGGGTGATCCACATCACTTGAATCTACTCACAAGTCATTTTTTTTTCGTCAACTAAAAAATTATCGCAACGCTGCAATTGCATTGTCGTAGGGTTAACCGTACAGAAGTGATCGGTGCATTGTTCATGGTTGGCAATCTAGCCTAGCTTACACGTGAGTCATTAGAAATGCTAGGGTTTCAAGCTCGTCCAATCGCATATAAAAAATCTCTTAAAGTTCATGTCTTTCTTCTATCACCCACCCAAACTAGGAAAATGCTTACTCTTTCTTATATTACTTTTCATGTATTTCTTGGTCTTGCATTTGACAAATTTGCATTCCCATACAGAGTAAGCAAATAGATTTCTTTCGTCTCTAGAAGCTGTTGTGCTTGCAAAGGTGCATAAGCAGGAAGAGAGAGAGAGAGATGTGCACCGCGTGTGTTTTGTTCGACGGTTGAGTTGAAACTAGTTTCAAGGCATACGAGATGGTACGTACTATATGCACTGCTTGTTGACGGAGCAAGATTTTCGTCGTTGAAAGATGCAGGGATCTTGTTCCTCACATGTACTAGAATGAAGCTTCCAAGTAGGGTTGTAAAAAAAGCTCGAGACTCGTGAGCTACTCGGGTTCGATTCGTCTTAGACTCGACTCGAGTTCGGCTTGAATTATAAACGAGTCAAGCTCAAGCTTGAGCTGAAGCTCGCAAGCTTATCGAGCTCGAGCTCGAAAAGCTCGAGTAGGCTCGTTCATTATTGCTAAGCATGACTCTTTAAAGTGTATACACATGTATTTCAAATTTTTTATCAATTGTATTGTCCAAATCACACCGGGCTTATAAATAAGACAATAGTTTAAGCCTAAGAACAAGATAGACTGCAGTTGGCTAAGTTTATGGTAGATAAAAAGCTAAAGACTCGTGAATTGCTCGTGTTTCGCTCGTCTCAAGGTCGACTCGAGATCGGCTCGAAAGATAAATGAGCCAAGCTTGAGCCTAACTCTAGGCTCGGGTGATTCTGAGGCTCGGTTCGAGTTCGGTTCGATTCTCTAACAAACTCAAGCTTGAGGCAGTGAGCTCGCTCGAGCTCGGCTCATTTACAGCCCTACTTCCAAGCAGCAGGAAGGCAGAGAAATCAACGCCTAGACCTTGAAAGGCTCTGCACCTGCACACATGGTCAAACCGGAACACCCATCCAAGCCCTGAATTCCAACCAATGGATAGGAAGGAAATCAGGTCTCCTGGAATATATTAAGGCCCCGTTTGGCAAAGCTCTAGCTCTAGGAAAGAGCTGGTCATCTGTAGCTCTAGGAAATCCTGGATCTAGAGTTGCAGGCATGTTAAGTGCATTTACATGACTCATTTCATTTATATTATATATTAAATAAAAATATTTAAATCACTTTAATTTAGTCAACAAACTACAGATCCAGCATAGATCTCGGAGCTAGAGCTGTGCCAAACGGGGCCTAATCCATGTTTCTCTTGGCGTTGGTAAGAAGTGTGGAGGAAGCATGGAGTTGAGGGTCTGTTCTTTTGTGTTACAACCGGTGGATTTTGGTTTCAGCTGATGAATAATAACAGCTGATAAAAAAGTGTGAGAGAGAACGAAGTAAAAGAAACTCCCGTACGGTTTTGATCGATATAAATGAAATCACTATAATATCTATTACAATCAATTTGTAGGCTACTTCTTAAAAAGATATTTCATTTGAATGCTAGTTACCATAGAAAAGCATTTTATTATAGAAAAGCCAAAAATCGAAGCCAAAAAGAAGATACCCTAAGTTGGCTATGCACCGACCGTACAACCCAACTCCACTCTCAAGCAAAAAAACCAGCAACTCCATTGCATTCCCGCAAGGAGGGTAGGCTACCTCGAGGAATTAAATTTATGCTTGCTTGGTTTCTATTTGCTGCACCTCAAGTGATTTTCAATTTCAACGCCTTTTCCATCCAACTCAGTGGCGGATCCAGAATTTAAGCATACCTCGAGCTAAATTTGAACTAAGTAACAATCTAATATACCACAAATCTAAAATTATATTATGATAAAACAAAAAATACGTCACAAATGCATCATTGATATAAAAATTGTGCTTAATGCTCAATACTTGAAGAGTTCAAGTTTTCCACACAAATCACAATAAAGAAAGTATATAAAATCAGATGGATCCACCTCAAAAAAAAAGAAGAAGAGGATGGATCAATGTGAAAAATTATTTTTCAAAAAAACATGATCTGTGTTCTGTTAAAAACAAATGACGAAGTAAAGGGTCATAGGCTCATAGTTGTAGCAAATCTATAATCTAATAGGCATGGCACTCATGTTTTTTTCTGCCAAACAGGAAAGAGAATTGTAGTTAGTCAACAGGCACCTGCTTCTTAGGATGCTCCCCGTTTACGTCAAGCACTCATTTCACCCTTCTCCTAAGGGAAGCATTCATTTCAGACTTGGATATGTCAAAAGAAATACTGGATTCACGTTTAACTTTTCTTACACATGAAAAGACATCAAATTCATACTTTCTTGAAGAAAAGAAGAATAATATTAAATTTTCTTTGGTAAAAAGAATATATAGATATTATCAGTCATAGATGACCTAAAATGGTAGGTAGATTAAGTCAGAAGCTGCATTGGATGGATACTTTTAAAACTGGCCTGAAAACTATTAGTTCTGACATAGCAGGAAAGTCACTATGCTTTATTATTCAATTGGTATATATACACATACAAACCCTAACATGTTCGGCCATGTTGGGCCAGATACAAGTTGGGCTATATACACTTAGCATACATTTAACATCCCCTCAAACTCAAGGTGAATTAGAAGGCTCAGAAACATGAAATTTGAGTAGATGTAGATGATGATGTTCTCGAGTTTGAGGTTTGGTGAAGAAGTCAACAATTTGGAACTCAGAAAGCATATATTGAAGAGCAATAGTCAACTGCTGGCAATGAGTCCATATAAACGATGCATCTACACCAATATGTTTAGTCAACTCATGCTTCACTGAATCATTAGCAATCTGTATGACACTAGTGTTGTCACAAAGAATAGGTGTAGGAACATTACATGAGACACCAAGATAAGCTAGCAGCCAACGAAATCCAATGATCTCCCATGTAGTAGTAGTAAGAGCCAACAGCTCAGCCTCAACACTAGACAGCTCGATTGTATTTTGGCTGAAGAAAACCTCGAGCCAGTAATGCTTGGTAGTTCTCATCTGTCTGATTGGTCGTACAATCCTTGTTACAATTTGCTTCTTTTTTTTTTACTTGTAAATTGTCATTGGAATGTTAATAGTCAATACTTTTTTTGGCATATTAACTAATTGGCAGCATCCAGTTCAGATTTATAATAGTAAAACATCACTAGCGATAGCAAATTTTCTGTAACTAGTAACTACCAGATTCCACCCATCGCAGTGCAAGGAAAAAAAGCCATGCTATACTTTGTTTGCAAAGCGCCTCATTTCAAGGACAGATTAAACAGTGAGAGTAGCTAGAATAACTAAGCAGATATGCCAATTTCTTACTTTGCGACTTTATTTCTGCTTCTGCAGTATACGAATATCTGCAAAGTAGAATCTACTCTATGTATTTTTAACTCATCCCAGGTTCATAACTTCAAAACATATAAAGTTCCATGGACACGTAAGTGTCCAACAAGGTAGGTAGCATCTTAAAATGCAGATTACTAGGTGCATATGATCACTTGGCATCAATTTCAATCCATATGAGAAATTAATACATGTGGATAACTTATAACAAACAGAGGAGCAGGCTTGGATGTTTGATTATATTATATCACTAAGAAAACGACATAGGTGACATACGAGTTTAAGACATGTTAAAGCGAAGTGACAAAAAACCAATATATTGTCCATCAGGACAAAAAGAATTAGTAGGACTTGGATAATTTGATATATGCAGATGGCCTTTGGTAATTTAGATGAAAACTTCATATAAGTAGCAGAGACAACATTAAACAATATCAAAGTATACACCTTACTAGAACTGAGTAAACATTGGCAGAACAGAATGCACCAGAATGAGAAAACAAACACAATAAGAAAGAATATGAAAAGGTGATATACTGATATAGCAGATGTATGACTTAGTAGAAAAGTGTTACCACCAATAAATAATAATGAGGACCAAATCAAGGGATTGAACTTAACCTGCGGATTCTCTACTTTAGAAGGCCATCAATCAAGATTCAATAACTAATTTTGGAGAAACAACACTCAAGAAAATAAATACGGTACCTACCTTCGTATAATAACTAAGTTTTTCGCTAAGTTCTCTAGCACGTATCATTATGATCAATCCGAAGAACTTTTGCTTAGGATACTACTACGATTGCACTTTTGCTTAGGATACTACTACCATTGCACGAGAACACAACAAGGGGATGCCATTAACAAATATATACAGATAAGAAAGATATCGTATAGTAAAAACACCAAAATCCAGCGAAAACACTTTTGCTAAGCATCTTTATCATTTTGAATATCTAGGGCAAACACTTTTGCTAAAGTTTGTTCAACAGTTCACGCCCCTCTCTAACCATATACGGCTTTTCCGGGCCATCAAAGCAGATAACCGATAAGCAGCAAGCAAAGCTAATCATCAGCAACATGTAAGTAGCACAATATATCTAGCATCTCATAATCAAAAGTTCTGCAATTAATATCACAAAAACATGTTGCGACGACGCGTCGATCACCTCTTCCTCTGGCGGCTACTTGTTCTTCCCGGTCTTCTTCTTACCCCCGGTCGCCGCCGTTGAGGCGCTGACCTGCGGGCGGGGGTGGCGATCCGCGTCGGCGGGGTCGAGCCACTTGAGCGGGTGGCGGTTGAAGAAGGGCCAGTTGGGGACGGTGACGAGCGCGGTGAGTGCGACCCCGCCGGCGTAGACGAGCAGCATGAGCTGGAAGTCCCCCAGAGCGTACCCGACCAGGAACGCCGCCACGGCCGCCGCCACCAGCAGCACCTGCATCAGCATCTCTGCGCGCTTCTGCCCCTGCCAGTCCATCTGCGCACCAAGAAAGAACAGGATGGGGCTCAAGATGGCTTGGTTGGTCCAAGAAAAGGGAGCGGATCTTGGATGGATCTGGGGCGCTGGGGAAGGTGGCTCGGTGGATCCGGGATCAAAGAAAGGAGGAATACATGGATTGGGGGGTGAAGAGGTGGAGAAGGAGGAGGCTTACCTTGCTTGTTTGTCGTGCCGCGTGCGGGAGTCGCCGGAGAAGAAGACGAGGATGGAGGAGGCGAGTAGGGAGGTGGATCTGTCCGGGGGTGCAGCGCCGAAATGAGATTCTCTCCAGTCGCCGAGTCGCGTACGGCGACCGTAGAGTGAATTCGCGAATCTCAGCCGTCTGATCAGAAAAGAGCGGATCAATTTAGTTTTACTACAGTAAATTTTATTGTAGCAAAAACTGATCTGATCCGCTCTTTCCCCGATCGGACGGCTGAGATTCGCGATTCCTCTCTACGATCGTGACGCGATCAGAGAATCGATTCCAGCAGCACGCCTGTCTCAAGCCTGAGAGGGAAGCGAGTCGTGCCCGGGGGTTGCCTTGAGATTCGTGCTGCGCTAGACGGCGGCGAGATTTTTGGGCCCGGTAGGCCAGCCGGAAGATTTTTGTGGTTTCTTTTCGTTTCCTAAAAACTATTTTTTTTATAGTAACTAATTTTTAAATAAAGTGTTGTTTTAAAATGGGATCTAAAAGTTGATTGTATTACACACTATAGTGACTTCATTTATATCGGTCAAAACCGCACACAATTTTCTCTTACTCCACTTGATACTCACAAATAGTCAAAAAAATCATAGCCACAAGTCATAAGTCAAAGCTAAAAAGAATAGACTCAGTATGGTGTGGATGTCTAAATTTGCCTTGCTTTCTTTCTTTTTGGTTTTGCTAATTTATAGTCACCCACATGGATCATGGTGCGAATGCACAGGTGGTTGGGTTGCGTGCCCGTGGCATACCAGCGCTCGTTTTGCTTCCGCCTAGCCCTCTTCTCGACGAAACACATGTCGTGCGCAGTGAGATTGGAGAGGAATCACGACCGGTTTTTGGCGACGGGCATCACACTTTTTCCTTAAAGCTTGCAGGCTGCACATGTTTTTACCATACTAATCCTATGATCAATAGCTAATACATATATATGTCTGTTCTTTTCAACTTTTCTACAGTAATTAGCTTTCAAACGGAACGTTTTTTCGAGACGAGGTCTATAAGTCGATTATAGTATACACATATCATTAAAGCAGTATATGAGAAGTGGGAGTATGTAATCATATATATAGGAAACAATATACATATATATATATAGGAAACAATATACACATATCTAATTTTACACTTTGGTGAAATTCACCCTATATTTTGGTTTCGAGGAATGCAACAAGATATAAAAGTATAATATCAAATACATACCTTCGAATTTCCTTCTTTCCGTCCAAATGAAACTGAATAACTTCACACTCAACAAGCGTGTTAGTCTCACATTTAGATTTATCATTAATCCCCAAAACCAATTTAATGGAGCTTGAACTTACAACTGGACTATGAGAATTGACGGGAAAGGCAGTGGCAGCTGAAGTTGATGAAGGCGGCGGCGATCTGGCACTACACTACATGAAAGGAACAATAACTTGAGGAGTTATGCTCGTGGCAGAAAGGGATACAAGATGATATGGAAGGAAAATGGTGAAGCTCATCGAAGATGAGTTGGCATGAAGGCTTGCTCACAGGCACAATGGAAGACACCTCGCATTCCCAGTGAACCAAAGGATGACAGCCTCAAGTTCTCACAGGAATGAACATGAGTGGAGAGCTAGAGCAAAAAGACATGGAAGGATGGCTTAAGTACATATGATAAAAGCACGAGAAAGCGAGGGGAAGATGAAAGAGCGGCAAAAACTCTGTAGCACACACTCTCTCTCCGCTTGATGTTGGGACCGGATTTCCAAATCTGAACCCTCCGTGTATTACTACACTAGTCGAAGATCAAAGCTAGTGCACATAGTCAAACAGTGATGATTATATAACCAACAACGCTTTATTATAATGAAAGAGAGTACAGGCCATTTGGACACTTTATTACAACTAAGGTTACAAGACCTCACAAACTAACAAAACACAGTGGAAACAAAAATAAAAGCTTCACATAGTGGTTGGAAACTGCCGAGCGGTCAAAAGGCTATGGTCGATAATCGAAGGTTAAATGTGGTCGAACGGCTCTGTGTGGTCTCAGCCACTGAGAGGTCAAAAAACTTACTAGCAGATTGGAAGTTTAGAGAAGGGGTGGTCATGGTCGAAAGCGGTGATGGTCGGAGGCTTAAAGTGACATCAGTCGAAAGCTTAGAGCGAGAAGCGACAGCGATTGCAGCAGCAAGCGGTCGGAAGCGACTGTAATAAAAAACGACTATGGTCGAAATGATCGAAGGGTTTGGAGAGGTCGTAGAGATCGAATGGTTCGGAGTAGTCGAAGGAATGGGAAGGTACAGAGTGGTCGAAGGAATCGATCAGTTGGAGCAATCGAAGGAATCGATCAGCTTTGGTGGACGAACAGTTGTGATCGGATGGCTGAATGTGGTCAGAAATTTAGATGTGGTCGATGGTCGATACGTGACCGGAGGGAGTGATCGAAAAGTTTGAAGTGGTCGAAGTATGCAACGTGGTCAAAAGGTATATGTGATTGAAAGGTTCGGAGAGGTCAGAACCATTGCAAGTCGAACAATATAGGAACTGGTCCAAAATACTAGAACTAGTCGATGAATTCAAAGTGATCGAATCTTGGTGATCGAAACCTAGTGGTCGGAGTAGTTATAGTAGGTAGATCTGCTTGTGGTCGAAATTTACAAGAATTGTTGGACTGCCCAGAGTGGTCGTAGCTGACGAGGATGTCATAACCGACCAGGGTGATCGTAGCACTGATGACGGTCGGGGGGCCATGAGTGGTCAAAGACTTAGAATGTGGTCGAAGGCTTCAGAGTGGTCGAAGGCTCGATGCAGATGAATCCTACGAGAATTGTCGAAACACTGATAGTGGTCGTAATCGATGAGGTTGTCATGACCGACCATGGAGATCGCAACACCGAGAGTGGCCAGGAGGCCTGGAGTGGTCGAAAACTATAAGGTGGTCGAAAACGAGGGTAGTCGAACGCTTCCATGGTCATGAGTTACTGCGGTCACGAGTGACCATGGTCGAAAACAACTATGGTCACGAGCAACTATGGTCTATCTTCAACCCGATAGATTCGTAGTTGAGGATGAAAAGTGGACTTTTCCAATTGTTGCCCCGGAGGATATTAAAAAAGATCAGAAAGTTTGTTGATTCTGGCACCTGATGACTTTTAGTGAACATACAAGTTATATGAATTAACTCAAATATATACCAGCAAGCAAGATAAATACTCTGTTTTGGCAAGTATGCAATTCTCCCAAAGGGAATTGACATCCTGAACATAAATAGGCGCTTCATAAAAATTTCAGATTGTTTAACACATAACAAATTACAATAGAAATAGCTTTAATAAACAATCTTGGGACATCGAATGATTTATGTAGTAGAAATTCTACATTGTGTGGTCAGAAGCGTGTAACTCAGCATACCATCTGCAAAGACTTGCATCACTTTCACTTTTAGCTGAAGGAGAGGATGGAAATGCTCGAAGAGATAGAACAATTGAAATGCGGAAATTCCCAGTGCCTTCCAAACCTAAGCATTAAGATGGAGAGATCGACGAAAGCCAATCAGGCATGAAAATGAGGACGAGCTGGGGAAGAAGCATGGTTTGCCAGCACTGTAGAACATACTCCTTGCAAGTTGCAACGTCAACAGAAACTTAGTTCAATTTATTTTGCACATCTCTATCTTAAATGGTTAATCTCTGAGAAGTTCTAAGAGTGAGTAAATTTCAATCAATGGTCATGACTTAAAGTCATTGTACCTTTTTTTTTCCATGAAAAGAAGTACTCTCGATATTCGCAATAATTCTCCACCCACCAGATCGTCAGGGCTTCCAGTACCAGGCATGCGTCCTCTATTGCATGTAAGTAATTCCTCTTCTCAAAACAGATGAGGCCTAGTACCTACAAGGTATCATGTTTCATGTCAATGCTCTAATTAATATGCCTTAATTAGATCATCAAAAAGAAAGTAAAATCAAAATAACGGTTTGTACGTACATGCATGCTTGTTCATGTTTGTGTTGTCTTTGTAAAAGTATTTGTAGATGTAATTTTGGTTCTCTTTGTCAATGTGATCATATTTTAGTTCAAATTAACAATTTATAATTCTTAGTTTTTCAATTAGGACATAAGTTGGGTTAGTTTCCATTTTATTATTTCTCGCTGCTATCTGGATGAGTTTTGCTCTGCAACTCACTGAGATTGAGATTGCTAAGCGGTAGACTTTCATAAATGGCGACATATCTGGTGCTAATGGCTAATTGGGTGCTAATATGTTGATACTAACCATGGACTGTTGGATCTAGCTCAAATGGCTTGGATCGAGGTGGGTGGAAAACTGGTGTGGTGGGGCGGCGCCCTAACCCTAGCTCTCCCAATTGAGTGCGCGTCTGAGGTGAGTGAGAGGGAGCGTAAGGGGTAAGGTCCAAGATGACTGCTTTGCGAAAAGAAACGGCTGCCGGGGGGGGGGGGTAAAGCAAATGTGCATAAGTGGGTTGGGGCCACCCTCCTCGATCTGAGCTATTTGGGCTAGATCCAACATCCCCTGGTTGGTGTTGGCATATTAGCACCCAATCAACCATTAGCACCAGATATGTTGCCCTTAACTAATTGGTATTTCTTCTTTCCACCACCTTGCCAAAGGAAGGATCTTCTATGTTTATCCATTTTTAGCATGGTGGGTTTTTTTGTGTTACAGCTTATGTTTTTTGATTTAAAATTTTGAATTATGTCTGATCGCGCGCGAGAGAGAGTACGTAGAGAGATGCTAATCCCAGTTTGACAATTGAAGATATCTGCATATTGCAGGAGTCTTTGTATTGTCATCTCCTATCAACAATTCGTCACTTTTCTAAAAGTTTGTTTTTAGACCTAACACCTGTTCAGAAGCATGCAACAATAGTTTCATATTTCTTGCCTTATCTAAATTTTCCTCGAGGCATAGAATGGTGTCATCTGCGTATTGCAGAATAGCCACCCCTTTTTCAAATAAGATGAGGAACCAAGCCAATCCCTGAACATTTATCTTGAGCATGGCTAATCATTTTAGCAAGGCAATCTGCTGCCAAATTAAACAGAAAATGGGCGAGAGGGTATCCCTCCCTGACCCCTTTGTGGCTTTGGAAATAGGGCCAACGAACTTATTAATTTTCACACAAGGTGCCGGGCTTCACAGCGCTTGCCACCCAATCAATCCACTTTTGCCACCCCGATCAATCCACTTGGAGGAGGGCGCGAGCTCGCTTGGCAAGTTCTGCCATTGTGTGTGAGTTGATCACCAGCATTTGAACCCTGGGTTTGATGCTGGTGCTCATCATTCCCTTAGGCTGAAGTCTCAGGCTGAAAGAATACAAGGATGTATATGAGTCGTGTGTACAGGCCCAATGCTAGGCCCGAGGCCCAGCCCATTAAAAAAAGACACTAGAAAATTCTTAGTTAGATCTACAATAAAACATTAAGCAATTTGTCAGTTAGGCCTCGGACCATTGCCCCGGCGGCCCGAGGCCCAGCTCCGCCTCTGTGTGTATATTTCTGCGTACTATAAAAAAATCTACTTGGGAGTGAACCCTCTTCAATGTAAGCAATTAAACATTTAAACAACATGTTCCGACTGACTCTGATTATGAAAGCGTGTGCAAATTTTTGTAGAAGTGGGAGGATCTTTCGCGAAACATCCAGAAACAACGGGTAGTATAATGGGAGCAAGGGCTGGCCCGTGCAGAAAGACCAGGAGCCCATGAGTGATGGAAGCCCACTTCTAGAACCCTCCTCCCGCAAAAGAGCGGGAAGGAAACCAACAGAGGCGGAGGAAAAACAAAACGAAACAAAACGCCGAAACCCCCAACATGGCGGAGCCGCCTCTCCCCGCCGCCGTTGCCGGCGGCCCGACGAACTGGCGCAAGGAAGCGGACGAGCGGCTGCAGCGGCTCCACTCCCTCCTCTTCGGCGCCGAAGCCGCGCTCGATCGCGGGGACGCCGCGGCGGCGCAGGCGCTCGCGCTCCGCCTCCTCGGCTTCCTCGACTCCCAGACCCTCGCCGCCGACGCTGGCCCGGACGCCGCCTTCGTCGCGCCCATCCGCGCTGAGGCGTCCTCCCGCCTCGCCGCCGCCTCCCGCGCCCGCGCTCCCGAATCCGACCGGTACGAACCCTACCCCCGCGCAGCCTCCCGCGTTCGCGTCCGGATCATGCGATGCGACGTTTTCTCTGGCTTAGTTCGTGGTTTTTAGGAGAAAAGCGAGGATTCGGGGGATTTACTGTGGCTGCTGTTCGGGTTGTGCAAACATCGTAGCTCAATTGCTGGGATTTACTAAATGTGTTAGTCATGGAGCTTTGGGAATCTGTGAGATTTGGGGGATTTGGGAGTACATTGTCGGAGAATACAATGACTAAGATGATGTGGTACTTCGCCGACCCAATCAGACTCATGGAGCACAAGCATCTCAACTGTAATGATTCCGCGTCATGTGTATTCGGTGGTTCTGTAGAGCATGCCTTTTTTTTTTGTTCCCAAATATCCTGATATAACACATGCTGAAATGTAGGTGTAACCGTGCAATAATAGTAGGTTATATGCATAGCATTTTATGGAAATGTAAAGGAATGCTGCTCTTTATGTACGCTTCTATGCTAGGGAATGCTCATATCATGTAGTGGAGAATTTAAATAGTCAAATGTGTTCAAAATGCATGCTCTATGTGGCAAAACACTATTGAGCAGGCAATTAATTGTGGGAAAAGCGGGTCTTCATTGCAAAGAATTTTCAAAGGTGATGGTGTAGGTGATGGTGTTCTTCCACCATGACTAGAAGTACGAATATCAATTTGCATGTCCCACATTGGATTCGCTGCTACTCCTCGGGTTCAAGTCTTCTAATTAGGCAACAACCTAGTCCTAACTCGGGTTCACTAAACCTAAACTAAATATGGCCTAATAATCTTTTTAGAAGATTATGAAATTATTTCTAGCAGCTATGTTATACTTGTTTTGCACATAACAGGCCCACCACCTACTTAAATACAAGTTGATTTATGTGTGAGAGGAAGAAAACACCAAGTTACCACCGCTAAAGACTTGCCTGAGTGTATGTTCATTTTTAAGAAATGAAGACCCTCAGACCATTCCATGTCATGTGTGAAACATGTTTGAATTGTGTACATATCCTTACAAGGGTAGACATGTGTTGGATACAGATATAAGTGTGCTGGGATCTGGTCAATAAGGATAGAGGTGTTGCAGAAATTGTACGCATATACGACATGACTAAGCATACGAGACTTGGAAGGAGAGTGTCAATTGTGAATTGTGAAATATGTCTGCAGTACTGTACTAAGTTTTGGCACATTGTGTTCTGGGTTCTAACTTCAGATATCTGGAATGAGTGCAGCGACATAATTTTCTGGGACAGAAGATAGGCTGTGCTTATCAGGGCCAGGAGTAGAGAACATTTGGAAATTTGATTCTTCTGTGCTGATTAAGAATACCATATGCATATAAGAATAAGGTATCATCACTGATGGAAACTATCAAGAATCTTATTGGGCTTATCTTGAAAGAATAATTGTGCATCATATAAAATTTACTATTGTTGCTATGTTTTATCCCGAATGTTCAAGTTTATACTTTGATGCGTACTATCTTGAATATATCCCTTTATTTGGTGTCAATCCTCACTTTGGATGTGTTTTGAGTTCAGGGCAGCATTTGAGCTTGCAAAAAAGGATGTCGGCTGTGTATTTTCAAAGCTGGGAGACGTTAACATTGAAAAGATCAAGTGTTCAAAGTATTTCCAAGCGCTCCATCAGAAATCCAAAGGAAATGCTGCTGATCAACTGGTATGATCCAATTTTTTATTCTTAAAGTGCTTCGCTTAAAGGACTCTCTTTTTTCCTTCTCAATCTTGTCTTGCTTTTTCTTTGGGGCATCCAGGCTGAAAGCAATGGAATTGCACGGGAATTGTAGATTGATTATAATGCCAAGAGGCAGGGATACATATATAGGCAAGGAAGACCTAGGGTTGGTTTATAGAAGTATGACCACCGTCGGATCTCCTTGCCTAGTATAAGGTTAATCAATCTATAATAGCCATAATGGGCCAACAGCCCATGCGCCTATATGGGCAGCGACTGGCTGTCTAACACCCCCCGCAGTTGGAGCGTCGGCACAGACGTTCAGACTGGTCCTGAATTCCTGGAAGACCGTCGAAGGCAAACCCTTGGTAAAAATGTCGGCATACTGGGACGACGTCGACACATGAAGAACGCGGACAGTACCAATGGCAACACGCTCCCGAACGAAGTGAAGGTCAATCTCAATATGTTTGGTGCGTTGATGCTGAACCGGGTTAGAGGACATGTAGACGGCGCTAATGTTGTCGCAATAGACCAAGGTGGCCTGGCGGAGTGGAGAGTGAAGCTCACACAGAAGCTGCCGGAGCCAGGAAGCCTCGGCCACAACATTAGCCACACCACGGTACTCTGCTTCGGCGCTGGACCTAGACACAGTGTTCTGGCGCTTGGAGGACCAGGAGACGAGGCTGTCCCCGAGGAAGACGGCATAGCCTGAGGTAGACTTGCGGGTATCGGGGCAGCCGCCCGGTCAAGATCGAGTAGACAACGGATCGGATCTTGGCCAAGGTCGAAGGAGAAGCCCAAGATGAAGAGTGCCACGGATGTACCGCAGTATGCGCTTCAGAGCTGCAAGATGAGGCTCTCGAGGATCATAGGCAGACCTGCTGGACAGCGTAGGAGATGTCCGGACGGGTGAAGGTGAGGTACTGTAGAGCACCAGCCAAACTCCGAAAATCGGTGGCGTCGCTGACCGGGTCACCATCAACCGCTGAAACCTTGGGGCAGGAATCCACCGGAGTGGAGCAGGGCTTATAGAGAGCCATGCCCGCGCGGTCAAGGATCTCTTGCATGTACTGTCGCTGCGAGAGAAAGAGGCCATCGGCGCGCGAACACGCATCCCGAGGAAGTGATGGAGGTCACCTGTGTCCTTCATCGAGAATTCTGTTGTAGGCGTTGATGGTGCGCGAGCGGGAGGTCGACGAAGCAGTGAGAACAATATCATCCACATAAAGTAGCAGGTAGATGGTGTCGCCACCGCGGTGAAACACGAAGAGCGATGTGTCAGACTTGGCTTCCACGAACCCGAGGGAGATCAAGTAGGCTGCGAACCGGCTGTACCATGCTCGAGGCGCCTGCTTGAGACCGTATAGCGAACGGTTTAGGCGGCAGACGAAGTCCGGATGAGTGGAGTCCTCAAATCCGGATGGCTGAACGCAGTAGACTGTCTCATCGAGGGTGCCATGCAGGAAGGCATTCTTCACATCTAGCTGACGGAGGGGCCAATTGCGGGAGAGGGCCAGGGAGAGCACAGTCCGCACGGTGGCCGGCTTGACGACGGGGCTGAAGGTTTCTGCAAAATCAACACCTGGGCGCTGAGTGAATCCGCGAAGGACCCAGCGAGCTTTGTAGCGCTCCAGAGAACCATTAGCCTTGAACTTGTGCTTGAAGATCCATTTGCCAGATACCACATTTGCGCGAGACGGTCGCGGAACAAGATCCCAAGTGTGGTTCTGTAGAAGTGCTGCATGTTCATCCAACATTGCAGCTCTCCAGTTTGGATCTGCAAGAGCGGCGCGATATGTCTTCGGGACGGGAGATAAAGCCATAAAGGCGCAGTATGGAACGCAACCGGCACGCGGAAGCCATGTTTCGCCCTGGTGGTCATGGAGTGTTGATTGACCACAGGGGGGAATGGCCACGGCACACGGGAGGCGCGCAGGGCTATAAGCGGCGAGGATACCGCCCGGAGGCGATGGCGGCGTCGAGTGTACACCTTTGTAAAGGTGCGGTCCGCGGCGGTGAGGGCGCGACGTGGTGTCGGCGGAGACGCCGGGCAGCCGCACGTGGTTGTCGCGCAACGCCGAGTAGCGCACATGGTGTCGCGGCGAATCGGCGGCGGAGCAGCCGCATGTGGTCGTGGCGGCGAAGATCCGACCCGCCGCAACAGCAAAGAAAGCGCGGTGATGAACTGCGCAGTAACAAAGACCGAGGCGGGCCTATGGGCACTGGGGCGGGGTTAGTGAAAGCGCCCGAAACTCGAAGTCCGCAGAGGACGTGGTGGTGGGCTGCTCGGCAAAAGGAAAGGGGGACTCGTCAAAGATCACATGGCGGGAGATGATGATCTTATTGGAGGAGGTGTCAAGACAGCGGTATCCTTTATGATGAGCAGAGTAGCCAAGGAAGACACACGAAGTGGAGCGGGGAGCGAGTTTGTGGGCAGTTGTGGCAGACAGGTTGGGGTAACATCGACAACCGAAGACGCGCAGATGATCATACGTGGGCGGGGAGCCAAACAAGGCTTCATGTGGCGTGTGGGTGCGCAGCGTCTTGGTTGGTAGGATGTTAAGCAGCAGGGTGGCAGTGTTTAGTGCCTCGACCCAATAGCGAGGTGGAAGACAAGCTTGGAAGAGGAGGGACCGAACAACGTTGTTGAGAGAGCGAATGGCACGCTCGGCCTTCCCATTCTGAGCAGATGTGTAGGGGCATGACATGCGGAGGTGAGTGCCGTGGGTGAGGAAAAAGGTGCGGGTGCTGGAGTTGTCAAACTCACGTCCATTATCGCACTGGACGGACTTGACGGTGAGACCAAACTGTGTGGAAACAAGAGTAAAGAAATTAGACAGAGTTGCAAATGTGTCAGACTTGAGGCGCAAAGGAAACGTCCACATGTAATGTGAGCAATCATCGAGAATAACCAAGTAATATTTGAAACCCGATACACTAGGAACTGGTGAGGTCCACAAATCACAATGTATGAGTTCAAAATTATGTGAGGCACGAGATGCTGACACAGGAAAAGGAAGGCGAACATGACACCCAAGCTGACAAGCATGACATATGGAGGTTCTAATGTCTTTATGACAAGCCATGAGTTTGGATAAAGTTTCAAATCCGAGATGACCGAGACGACGATGCCATAGGGTGGACGCGGTGGTGTTGGCGAGGAGTGCAGCGGGAAGTGATGGCGTGTCGGATAGGCGAAGAGGGTACAACGGGCCAGAGCTATTGCACCTGGTGATCACTCTCTGAGACTGCAGATCCTTCACAGAACAACCAGCGGGGTCAAATTCAACAGAACAATTGTTGTCGATTAGAGGAATCGACGCGACAAATAAGGTTCTTAATAAGACCAGGGGAAACAAGGACGTTATTAAGACACAAGGAACCGGGAAGGTGAGCTATGCCAGTAGAGGTGACGGGAAGTAAAGAACCGTTACCGACAACAATGGAAGGTGGAATAGGATACCGCGGGGAGGAAGTGTGAGAGAGAGTACCAGCGTCGGAAGTCATGTATGAGGTGGCACCGGAGTCGAAAATCCAGTCATGTTGCGGAGGTGGAGTCAGCGACATGGTGTTGAAAGAAGATGCCAGTGCCTGCGAGTCCCATGACGGCATGCCGGCCATGGGATGGTAGTAGCCGGGAGGAGGAGTAGGCCACTGCCCCTGGGCGCCGGCCACGAAGGCCTGCGGCTAAGGCACAGGAGTCGGTAGTGGAGGACGGGCAGCTGGCAGAGGGGCCAGGGGAGGCCGATTCCCGGGCCACATGCTGATGGAGCCGGACGGGGCACTGTAGAAAGCCGGGCGAGGAGGCGCGGGAGGAGCTGCGCTGCTTCTTCTGCTGCGATGCAGAGGAGGGGGCGCTGGCTTGGCTAGGGGCAGATCCGCCAGACTGCCGCCCCTTGCCTTTGCCACCGCGCGAGCCGCGCTTGTCGCCCTTGCCCAAGTTCCCGGAGTTCTTTGTTGGGGTGGTGGGAGAACCAAGATCGCCGCCGGTGCGGAGGCAAGAAGAAGCGATGGGTGGTGGCGCCGAGCGATGTGCCATGTTGAGCTCTTCAAGCAGGAGGTCGGTCCGAGCCTCCAGGAAGGTGGGGAATGGGCGTCCACGCTGTAGATGCATGCCGATGGAGGCGAAGCGCTCGTTAAGACCGCGGATGATGTTGAGGACGAGTGTGCGATCGGTGACGACCTCGCCTAAGTCACCCAGGTCATCGGCCATGGACTTGAACTTGCGGCAGTAGTCGGTGATGGAGAGGTCGCCCTGAACGAAGTTCCGGAAGGCGGCGTCCAGATAGAGGGCACGCTGCTCCCTGTTGCCAAGGAACTGATTTTCGAGGCGAGCGGATAGTGCGGCGATGTCGCGGCGCTCGGGACGATGTCCTCGAGGTCGCCGGAGATGGTGCCGTAGAGCCATGTCAAGACGACCACGATCCATGCGTGCCGATCCCAGAAGGTGTGGTGGCGGCGTCGGCGAGGACATGGGGTTGCGAGGAGAACTTCCCAGGGCGGCGGCATCGGTGGCGCCCGGGTGTAGTTGGCGGAGTCGATGTCGAGGACGAGACTCCGAATGTTCTGCACGGCAACAGCTTGCGCGTGTAGATTGATAATGGCGGTGGCCTCGTGTGCGAGGAGGGCAGCGTGGAGGGACTGCCGAGGACCACCATCGGCAAGCATCGACCGGTAGTCGATGCCGTCGGCAGCAGACACGGAGGCGGCGGCGTCAACGGCGGCGGCCTCGGCGGCCAGCGCCACGAGCCGCGCGGCGAGGGCCTCGCGGCGCGAGTCGCGGCCGCGTCGTGCTCTGGCGGCGGCGGCCTCTGCTCGGCGCCTTGGCGCGGCTGGAGAAGCGGCCGCGCGGTGGCTGGGTGCGCGGCGAGGCGCTCGCCTCGGCTGCGCGGCGCGCGCCGCCGCGCGCTCCTCCTGCTGCGTGCGCGCGCTCCTCTGTTGCGCGGACGCGCGCTTCTTCCGCAGCGCGTGCGCGCTCCGCCTCGGTGGGAGAGGCGCCAGCAGCATCAGCGGCGGAAGAAAAACCCTAGGCTCTGATACCATGAAAGCAATGGAATTGCACGGGAATTGTAGATTGATTATAATGCCAAGAGGCAGGGATACATATATAGGCAAGGAAGACCTAGGGTTGGTTTATAGAAGTATGACCACCGTCGGATCTCCTTGCCTAGTATAAGGTTAATCAATCTATAATAGCCATAATGGGCCAACAGCCCATGCGCCTATATGGGCAGCGACTGGCTGTCTAACACAGGCGTTGGCCCTTTTTGCTTAGTTTTCTTTTTATTCATAATATCATTTCTGAAAGATGAATCTCTTTTGGAATGTATTGCTTTTGACCCAAGCACTGTTTGAAGAATCACATAGATATATATGTTAGCTATTTGCAAATCATGGTGTTTGCCTGCTAACTTATATTACCCTTTCCTCTCCTTGTGGCATGCATTAAAATGCAAAAGAGCACAGCTTGCCAAGAGATCACCATTCAAGGGGGTCCACATATTGAGGAAAGGCCAACTGACATAGAAAATGAGAAGCTTAGCATCAGGGCTTCCAAACTAATGACGCAAACAAAAATAACATCATTGTATAGCAATAAGTCCTTGAAGGCAAATAGTGTGTCAGAAAGGAATATGTTCAAATCAGAGGGGAACATATCTAAAGAATTTGCTGGTGTTGAAAATGAGATCAGAACACATCAAAATGATAACAGGCATCCTGCTTATCTGGGGGTTGAAGAGGATGAGAAACCCCGTGGGCCATTCCAGAATGCAAAGCGACAGAAAACAGGGTTCAGAAGTCCAATCTGTGAACATGCAAATTCTCCATTAAGTAATGATGAAGCTGATCCTCCTGCCAATGGGTTTGTGACTGCCAGGACAAAGTTGGTATGTACACTCGTCAAAATAAGTACTTTTTACTGTTCTGCCATTATTAGTTGTATTTTACTTATGCCCTTTTAGATAAATATTTTAGAGGATGCTTCTATGTTCCTCCATGAAAAATGCTCATATCATAAAGAACCAGTGTTTTATAATAGGTAGCTGGAGATTTTTGACATTCAGTTTCGCTCATATCATATGTATTTGACTTCAGTCTTCACCATTCTTATCATGCCGAGACTATTTTTAGTTTTCTAAACATTACATAAGTTTGAACAGGAGGTAGGTTCTCTGTTGGGCTCATTTGCTGATTGCCGCTAATTTGAGTCCTATGCATTTTTTTATGTGCCATTGACTACCAGCGAATCCACATCATTTAATACTTTTTGTGTATTTTACTTCTTACCTTTTCCCTGTCTGTTATCACGCACTGCAATCCTGAATCACCCATCCCCACTAGGCAATACCTAATAACTTTTTGCTTGTAGTATTACTTAAAACCATGCTGTGTATGGTTTAGTTATGCCCTTATCAAAATGCTACTTGCCAGCTCCTTACAGAGTTGCTTCTTGAATAGTGAGTTTCATCCTGATCTTCAAACATTGAAGTTTTATAACTTTGAAGTTTGAACTCTTTTATTGAGGGGGTTCTAATTTATCACATGCCACCACTCTCTCTCTCTCTCTCTCTCGTTTCATCCTGATCTTCAAACATTAAAGTTTTTTAACTTTGAAGTTTGTACTCTTATTGAGGGAGGTTCTAATTTATCATATGCCACCACTCTCTCTCTCTCTCTCTCTCTCTCTCTCTTGCTCTCCGTTCATTGAGGGGGGTTTTAATTTATCATATGCCACCCCACACACACACACTTTCTCTCTCCCTCACTCCCCCTCCCTCTCTCTCTCTCCCTCGCTCCCCCCCCCCTCCCCCACTGCATAAATATTCTTATACAATGATTGTAATGATTTGCATGCTCAAGTCATTTGTGTGGCTTTGTGTGGTGACTCATTTGAATTCGTTTACATGCTGAATGTTATGAAGGCATCACTATCTTTGTCCGGAAAAGACTTTCGTGCCATTAAATAACAAGGCTTATTATAGGCACTCTGATTAAAGTTCAGTGCATCTGTCTTTCTTTTTTATAACCTATTTTTGGCGATGCTTCTTTCTTTTGTAGGAGATGGATGTTGTCCAAAAGCATGGGTATAATGGCCCTCAAGGTGCTTCTGTATCTCCACAATGTGATAACCTTAGTGCACGAACCTATGGTGTGAGGCCAAGCTGGAATTCTCGTCGTGGACCACGTGGTAATTTTGTTCCCCCTATCAGAAATAATGGAGGATCTGCTTGCAATATGATCACTTCACGTGTTATTGGAAAAAATGATGATTCCATGGAAGATTCAACAAGAAAATGGTTTGTATTTCCAACTTAATTGTCTGATACGAATTTATTTTGTCTTCACATTAGGATTATACTTCCACAGTTATGAATCTGGTTAACTTTCCTTAATATTTAGCATGTCCACATCTTACCTTTCTTCCTTTGCTTTGGAGGATTGCACCATTGATGTTGTTACAACAGTTTTGTTGTGTTTCCTGGTTGCTTTGCTGTTAGAACATAGCTACAATAACATCGATCCAGGGCATTGAACACATGTGTAAATTTTTGTATGCCAATATGGCCCGTCCCTTCATAAGTTTAGAAGAGGAGTATGCATTGAGCCGGTAGAGGCAGCAACATTAACTATGAAAGGAGATGTCATGTGCAGCGTTACTGTTCATGTGAACAATACGTCTCCTGTTCATGCGCAACACCGATTTGGTTGGATTAGTTTTCCTAATTTGATTAGATTAGTTTCTTTATAGATAAGATTAGATTTGTTAGGATAATCTATTCTATAATATTAGACATAAGTTTCTTAGAGGTCAAGCCATCCAATCAATATAAAGATGGGAGTGTATCTTATTTTTATTTAAGCAATAAGAAGAAAGTTATTCTAGTCTCTTCCTCGAATTCTTCTCCACAGTCCATGATCTCTCCTTTCTCCTAAAGTCCCTCCCTTCAGCCGTGCCGTCTCAGCCATCTTCTGTACGGTATTTACCCCGATGAACTAAGCTTCATAACAGGAGACATGTACTAAAAACTAAAATTCATTATTTAAGTATAACATGCTTTAATTTTTGACCATTAGTACAAGCTAATTATTAACTCCCAGTGACAAATTGAGTATTGGGCTGTGAAGAATTTGTGCTCAATTAATTGAAATAAGAGAAATGCAAGCATGTGGAGTGCTGAACAATATCTAGTGGGTTTATTTGTCATTTAACATCTGGTGTCTTGCTTGTTGATGGGAAAAGGCGGTATTTTGTTGAAACTTCCTACCTCGTCAAACTTCAGCAATTTCCCTAATTCAAGCAAAAAATTAATGCCCTCCCTTTCTATTAGATATATGTATACCCTTTCTTGTAACACAAGTTGTACATGGCTATATATATGAAAGTCACCCCCCCACATTGGGTGTGTGGTGTTCCCCTAATCCTCTACATGGTATCAGCTTAATTCCTGGGCATCTTCCGCTGCCCCCTCCCCTCTATCTCACCCGCCGCCACCCTCCTCTGTTTTTCTAGGGTTTCTCAACCCGAAGCCTCCTCCCACCTCAGCCATCGCCGGCGGGCCTCCTAGGCGGCTCTCCCTGGCCGTCTCCTCCTTACGGCTGCCGCCGCCTTTCCCAGACCGCCGCCTCCGCTGTCTTTTTAGGGTTTCTTAACCCGCCGCCGCCGCTCCTCTGTTTCAACCCTAGCCGCCGCGCCCACCTCCTCCCGGCCGCAGCCTTCCTCCACTGCCGCCGTCCACCCCAGCGCGCTGCCTTCCTGGCCGATCTTCATTCTCGCCACAATGCCGAATGAATCCCAGGTCGATCCAAACACCAGCAGCGCGATGAACACTCTCCCCGTCGGACCGATCGTCGTCGCTCCCTACGCAACAATCGCTGTCCGCTCTCATGTTCCTGTCGTCCTCGAGCTGAAACACCCAAACTTCCACAAATGGGCGCCCTTCTTCAAATCCTTGCTCGGAAAGTTCGGGCTTCGCGGCCACATCGACGACACTCTACCGGCCAATCCCAATGATCCCCAGTGGGTCATGGACGATTCCTGCGTCCACAGTTGGCTTCTCGGCTCGATCGCCACCGACGTCCAGGACCTTGCAATGGCGCACGATCAATCGGCACGTCAACTTTGGGTCGCCATAGAGGGTCTCTTTATGGCCAACAAAGAGCCTCGTGCCGTCTTCCTGCATGAGGAATTCTCCTCGATGAAGCAGGGAGATCTCTCCATCAACGACTACTGCCAGCGCATGAAGACCATCGCCGATGCTTTGCGCGATGTCGGCCATGCTGTCTCGCCGTCGCAGCTGGTCCTCAATCTCCGCGGCCTCAACCCGCGCTTCTCCAGCACGGCGGACAACATCGCCGACACCACGCCGCTCCCCGACTTCAACACCGCGCGCGAGAAGCTCGTCCTCAAGGAACTTCGCCTCGCCAATGAAGGCAAAGTTTCCTCTGAGACCGCTCTCTTCGCCCGCTCGCCCACATGCGGCACGGCTTGCAACTCTGCCTCCACGTGTTTCGGCGCGGCGCAAGGACAGAGCGGTCAGCAGCCCTCCTCCAACCGACGCAACAATAAGAAGGGGGGCGGTAGCAATCGCAACAAAGAAGACCGGCAGATGGCGGAGGTGGTGGCGCGACCAACAGCGGCGCCAGCCCCCCCTCGGGCGTGGGTATGCCGGACCTTTCGACGGCGGCGAATGCCGTGGTTTCGGCGGCGGCCGCAGCAGATCCGCTGGCGCGCGTGGTCTCTCGGGCCACCTCCACGAGCTCATACGGCCTTCACGCCCGCCCAATTCTCCTCCCGCCAGCATGCGGCAGCGATTCGCTCCTCGCCGCCGGAGCATCTCGAGAATGACGGTTGGGACGGCGGGTCTCATAGCCGCTCTCAACCGGATGGCGTTCACGGTGCTAGTCCACGGGTGCTCGACATCGGCGCTACGTCCCATATGACCTCTACGGATGGTATATTACTCACCCGCCTCCTCCTTCGTCTATCACCGTGGGCAATGGTCACTCCATCCTCGTTACAAGTCGCGCACTTCCATCCTTTCCACACCGCCACTCCTTTTACCTCAACAATGTTCTTGTTGCACCGGCTCTTGTGCGCAATCTTCTATCGTTCGTCGGTTTACGTGATAATAAGCATTCAATTGAATTTGGCGCTCGGTTTCTCTGTCAAGGACCCATGGGCGGACGCGTGATTCTTATTTGCAATAGCGGTGGGGACCTCTACACCATTCCTTCATCACCTTCCACCACCGCTAGTTGCGCCTCGCCGTCTCGTCCACCTTATGGCATCACCGCTGGGTCATCCGGCCGCCTCGCCGTGCGTCTCTTCAAAACATGTCGGTTATCACGTGTAATAAAGCACCGCGTTCCTTGTGTCATGCGTGTCGACTTGGCAAACACACGCGTCGCCTTTGCTAGTTCAATGTCCACCACGTCAAAACCTTTTGATTTAATTCATTGTGATGTATGGACATCTCCGATTCTTAGTACCGGGTTACAAATATTATTTGGTCATGCTTGATGATTTCAGTCATTTTTGCTGGACCTTTCCGTTGCGTCACAAATCCGATGTCTATGGTCATTTTGTTGCTTTTGTTGCATACGCCCAGACTCAATTTGGTTATATTCCTAAGTGCTTTCAGGCTGACAATGGCACTGAGTTCGTTAATCATGCCATGTCCACCTTCCTGTCGAGTCGCGGCATTCTCCTTCGCCTTTCTTGCCCATACACTTCTCAGCAAAATGGCAAAGCAGAGCGTATGATCCGCACTATCAACAACACCATCCGCACCCTCCTCATACATGCCGCCGGCTTACTGGGCCGAGGCGCTTGCCACCGCCACATATGTGCTGAACCGTCGTCCTTCCTCTTCCATCGGCAACAAAATACCATACCAACTCCTTCATCACTCCGTTCCAAATTACTCGCACCTTCGCGTGTTCGGTTGTCTGTGTTACCCCAACCTTAGTGCCACGACTCCCCACAAACTCGCACCTCGTTCCGCTCCCTGCGTTTTTCTCGGTTATCCCTCTTCCCACAAGGGTTACCGGTGCCTCAATATATCTACGCGGCGCGTGTTCATCTCCCGACATGTCGTGTTTGATGAGTCGGTGTTTCCGTTCGCCGCAACACCGTCTGGTGCTTCTTCGCTTGATTTTTTGCAGGATGCTCCTTCCGCTGAGTCGGTCGCTCCGCGCCGGGTGTCGGCGGCGCCTTCTTCCTCGGTTGCTCCTAGCGGCCGCTACTCGACGACCGGCCATCATCTTGGCGGACTGCTGTGCATCCCGCAAGACGTCTCACCTGTGTTTGCGCTCCGGCGGGACAGCCGCCAGCGCCGTTTATCGGCGGACGGCCATCGCCACAACCAAGACCACCGACACCACTCGCCGCTGCGGCGTCGCGGCACAACCTCACGCAGCAATCGACCGCCGGTTCAACATGATGTTCCAGCGCCGTCCGCCCCCTACACAAACGGCCGACACTAGCCCGTCGACCGTTGGACTGCCGGCCGGGGATGCTGCTCCTCTGCGGTGCAACCGCGACATCCCGCAAAGAACGGCAACTGCGCCTCCGCCGCCCGCCACCGGAATCACGCAACCGTCTCCTCGGCGGCGCCCATGACTTCGCTTGCGAGCGAGGCGGTGCGGCTGTCAACTACCGGAATCTCTCCGCTACGTCGACTTCTCCACTGCCAGCCAACTATCGCAGCGCGTTGGTGATCCCAATCGGCGTCTTTGCCATGGCGGAAGAGTACCAAGCTCTCTCGACAATGGCACTTGGCGCCAGTGCCACGACCACTGGCGCCAACATTGTGACGGGCAAGTGGATTTTTAAACACAAATTCCACTCTGATGGATCGCTTGCCCGCCACAAGGCTCGTTGGGTTGTTCGCGGCTTCTCCCGCGGCGGGTGTCGACTACGACGAGGCGTTCACCGGTGGTCAAGCCGCCACCATCCGCGTTGTGCTAAGCATTGCGCATCGCGGATCGCCTATTCATCACTCGGCGTGAAGAACGCCTTTCTTCATGGCGACCTTGCGAAAGCGATCATCGCCAACGTACCGCCCGGCCGTCGACCTTCTTCGCCTCGACTCGTCCTCGTCTTTTGCACAAGTCACTATACGGTCTCAAGCAGGCTCCTCGAGCATGGCACCAGCGGTTTGCTTCATACATCTGCACGCACGGCTTCACGGCGGCGAAATCTGACACATCTCTCTTTATTTATAAAGATCGAGATGATGTCGCCTACCTGCTGCTCTACGTTGACAACATCATCTTGATGGCGTCTTCCCCGACTCTTCTACGGCGCATCACCGACCGGCTCAGCTCCGAGTTCGCCATGACGGACCTCGGTGCTCTCCAACACTTCCTCGGCATCTCCGTCACGCGCTCCTCCGACGGCCTACTTCTGTCCCAGCGACAATACGCCGTTGATCTTCTTCTTGGTGGCATGGCCGAGTGTCACCTCTGGCGACACCTATTGACTCTCGGGCCAAGTTGTCCGCCATCGACGGCGCTTCGCGATGCGACCCCTGAGTACGGAGTCTTGCCGGCGCTCTGATGCCTTACTCTCACTCGTCCGGACCTTGCCTACGCCATTCAGCAAGTCTGCCTCTTCATGCACGACCCGCGGGAGCCGCACCTTGCTCTGATCAAGCGTATCCTGCGCTATGTGAAGGGCACCCTCGACGACGGCCTACATCTCGGCACAACCAATGTGGCCTCCATCACTGCCTACTCTGACGCTGACTGGGCCGGCTGCCCTGACTCTCGGCGTTCCACCTCCGGCTATTGCATCTTCCTCGGCGACAACTTGGTCTCCTGGTCTTCGAAGCGGCAGACTACAGTGTCCCGTTCCAGTGCAGAGGCCGAGTATCGGGCTGTTGCTTATGCAGTTGCTGAATGCTGCTGGCTGCGACAGTTGCTTCAGGAGCTTCATGTCTCGATCCCTTCGGCGACTATTGTCTACTGCGACAATGTTAGTGCAGTCTACATGACAGCCAATCCGGTTCATCACCGTCGCACGAAGCACATCGAGATTGACATCCACTTCGTCCGCGAGAAGGTTGCTTTGGGACAAATCCGTGTGCTTCATGTTCCCTCCGCACATCAGTTCGCGGACATCATGACTAAGGGACTACCTGTACAATTGTTTAATGATTTTAGGTCCAGTCTCTGCGTCCAGTTCCCTCCCGCTGTGACTGCGGGCGGGTATTAGATATATGTATACCCTTTCTTGTAACACAAGTTGTACATGGCTATATGTATGAAAGTCACCCCCCACATTGGGTGTGTGGTGTTCCCCTAATCCTCTACACTTTCCCAGCAAGGATCCCCTCAAATGCCCTCAGCCATTGCTACCATGTAATTATTGATTTGTCTAAACTCTAAATTTGACTTCTATTTGAACTTTGATTTTATTTACATGACTGAAGGTACATAATTGAAATGTGTTCTATCATGACCATGCAAATTACTATTATTATTTCTTACCATTACTTGTATTTTGCTCTATTATTCTGTTTTGTCGGATGTGGATGCACATGCATAATTAGCAGCCTAACAAAAAAAGATGTGCATCTTTGATGTATTTGCTGTTGTTTATGTTCATTTCATATCTTACTAATAAATATTACTGTCATCAGCTTAGAAATACTTTGTGGCCCTGATGGTGAGCTTCCTGAGAAGCTGAGGAATCTGGAACCTCGCCTAATTGAGCATGTCAGTAATGAAATAATGGATAAAGACCCTAATGTTCGCTGGGATGACATAGGTACATAATCTCCTTGTAGTTCTCCAGGATTTCTGTGACTCTTGTAGCTAATTCATGCCAACTCGCAATAGCTGGTTTGGAACATGCAAAGAAGTGTGTGACAGAGATGGTGATATGGCCACTACTACGTCCAGACATATTTCGTGGTTGTCGGTCTCCTGGAAGAGGTTTACTACTATTTGGACCTCCTGTGGGTATTTATCTCATCTGGTTGTATTGTGCGAACTCATGTTTCTCAATGTTAAAATATGCACGCTAATTTCAACAGGGGACAGGCAAAACCATGATTGGAAAAGCAATAGCTGGTGAGGCCAAGGCAACATTTTTCTACATATCTGCAAGTTCACTCACAAGCAAATGGGTAGGTCTCTGCCACTTGTTTTTTGAATTTTCAGTACGGTTCCATTTCTATCGTTTTTTAGTCTAGTCTCGGTACATCTTTCTGTTATGTGTATCTTTGTCACACCAACAAAATGTTACGATAACTGAATTTGTTTGTCGATGTGCTAATAAATTTGTCGTTGTCTAGCTTTGCAAGCCTAACAATATTTAGGGAATTAGAAGCAGGATTTAGTAGGATGTGGAATATGTTTGTATAATTGTTCGTTTCTATAAGAATTATCTTGCGGCAGGATGCAGCTTATTGTGTTACTCAATAATTGCCGATTTTCTGACATCAAATTTGTTTTAGGATGACAATGGAGAAACATATCTGTTTCGAAAATTATTTCCTTTCTTTCTTTTGGTGTTGTTAGTTCATTAGCGTGTTTACACCACATCAATGGGACTATATGGTTCATGTGACATGTACTGCACAACTAAACTGTTTTGGTGCAGGTTCTTGAGAAACCTTAGCACTATCCAGTTCTATGCGGCATATTGTTATCAATTGTATATCTTAATTTGATACATAATAGGTATGGATTAGGCTTATTCCAATAGGGGTTCTTCCTCTATTTCACCTTTCATTACAGATTAGATGATAAAATAAAACCTGAATGGAAATTTGCAAGGTGACTTATTTGGGCAAGTTTAAGGCGCCACTCGGTTGGGCTAAAATAAGCTGGCTTATGACTGAAATTGCACTGTAGCTACCTGAAATTACACTGTAGCTAATGGTGGCTTATTTGGCGTAACTAAATTTAAAAAAAAATAAAAATAGAAAAAAAACAGGTTAGCCCATCACGGACAATGCAAACGAATACGGAAAAAAAGAACCGGCAAAAAAACTAAAATGCCAAAAAATCGAAAAAAACGAAATTTAGGAATAATGAGAAATAAGCCAGAAGCTCAAGCCGAAATGAGCGGGGAATGTGGCAGATCCACTAGAATATTGTGCTTAGTACTTTAAACACATAAATTATTTAGCCTGAACAGAAATCATTTGTGAATTGACCTAATAAGTTATAACCTGGTAATTTTTGTAATCCCTAAACTCAGTAGGATAAAAAAGGGTCCATCCTGCCAAGATTTCCCATAACTGCACAATTGCTGTCTACTGCTGTTTTTTTTCTCTCGAACGACGCAGGAGAGCTGCGTGTCATTTCATTAAGAAGAGAATAAAAACACCAGAGGAGAGGCAAAGCCTGCCTCCCCAAGAACCAAATACAGGACTCTTTAGCGCCACGCACTAGGAAGAAGCAGACGACCTTCGCCCAAGAAACGCCTAAACAGCTAAAGGTAGCAACCTACTAAGAAGGCGATGCAGAGCCTTAGCTCCACCCAACACCACAACAAACACTCTTGAAACTACAGATAACACTCTTTGGACACAGGACTAGCACCCTCAAAAACACAAGCATTCCTATGCTTCCACGGCTCCCGTGCAACTGAATGATGAGTGAATTCAGTCCCTTTCTTATCTCTTTTGGAGCAGCCTTGATTGATTTGCACCACCGGCTAGAAAACGAGAATCGTCTAGCTTGGTGCAAGGGGAAGCAAGCCCAACCCAAGAAAGATAGCTGTCCACACGCCTTGCGAAAACACAAGCAACCAGGTTATCTTTGTATTGTTTCATCGGCTTGATCACATAGGGGACAAGCAGACGGGTGAGGAAGTCCTCTTTTTGCAAGTCGGTCACTGTCCAACAATGCCCTTAATTGCCAACCAAATAAAGAATTTGCAACGGAGAGGGCCCAAGATTTCCAAACCCGCTTCCAAGGCGCAAAAATGATGGTCCCAGAAAACGCCTCGTAGGTGATTTGCTTGAATAAGAACCGGACACGCAAGCCTCCACCGATGATGATCGGGGATGTCTGATGGAGATTAAAGTCATCAACCAAGTCCCAGATTTGCAGATATTCCACCAAGACACGACCGAAAGAGCCCCTTGATGTCCGACACCCACTTTACGTTATGCAAGGCTTGAGCCACGGTTCGTTGCTTCACTGCTCTCTTAGAGATGATCTGAATCAGGTTGGGAGCAAATTCAGCTATTGTCTTTCCATGGAGCCAACGATCCGACCAGAACTTGGTTGAAGCGCCATTGCCCAACGTGGTTTGCACAGCAATTTTAAATAAAGCTCGAGCATTGCGTGGAACACGAACTGCAGATCCAGCCCAAAGACGTTCCCCATCAATCTTCTGCGCCCACAGCCACCTTAAACGAAGAGACCAACCCAGAACCTCAAGATTAAGGATGCCTAAACCACCAAAACGAATAGGCTGCTGAACTTTCTCCCAAGAAACTAAACAGTTGCCTCCATTAGCCTTCTCTTGGCCTCTCCACAGAAAGCCACGCCTTCTCTTGTCAATGGCCCTTATCACCCATTTTGGTAAATCCATTGCAATCATAAGATAGATTGGTATAGCAGTGAGCACAGCCTTTACGGTGATCAAACGACCGGCTCGGTTCATAAGGGACGCCTTCCAAAAAGGGAGATTATCTGCCACCTTGTCAATTAGCGGTAACAGATCCACCTTGGTGGGTTTCCGAAGAGTCAAAGGAAGGCCAAGGTAAGAGCATGGAAAAACTTTTAGCATGCACGGCAAAGTTTCTGAGATGATTCTCAACTCTTCGTCCCCACATTGGATGGGCAAAACCGAGCTTTTGCTCATATTAGTTCTCAGACCAGAGACGTGGCCAAATAAATCCAGGATGTGATTAATAATCTCAAGATCAACTCTTTCAGGTTTTAGGAAAATTACCACGTCATCCGCATAAAAAGAAACCTGATGCTTAACCTGAACAGCATCAATTGCCTGCAAGAAATTGTTTCGAGTTGCATAACTGATAACTGAGTTTAGGGCCTCCATCACCAAGATAAAAAGCATAGGAGATAGAGGGTCTCCTTGCCTAAGGCCACGATGGTGGATGATACTCTCCCCCGGCTCCCCATTAACCAAAATCCTCGTGGAAGAGGTGGACAACAACAAACTGATAAGGTTGCACCATTTCTGACCAAAACCAAATCTTTGAAGAATCTCCAGAAGGAAGGACCAGGAAACTGAATCAAAAGCTTTGGAAATATCCAGTTTGAGAAGAATATGGGGCACCTTCTTCCTGTTTAAGTTTCTGGCCATTTGTTGCACAAAAAGGAAGTTATCCTGGATGCACCTTCCCTTCACAAAAGCACTCTGATTTATTGAGACTAATTTTCCAAGGTGGGGAGCAAGCCGGTTGGACAGGAGCTTTGAGACTAATTTTGCAAAACTGTGAATCAGACTAATGGGTCGGTAGTCCTTCACCTGTCTGGCATCAACCATTTTTGGCAGGAGAGTGACGAAGGCCGTGTTGAGAAGTTTGAATTTGAACACATGCCCACCCTGCACGGCTTCAAGGGCCAACAAAAAGTCATCTTTAATAATTTCCCAACAAACACGATAGAAACGACCCGTAAAACCATCCGGTCCAGGTGCTTTATCAGGTGGCAGATCACTGATTGTCGCCCAAACCTCTGCTTCAGAAAAGGGCTCATCTAGGGACAACAAATCATGCTGAGGAAAATCCAGCTCAGCAAAATCAAGGGTGAAGCCCCTATCTGAAACAGAACCCAGCAATCCGTCATAGAAATCAAAGGCTGCCACAAGCTTCTCTTCCTGCAAGGTAACAACCTGGTCTTCCACTTGAAATTTGGCAATGAAGTTTTTTTTCTTGCGGAATCTGGACTGCTGATGGAAAAAAGAAGTGTTGGCATCCCCCTCCCGAAGATAGAGCACTCGAGAGCGAAGACGTGCCACTGTGCGCTCCAGGGAAGATAGGCCAAGAACATGCAGTTTAAGCTTCCCGCGCAGCCAATCTTCACCAGAGGAAAGAACCCGAAGATCTCTTGCAATTTCCAGACGGTGAAGAAGCTTTTTAGCCATCTCTAACTGAAACTTGATGTTACCCACTTTACGCTGACTCCAGCTCTGCAATCCCTTGCTGAGCCGCTGCAACTTGATAAAAATACGTTCAACCGGACAGCTGGAAGACACCAGAGCATTCCAATTTATCTGCACAGCATCCAGGAAACCTGGCAACTTGGGCCAAAAACTCTCAAAATGAAAACGCCTTTTCCTCCGGGTGATAACACTTAGGCCTAAAATGAGGGGGCAGTGATCAGAAACTCCAGAGGCAGCACTTTGCAACAGGGAGTCAGGGAAAATTTCCTCCCAATCAGCAGTACAAAAGGCTCGATCAAGCCTCACCAGCGTAGGCGATTGCCGCTCATTGGACCAGGTAAACTTTCGACCTAGCAGTGGGATTTCTTTAACCTCTGCATCGTCCAGGAACCGGCGAAAACGCCCCATCAAGGGCCGATTCAGGTTTGTGTTGTTTTTGTCTGACGCTTGGTAAATTAAGTTGAAATCACCAGCAACCAGAAAAGGTCCACTACAAAGGGCCCTTATATCTCTAAGCTCCTGGAGGAAATTCAACTTAACTTCATCTTCTTGGGGACCATAGACACCTGTAAACCACCAATTGCGTCCCTCCATTTCAGCGAGCTGGACAGAAACAGAGAAAGAGTCGACCCGAGAATTAATCACCTGACAAGAAGCATTTTTCCAAGCAATCAACACGCCACCCCTGGTACCATCAGCAGGAAGCTCAACGTACTTATCATAATTCGATCCAAAAACTGAGAGGAAGAGGCGGGGGTTCATGGCTGCCACCTTAGTCTCTTGCAAACACACAATGTCAGCATTTGCAGAAAGAATGACATCACGGACAGCAGCGCGCCTGGCCTTACTATTCAAGCCACGCGCATTCCAAACTAGGATTGAGTTAGGATTCATTGAAGATTGAAAGGGACGACCAAGAACAAACCAACTCATAGAGCACCAAGCAGCCCTCCAGGACTGCACTGAACACCCCCAGGAGCTTGCCATCCAAAAATGGCAGCGAGGGCAGCAAGATGCCCATCTGTAAGAGGCTTGTCAAAAAGCTTGCTGTATCTATCCTGAGCCACATGATCAACCTTCTCATTAGCTCCAGACAAACCCAAACTTCTAAACAATTTGCGTTGTGCTTCAGTGGTCACTGGTCCAGGGGCGCAAGGGCCAGCACCAGCAACACGACGACTACGCCGGAGAGAACCTGGGCCTGCAGGAGGGGCTCTCGACCTTTTCTTCTGAATGACTGGGCAAGGCAAGAGTTGATCAGTTGGCTTTGTGATGCATTCTCTCAAGCGTCGTCGAGGGGATAAAGTGAGGTCCGCAGCCTCAGCCTCATGACGGCGGTCATCCGAACAATGCCGTCGCCGGGAGTAAACCCTGATTGGAGCCGAAAAACTCTTACAAGCAGCGGCTGGGCAGGCAGCTGACTTGCAGGGGGAGAGACAAAGGGAGCAGGATCTAGAGAATCCGGCCCGGAGGGCTGCAGGTCACCTAGAGCTGCAACAGTAGTAGTGGAAGCAACACCTACCATGGAGCTTAATGGGGACCGTGAACAGACCCGAGAATCAGCTAACCCAGTCCGCTCAGCAAGAATTGACGCGGCAGGCTCAGCAGGTACCAGAGAAGACGCCATGCGATCTTCCAGAAGCAAACAAACTTCATCAGACAAAGGATCCACCTGCCCCGCAGCCAGAAGAGATGGCCCCGTCGCTGCCAGCAGGGCGCCAGCGTCAGCCACCACAGGGACTGGGCTGGGAGCCACCGCCATCTCCAGAGGCCCCACCGGGACGGGGGAGGAGGTTGATGAGGGGCCCACCAGATCGGGGGAGGAGGTCAAGGAGAGAGGGATATCCACCTTGAGCCGCTCAAAGTCATCCTCGGTTCTGGAGACCTTCCCTGCCGCCGCCCTTATCTCGGAAATAGCCAACTTTGAACCGTAGCCGCCAACAACTGAGGAGGGCAGCGAAAGGTTCGGGGAGGTACCAAGGAGCTGAGGGGACTTGACATGCAGCTCAGTTGAGGTGACTTCAGAGGGCGCCACGTGGCCAGCATGCAACCCAGTGGGCCCAAGGCGGGACTTGACTGGGAGGCGGGCCGTCAGGATTTGCCCTGCGCTTTTCCTCGCCGGCGATCGGCTCCGGGGACGCAGCGGAGAGGCCTCGACGGAGGGGCTCAGAAGTCGAAGTCGGGCCGCCGCCTGGCCGATGATGGCCGCAACATGGCCGATGATGGACGCAGCTTGGTCGATGGAGGCGACGGAGAGAGCGATACGGAGGGACTCCTCTGCTTCGGAGACATCCAGCCCGGGGGCGCCAACCCCACGACCAGAGGAAAGATGCCGACCAATTGGACAACGCCGGACCCGACCGGCAGCGCCAGCACCGCCATCCGCCGGCCCAACCAAGGAGACCAGGTCCGCCGTCTGAGCCGAAGACGAAGAGTCCACCGTGGACGGCGAAAGGCGACGCCAGACTGAGATACGTCCCCGAAACGAGGTATCATCAGGGCAGTGAGAGGAGCGGTGGCCTGAGTTCTTGCAACGAAAACAGCAAACGCGGTGACGGCAATCTTTCGCGTGGTGCGAAGCAGAGAGACAGTTAAAACACTTTCCGCGAAGGTCTGCCGGGACCGGCCGCCGAGAGTTGCAGGGAGGGGGACGGAGCCTTCTCCGGAGTCGGCGATCACCCACCTTCTGCCACCCTTCATCCACCGATCCTCGAGGTAGCGCCCTGTTTTTACTAACACTTGCCATGAATAAGTGGGATATTGGTGTACATTGTAGCATTACAATGTGTAGTAATACAAGTATAAACTGTGTTGTTTGTTTGTCATATCCCCTTATATCAGTATCAAGTGTGAAACCCTCTGTTCTGTGAATTAAAAAAGATGAAGATTTTAATGTTTAAAAGTCTGAATGGCGATTTGATTTGTGTATTCTGGTTGCTGTTTTTGGGAGCTAAAAAATGCTTACTTCATAGTAGCACATACACAGGATGCTGATCCTCATCCTAGATATTTTTTTACATTTGCTCACCATCAAAAGTAAAAGAGGGCCCACAGACCCCAATTGCATATCTTCAGCATCTCACAAAGTAGCAAATGGTGAATCATCCTGTTTTAGATTGATAGTGATTGTTAATTCTTTTGCTTGTGCAGATTGGCGAGGGTGAAAAGCTAGTTCGGGCACTATTTGGCGTGGCCAGTTGTCGTCAGCCTGCTGTCATATTTGTTGATGAGATAGATTCACTACTATCTCAGGTTTTGTTCAATGAGTTGTTTTTGTTATGCCCATATCCATTGCATGTGTTGACACTTGACAGCCTTAAACATGATTGCAGCGCAAATCAGATGGTGAACATGAATCAAGTAGGAGGTTGAAAACACAGTTTCTAATTGAGATGGAAGGTTTCGACAGTGGAAACGAGCAAATTTTACTTATAGGTACCTCTTGCATAAAGAGTGAAAAATTGTATTTCATATTACAGCTACGCTTTGAAGTTATATTGCATAGCCAGTGGAGTACTGGAGTGGATGTTGAATCTCAGGTTCTGACAAGTGGCAGAGCTTAGTTTGGACCGCATATGGTGCTGGGCCTCAAACAAATCCATGATTGGATCATTTGTTGATTGAGCCCTCCCCCCGCGCCGCACTAAACCTGTAAGCCTGCCAATTGTCTCCTTACTCCTTAGGCCTCCCTCGATACAGGCTGAAGCTCCTCCACTGGTTATGACTATGATTCTATGACAACCAGTACATGTTAGTCCGTGTTCATTACAGAAATCTGTTTTTCGCTCCATGTCTTTTTACTTTGTTATCAACAATTTGAAACTTGGATCATCCAATGAATAATGCCCAGTAGCATAGGAGCATACTGATATCATGGAGGAAAATTGGTGGCAGGAGCAACAAACAGACCTCAAGAACTGGATGAAGCAGCACGCAGGCGACTTACAAAACGTCTATACATTCCCCTTCCTTCATCAGGTAATTCTCTCTTTTTGTTCCTTCATGGAATCGCTTCAGAAATCTTACTATCCCATGGCTGTGAAGAAGCACGGGCTTGGATAATTCGTAATCTGTTGAAGAAGGATGGACTTTTTAAGCTCTCAGAGGAAGAAACAAGTGTCATCTGCAAGTTAACAGAAGGTACTCGGAATCATCCAGCTTTCTTCATGTTACTGTTAACCTAGAGGCTTCATGCCATCTTACTGATTTTTGCTTCTGTAAATAATGTTGTTTGTTATTTCCAGGTTACTCGGGATCTGACATGAAAAATCTTGTGAAAGATGCCTCAATGGGGCCACTAAGAGAAGCTCTTCAACAGGGTGTTGAAATCACAAAGCTTAACAAGGAAGATATGCGACCGGTGATGCTCAAGGTACTAGTTAAATGAGTGTTAAGAGTTCAGATAATGAGGAGCTGGTCGCAAGAAAAATATACTATTTGCTCAAATGGTCTATTCTAAATGTTTTATTTTATGACGTGCTTCTTTCTGATGAATCATTCCCAGAGATGACACATTCTAATTCTGAATGTTTATTTGGATGACAGGATTTTGAGATTGCTCTGCAGGAGGTTAGACCTTCTGTTTCCTCAAGTGAGCTGGGGATTTATGAAGAATGGAATATGCAATTCGGCAGCCTATCAATCTAATTTGTAGGGATATAACAAGTAAAAAAAAGAACTGTCATAACAACGGATAACGTGGTTCAATGCTTTTACTCAGGATACCCTCTAGTACGTGCGTGCACTTCTTGAGTCTCGCCTTAAGTGTATGAGAACTAAGAAAAAATTGGGGAAACTTGGTGATAGCCTGATAGGTGCTCTGCACCTTGTAATTTTTCGTGCTAAAATATGTATTGAGTCTTGAGAGATTATGTACTTCACAGCAAAATTACACATCCGAAACGACTGGTTTACTAATTGGTTGCTATTTGCTACAGATCGGCTCCTCAACTCCTAGTTTTCTTTAAAACATATGCGGTTTTTAATTAGTGGAGAGTAGAAGCATTTTCGAACAACATGTAGAAAGAATTTTTTTATTATTCACCCAACACTCTTATCTTTTTTCCCCTTTTGACCTCTAGATGGGAGCCTTACTATACTCTGGAACACCTCGCTCGCTAAATCTTGTAGACTTTCGTAATTGGGACCGGGAAGCTTCACTAACCCACGTGAGTGCTGAGATAAAGTATTAGAATTTTTTTGTACGGATAATCCATTTTTTATTCGAAATTACAGAAATATACCGCGGGAAAATTTTTTACAAAAATAGGCTCGTCGCCTAATGGTTGGGCGACTGGAGCCTTTCGCCCAACCAGACTGCGACACAATATATGTCGCCGTACGCTAGAGCGATTGCATCCAGTCGCGCTTCCGTAAGGCGACTTGCATGCAGTCGCCAACCCATTAGGCGACTGGCATGCAATCGCCATCCCATTATGCGACTGCATGTCCCCCTTGAATTTTATGAATTTTGTAGTTTTAAAGTGGTAAAAAATGCGGTAGAGTTGTAATAAAAGTTTATGTTTATTGTATATTGTAGGTGCGTAAAAATTTTTAGAAACTTTTTTATTAAAGATTAACGGGAGAACGATCGATACATACACTGTTAAGTGACATACGATGATGATAATTCGTGTACGGAGAACCGGTATGTTTATGATTGAATGCGAAAAGAAGAGATGATAGATTTGTTTGAATTTACATAAACTTCATAATATAAGTGTGAGTAACATGCCGCGTATTTTTTCATTACATAATATAGCATCCGCAGCGCCCCTCACTCGCCACCCTGGTGTGCCCCGTCACCGCGCCCGCGTCCTCCCATACGGCCCCGCTTGGCCCTCCTCCGGTGCAACGGGTTAGGACGCTCGAAAAGTAAACGAAAGCGGAGAGTGTCTATCCGCGCCTGCTTATTGGTGGAGTCAGTGCACCTCTGGTGTGTGCCCTCCGATGCACCGGGAGGGCATCGCGAGAGAACCTCCGTCTTTGTGTCGGAGAACCGCCCAAGCCACTCCGCAAAAAGCGGTCCACATCGTCCGGGCCCGGAGACGCCGTCTTCTTTGGTAAGTACCGCAATAGTAATATCGTTAGTTCGTTGCATGTCGTCTTGGGATAAAACGAGATCGGACGATGCGTACCGTGGTGGCGCCATCGAGGTAGGAGGAGGGCATACACCCCGCGCGTGGAAGGCGGGGATGTGCGGAGGCGTGAAGCTTCGGTGGTGTAGGAGGCCGTGCCGTGCCGAACCCCTTGGTCGCTCCGGGTGAGGTGGTATAGGGCGTGTCCACGTACTATCTCGGAGTAGTGCCACGCCGGTCGGTGGCACCGTGGACGACGATCGGGCGCTGGCGTGGGTGTGGAGACCGCCGGTAGTATCGTGCAGGACAGCAGGCTAACAATAAGTCTACACTCGGCCTCCACCCGACGCACAAAGCTGACACCCTCCTCGTGGGTCAGCTCCGCACCAGTGGCGACCCTCTGCAGTACTGAGGCGGAGTCGTTCCATAGGACAGCACCGATGTCAGCCTGGACACAAAGATATAAAATGGTCGATCATGCATACCGACGATCTGTCGGAGCGGCGACCTGTGTGGCAGGCGGGTCTACGACATATACGAGCCTGGTACGTGTCCGCCCCTTGTACCAGTCCAGGTACTTCGTGTAGTCCCTGCTGTCGTATGGCTGGTCCTCCTCCACGCGGTCGTCAGCGCACCCTCCCACCGCCGACCCGGTGCATCTTCGTTGACCAGTCCGTGCCTCTTTTAACTCCCTTCGCGCTGTGCCTGCGTATAGAACCATTACGAAATGTGAGATACTTGCGAACGCAGTAGTAAGTATGTACATATTTAGCACAAACGATCACTCACCAGTGCACGTTCTGCGGAATCGATGGTCCGAGTGGTACAAGAAGCGCCTGCTGTAGCCCGAACTATCGCATGACTCGCTGGGGTGCGTAGTCCTCCACGTAGATATGGTACACGAGCTTCCGGCGGGTGAGCCAGAAAGCCTGATCACGAAAGCAAAGTGTGGACAGCCCGCCAGAGCACGGGCTCGCGCCGCCGTATCTGCGTCGGCTCCCGCGCGCGTCGTTTACCGTGATGCGGTCGAATCGCTCCACAAAGGCGTGTGCGCCGCGTGACTCTGCGTGTGCGAACTGTACCTGCAAGAAAGACAAGTTGTTTAGTAGGACGATCGTCAATAAGAAAGAAATAGTTGACTGTGATAATACTTACTCGACGACGGCACTAGAGAGAACCCATCGTCGGCCGGTCAACGTCTCCCCTTGGATACATCTCGGGCCCGTACGGACCCATGTCGTCTAGCACAGGTCGTCTGATGCTCAACCGCTCGAACGACCACAACTGCAGCAGCAGGGGATAGCCCGTGAGGACCGAGCTTGCCCTGGTCCTCGTGAACGCATCGCACAGCACGCGGTACGTCGCGGCAAGTGTGGCCGATCCCCAGCTGACCTGGGGGGCTCGCCGTCAGCGATCGCCCTCGCATAAGCGATAAGGCGCGCATCCACTGAGTTGCCGTGGCTAATGGTGAAAAGCACACAACCAAACAGCCACAGCATGTACGCCTCCAAGTGGCGCGAGACCTGGTAATCATTTGCTTGCGGATCCATGCGCTCTACCTGCATGCAAACAAGTTGTTATTAGTACGTAATACAACAAATAAGAGCTTCCAATACACGATCAATTCTAAATACTACGTACCCGGTATTGTGCGAGCCACCTCAGCGTCGGCCCATGGGTCTGATCCTTCTCGAAGATGTGGTGGTGATCGCCCGGTGGAACGACCCCGTCGAATCTGCCGAGCAGGTCAGCGCGCTAGTCGGCCGGGGCCTCCGGTAGGAAGGCAGCGTCTCCCGCGATCGGAAGGCCAAGGAGCAGAGACACATCCTGCAGGGTCGGCGTCATCTCCCCGAATGGGAGGTGGAAAGTGTGCGTCTCGGTCCGCCAACGGTCCACCAAAGCCGTCAGCAGGGAACGGTCGAACGGGAATCGTCGTGATGGCTCCCCGCCCGCCTCGTCCCCGCCCGCGGCCAAGGCAGCTCCATCCTCCTCCGTGGCCTCCACCATCCGGGCAAGAGGGAGTAGCCTGGCATCCCGCAGCCTGCAAACAAAGTGAAGATCAGCACGGAACGTTCTTACGGTCGGGCTAAACGTTGGCGTAGTGCAAACCTGGCAGTCCAACGGGGGTCGAGTCCCCAGGCCACGCGAGGTGTGCGTGTCCGGACCACTCCCAGCTCAGACGGCTCGTCCGTGCTCCCCGGTGGCGCCGCACGATGGGAAGCGCGATGCACGCGGTCCACGTGCTCGTCCAACAGTGCGTACCGCCACTCGGAGTCACGTCCAACACGAGTCATACCTGCAAAATTTGTACAATAATTTCAACATTAAATTTTGTACATCTAAATTTCTACACTAAATTTTCTATAATAATACATCAAAAATACTATACAAAATTTGTACACTCAATTTTCTACATCTAAATTTGTACACTACATTTTCTACAATAATACATACAAAAAATTTTCTACATCTACATTTGAATACTATATTTTCTACAATAATGCATTAAAAATGGTATACAAAATTTATAAACTAAATTTCTAAACTAAATTATTAAACTTAATTTCTAAACTATATTTTCTACACAAAATTTTAAAACTAAATTTCTAAACTAAATTTGTAAACTATATTTTCTAAACTAAATTTGTAAACTATATTTTCTAAACTAAATTTCTAAATTAAATTTCTAAACTATATTTTCTAAACTAAATTTATAAACCATATTTTCTAAACTAAATTTGTAAACTATATTTTCTAAACTAAATTTCTAAATTAAATTTCTAAACTACATTTTCTAGACTAAATTTCTAAACTATATTTTCTAAACTAAATTTCTAAACTAAATTTGTAAACTATATTTTCTAACCTAAATTTTCAAAACTAAATTTTCTAAACTATATTTTCTAAACAAAATTTGAAAACTAAATTTTCTAAACTAAATTTCTAAAATATATTTTCTAAACTATATTTTTAAACAAAATTTAAAAACTAAATTTCTAAACTACATTTTCTAAACTAAATTTCTGAACTAAATTTTCCAAACTAAAATTTTAAACTAAAATTTCTAAACTAAATTTCTAAACTATATTTTCTAAACTAAATTTCTGAACTAAATTTTCCAAACTAAAATTTTAAACTAAAATTTCTAAACTAAATTTCTAAACTATATTTTCTAAACTAAATTTCTAAACTACATTTTCTAAACTAAATTTATAAACTATTTTTCTAACACTAACAAAAAATATAACACAAAAAAAATACCTGAAAATCACGCTCTCCCTCTCCTTCTCTCCCCCTCCTCTCCCCCTCCTCTCCCTCTCCTTCTCTCCCCCTTCTCTTCTTCCCTCTTCCTCTCTTCGTCTCTTCTTCTCTTCTTCTTCTACTCTTCGCGCGGCTGAACGAAAACAGTGCAACGGCCGGCGCTCGGCCGAGTGGTCTTATATCACCCCCAGTCGCTCAACTGTTCGGCGACTAGATTTGCAGTCGCCCAACGGTTCGGCGACTGGATTTCAGTCGCCCAACGGTGGGGCGACTGCAATTAATCGCCGAACGGTTGGTATATTCATTAACTGTCGCAGTCTGATTGGGCGAAAGGCTCCAGTCGCTCAACCATTAGGCGACTGGAGCCTATTTTTGTAAAAAAAAATTCCGCGGGTATATTTCTGTAATTTCGAATAAAAAAGGATTATCCGTACAAAAAATTCTAAAGTATTAGATCCTACCATGGCCAGTCTAAATGCTAATATGTGTCTTTTATGGTGTATTTTGTTTCATGTAAATTTGAGTTCTTTGGGTGGGTCTGATACGGTCTTGGGTGTGTGCAAGTTAAGCTGCTTGCGATTCATGGTGCGCTACTGGCAGGAAGCATGATGCTTTCCCATGCAAAGCGTGTGAAACATACCCCCGCGGCAAGGGACAACGAAGTGCCCCTCACCTCTATGCAACCACATGCCTTCGACTACTTATCAGCATTCAGCGACAGACGACAGTCCTCCGTGTCTGTCAGCTGAAACACACAGCGAAAGGAGCTGCACATCCTGATGATTTGTTCTATCCCGTTTGTCGTTCAACTCCAAATATTTCCGCAGCTTGTAACTTTGTTTGAGTTGGTCTTGGGGTGGTTCAAAAGAAGCTACTCATAGAAGTTACTGAATTTTCAGTCGTTGCAAAGCCAAACGGCAAACGCTAGCTAGGTTAAATATATTCTGGTGTTGTACAGTGTTGCGTATCTTTGTGCTGAATGCATATCCTAATCATGTTGTTCAATATTTGTTCGTTTCTTGTGGCTAGTTGGTTTCTGGAAGAGAAGATCATCTAGCCACCATTGTTGGTCAACATTTTGTGGAATTTTTTTTACGAATAATCCATTTTTATTCGAAATTACAGAAATATACCCGCAACAAATTTTTTTACAAAAATAGGCTCCAGTCGCTCAACGGGTGGACGACTGGAGCCTATCGCCCAACCAGGAGCAGACACAATGCCTCTCGCTTTACCGTGGAGCGGCTGGCTCTAGTCGCTTACCCGTTGGGCGACTTTAATGCAGTCGCCCAATGGGGAAGCGACTGCATATGCTCCCCCCGTGAATGTTTTCAATTTTATCAATTTTGTAATTTGAAACCGGTAAAAAATCTGCTAAAGTTGTAATAAAAGTTTATGTTCATTGTATATTGTATGTGCCAAAATAATTTTGGAAATTTTTTTTACGAACGATTGATCGTAAAACGATTGATACATACGATGGTAAGTGATATTTTGATGTTAATGAGTAGGTAACGAGGAGTATAAGCACGGCACAGTACTAAAAAGTTTACATCGTTAAAAAAACGTAAGCAGTACATGAAACAATGGTCTACAATCAGGCGCCACCCTGAGGTGCCCTGTCACCGCGCCCGCGTCCTCCCGTACGGCCTCGCTTGGCCGTCCTCCGGTGCAACGGGTGACGAGGCTCCGAGAAAGTAAAACGTGCAGGAGGGTGTCGCACCCGCCCCTGCTTTGGTGGAGTCACCGCACCTCGGTGTGTGCCCTCCGGTGCACCGGGAGGGCACTGCGGAGAGAACCTCGGTCTTTGTGTCGGAGGTGCGGACCCACCTTTGCTCGCCCACTCGTGAGAAGTCTTGATCGACATCGTCCGGGCTCGCGGTGGGGCCGTGCCGAGACTCGGACTGAAAACGACATGCAAAAGTAATATCGTTAGTTTCAGATGTCAAACATTACGATAAAACAGAGATCGTATGATACGTACCCTCAGCGAAGGTCATCGCGCCTGGAGAAGGGGCATGTGTCGAGTGCACCCCATGTGTGGGTAAACCAGGAATGTACGGAGGACGCGAGAACAGCTGGCCTGGCGGTGTACGAGCCCATCCCCAGGCAGATCCTCCAGCCTCGTCCGGGTGAGGTGCCAGAGGACATACCCACGTAGAGCCTCCAGTCTTGCCGCCACGCCGGTCGGGAGGCACCGGTGGCCGAGCCGTCGTGTCTTTGGCGTGGATGCATTGGTAGCCTCGTGCAGGATAGTAGGTGCACGACACGTGTATCCCACTCCTTGAAACGACGGTACGCGCTAATGTGCTCCTCGTGGCACACCTCGACACCTGCGGCGAGCTTGTTTAGCATACTCTCGGCCTCCGTGATGATGGAAAGACCCACGTCAGGCTGAAGGAAAAGACATAAAATGGTTAATTATCCAAGATAGCATTGCCAGTAGTGAATGTTCGAAAATACGTGTAACGTACCGCAATGTGTGTATCCCGCGCCAGGTGCACGGGATACATGTTTGTCGGAGCGGGGAGGTGTGCGGAGGGCAGGTCCACCACATGTACGAGCCTCGTACGTGTCCGCGTTTGGTACCACCGCAGGTACTCCGTGTACTCTGTGCTGTCGTAGGGGCGGTCCTCGTCAACCACGTCGTCAAGGGCACCGTCCCACTGAGCAACCCACCCCTGCATCTTCACCGTCCACTCCGTGCCGCGTTTCACTCCCTTTTTATTGTGCCTGCTTGTAGGACGACTTCGTTAGTAATTTATAAGAAGTAGTAAGTATGTACAAATTTATAAGACACAGGCACTCACGCGTGCACAGGAGGCGGCACTGCGCAGTCCGGCAGTACCAAAGACACCGCAAGAGACCAAATCGCGCATCACTCGCTGCGGCGAGTAGTTCTCCACGAAGATGTCGTAGATGATCTTACGCGCGTCGACCGAAAGCCCGATCGCGCCGACCGGACTCGACAATCCATCGGAGCACGGTCCTCAATCGCGCTGTGAGTACGACTCCCAGCGCACGTCGTCGGCCATGAGGCGGTCGATCTGCTCAACAAAGGGCAGATACGCCCGCGTGACCTGGACATGTACGAACTGCACCTGCAAGGACGAATAGATGTTACATACGACCGTCGACGTCTCCCCCCTGATACATGTCGGGCTCGTATGGACTCATGTCGTCTAGCAATGGTCGTCCGAGGCTGAAGCGCTCGAACGACCACACCTGCAGTAGTAGGGGACAACCCGCTAGGATCGAGTTCGCCTTGGTCCTCGAGCACGCACTGCACAGGACGCGGCAGGTCGCGACAAGTACGGCCGATCCCCAGCTGACCTGGGGGCTCGCCGTCCGCGATCGCCCTAGCATAAGCGATGAGGCGCTCGTCGACGCTGTCGCCGTGGTTGCTGGTGAAAATTGTACTAAAATTTTCTATACTACAAATTGTACTAAAATTTCTATACTAAAATTGCTATACTAAATTTTCTATACTAAAATATATGTACTAAAATTTTCTGTACTAAAATTTTCTATACTAAAAATTGTACTAAAATGTCTATACTACAAAATTCTATACTAAAAATTGTACTAAAATTTCTATACTAAAATTTTCTATACTAAAAATTGTACTAAAATTTCACTAAAATTTCTATACTACAAAATTCTATACTAAATTTTCTATACTAAAAATTGTACTAAAATTTCTATACTAAAATTTTCTATACTAAATTTTCTATACTAAAAATTGTACTAAAATTATCTATACTAAATTTTATATATTAAAATTGTACTAAAATTTCTACACTAAAATTTCTATACTACAAACTTCTATACTAAATTTTCTATACTAAAAATTGTACTAAATTTTCTATACTAAAATTTCTACACAAAAAATTCTATACTAAAATTTCTACACAAAAAATCCTATAATAAAAATTTCTATACTAAAATTTACTACATCTAACATTTTATACAAATATACTACAAAAACTTTCGAAAAATAACTAAATTTGAAGATCCCGCGCTCTCCTCTTTTCCCCTCCTCTTCTTCTCCTCCTCTTCTTCTCTCCTTTCCCTTCTTTCTCCGCTCCTCTCTCGCGTCGCCGAACGAATGCGCGAGCAATGAACAGCGGCAGCTGCGGCCGGGCTTGCCGCTCGGGTTTTAACCCGTTGCTGTCGCCCAGCCGTTGGGCGACAGGAGTCTCTGTCGCCAAACAGTACAGCGACTGCATGTCGGTCGCTCAACGGTTGGGCGACAGAAATAACTCGCCCAATGAAAGCATCTAGGCCCCTAAAAATGATTTTGGTAATTAATGAAATTATGCGAATATGGGACTAACATGTTTTATGAGCATAAGAAGGGTTAGTCCACACATGAGCGACAAGATGCAAGCCATTGGATGCCGCCAAACATGAATTTGAGGTGGCCATTAGAGCAGAGCTGAGCGCTCATGGGAAGCTTCACGACAAGCCAGCTCTTGATGTTCATGCCATGTATCCCTTCTACAACCCTGCTGAGAAGTTTTCACTTGGTAAAAACATTGGGCTCCTTCCAATACCCTCTCTCATCAACCGCATCATTAACCACACTATTCTCCCTAAGGGTGGTAACTATGATGCCATTAGAGGCCATGTTTGGAACATGATTGACTCCATTATGAAGGGAGAGAAGTTTGATGTTGTGGATGTGATCATGAGGGAGATAGTTGCCTCCAAAAATGATCGCCACAAACGCATCTACTATGCGCCCTACATCATGGCCTTGATTGACTCTAAGTTTCTCTATCGTGGAGGACGCGGTGGTGTGCATAAGCGATACAAGCCGCGCCCGGAGCCTCCCATTCCCACTGGTCTTCGTGGCCAGCGCTCCGCGGATCCAGGAGCAGGCTCATCCTCTGGAGCAGCAGCAGCAGCAGAATGACCACTCGATCCAGAGCTCGCCACCCACTCTTGGCGGGTCTACACTTCTATGCTTGAGGGTTTCTCTTCTATCAACTCCAGGATGGATAGGATGGATGAGCATCTGGACTCCATTGACAGCAGATTGACCTCGTTAGATGGTCGGGTTGCAGATCTGGAGCGCTCTCCCTCGCCTCGTCGCTACGGTCGCCGCCGTCGTACTGCTCGTGATCCTCCCTCGCCTTCTCAGGGTTGGCCTCTTTTTGGTACTTGATGCCAAAGGGGGAGAATGGATTGGGGGCTAACTTTACTTTTGGAACTATGGACTTATCTACTATCGTGTTCGTATTATCTCTAATGGATGTAATGAACTTATTAGATGCAATGATGGATGTAATGAACTTATGTTTTGGATCTTTATAATCATATGTGTTGATGTTACTATTTGTTGTTATCTTGTTGCTAAATTGTTTATCTACTCACATTTGATATCATAACTTTGTCTTGTGCATCTTGTATAAATTGTTGTAATCTTTATCCATGCACATGTTTAGGGGGAGTCACACTCTCTCTTGGACTTTAAAATGAAAATAGTTCAGTTTATCTAAAACAAGTCTTATTGCATAAGATCTACTCTCTCATTTTAAAGTCCACATAGAATATACAATTTGTTGTCAAACAATTTGATATATTCAATCTTTCATTTCTCAAAATTTGGGTTGTCATCAATTACCAAAAAGGGGGAGATTGAAAGCATCTATGCCCCTAAAAATGATTTTGGTAATTAATGAAATTATGCGAATATGAGACTAACATGTTTTATAAGCATAAGAAGGGTTAGTCCACACATGAGCGGCAAGATGCAAGCCAAAGGACACGTGTGAAGATCAAATTGGCTCAAGACAAAGATATTCTTAGAATAGGATCCCTTTTGAATTTTACCGGTCTTAGGTGAATGGTGGAAGACCGGATTTTAGGTTAAATGATCGTACCATCAAGAGGGATCTTGGTTAATAACTTGATAGCATATATCTAGTGCCATTTGGATTATCTTTGTAAGCTTGCATTCATGAAAATCCGATTCAAAAATCAAGTCTGTGCTCTGTCTGGAAAAGCGGTAGTACCGCACATTACAATGTCGGTACTACCGGCTAGCGGTAGTACCGTGCCCAGATGCGGTAGTACCGCAGAGCGGTAGCTCCGTTTTTGGAGCGGAACGCTTTTTCCAGAGAGTACCTCTCGAACTCGGTTGGAGCTCTGCGAGATCGGAAGTACCGGACGTTTCAACGACGGTACTACCGCTGCGAGCGGTAGTACCGCATTTTCGAGCGAGCGGTACTTCCGGATCCCGGAAGAACCGGAGGATGAGCGGTATGCTTTTTCCAGAGAGTGCCTCCGGTTGATCTCGGATTTTAACCAGATCGGAAGTACCGGCATTTACAACGTCGGTACTACCGCATGAAGCGGTAGTACCGCATTCAGAGCGGTACTTCCGGAGTCCGGTTGATCCGAAGCTCAAGCGGTACGTAATTTCCAGAGAGCGGCATTTTGAGGACCCTTCGGAGTTTGGCCATAGCGGTAGTACCGCGCCGACGTTGCGGAACTACCGGAGAGAGGTAGTACCGCAAATTTCAACGGCGGTAGTACCGCGCCGCCAAATCCAACGGTCACTGTGCTCGTCTGACAGAGCCGTTCTGACGCAAGATTTGGGAGCGGTAGTCCGCCCCGGATGGGCTGTAGTACCGCTCATCCTGATTTTTGCGGGAAACTTGTGCCAAACGGCTAGTTTGGTTGGTGGAGGCTATAAATACCTCCACCACTGCACAAGGGCAAGAGTTAGTGACTCATTGCACATTTCTTAAAGCCTAGAGCATTCACTTCACTTCAATTCTTTCTTTGCACATCAAAGTGAGGTGGTTGAGCATTTAGTGCTAGATTTAAATTGCAAATCCATTTGGCACTAGGTTTGCATTCAAGTGAACACCGGGATCTTTTACTCTTAGTGCTTGCTGGCACTTGGACGATCCGGAGAAGGATTGGCTCGGTGATCTTCTCAAGAAGATTGTGAGAAGACCCGGCATATTGTGAAGGTTGGAGCTCGCCTACCCGGAGTGGGGAAGAGCTACACTAGTGATCGAGGTGCTTGGCTCAATTCCTGGAGCCGGTCCGATACGTCCGGGCTTACCTCAACGTGGACTAGGGGAAACCGGCAAGTTTCCGATTACCACGGTAAAAACATCGGTTGTGTCTCTTGTCTCTTTGGCTCTTGTTTATTTGCTTCATTGTGATCATTTATTTGTTTAGAGCTAAGTTGTTAACTAGAATTGTATTGGATTAATTGCTTTACATCTTTGTCCCTTAAAATTGTGAAGAATTAATCTAGTAATCAAGAAAAATTTAAAAACCTCCTATTCACCCCCTCTAGTCGGTGTCCTTGATCCTACACCCAATCGTTACCAAACTGCCTAGGTGTCGCGCTGTGGTTGGGCGATTACCTCTAGTCGCCCAATGGGGGGCGACTGGAGCCTATTTTTGTAAAAAAATTTGCTGCGGATATATTTCTGTAATTTCGAATAAAAAATGGATTATTTGTAAAAAAAATTGCATTTTGTGTGGTTGGTTGGATTCGGATGCCCAACTTACAGTTGTGACCTCTCCCAGTTTTTGCGAGTCCCTCTATTGCAGTAAATAGTAATGTGACTTTTGAATTGAGACGAGTGTCGAGTTTTTCTCTGCAAGAGGTCTCACAAATCACCGACACATGTGTATAAGCTAAAGTTACCAAATCAAATCTTCATCTACGTCACCGCATTATGACTAGATTAAAACAAGACACGCAAATCTTTTTTTTTTGCATCTCAAATTAATTATTAAAATCTTTTAGATGCGAATCATCAGCTATACAAACCTGGGGGAGTTCCCGGGCGGAGACCGCAGCCACGTAGGCGTTTTTTCCCCGCGCGAGCGCTCCGTCGGCCGCGTGGCCCAGGGAATCTTCGTACGGTCGGGGAGGCGATTTTGCGGAAAAACCCCTCCGTTTTTCCGAAATTATGTAAATATCCTTTTTTTCTCGCGAAAAGCTCCCTGGCAGTTTTTTAAAACTTTTTTTTTGCGAGAACACCCCTCCACTTGGAATCTTTGTACGGTCGGGGAGGCGATTTTGCGGAGAAACCCCTCCGTTTTTCTGAAATTATGTAAATATCCTTTTTTTCTCGCGAAAAGCTCCCTGGCAGTTTTTTTAAAACGTTTTTTGCGAGAACACCCCTCCACTTCACCGAAATTTTGTATGCTTCGTAGGATAGCGCCCCGCGTTTTCTAAATTACGTACGGGTCCTCGTTTAGTTACGTACAGGCCCTCGCTTTTTTACGAAAAAGACCTTTGGCTTTTCCGAAAATACACGTGTGCCCTTGATTTTTTTAAAAAAAAAGTCCTCACGAATTATCGCGTCTTTTACTTCGGTACATACGGTGGCTGGCGCGGCGTGGCGCTACGCCTATGAGGCTAGTCTTACCAGTATTACATCCCGGGGGATTCCCGCCCGGAGCGAGCGTCCACGTCGCCCTTGCGCTCGCTCCGGCCGGCGCGTGGCGCCCAAATTTCAGTACGGTCTGGTGATCTTTTTTGCGAAAAAGTCCCTGCGTTTTCCGAAAATTACGTAAAGATCCTTGGTTCTCGCGAAAAAGTCCCTGCCAGTTTTGTTTTTTAAAAACATCCCTCCCCTTCACCGAAATTTTTTATCCTTTGCAGGATAGCGCCCCGCGGTTTTCTAAATTACGTACAGGTCCTCGTTTAGTTACGTACAAGTCCTCGATTTTTTACGAAAAAGATATTTGGCTTTTCCGAAAATACGCATGTGTCCTCGATTTTTTTTAAAAAGCTCCTCACGAATTATCGTCTCTTTTATTTCGGTCAACACGGTAGCTAGCGCGGCGTGGCGCCGCGCTTATGTTGCTAGTATTCCTAAAACCTGAGCACACCACCCACACCCAAGTGCCCATACGACGTCCGGCTCTTCGGCTCATGTCCACACACCCACGCACTCACATGACGCGTGGCTCTTTGCCCTGGTCCTGTTCGTTTTACCTTGGACTTCTAGCTTTCGGTTTATCTTTCACTATTTTGAAATTTGGTTTTTTTTTTCTGATTTTTGTTTATTTTAAACTTTTTTGCCAGTTCTTTTTTTCTGTATTTATTGCATTATACGTGATAGGTTATTTTTAATTTTTTAAATTTAATTATGCCATATAAATCACTATCAGCTACAGTGTAATTTCAACTAGTTACAGTAAAAATTTAGACATAAACCACTAAAATTCAGCCCAACTAAATACTAACAAAGTCTATGGGCCCGTCGTGGATAAGTCCAGACAGCCTGTTCCGGCTCGCTGGACGGTTGCTCCGCCCCTAATCACACACCGCTTCTCAACGAGTAGCACATCAGCAACATTCTGTCACGTTTTTCGATTCACTGGTTGATCTTTTTCCACCCACGACGAGAATCTCACAGGAGTCGTGCCGTTGCATCCCGGGGGATTCCCGGCCGGAGCGAGCGTCCACGTCGCCCTTGCGCTCGCTCCGGCCGGCGTGTGGCGCCCAAATTTCAGTACGGTCTAATGATCTTTTTTACGAAAAAGTTTCTGTGTTTTTCAAAAATTACGTAAAGATCCTTGATTCTCGCGAAAAAGTCCCTGCCAGTTTTGTTTTTTAAAAACATCCCTCCCCTTCACCGAAATTTTTTATCCTTTGCAGGATAGCGCCCCGCGGTTTTCTAAATTACGTACAGATCCTCGTTTAGTTACGTACAAGTCCTCGATTTTTTACGAAAAAGACATTTGACTTTTCCGAAAATACGCATGTGTCCTCGATTTTTTTTAAAAATCTCCTCACGAATTATCGTCTCTTTTATTTCGGTCAACACGGTAGCTAGCGTGGCGTGGCGCCGCGCTTATGTTGCTAGTTTAAACAAGAAAGTGAGGACATCACTGCCGTCCCACCATCTAGCAAAAGGAGGGAGAAGTTAGGCCAGCCTACTTGTTGCCTCTTGGCTGGTTCAGATGGTTTCTACTGTTTATGTTGCGATAGATAGTAGTAGTAACAACATCACTCGATCCGAGCCTTATATGACAGCTTGTTAAAGGAAAAAGTAGGAGATCTACCGTTCATTCAAAGGGCGAAAAAGAGGAATGTCAAAAAGGTACAATCTGTTGAAAAGGTAGGGTTGAAAACGGGAGCTAGCTGCCAGCGACGAAGCCTCCCCTCATCGCACAAAACAAGAATAACACCCTCTCAACGGGTACGCCATACAGTTCTTACACGTGCTAGCTAGTGAAAGCTAATTTTCTTTGCTTGATGTCTCCCTCTGTCTCTGCGTCACTTCTGCGCCGTTGCGAGCTGATTTTGGAAAATTCTTCTATTTTATTTCTTTCGAATGTTTCATATATTGAAATCTATACATTGACTATTGTCCGACGTGTTCATTGCCTATTGCCACTAGTCCAATGACTCAACTTCACCTAGGATTAGGGCATCCACAATGCTTATTCCTTGAGATAGTCTTAGAGCAAGTACAATAATGCTGACTAGGTCGCCTCTAGCGAAATTCACGTCAGCACAATCCTAAGTAGAAGAGAGAGACAAGAGGAGAGAGAGGCAAGCTGCCCCTTAGGGCATCTCCAATGGGTCTATAGCAGCTATCTACAAGAGAGTCCATGTCATCAACTGTCCTACGTGGAAGATATTAAATGAAGAAAGAGAACGCAGCTCTCTACAGCTCTAGAGATAGTCTATAGCGCCAAACGAGGCAGCCTCCATAAATTCTGTGTGTGCATGTAAGCATCAAATAGCTATCCTTATAGATAGTTCTTTAGAATGCTAACTTTAGTGTGTACTATATAGATGATGTGGAAGTCTTATAGTTAGTTGCTGCTATAACCATTGGAGATGCCCTTATATAAGAGGTGACCTCTAGCACATTATACGAGGAGTTAGGGGCAGCTTGGAGGCGATGCTAGTTCTTAACTTATTGTATTAGCTACCTCCACGCGTTTTGTGGGCCTAATTGATATATTTATGCAAGTATTAAATGTTTGAGTGCTTTAGTAGATGTAACCTCTACTCAACTTATTGTATTAGCTACCTCCATCATGAGCCACATGTACTCTTTTTGCTTATTTCGCTAGTATTAGAGGTGGCAGCCACCTCTTCTATTAAACTTGCTCTTAAGATGGGGCTCACGTGGCCCAAAAATATTGTTCTAATGTTTATTGCTTGTGGAGGCTTTAAGGTGGGACCCATGGTTCATAAAAAATCCAATCCATCTCTCTCCCTTCACTCACCTATCCATCCCATTGTGCCAAGGAGATGTGGAAACATCGTTGTACACCCCTCCTCTCCGACCCTCCCACTTACTACCGCCTAACACCATCACTGCGTCATTGCTCTCCACCGCTCACCACGCCTCCCTCCTCTCCACCGCGCCCTCCTCCCCTCTGCCTCTGATTCACAGCTCGACGGCAGTTCTTCTCATTATCTCCGCAAGCAGATCCGATGGTGGCGACCGTCAAGAGCGTTGTTCCCATCCTCCCCATTACATGATCTAGTGGTAGTCGTCCTCGATGTCGTCTTTCTTGGCCTCCTTGTGCTCGAAGGCCCTTCCCTAAGCTATGGTGGCAACCGGCAACGACTCCTTTCCCGAGCTCTCGGTGATCGAATCTAGGGATGGCAAATGACGATGACCCCTTCTCGATGTGGTGGCCGGCGACCACAATGACCCTGCCTTTGCGCCATCCTCTCCATCTGACTGGTGGGCCCACATTGTTTTCTTTTTTTGCTTGTGGACTGGCCATAAGCTTGTGGTTATCTGCAACCTATAGCCGACATGATTTTTCCCACAATGCTTATGGGTGCCCTTAAACTTGCCACATGGGCCTTATGGCCTACTTTTTTGATACATTGGGTGGGTTCTTTTATCACTTATGGTTTATGTTACAGGAAGTAATTTTTAAATGGTGTGTTTTTTCAAGACGAAGTCTACAGGTAAATTATAGCACAAACTATACCGAGTTCAGCTACACCGACTAAAATTGCATGCGACTATTTCCCTCTGTATACTGCCTCTCGTGAACAATCTAGAATTCAAAAAATTTTGCCATAAGCCACAACCCAAAAGAACTCACCCATTATCGATGCCTTTACAGCTAGCTAGAGAGAAATAGCAAAAAAAATATAGGAAGTTACTAAATAAATTCTTCTAGTGCGTACTTGCTCAAGCTATGTCATGGGGAAAATGAGTATGCTTTTTTTGATAGTTCAAATCTATATAATTTTGCTTATCTATTTGTTTTGAGCAAGTGAGCAAGCTAAAAAAAGTGTGAATTGAGTTTGTCACATGTAACAACATTAGTCCTTAGCTACTCGACTCCTAATTTGAACATTTGTTTACAAGAACTTGAAGCCCAAGCTTCGAATCATCTAGTACGGTTTCAGGTATGTTTTGGGTTAACCCACAGAAAATGTTCCGTGAAAGTTCAAGGAAGCCATAATCTTGTTTTTCTAGACACGATATTTCCATTTAAAGTTCAAGGAATCGGTTCAAAAGTTCTCAAGTGTGTTTTGAAAGGTCATGGTAACATTTGAAGGTTCACAAATCCGATTGAAAATTTCTTTAACTTGTCAGTAAAAGTTCAAGGAATTGCTATGAATGTTCCCAAATACAAAGTGAAAGTTCTCTAATTTGTCATTTGTAAGTTCTTAAATAGGATTTAGATTTTTTTTAGGCCATAGGAAACAGTTCAATTTTGTCAAGATTTGGGAAATTTTCTAGCGTTCCAACTAGGGCCTTAATTCCCTATCCACAAGGTGAGTGAAGCATCCGCCACTTGCTCACTGCATAGTAGTCCCCATGAAAAATAATAATAATCAATGTAATTTTGCTCATCCATATGTGTTCGAGCTTGAGGGCCTGTTCTTTTCGGCTACAGCTTATGGTTTTTGGTTGAAAATTTTGAATTTTGGCTGTTTACGGTACAGATTACGGAGAGACAGATACTCACTTACAATTTTAGCTGGTACAGATATTGGGCTTTTAACGTGTAGATCGTTTAACTTGTAGACTCTGTCTTGAGAAAATACTCCATTCGAAAGTTAGGTACTGTAGCAAAAGCCAAAAGCCGTCTGCTTTTGACTTAAAGAACATGCCCTAAATTATGGCAATGCCAATGCATATTGGTCTCACGTCGTCTGTTCGAGCTTGAGTTGTGGCAATGCATATTGGTCTCACATCGCATGGAGAATGAGGCATGATTTTTTTTTTAAAAAAATGAAGAATGCTTCAAATCTATATAATTTTGCTAAGCTTTTGTTTTGAGCAAAAATTTGCGAATTTGGGTTTGTTGAATGCAACAAATACGAGTCTTTTTCTACTTCAAATCATATGGATGATTGCTTACCGCGCTTGCTTAGTGCCCGTGGTAAGTCTTAAGTAAAACTTGGATCCCAAGTTTTGAATCTCATAATTTAAGGAAATATTTTGTCCGTAGCCAAACTTGTCACACTTTGCCACCTTGAGTTAGACAAGTTTGATCATAGCTACACCTATGGCAAGAACTAGGTCCCACACGTCAGTGACTAAAAAATGAGGCAAGGTTCTCTTTTGCTAGCAAAAATGTGGTTTCAATTTTGATAACATAACCTTAGATGAATGTGATAAAAAAATATGACAAAATATGACACTTTTAGTATACCAACCAAACAAGTTCTAGATATATTAGGTAAGTTTTGAGTAAGGCCACGCCAAGTCCAATTGTAGTAGTTTTTTTTAAAGTCCAATAGCTTGTAATTAATATCACACATTGCATGTAACATCCCAAATTCTAGGGCATGCAAAAATGAGGAAAATTTTAAATTTTTTGAATGCATTTTGTATCCTTGGCTTTACTGGAGTTTCTTTGAACAATTCGATTTTCGAAAATTAAAAGTGCATGAAATGTAAATCAAATTGAAACCAAATCAAATGAGAATAATTGAAATACAACAAGAAGTCTTCTCAGATTATATCCAGAAAAATCAAGAGAGGATAAAATCTGATGAATACCCGAACATCTCAGCTCACCTCTTTCCCTCTCTCTGCCGTGTGGCACCCAATTGCAAAGATCGTTGTCCACCTCGCGCACATGCGCCAGCCCCACCGTGGTCATGGCCGAGCTACCCCCGATTTTAGATGCCACGCCTGCAGTTCTCCTCTGTTGTTGCCCACTCCTGCCTAACCCGTCGCTCCGACACGACAATTCTCTTTCCCGTTGTCGTCTTCTTCACCTCGCACTCCACAACGAGAGCCTAAGATCGTGCCTATAAAACCCTTCGACCATACCATTTGCACCTCATCTCACCCTCTCGGTCTCTTGAGCACGGTCCTTGAGCACTCCGCTCTCTGGAACATCTAGAAACCGTAGTCGTACGTGACACCAACGAGCACGCCACCAAGTGCTAACTACTTTGGTGAAGCTTCTCTCCTCCCCAAACTCTGTCTCAATACACTTGCCTCTTCAAGCACCCACTCATTTGATTGACCTTCCGTGCAGTGGATCACTCGATCTAGGTCTTCCTTTTCATCTTTAACCAGGATGTCGCCGTAAGACCTTTCTCTCACCGATGAGTCATACCTTGACTCCTTCCACTCATACTTTCGCATGCATGCAAGCAAGCTCATGCGCACCTTAGCTTCTCTGTTGTCATGGACCCCTTCGCCGCCAACGAGGTCTCCGACGCTAACTTCTTCTACTCCCTCTTGTGAGCCATCATTGTCTTCGGTGAGCTCCTCCTCCCTCATAGAGTAATCAAGTCAAAAAAAGAACAAAAGTAATCAAAGTCGAAAAGAGAACTAAAGTAATCAAAGTCAAAAATAGAACTAAAGTAGTTGAACTCTAAAAGAAAACCGTAGTAGTCAAACTCGAGGACAAACCATAGCAGGCGAAGGCAAACCCTTCAGCTGCAGCCAGGAGTCAAAATCTTCGACTGCTATCGTTGTCGAAATCTTCAACCGCTGCCATTATCAAAATCTTCGACCACAGATGAAGTCAAAATCTTTGATCGCTGCCAAAGTCGAGATCTCTGACTGCTTGCATTGTCAAAACCTTCGACTGCAATAGTCGAACACAGTCGATAGTCGTAAACTGCAGAATAGAGTTGATAGTTGTAAACTAAGAAATGTAGTCGATAGTCATAAATTGTGGAACATAGTCAATAGTCATAAACTGCAGAACATAGTCGATAGTCAAAAACTATGGAACATAGATGGTAGTCGAAAGCCTACAGAATCTAGTTGGTAGTCATAAGCTGCAGGGTAGTCGAAACCCTCAACCGCAACTGGAGTCAAGATCTTTGACCCCAAACCGTAGTCGTAAGACATAGTACTGGCTCTATGTGAGCGGTACGACTGATGTTGCGGTAGAACCGACTTGGTCAAAGACCTGTGTGGTCGAAGTGCTATGGTCGGTAGTTGGTAGTCAAAATGTATAGTGGATCAGTCGTAAATAGAGTAGATTGGTCTTAAGTACATTAGATCGGTCGTAAGTGTAGTAGATGGGTCGTGATATACATTAGATCGGTCGTATGTATAGTAGATGGGTCGTGATATACATTAGATCGGTCGTATGTATAGTAAATCGGTAGCCATGAACTACAGAACGTGGCTGGTAGACGGTATTCGAAGCATTTGAGCGCCGTACTAGCCAAAGGATGTTAGTGGTCGTAAAGAGTTATGTACTCACCGAGAAAGAATAATTGAAACCAAGCAAAAACTCGAACACATATAACTTTTGCAGCTGAACTCTGAATTTAGTAATTTTTATTTCTAAATTCTTCTAAAATCATAATCTTCCTGATTGAACAAAAATGTTGTAGTCTTATCTCTGTTTATTTGGCTCTTATTTGCTATTATCTGGATTTTATCAGATAGACAACTCCACGCTAGACAACGCTGAGAATGCATCGGAAACATTCTCTGACAACAAAGCAAGGTAAGCATCCTTTTGACCATGTTGATCCTAATATTTCAATTATTGTACATTGTTTGCAAAATCTATTATGCATGCGTGTATATTTCAGTAAAAATTGCTATACTATGGAAAAGGGTAGTTATGACCAGTCGAATGCATTGAACATTCCTTGCAAATTTGATACCCTCATTGTTGTAACCTTACATTGTGGTAGGCACAGAAGTAGTAAGGGCATTCCGCGGAATGGTCTAGCTCGTAGGGGTTCCCTTCACCAAGGTGTTGGTACTGAGGCCCACTAATACAAAGGTGAGGGTCTGTCAGGTAGCTGACTTGGCGCATCCAAGTGAGGGCTTGTCCACTTATCAGGCTAGTGCAAGGTTAGGACCAGGTGACCTAAAGGTTATAAGATAATCACTATCATCGCACACCCAAGGAAGCGTGTAATGGCCAATAGTATGTTTGATTATCTTATGTGGGTAAATCTGTACAACCTCTACAGAGTGTTAAAAACTATTTAAATAGTCGTACTCACGGTCATGAGCATGTTTGGATGCAGCCACAATGGGTAAAGTTTTTATTTTCAAAACTATTTCACTGAGCATGATGGGATGGCATGTACGTGTCTTTTGTGTGCCATGCCCATGGGTGGGAATTGTGCGATGATTCACATCCGAGGAGTGCTGTGAATAGATTTGAACTACTGTTATAGAAATTATATAAATGTTATTTCATTACATGACAAATGATCTTTATAATTCTGTTAGCAAATTATTACTTATTGATATTGCAAATGAAATTTACTTCATACTAAAAATAACTTAGTATAGAGCATCATCTTTTGACAACTTTGCATATATATATATATATATATATATATATATATATATATATATATATATATATATATATATATATATATATATATATATATATATATATATATATATATATATATATATATATATATATATATTAATACGATACACTATAAGTCTTGCTGAATACATAATGTACTCAATCTTGCTTAAATTATTATTGATCAGAGAATGAAGATTTCATGCCCGATGATGCGTATTTGGCCCAGGCACCGGGAAATTTGATGAGGAATCTTGCTAGGGTTTGACTCCAGTCGATTGCCTACGGGTTATGATGTTAAACCACTGGATACTTTTGTTATTAGACCTCCGCTGCATTTTGTTCAAGACTCTGATATTTAATTCGGTCGGTCGGCCTTAAGTGTATATAATCTTTTATGCCTCGCTTATGTATCATCCTTTTTGTTGAAAGATATTTATGTGCGATATGTATGGATGTGATCACAATGATGTGAATGTGTGTACTAGCTACTGATCATGGAACTAGTAAAGAACACATACGGTAACTAAGGGTGATGTCGCGCTCAGGGTCCCCACATCATTGGTATCATAGCCATACTGACTATAGGTTAAGCCCTAGATAGAATGGACGTTAGATTAAGAAGTTATTTTTCAAATACAACTTATTTTAAAATGGGAGAGGAGAAAATGACAAACCTTCCTATATTCTTTTCTTAGCATTCTCCTCTTACCTAAAGTATCTTTTAATCAATGGTCCTCACCTTTTTCAAATAACTCTAGTTTGAGAGAATGGACAAGAACTTGTGCAAATTCCTTACCCTATCTAATGTCATTTCTTATCCTAGACCTTCATTATGTCTTTTACAAATCAGTAACTAATCCTAGGCCACATTTTAAAATTTGTGTATGCCTATTCACTAGACACCCTAATACTGAACTAGTGCATCTGAGGAGGGTACCCTACCACACACCCTATGGGTGATGTTGCAGCATGTTCGCATTACCCGAGCACCCGAGTACACCATCTACAGCTCTCCCTCTAGCCCAACATCCAAAGAGTACCTTACGAGGTGCTTATCCATGGACGATATCCCGAAGACCAGCCATTACGCTACTACGGACGAGGATCAAGCGTAATTATGTCAATCTTCGATGTAGCCACGTCACCATCACATGTGTCCACCGTAACCTTCACGAGATGGAGGACATGTTCTATTATTTCCCCTCCCCATTGGGGGATAATGAGGACAATGTCTACCAAGTGCCTACCGCGGGATTCAATACCTCTTTTCTTCATCTCGCTGGCTTGGTGAGGTCACTTGATGGATATCTCCATCGCCTGACCCGTGAGCTCATGAAAGCACGTCAGAGGATCACCACGCTCGAGGATCATGATGCCCCATTTGTGGGTTAAGGCCTTTTCACACGGGAGTTGTTGTACTGGGAGGATGTCGTACTTGTGCCCACTGAAGAGTTGCCAAGCCCACCTACGTCATCGAGCCGCCTACCTGATGTCCCTGCATGTCAGTGGTTGGAAGCTGCTGACGAGTGATGGCCTTACATGCAGCACCACCACCCTTTCCATGTGGGATGTGAGGAGGAGCCTGCTGCCCCTATTGCCCCAATGCACCTGGCACCTAGAACTAGACCACCAGATTAGAACGTAGTAGAAAGCTCACTTAGGAAGTTTATGTGAGCTACTTTTGGCGCTAAGACGCTGATGTATGATGGCTGTATTTTGTTACTTGGTTTGTTGCTATGTTATGTTTTAAGCAAGGATCTTGTAGACTATGTGAAACTTAACTTTTATGTTAAAGTTTCATGCTAGTTGTCCTATATTGCCAGATTTCTTGCATCTTAGCTTTAGATGAATTAATTTAGCTTGTGATACCCTCTTTTGCTAACCTGCTCAACTTGTGCTCTTTCCCTCTTGTCTTTTCGTCTAGACTTGTTTATCATTCGTGTTGATCCTGTTCCCATGACACAAATCCAGCAGGATGCCAGTGACATGCTCCCTATGTCAAATCATGTTGAGTGGAGAAGCCTCTGGTTCACACCACCCTGGGAGGTGAAACATCTAATCCTTCACACCCCAATCCACCATTAGGTGCGTCCACTCCTCAACAGACCGGTGCCCTCTAAGGCGCACTGAATGCTAAAAACCCATGGGTGGAAGAAGAAACGCTACCCCAACCACCCACAATGGCGTAAGTGCTCGCTATGATTAAGCAAGGACACCAAACCAACACACTCTTGCTGCAACAATTGGTCCAGAACATTGCCACCCATGGCTCTATGGCTCAAGGAGGCGCAAATACTATTCAACCCCAGTCAAAGTTGGGCTAGTTCATGCGAATTCAGTCATCCACCTTCACATCAGCCAAAGACCCACTAGACGTCGATGATTGGCTTAGCTCCACCAAGAACAAGCTAAACATTGCCCAGTGCAACAATGCAGAGAAGGTGCTCTATGCATCTTACCAGCTCTAAGGCGCCACATCAGCTTGGTAGAAAAATTTCCAAGCCATGTTTCTCGAGGGCTATGTTGTCACTTGGGCTACCTTCAAGAAGGCCTTTCACAACACTCATGTCACGACGGGTCTCATAGAGATCAAGTGGTGGGAATTCTATGACCTTTGACAAGGGAACATGCCTCTAATGGAATTCCTCCACAACTTCAACTACCTCGTTCAGTATGCCGCTGATGAGATACCGAACGAGAAGAGGAAGGTTGCTCTTTTCCGGGAGTGCCTTAATGAAGAGATAAAATGGTCCCTTTCTGCTCACAACATCCCTGACTTCCAGACCTTGATAGACAAGGCAATTTGAGTGGAGGATAGCACTAAGGCAGTTGTAGAGAGCCGCAAACGCAAATGGAATCAGCGAGCAGTAGCTTGCAGAAATCGCGCAATTGGCAACTATCCAATGTTCAACCTTCAGCACCACCACCTCCAAAGAACCAAGGACAAGCGCCTCAACCACAACAAGGCGTGGTTCAGCCATATAACCGCAGAGGACAGTAGTCCATAGTGCAACACCGACCTGTTGCAGTCACCTGTTTCACCTGCAACAAGCGCAGACACTATGCAAGGGATTGCCACAGAAGAAGTCTTCTGTACCTCGTATTCAACCCAAAAATATTCAGTCCCGTCATCAAGGCCCTTCTCGAGGTCAAGGAGGGTAGCAAGCCCCCAAACCAGTTCAAGGGTTTGGGCATGGTCGCCTCAACCACACGATCGCTGAGGAGGCCATTGAGGCACCCGATGTGGTGTTGGGTGTGTTCCTTATGAATTCAGCACCACATTACTTCTTTTTGATTCTGGAGCTTCCCATTCTTTCATATCTGAGAAGTTTGTCATGCAACAAAACATAAAAATCAAGCTCCTAGATAACACCATGCTAATCCATCTGCCTGGGTCAGTCATGAAAGCCAAACATGGTTGTTTAGGGGTTAAAATAATAATCAATGGAGTAGAGTTCAAAGCTAAACTTATCATGATAAATACTTCTAGGTTAGATGTGATTCTTAGGATGGATTGGCTATCCAAACACCAGGGGTTTATAGATTGTGCCAACCGAACCATCTTTCTTGTTACTTCCAATGGAGAGCAAGTTGCTTTCTCTTCCGCTCCTACCATGCCTACACAACTGCCCACTCTCAACTCCCTCTAAGTTCCTGAGCTTGATCAAGTTCTCATATGTGAGTATTTCAACGTATTTCTGGATGAATTACCAGGAATGCCACTCGTGTGGGTAAAATTGTACAACCTCCATAGAATGTTAAAAACTATTTAAATAGCCGTGCTCACGGCTATGAGCATGCTTAGATGCAGCCACAAATGGGTATAGTTTTCATTTTCAAAATTGTTTCACTAAGCATGATGGGATGGCATGTACTTGTCTTTCGTGTGCCATGCCCATAAATGGGAATTATGCGATGATTCATAGCTGAGGAGAGCTACGAATGGATTTAAACTACTATTATAGAAAATATATAAATGTTATTTCATTACACGATATATACTATTTACAATTCTTTTTACAAATTATTACTTATTGACATTGCAGATGAAATTTGCTTCATACTGAAAATAACTTAGTATAGAGTCTCATCTTTTTGATAGCCTTGCACACACACACACACACACACACACACACACATATATATATATATATAATTTGACAAGGGATCTTGCTAGGGTTTGACTCCAGTCGGTTGCCTACGGGTTACGATGGCAAATCATTGGATACTTTTGTTATTAGACTTCCGCTGTATTTTGTTCAAGACTCTAATATTTAATCCGGTCGGTCGGCCTTATGTGTATATACTCTTTTATGCCTTGCTTATGTATCATCCTTTTTGTTGTAAGCTATTTATGTGTGATGTGTATGGATGTGATCTCAATGATGTGAATATGTGTACTAGCTATTGGTCATGGGCTAGTACAGAACACATACAACAACTAAGGGTGCTGTCGCGCTCAAGGTCCCCACATTGAAGGTCCATTGGTACTCTATTGTACTTGTTTTGAGAGGTACAAGGCAGACGTACACAACCAACATACCACATACGCGCCCCCTACACATGTAATAATCTAATCAAAAGCTCAACAGCCTTCAGAGCGCAGGCACATGATGTCACACTGAACATGCAATCATATGTATCTCCTTTAGAAGGTACTATTTAAATAAACAATATCCTATGATAATAAGATAACCTGAGATCATGCCCGGTGGGTGAGTTGTACACCTGCAATCTCGTCAACCGAGCAAAGCTCGGCTCTCGTACTTCATTGTACTTGAGTTTGTGGCTCTATCCAAGAATTTTTTAAATAATTATTTTTATTCAAAAATACAAAAATAAATCTATGATTTTTTTGCACTTTTGGCCTCATGTTGGCCAACCGTTGGGCGCTTTGGGCTAGTCTTCCAATAGTTGGCGACACGTGGCCACGTCACCCAACCATTGGGTGACTTGGCCACGTATCGCCAATCGTTGGACGACTGGCCCAAAGTGCCCAATGATTGGTCGATTAGTCCATGTCGCCCAACGGTTGGGTGACTTGGAGCTTGGTCGCCCAACCGTTGGGTGGCTTTGCCCCTAGTCGTCCAATAACCTAACCGTTAGGCGACTAGAGGGTATTTACCCCCCACCCGGTTGGTGCCTTCCCCCATTCGGCAGAGAGCAAGAAAGAAGAAAGAAGAGGGAGAATAGAAAGATAGGGGAGGAGGAGAGGAAAGAAAAGAAAGAGGAGGGGAGGAGTTCAAAGAGGAGGAGGAGAAGGGGAAGAGGAGGAGAGGAGGAGAGGAGAGGGAGGGGAAAAGAGTAGGAGGAGGAATCTGTGCATCGACGATGGTGAGTTTTTTTGTATTGTTTGTATAATTATTTTTGAAATATGGTAGGATAGCAATTGAAATCATTGAATTTTTAGGTTAGAAACTAACGGTAATTTAGTTGATAATAATTGTATTGCTATTTAGTTGCTCTATTGTATATTTGAAGATGCAGTTAATTTTGTCAGTCACTTATAAATTGTAGAAACCTTGTAATTAGTATTCTTAATAGGCATCGAAAGATTTAAAACTGTTCGTGATGATTAGAATAGGATGTGCCAACTTAAAATAGTACGCGACGATTTAAATATCATTTGAGTTGTAAAAATTCAGAAATGAATAAAATACAATTTTGTGAGTCATTTGTAAATTGTAGAAACCCCATAATTAATATTCTTAATAGGCATTGAAAGATTTACAACTGCTCGTGATGATTAGAATATGACATGACGATTTAAGATTACGTGTAGTAATTAAAACTTCACGTGACAATTTAAATAGCAAAGAGTTGTAAAAATTCACCAATGACTGAAATAAAATTTAGTATAATTCATATAATTGTTATATTTAAGATTTATTTTATGTTATATCTGTAAGTAATTGTGTCATAATTGCTTGTTTAAAATTGATTTGTAGATATGGCTCGCGACGTTGGCGGTTCAGACTGGTCTTTCAGCATGCTAGACCAGCACATCGACGCACATCACCGCGCGAGACATCGTGTCATGCATCCTGAGGGCGGGGACAGGGAGACCGAGTTAGGGTGGTCCGTACGCAGACACCCAGACAAGTTGGAGACTAGACATGCGCTGGAGAGACAGGTTTGTGTACAAACTATGGTGCGTCTTTTTACAATATTTGTGCTATGTACTAACTTCTTCGTACTTTTGTAGGTTGAGCGATGCTGGCCTTCTACCTTTCGCGTAGATGGTGGAGGCCACCGACGAGGACAGTGCTCTAGTCGAGGAGGCCAGGGAGGTCTAGGAGCGGTCACGACGGTTCCTGTTCGACCGGTCGTTGCTGACAGCTTTATTGGACTGGCGGCGGCCCGAGACGCACATCTTAAATATATTACATATAAAAATTTCTATTTACTCCCCACAATTATTTCTATCAGAATAATACAATAATTATATTATTATTTATAATCGCCAAACCATTGGGCGATTAAGGACAAAGTCGTCAAACGGTTGGGCGACATGTGGGCTGGTTGCCCAACAGTTGGGCGACTTGGTCACGTGTCGCCTAACGGTTGGACGACTAACCAAAATCACCCAACAGCTCGACGACGTGAGGCCAAAAGTGAAAAAAAAAATCGTAGGAATACTTTTATAATTGCGAATAAAAAAATAATTATTATAAAAATTCCTTTGTCATATGCCTAGCCTTGGTACACCCTCCCATTCACACCCCACACCGCCCTCCTCACCACGCCATCCGTGGACCGCGCCCACCGACCCCACCCCCTCGCGAGAGCGTGCGCCGGCGCCGTGCTGTCCAATTGGCTACTTGCGCCCTACTCCACCTCTTTCTCTCTCCCCCCGCCGCCACTTAAACCCTAGCCAGTACTCGCCACGCTCGATTCCTTCCTTCCTCGCCTCCTCCCCGATCCCGGCGCAGAGTCAGCCAGCCAGCCAGGCAAGCACCAGATCCCGTGCCCTCCCCTCGCGCGCATCTGTATCTTTCTACGGTTCTTCACGAATTTCTCCGAGATTGTTTGGTTGAGATTTGCGTTTCTCGTTTCCTCGTACGGCGGCGGCGGCGGCGGCGGTTTTGGATCCAGCCATGTCGACCAGCAAGGGTGGCGGAGGCGGAGGTGCGTTCTTGTTCTTCTCCTTTGTCTTCTGATTCTTGCGCTGTTGGTTGGGTTGGGTTGGGCTGGATTCGGTGGTCTTGTGTCTTCTCTGAGGTGGTTTCTTGTTGCCGCGTGGGTTGCAGGGAAGAAGAAGGAGGTGAAGAAGGAGACGAAGCTGGGGATGGCGTTCAAGAAGGACGACAACTTCGGGGAATGGTACTCCGAGGTGTGTTTTCTTTGGCCTTTTTCTGGGCTGTGGTGAGATTTAGTTCATAGATTTGGGCGAACCTTCGGTGTGATGTGGGTGCGACGAGGTGTTGGTGTGGTGGAAGTTAGGGCGCTGATAGAGATGCTAGGGGGCGAGATTTGGTATGGTGGCTGCAGAGGAAGTTTGTGTGTTGTGGGATCTGAAAGTTTGCGCCTTTGGTAACAAATACTACTGCATTAGGTCGCAATGAAAGTCTTCTTGTTAGCTGTTACTGCTACTGTTGCTACTGTATGGTGGCTGCTCTATTCATATGTTGCTGTGTGAGAAAACTAGCAATCTTCAAGGATTGGATATTGTTTTATGTTAGCTATAAGTTTTCCTTTTGAGTGAGCGATTCGGCATCAGTTCACTTGTGCCCCTGTTACCAGTGCAGCGGTACTGATAGTTACCGCTTCCAAACTGTTCTTCGTTGATTGCACATTTGCTTCGTTTGTGCATTTTTGCCAAAGCGAAAACAACAAACTTCAAGGATTTTCTCTGTGCTAGTTGGATGATTAGTTGCTCCGTGAACTAGTTTTTTTCTTCAAAATTCTAATTATATCTCATTCCTGCTAGGAGGCTTATATGAAGATTTGTTGTTTGTTCCTCCAGGTTGTTGTTAACAGTGAAATGATCGAGTACTACGACATCTCTGGTTGTTATATATTGAGGCCATGGGCCATGGAAATCTGGGAATTGCTGAAAGTAAGTTTTCTCAATGTCCTCTGAAATTCAACTAATCAAGATGTATTTGACTGATCGTTAGTGTTTTGCGTTCTGTGCGATGAAATATAAGTATCCTTTGTTGGATGTTTTGTACTCGAGTAAACGCAAGTATATGAGGCGATAAAAGAAAGCCATCTGTATATCTAAAGATTGATTTTGAATGTCATCTAAAACTAAGAAAGCCATCTGTATATCTAAAGATTGATTTTGAATGTCATCTAAAACTACTTGTTTTGTCAAGCTTGCTCTATCTTCTTGCCTGCCCCCCTAGTGACTAATTTGGAACTTCCTGTTATCCAATCAAAAACCTGTTATCCAATCAAAAATTGATGTGTTGACTGTTGAGTTATGACCCTCTTTTCACATTTAAATCTGTTCTTACCATGTTTTTTTCAGCATTAGGGCATCTCCAATGGTTCTAGCTAGCAACTAACTATAAGACTTCCACATCATTTATATAGTACACACTAAAGCTAGCATTCTAAAGAACTATCTATAAGGATAGCTATTTGATGCTTACATGCACACACAGAATTTATAGAGGCTGCCTCGTTTGGTGTTATAGACTAGTGCTTAAGGAAGAGCTGGCTTGGTTTTTTTTTCATACTCTCTTTCCTCCACATAGGATATATGCTGATGTGTACATGCATATAGCTAGCTGACTCAGACCATTGGAGATGCCCTTATACATATAAGTACTTTTTTCTTCATGGATGTTGTGCAGTCTTGTTTGGAAGTGGCTATTGCATCTGTTTGTAGGTGGGCAGCTTCTCTAATCAGTACCTTCTGACTCTGAATTGTGCTGCAAACTATTATTTTCAGCAGCAAGGCCCTAGCTGTTTCTTTCTATAGTTTTAGCTTATCAATTGATAATGACATTATTATGGCCCTATTCCTTTTAGTAATCACTGTGTGATTTGGTGCAGGAATTCTTTGATGCAGAAATTAAAAAGCTGAAGCTGAAACCTTATTATTTCCCTTTGTTTGTTACTGAGAATGTTCTACAGAAGGAAAAGGATCACATAGAGGGCTTTGCACCTGAGGTGTGCATTTAACTCTCGTCCTTTACACTTCGCTTCAGTTTTTTTTGCAGTTAGTATATTGGTTTAGTTCTGTTATTCATCCTGTCCAACTATGGCAGTATCTTCTTTTGAAAAAACAACAGTTGAAAGAAAAAGAAAACCTACATTGAATGATGCATGCAGAAGTCTTGAGAGTTGAAATCATTGCTACTTTTATTTGGTCTGAACTTGCTTTGATCTGTGGAATTGCTGCTCATTAAACTTTTGAGATAGCCCGGACAATCAGAGCTATCAGATATTCAGAATTATCTCAAGTATGCCACTATTTATCCTCTCTTTTTCTCTTTCTTTTTTGGTTATGATGGAGGTAATTGGACGTGAATCACTCATTTTCATTTGTGAAAGTCTGACACGTAATTCTCATGAAGAAACTCCCTGGGCCCCTTATGAAGCTGCTGCACTTAGGAAAGGTCGGTTTTTGATAGATAATTTAAATTCAAGTACCCCTCATGAAAAGATACTATCTCTTTGTAGAAGGGGGAAAAAGTAATGAACAATGTGCCCTGTCAACCTGTATGAACTCCAAACTAGTTTCTTGCTAGCTATGCAGTGTGTTGGCACAGGCCACTGCATTTCATGCAACTTTTGCCTGAGTTTTGTCAGACCAATGAAATTGAGTGGCCGTAGTTGTTGGCAACTGGCACTGCTTTTCATCATTTCTGAAAGTCCATTATGATGCAGATATGCAGTGGAGTTAATGTTTCATGAAAGCTGTTATTTCTTTAATTAAATTTCTTTCTGTGCTATGGTCCTCATAAACTGTGCCATAAATATTTCACCATAAGACTTTTGTTAATACTTTATCTATTTTTTTATGTTATCCTCTGGACAGATATGTAAAAAAAAGATAAGCAACCTATTAATTTGTATTTATCTTGCAGGTAGCATGGGTTACTAAATCAGGAAAATCTGACCTAGAAGCTCCTATTGCAATCCGTCCCACAAGTGAGACTGTCATGTATCCATACTTCTCTAAATGGATAAGAAGCCACCGTGACTTACCTTTGAAGTGTAACCAGTGGTGCAACGTTGTTAGATGGGAGTTTAGCAACCCAACTCCTTTCATAAGGTAGCTCATTGTTCGGTGGCGTATCACATATGTCTTTGCACTTCTCCCTGTCTGCCTTATTTGCTCTATTGTCTGCAAGACACTGCCATCCTGGCATCATTGTCTTACTAGCGCATGATTGCCTGTTTGCTAACATGTTGTTGCAAAGGAAGAGTATTCATTTGTGTGAGTGAAATAAACAATGTCAAGATGGCTAGTGATCCCATATTTCTTTTCTTCCCATTAAATCATAAAATAGCTCGTGCAAACACTTCTTCTTGTCAACGTTGTGATTTTGTGTGTGACCATTTGAAACAAAAGAATCAAAGGAAGATTGGGAAATGGGGATTCTGGAACTTCGAAATTTGCAATGAAAAATTTCACCCTGGCTAGTTTACAAAGCCCAATATGGTCTTTCTGTATGGTATCCATGACACCCACCCTTTGAGGTTTCCTCATCCTACTAATCGGTGTCACCTTTGTTACATTGTAGCAATCTGATGCTACTTAACTCAGACCCGTGATGGTTTGATATTTTTCTCAATGAGTATGATATTGTAAATTTTCATGCACCTTGTGTTTCTGCGATGATGCATGATGATGGCTGTACCCGCTAGGCCTTTTTTCCACACATAAATTCTCATCAGCTCTCTGGGCTAAACATTCTGCAACTGTTCTCAGGAGCCGTGAATTTCTTTGGCAAGAAGGGCATACAGCTTTTGCAACTAAAGAGGAGGCAGATGAAGAGGTAATAACTACTTATTTCTTCACTATTTTGGTGTTGTTCTGCTGTAAAGTAGTAGTATTGGGTTGGTTTTGGTGATTTTGTTGTGCACTAGTAGTATTGAGTTGGTTTTATCCAGTATGAACTATGAAGGAAACATATGGGCATATGGCTAGTCTGAAGCAGCAGCTGACCTAGTAAAGTGTGTGAGGTTGTAAGATATGAAGCTTCCAGTGTGGATAAACTTTTTGATCTCCGTAATTTGTAAATTGTACTATACTATGAACTTATAATAACCTTGCTTTCATTTCAGAAATATAAAATCTGATGTATGTATTTCAGCAGTTGTTCTCGGCAAAAAACCATTTGAATCATCCCTGATGTATCAAAGAGACACTTGAATATATGTAACAATATGTTCTTAATTGTAAGGTGTGTTTGATAAAATGATTTTATGAAAGCCTACATGTTAGATGTCCATGGGATGATCAGTTATTTATGACAATATTCTCAGGTTCTACAAATATTGGAACTCTACCGAAGGATATATGAAGAATTTTTAGCTGTTCCAGTGTCCAAAGGGAGGAAAAGTGAGATGGAAAAATTTGCCGGTGGACTTTATACAACTAGTGTTGAGGTATTGATATGAAAATGTTTGCTGTATTCCTGCTGCATGTAGCTTTCCTGGCGAAGAGGACAAGTGATTTCTCTATTTTCCTTTACTGCCAACTTAAAGTTGATAATTTTTCCAGGCCTTCATTCCAAACACTGGCCGTGGTATACAGGGTGCAACCTCACATTGTCTCGGTCAAAACTTTGCAAAGATGTTTGACATCACTTTCGAGAATGAGAGGGGTTCAAGATCCATGGTGTGGCAGAACTCATGGGCTTACACCACCCGCTCGGTAATTCTTGTATTTTTTTTATTTGAAGTGGATTTTCATTTGGATTCTCTTCTTGGTTTGCCAATTTTTTAATGCTAAAGTTTTGGAAATGGAAATGAGGCATTCACTTTGTATACTTGTATTGTTGTAATTTGACATCTTGTTGGTCGACATATATTGAATAATAAGCCTATAGTTTGATGAATTGGCATTTATTCTCTTCATGTCTTTGGGTGTCCCCGTTTCAACATGAATAACGGTTTTTTTAAAGAAAATATTCTGTTAACTTTGCCAAGGCATTTACAATATTGATAAAGAGGAACTGGCAAGGTAGGGAATGCCGGTATACATCTGGAAAATATATTCTGTGTTGGAATTAACCCAATTTTGGGCAGTTTCTTTGTAGTGTTACTTAAGGTCACGGTGGTCAGCCTAACTTGAGCAATTTCTATTCGAAAAATGGAATAAAAATAATATATGAGTGTGAAACCCTAAAGATTGGTGTTCCATTTTATTTACCCATCATTTTGTCGAGAATTTAGTGTGCATGGGATGGGGAGGCCTATTCCTTCGAGCTAGCTTTTATGTGCTAACCCAAAAGGGTTGGCAATAGCCATCTGTAGTAATTTCTGCAATACCATTAGGTGTTTTTTAAAAAAGTATTGCATTACGTTAAAGTATATATTTGTCATATAGATTTAGACTGGTCCATTGTATACGGCAGGCAGGCCCATATGGCCCATGTAGCCCATGTGTGGGTGTGTATATAACTCTTCACGGTCAATAGAGAATGTTGAGGGTTCCATTTCATACAATGCTATCAGAGCCTAGGGTTAGGGACTGGCCTTTGGCTCTGCTTCATCGCCAAGCGCCTGGATCTGTCCTCCTGTCGTCGCCTTCGGCTATGGATCCGGTGCCTTCGGCTCTGGTTCCGGCACCTTCGGCTTTGCTTCCTCGCTGGCTGCCCAGATCCATCATCCTGTCGTCCTCATTGTTGCCTCTGGCTCTGCTTTGTTGTCGATCGCTTAGGTCTGTCGTCGTCGCCTGGCTCGCTCTGAGTTCATTAGCTTGTCACTCAGCTGCTCTGCTTCGGCTTGCCTTGCTCTGCTTCATTGCCCAGCTGCTCGGTTGCTCTGCTCCGACTCATCCTGCTCTGCCTGTTGCTCTACTTCGGGCCATTAAACAGAGATCATTGCAGTTGCTCCTAGCTGGTTCAGTAGAACTCTATACGGCATGTTTGGTTACTCGTGGCTTTTAGCAGATCCAAGGTTGTGATTATGATGAGACATTTGCTCCTGTGTCTCATATGACTATTGTTCGGACCTTGATTGCAGTTACTGCAATTCGTTCCCGGACTATTTCATAGATAGATGTTAAGAATGCATTCCTTCATAGTGATCTTCATGAGAGATACATGCAGCTACCTCCTGGTGTGGAGGCTCCACTAGGGTATGTCTGTCGACTTCATCGTGCACTTTATGGTCTCAAGCAGACTCCTCGTGCTTGGTTTGAGCTGTTCAGTTCTATGATTTGTGCTGCTGGCTTCAGCCCTAGTGACAATGATCCCGATTTGTTTATGTCTGCTCGTGCTGATTACATGGGGTTTTTTTTTCTCGAACGACGCAGGAGAGCTGCGTTGTCATTTCATTAAGGAAGAACAAAAGTACAAAGGGCTGGGGGAAAGAAACCCAGCCTAAGAACAAACTCACACCATCACACCCCAGAACCTAAATTGCTAGAGTTAACGACCAAGAGAGAAAAACTCCAAGCTTAGATGCCCCGCCATACACCGTAGACCGCACTCATCCTTAATGGTGCAGAGCAACTGTGGACATTAGGTAGAGAACCTTCAAACACAAGAATTCGATGCTTCCAAACCTCCTGTGCCACCAGGATGATAAGGGAATTTAGTCCCTCACGCATGTCCTTAGGCACTCCTTGATGGTCTTGATCCACCACCTAGAGAAACGAGAGGATGTCGTTGAGGCGCTGCAGCTATCGGATGAAGATGTTGGAAAATCAACGTCCAAAGTTGCCGCGTGAAGACACGTGCAAGAAGAACGTCTTTGGATGGTCTCTTCCGCCGATCACAAAGGGACAAGCGGTAGGGTGAGGCGCACCACGTTTGCAAGGCGGTCCGCCGCCCAAAGACCGATTGTTGATAGCTAGCCAAATGAAAATTTGCAACGCAATGGCCCACGACTTCCAAAGCCGCCTCCAGGAGCAAATTTGATAGTCCCACAAAGAATGCCGCATAAGCCGATTCATCGCTATAATCTCCCGATGTCGACTTCAATGGTCTTGGTCCCGAACATCTTGTCAAGAATCATACCATCCACTAGGTCCCAAAGAAAAGATATTCCACCAACACACACAAAGAAGAGCCCCTTGATGTCAAACACCCAGCTACGGTTTGATAGATAAGTCTTTGTGTTGTCTGCACATGGTGTACATGGTGCTTTTTGTTTTTGCTTTAGCATCTAGGACTTGCTTTTGCTTTAGCATCTAGGACTTGTTTTTTTGCTTTAGCAGCTTTTTGCTTTAGCATCTTAGACTAGCTTTAGGACAGCATCTTGGACTAGTCTAGGATAGCATCTTGGCATATGCTTGGTGATTAGCGACCTATAAATATGTATCCCCAACCCTCAGTTGGCATGGCATTGTGTGAGCAATAAACAAGAAAACTTGCCCCATCTCCTAGTGTCATCCTCTCCATGAGAGTAAGGATCTTGCTATCACCAAGAGCAAGAGTCCAATGACTAACAAGTGGTATCGAGCCTTACTATCCCTGTAGCCCGAGCATCTCCTCGCTCATCTCCTTCTCCGCCTCACACAGCTCTCAATGAGTGCAGCAGCAGCAGCCCCATCTGCCCTCGCCACTCTGGGAGACGGCGGCGGCTCGTCGGCGACCCTCTCTCCACACAACAGCCTCTAGTAGCGCGCCATGTCCGCAGGCGATCTCGGCTGCTTCGATCGCTCGAGCACGAGGCGTCGTGAGACGGCCGAAGCTCGCGCAGAGCAGAGCAGCGCGAAGCGGCGGCAGACGGCCGCGGCGCGAAAGGCGTCAAGGGCGGGCATGGCGAGCGGCAGCAGCAGAGTGGAGGCGGAAGCGGCGGCGGCGGCAGATGCAGCGTGCGGCGGCAGCAGAGGTCAAAGCTCATGCGCGGCAAGAATAAAGCAGCTCGGCAGCTATGATGACAGCGGCGACGCGACTTCACTGGAGAGGAGGCGGCGCAAGCGGCGAGCGGCGAATGGCGGCCGCGACGCCCACGAGCGCGGCGCAGCTCAGATAGCGCGGACGCTACGGCGACGCCTGGCTGAGCGCGACACGGCGGTGGCGCTCTGGAGGAGGCACGACGGCGGCGGCGACGGGTCGACGGAGAGCGTGGCCTCACAGTAACGCGACTCTCTCTCCGCTCGGCATCGTGGTCACCACGAGTAGCGTCGTCGTCAGGACGCCGGCCGGCGGCGGTGGCCTACCCTCACCAAGACCAACTACGCCGAGCGGGTCGCGGTGATGAGGTAAAGCTCCAGCGCGGCATATGTGGGATGCGACCGGTGACGGCGACGCCGACCACGACCAGATCGATGGGCGCTGGATGCCCTCATCGCCGCAGCCCGCCCGAGATGCGCTTCGCTACCAACAAGCGGATTGCCAAAGAGGCTTGGGACGCCATCGCCGCAAAGACGCGACGGCAGCCGACCGCGCGCGCAAGTCTACATTGCGTGCACTACGACGGAGCGGGAGAACTCGACCTTCAAGCCGGTGAAGACGTTGATGACTTTGCTCTCCGCCTCAACACTCGCTGCGAAGTTGGTGCGATTCGGTGGCGACACCTACGGCGAGGAGAGAGCGTGGAGAAGCTCTTCCGCCGCGTCCCGAGAAGTACAAGCGGATGGCTCGCTCGATCGGGTCTCGGCTGACCTTTCCACGATGACCATCGAGAAGGCGTTGGGTCGCCTCAAGGTCGTCGACATCGATGAGTCACAGAGCCTCTCGGGACCCGTTACCATTGGCGGGAAGCTCCTCCTCACTCGGGAGCAGTGGGCTGCCGGCCAAGGTGACAGGAAGAAGGGGGAGCCTTCTTCCACGACAGGCGGCCGCAAGCATGGCAAGCGCGGCAAGCCGCGCAAAGACGCGTGCAGGCGCGCGAGAGCGCCAGGCGGCGATCTTTGGCAAGCAAAGCAAGACGAGACGACTCTTGCCACAATGCGGCAAGCTTGGTCATTGGGCCAAGGATTGTCGATACCACGACGCGCCAGCCCACGCCGCGCAAGCGGAGGAGAGAGGCCGGCCTGTTCATTGCTCATGCGAGCATCGACCTACCCCAGCAGACCGGCGCAGTGGCTCTCTCCACCTTGACGAGCCAAAAGCATACGCCTCCGGCGGCGGGCCCGCAATGACAAGACCGACGGGTGGTGCTCGACACACGGTGCCACCCACCACATGACCGGCGGCGGAGTTCTTCTTCGAGCTCGATTCAGCGCTCGAGGCACCGTCAAGTTCGGCGATGCCTCCGCCGTGGAGATCAAGGGCGTCGGCTCTGTCATCTTCGCCGCCAAGATCGGCGAGCATCGGCACGCCACCGGCGTCTACTACATCCCCGATCCGCGAACTCCATCATCGCCTTGGGATAGCAAGATGAGAACGGCTCGCGTGTCGAGATCGAGCACGGGCCGCGATTTGGGATCTTCGACGCCGCCTTCTTGCCAAGGTAACCGAGGCGCAAATCGACTCTACACTCTTCACGCAGTGGCACAACCCTCTGCTCTCGCCGCTCGTCGGACGGCGAGGCGTGGCGATGGCACGAGCGCTGGGCACCTTCACTTCGAGGCCCCGGCGGCTCGGTGCCACGGAAATGGTGCGAGGCTCGCCGTGTTTTGACCATGTGGAGCGGTTACGCAACGTCTGCGTGTTGACGGCGTAGGCGACTCTTTCCCAAAGAAGGCGAGTTTCGAGCCAGGAGAGGCTCGAGCTCGTGCACGGACTTGTGTGGCCCGTGACACCGCCACACCGGGAGACGACGCTACTTCTCGCCGCCGTCGACGACCTCTCCCGCTACATGTGGGTGATGGTCCTCGGCAGCAAGGAGTGGCCGCAGACGCCATCAGCGCACGCAGTCGCCGCGGAGGCGAGCGCGCGCGCGCAGCTGCGCGTCGCGCGCCTGACAACTTGGCGGCGAATTCACGATACCGACCGCGTCGATCGCACTGATGAGGGCATTCAGCGCCACCACGCGCTGCGTCTGACCGCAGCAGTAAGCGTCGTCGCCGAGCGCAACCGGATGGTTGTGGGATGGCTCGGGCCCTCAGCGAGGGGATGCCACCGCCTTCGGGAGAGGCGGTGGTGACGGCCGTCTACATCCTCAACCGCCGCTTACTAAGGCGCGACGGCAGACGCCGCACGAGGCTTGGCATGGGCGCAAGCCGGCGGTCTCCCACTTGCGGGTCTTCGCCTCGCGTTCGCCAAGGAGCTTGGCCACATCGGCAAGCTCGACGGCGTGAGCACCGAGTGTTCATCGGCCACGCGAGGCTCGAAGGCCTCACCGCATCTCGACTGTCACACAACAAGGCCCGCATCTCGCGTGACGCCGTGTTCGACGGCGGCGAGGCCGGGCGTGGGACAAGGCGGTGGGCGACGGTTCGGCCTCGACTCGTGGACTTTGTTGTCGACTCACGCCCACTTCGAGAGAGCGGGAGCTAGCGGCTGTCTTCACCAAGCTCGCCCACCTCGACACCTTGCTCGCCACCGGCCCGGCGAGCGCACCACCTTTCGGCACGGCCACGCCCACCCTTCACCACCGGCCACCACTCCCGCACCGCGCCACACCACCGAAATCGCCCCAACAGCCTTGACCCACGATGAGCGGCGCGACGGTGGAGTTCGCTACTCATTGTCTCACGACGAGAATCGCGTCGACGCCAACCACGACGGCGAGCCTCGCGCTTATCGTACCATGGACAACATCCTCGCGAGCCGCCGCCTCGGATCGGCGCAAAGACGCATCGCTGAGGCGAGAGCGCACTTAGCGTGCGGCGACGACGGCGAGCCCCGCCTTCGCCGAGGCGGAGGAGACGCGGCGTGACGTGTCGCGATGAAGCGAGAGATGGACGCCGCCGAGCGAACCGAACGTGGGAGCCGGGCCGATCTTCCGCCGGCCACCGCGCGATCACCCTTAAGTGGGTGTTCGCCGGCGGGATGGCGGCGCCATCGTCAAGCACAAGGCTCGCTTGGTGGCACGAGGCTTCGCGGCGCAGAGGGGTCGACTTCGATGACGCCGCACCGCCGCGACGGATGGAGTCCGTGTGACTCCTTCTGCGCTAGCCGCCCAGAAGGCTAGCGTGTTCATCACATGGATGTCAAGTCGGCATTTCTTAACGGCGACTTGAAGGAGGAGGTCACGTGCATCACCACGGATTTGCGATCCCCGGCAGGAGGCAGGTGCTCGCCGCGCAAGGCCCTCATGGCTTGCGACAGCACCGAGGGCGTGGAACGCCAAGTTGGACTCCACACGAAAGGAATGGGCTTGAGCAAAGTCCGCACGAGGCGCCATCTACCGCGGGCAATGGAGAAAATGCCCGCGGTGGGTGTCTACGTCGACGACTTGGTGATCACGGCACCAAGGATGCGAGGTGGCGGCATTCAAGGAAGAGATGAAGGCCACCTTCCGGATGAGTGACACAGGGTCTCTCCTTCTACTTAGGGATCGAGGTGCACCAGATGATTCCGGATCACGCCGACTGCATCGCCACGCCAAGCGCGTCGTTGAGCTAGCTGGGCTCACCGATCGCAACCCGCCTCTCACTCCAATGGAGGAGAGGTCGAAGGCCGAGCCGCGACAAAGACGACGGAGGAGGCGGACGCCACGTAGTACCGCGCGTCTTGTGGGAGCCTTCGCTACCTCGCCCACACATGACCGGACTTGGCATTCTCCATCGGCCACGTTAGTCGGTTCATGCAACGACCGACGACGAGCATCGCAGGCCGTGAAGAGGATCATCCGTTACGTTGCGGGGACCCTTGACCACGGCCTCCATTACCCGAGGTGTCTGGCGCGCACACTTGCGTCGCATGCGGACGGCGTGACCACGCGGCGACATCGACACCGGCAAGAGCACAAGCGGATTCTCTTCTTCCTCGGCAAGTGCCTCGCTCATCGGCGATCGATCAAGCGGCGGTGGTGGCCTGTCACCGTGAGGCCGAGTACATAGCGGCTTCCACCGCTTCGACTCAGGCACTCTGGCTCGCTCGACTGCTTGGTGATCTCCTCGGCAGGGACATTGAAGCAGTGGAGCTCAGGGTGGACAGCAAGTCCGCTCTAGCCCTCGCAAAGAATCCCGTTTTCCATGAACGGAGCAAGCACATCCGGGTGAAGTACCATTTCATCCGAGGTCGCTGGATGAAGGAAGCATCAAGGCAAGCTACATCAACACCACGGATCACTTGCGGATCGCTCACCAAGCCTCTTGGAAGGATCAAGTTCCTTGAGCTCTGCTCCAAGATCAGGATGGTTCAACTCTCCCACAAGACGACGCACAAGACTTAGGGGGAGAATGATAGATAAATCTTTGTGTTGTCTGCACATGGTGTATATGGTGCTTTTTGTTTTTGCTTTAACATCTAGGACTTGCTTTTGCTTTAGCATCTAGGACTTGCTTTTGCTTTAGCATCTAGGACTTGCTTTTGCTTTAGCATCTAGGACTTGCCTTTTGCTTTAGCAGCTTTTTGCTTTAGCATCTTAGACTAGCTTTAGGACAGCATCTTGGACTAGTCTAGGATAGCATCTTGGCATATGCTTGGCTGATTAGCAGCCTATAAATATGTATCCCCAACCCCTCAGGTTGGCATGACATTGTGTGAGCAATAAACAAGAAAACTTGCCCCATCTCCTAGTGTCATCCTCTCCATGAGAGTAAGGATCTTGCTATCACCAAGAGCAAGAGTCCAGCGACTAACACGGTTATGTATAGCTTGAGCAACTGTTCGGCTTTTGACAATTCGCTTTGGAACCTTTTTGAACAGGTTCGGGGCAATCTCGGCGATGGTCTTACCATTCAGCCATCTGGTCGGACCAAAAGCAAGTGGATTCCCATCTCCAACTACGTTTCCATCGCCATATTAAAGAAAGCTTGAGCATTTGGAGGCACTTGAATTGGAAGACCAGCCCAAGGTCTAGCAGGTCGATTTTGAGCCCATAACCACCGAATCCTTAGTGCCCAACCAAGCTTTTCCAGATTGTGAATTCCTGCACCTCCATATTCGAAAGGCCTCTGATCCGCTCCCAAGAAACGAGACAATTACCCCCATTCGCTGTTCTTGACCTCTCCAAAGGAAACCTCGGCGTTTCTTATCAATGGTTGTAATTACCCATTTCGGAGATCGAGGTCGATCATACTATAGATGGGAGTAGCGGTCATGACCACTCGACCATCACCGACGACCACCCTATTCATAAGTGATGCCTTCCAACTTTGGCGGTGATCGGCAATCTTGTCAATTAAAGCGAAGTTCAGCCTTTCTAGGTTTACGGATTGTAAGCGGAAGCCCAAGATAAGTGCACGGGAAGTCCTTGATTGCACAAGACAGAGATTCTGAAGTACGCTGCATGTCTTCTGAAGATAATTACATGGGGTGACATGGAGTATATTACTTTTGTGAAAGTGAAACTCAGTGAGCAGTTTATGCTGTCTGATTTGGGGCCAGTCAGCTATTTCCTAGGGATTGTGGTCACCTCCATAGCTGTTGGTTATTATCTTTCTCAGCTTTGTTATATTGAGGATCTCATTGATCAGTCCGGTCTCACTGATACTAGGGCAGCCACTACTCCCATGAAGTTGCATGTTTAGCTTCGTTCCACAGATGGCACTCCTCTTGATGATCCCTCCAGCGTCATATTGTTGGCAGTCTTGTCTATTTCACTGTCATTAGATCAAATATTGCTTATGTTGTTCATAGTCTTAGCTAGTTTGTCAGTGCTCCTACATCAGTTCACTATGGTCATCTGCTTCTTGAGTTGCGTTGCCTAAGAGGCAATTTAGCTCACTGTCTGTTCTACTCATCTTCGAGTCAGCTTTAGTTTCATGTTTACACTGACTTCACTTGGGTGAGTGATCCTGTTGATCGGTGGTCTGTCACTAGCTATTGCATCTTTCTTGGGTTCTCTCGTTGTATGGAAGTCCAAGAAACAGATTGCAGTCTCGTTCTAGTGCTAAGGCTAAGCTTCGTGCTATTGCCACTACCACTACAGCGATTATCTAGCTTCTTTGGTTGTTGTCTGATCTTGGTGTTCCTTGTGATGCACCTACGCCTCTCCTATATGACAACATTGAAGCCATTTAGATAGCCAATGATCCTGTGAAGCATGAGCTGACTAATCATATTGGTGTTGATGTCTTATTAACACACCCACATTGTTTGGGCAACACCATTCTCCTTTAGTATGTGCCTTCATAACTTCAGGTGGCAGATTTCTTCACCAAAGCATAGACTCGTGAGCATCATCCTCTTCATCTACTCAAACTCAATGTGTCTAACCCACATTGAGTTTGAAAGGGGGTGTTAAAGTCCATTGTATATGGCAGGCAGTCCCATATGGCCCATGTATTGGTGTGTATATAACTCTTCATGATCAATAGAGAATGTTGAGGGTTCCATTTATAACACATTGTACATTAATTTTGTGTTTTGGATTTTCAATCACCGAGTGTTCTGCCTAAATTACGTTTGCATTTGCAATACCTAGCACTTATACTCTTCTTGCAGATTGGGGTGATGGTGATGACACATGGCGATGATAAGGGCTTAGTGCTACCACCAAGGGTGGCACCGCTCCAGGTCATTGTTATTCCAGTGCCTTTCAAGGATGCTGACACGACAGCTATTAAAGGGGCCTGTGAAGCAACCGTTTACACACTGAGCCAAGCAGGGATTCGAGCGGATTTGGATGCTCGTGAAAACTACTCGCCTGGCTGGAAGTACTCTCATTGGGAAATGAAAGGTGTTCCTTTGAGAATTGAGATAGGTCCAAAAGATCTGGCAAACAAGCAGGTACTGAGGTGTCAGCATTCAATTTATTTAAATTCATGTCTGCCAGTGATCGTAAGTATTTTGGTTACTGACTCTTGATCACGCAGATTAATGTGCCATGTAAATCACTCTCTTGTTTGCTCTAGGACTATTCGCAGTAGTTAACAGTAGTGCCTTTCATATCAATCATAGTTGACAAACAACCTTATTTAGGGGACTGGTCACTCTCCCCCTGTATATCTTGTCCTTACTTTTCTTCTCTTGTTCCTATTGGTTCCAAGATACTAGCTGTTTTGCTTCTTTCACTTGTTCGTGAAGCCTAAGATGAAGTGTAAGTTGTTTCTTTGTTGTTTGTTCCCTTTGCAAAGTCTGATTAAAACTGATGATACATTGGACTTCAAGATAGGCTTTCACTGTTTTTTCATGGTGAAAGCAAGTAGCTAACGGATGTGTATAATTAAGTACCACTTTTTTTTGTTTCTACAAGCTGAACTGCACATTTTTCGAATTTTATACTAAACTTTTTTGTCAAGCGATGTGAAGTTAATTTATCCTGCTTAGCTGTTCATCCCAATAAGCTTTGTGTTTTCTTTTTTAAAAAACATTTTGTTATTGACTAATTTATCACTTGTTGCTTTCGTTCTCTTCTCGGCTTTGGCAGTGTAAAATATTTTTAGAACTCTGTATACTGGAATGTAAAAACATAAAGGAATCATGTCTTGAAGTACTAGATTCTCTTGAGCGTACTACTTCAGTTTATTCTTGTAGTAGAGGATTGTTCTATTGTTTTCTTGACTTCAATTAGTAGAGGATCGTGCTATTGTTTTCTTGACTTCAATTTTATCTAATAATTACTGAAAGGGTAATTCAAGAAGGTAGGATGCTGTTTTCATAGTTTTGGATGGGACAACAATAGCTTGAAGTGCAAGTGTATTTTTTTTAAGAAACAAGCTTCTGTTCTTCAATTATTTGCAAAAACAACCTAATTCCTGACTGTTGTTTAAGTCAAAAGCTGGAAGGACTTTTTTCTCCTGTCAAAAATAGGGTTAATGGGATGCCATTAGTCAGAGGCACCGTTGGATGATTTATCATTTATTTTATATCGCCTCAATAACAAAATAATTGCACCCACCAACTTTTGCATCTTTTCCAGTGAGTGAATGGTGCCCTTTCTCAGATATATGCAGAGTTGTAACAAGGAATTGATCCTCATATTTCTGCAGTGTTTAGTTTGTTATCATTTCCTGAATTTTTATTCCACAAGTGAATGTGAATATAATCTTTTGTCTTTTCAGGTGCGCATTGTGCGGCGAGACAATGGTGCCAAGGTTGATGTTCCCTCAAGTGATTTGGTCGAGAAGGTTAGAGGATTACTGGATGGGATTCACCAAAACATGTTCGAAACAGCCAAACAAAGGAGAGATGCCTGCATTAAAGTCATCAACACTTGGGATGAATTCACGGTAGCCCTGAATGACAAAAAGTTGATATTGGCTCCCTGGTGTGATGAAGAGGTATTTGAAAGCGTTTTCTACATTTATCAGATCCCCCTCCCATCCTATTTCCTTTTCAAAAAAAAAAACTTAGCAACAATTAACTAATAGGAGTGACTAATGCCGAGACCAGAATCTGCTGATTCGGACTCTCCTGTGTATTCTGCATTAGTTAAGGATCACGCTAGTGCACATAGTGTAAATAAAGATGAAATATCGATCATATCACGATTTACTAAGAAAAGACTAAAAAATTATTAATAATTATCAGAGTTGCAACCTTATAGCAAAGCTTATAGATAATAGTTTGAAAGATTTAAGAAACTTGCATGAAAAAACAGAAATAAGCGTAGTAGCCACTCGAAATATCCACAAGCAATCGGCTAGGGAGCGAAGTCCTAATCTGCGAAGTCGTCGAAGTATTCTTTTGGTACCTCCTGATGATCTGGTCCTTTTGCCTCAACCGAGCAAATGTGGATATAACAGTGAGTACATAGAGTACTTAGCAAGTCATTTGTAACAAAGAATGCAATATAGTATGTAAGACTTACTAAAGTATGGCTAAAAGGTTAATTTTGCGGAAAGCAACAATTTAAAGTAAATACAATAAATAAATTGAAAATCAAACTTTGAAAAGAATTAATATGTAAATAACGAAATGAATTGAGAATAGCCACAAGTGAACTGACCATTCACTCCAATAAATCACCCGTGAACTAAGATTCGCGTAATGAACCACCAGTGAACCAACCGTTCACTCCCAACTTAAGCCATGTAGATTTTTATGAAAACTCGTGTGAAATCACTGAGCATTGTTCATAACGGGGGACACGACTATTTGAATAGTATTATACTCTGTAGAGGTTGTACAACTTATCCACATGATATATCCTTCTTGTAGTGTCACTAGTATAACACGCTTTCTTAGGCGTGTCGACCAAGAAGTCCACAACAAAGTGTTTACAATGCTCAATCTCAACCCAGCTCTGTCTCGCTATGGTTTCGCCGTCGAGTAGGTAAATCCCTTAGTCGATAATTGCTCCCCTCTTGCGCCAATGTGGATCCATAGTTAAGGCCAAACAACACTCCATGACGGAATCGGAATTGAAACATCACAAATTAATTAGTTAGGTCCATCCCATACTGGACATGGTTGTTTGGTAAGGCTCAGATTAATGACGCACAAAGTTAAGTTCTTAGACATTACCTAGGCGAAACATTCACATCCCAATGTGCGAATCGCACCCTCTTTACTAGGGGTGGCAACGAGCCGAGCCAGGCTCGGCTCGGCTCGTGAAAGCTTGGTGGAATGGAGGCTCGGTTCGGCTCGGCTTGGTTAGGATATCAAGCTTTTTTGTGGGCTCGGTTCGGCTCGTGGTGCGGCTCGAGCCAGCTCGAGCAGGCTCGCGAGCCAACAATTATCTGTTATTGACAACTCATTTCATATAGATATGAATATGGAAAATTGGAAAGCTCCATTCCCCCATCAGCACGATAAATATCAGAATCAATTTCCAAATGCTATTTGAGCAGCAAAGCGAATTTTCACCTCAACAAAAGCTTTGTAGTAGCTCTTAATTGTTGGATCGTAGAAGAAGTCATCATCGAAGTAAGATCTAGGCCACCTCCTTGCCCCACCTACATATTGTGCCTTCCTCCATAATCTTCCCGTTATTACACAATGACAATCATTTCATCAAACACATGGCATGCGCTGCTAAATCCAAGAACCAAGAAAACAAATTGTTTGATCTAACACGGCAAGCGCAACTCAAGCACGATTTCATCAAGCGGTGCCGTGTTGCCCGAGCACGTGCCAAGAACCCCACAGCACTCGCCGCACATAGCTTACCGGAACACCTTCTCCTCGTAGCGAAGGAGCCGCTGCGCGCGCGTAGCCGCCGTCGTTGAAGGCCCAGTGCGGCACACGTTGAGCTCTGCGTCGCCGCCTCGGCAATGGCGAGATTACTCGCGCGGCGCATGGCCTCTCGGCGGCGCGAGGACATAAGCCACACTCGGCGGCGGCAAGCAGACGGCGTGGGAAGTCGGGGGTCGCGGCCGGGAGTCGGCCTCAGAGGCGACGCAAGGAGCGCAGAGAAAGAGGGAGACGAGAGAAGAGAGGGGAACGGGAGGAGGAGCCGAGGCGCCGCCGGTGGAAGAAGAAAGAAGTGGGGCGGCGGAAGAAATAAGAAAGGGAAGGCGGCGAAAAAGAAAAAGAAGGGATACGGCCGGGAGGAACAATCGAGCGCGGGAGTTGGGCCTCATGGCCGAGCCAACCGAGCGCTCATGGTGGCTCGGGCTCGGCTCGCTTAGACCCCGAGCTTTTTTGGCTCGGCTCGTTTCATTCACGAGCCGAGCCAAGCCTTCACGAGCCCGAGCTTTTTTGCCAGCCCTACTCTTTACTGCAGATCATTTGCCCAAGTGAAAATCAATTTTGTATAACTAACACCAATGAAATTACCTATGTCATGGTACTCAAATTTTATAGCTGTAGTTGACCACCACATTCCAATATGTCATTAAGTCAAAATTAATTAATTAATTAATTACATGACATGACATAGAGTTCGGGACAGGCATGCACGCACAAAGTGGAGACGACGCGGATGACGGCGACGAAGTCCAGAATGGACACGGCGACGAGGAGTCCATGAGGAAGGCGACTGACAGGTGGGCCCCATCAGTCTATGCTTTGGAGGGGACGAACGACCAGGATGCAAGGGCGCGGCGAGAAGTCGGCGCAAATGGGCGATGAGTGGCCAGGGCGGGGCAGGCCAATTGGACTAGGCCGAGGCCAGGCTGGCAGGGTGGGTTGGACCTGGCTGGGCTGAAATGGGCTTTGGCCCATTTAGCTTTTTAGGGACTTTTAGGGATTTTCTATTTTCAGAAATTCAAATAAAATCTCTTGAGCTAAAATAGCAAATAAATCTGGAAAAATTCAAGAAAATTCCAGAAAAAACCTTGAGACACAAGGAACCCAAATAAAATGCTTTCACCAAATGTTAATGTTTGGTTTAATCATATTAAATCCTTTTAATTAATAAAAATTCAATTTAAGGTTTTATTAATTCTAGAAAAATTCAGCTGATGGATTTATTTTAAAAGCTTCAAAAAGGCTATGAAAATCAGGGTGTTACAACTAATGACTATGGTACACATATTTGTATCTAATGCACTGCATTTACACTTTTTCCACAATATATTACAAACCGTAGAAGTGGGAGAGGGGGGATGTGCAAACTTGTGGAGGAGAAAAGTGTTAGGAAACTTGTATAGTTAGGAAGTTTGTGTTGTAGCCATTCCTTAGCTATGAAACATAAATATTTAAAAAGTTTGCAAATAAAACAAGAGAAAATTCCCTGTATGCTAGTGAGAGTTAACCTGATCCCTGATTTGCCATTGAAAATAGTTCGATTCCCTGTATGCCAGTGAGTTTCTCATTTGTGCCGCTCCATACTACTTCCGTCACTTGACCGTGAGTTAGCTGTTAAGTCATGGTGGAAAAAGATGACTTTGCCCTTCTTCCTCTTTTATTCACCTCAAACCACATTCGCCGATTACTCGGCTCCACTTTTTCGCGGAAGTGAGAGCTTGCTCCCCCAATCTTTCCACGCTCGAGAAGCCTCTCCCTGTGCTGCGCCACTTCACACCCATCACTCCGCCTTCAGCTGTTGGATCCTCATATGAACTCGATTCCAGCCGTCGAATCCTCATCCGGACCTCCCCTTTTCGAAACCACCTCCTTCCAATGGCAAGGAAGCCTGACCTTTTCCACCCTTTCCTAGATCGCACCAAAACGAAGCACTAAAACGCCTGAGGAGCGGACTAGCAAGGATTCCTTCCTCCATTCTGTCTTCCTTTCGTGTGATCTGATCCATCCATCGGTCGGCCCGCACAATCAGAGCGATACCGCGTGTATCGAGCTGCTGCTGATCACGTTGAGATCATTCGAATCCGCTCGATTGCTACGTTTCTACACTGTTTTTGCCATTTGTTTTTGTTAGAATTGGTGATGTGTGTGCCAATTTGAAATATGCATGGTCAAACACATGGGATTTTGCTTAATTGATCTGCTTTTGCGCTCGAATTTGTGCGGCTGTGATGATAATAGAGCTGCGGGGAGGGTAATTGTGTCGGAGCTTGCTGTGATGTTGGATTAGTGTTATGTTTTGAGTTGGGGCCTTTGCTCGTGATACAAGCTTTGCGTGAGGTGAACAAATTTTCGATTCTGTGTAATCGTGGGCTGGAAATAGTATTCTGAGCTAGATAATTTTTTTTTGATTTTGCGTAATCACCGTTGCCCCATGCTGCCGCTGCAGCTGCTGCCCCATGTCTTGCTCGCCGCGGCTGCTGCCCCCATGGCGCCGCAGCTGTGCTGCTGCTACAACCTCTCCGGAGGTCTTGGAGGTGCATGGGATTTGGGGCAGTGACCCCGTGCAGGACTTAGGGAAGAGATGGTGAGGGGGAGAGGAGATAAGAGAGGAGGGGCAGCAAAGTTTTTTTAGAAAAATCTAACAAGTTTGATTCCACTAACGGCAATGGGCACTAATGGAGGTAACGGTAGTGACATGGAAGGGAACAAAGCGGAAACTCAATGGCATACATGGAAGCGAACTTTTTTCAGTGGCAAATCCGGGATTGTTTGAACTCTCAGTGGCATACAGGGAATTATCCCATAAAACAAAGATTCAGTTGCTGAAACTGTGTAATGAACTTTTAATATACATGTTTGCATGTATATTTGACTCCTGCACTGTGGGGTATGCGTATCAAGTTATCAACAAAATCGCAAATTCTCAAGTTTTAGTAATAACAGGAGGGCACAGTGAGTGTCTCATTCATGCAGTAAGCAGGTTGATTTATGGTAAATTATGAACTTAGGAGTGCACTGGTGACATTGAGCCTAGGCCGCTGCTGGTGCATAAGTGCCACACCTGTTACTCAGCTAGTAAGCAAGTTAGTTTATGGTAAAATTAGTGAACTTAGGAGTGCACTTGTGGCATTCATGCAGTAAGTGGCAAAGGAGCAGGAGGATGCGAAACAGGAATGGAAGGCAAAGTCAAGAAAAATCAGAAAAGAGATCGACTCAACAAGAGAATCTGACTTGACTGCAGGGGAACAAGGGTAGTAAAGTCAGGACTCGTCAAAAGAGACATCCCGAGCAGTCTTCATCCTATGAGCAACATGGTCGTAGCAACGATAACCCGTATGCTCCAGACTGTAGCCAAGGAAAACACACTCAACTGACTGAACAGTTAGCTTGGTGCGCTTACGAGGTGGAAGGACGAAATAGACAACCGAAACTACGAAGGTGACCGTCCTCTGGGCTTGACCATAGAGACGCTCGACAGGAGTGGAACCCTGAAGGGCAGTAGAAGGCTGCATGTTGATGAGAAAAGCAGCAGTGGAAACAGTCTTAGTCCAGAAGTGAGGGGGAATAGAGGAGGCAAGTATGAGAGCACGAGCGGTATCAAGTAAGTGATGGTGCTTACGCTTAGAGACACCATTCTGAGCGAGAGCATCAGGGCAAGAGTACTGAAGAAGAGTACCATGCTCAGCGAGAAAGCGACGCAAAGTAGCCGAAAGATACTCACCAGCAGAGTGCATGAAACAAACGAATGGGCAAATCAAACTGAGTGCGAATCATGGTGGCAAACATCTGGTAAATACAGAGAACCTGACTGCGAGAGGACTTAAAGTAGATCCAAATATGGCGAGAATAATCATCAATAAAGATCACATAATATCGATGACCACCTTTTGAAACGATGGGAGCTGGGCCCTAAACATTAGAGTATACAAGTTCAAAAGGATGAGTAGAAATAGTCACTAGAGGGGTAGGGAGCTGCTGCTTGCCAAGCTTGCAACCTATACAATGTAAAGATGTGTCCCCAAAGACAAACCCAAGAACACTACGATCAACTAATGATGATAGGCGTGATCCGAAAAGATGACCGCAGTGTTCGCCTGGGCGCTCGGCCCACCTAGGCAGTTAACGTCGGTCCTTGGCGGACCTAGGCGGGCAAGGTGTGGCGGCGCTAGGCGCTAGTCAACTGCTATTAGCTAAAAATTGATCCATTTCATTTTCTACAAATCCGCCCCATTTCGTGCAACCTGCAAGCATAATACGACACACCAGCATTTTAAAGCTAACCCCATGGAGGTAAGGAGAAAGGAGAGTGAATTAACATAAGTGAAGGGCCACACGGAGTAGCTCCGACAAAAAAATTGCTTGGCATGTAAGAAAATCATAAGTTTGTTAGCTATTATTAGCAAACATATTCTACATTGCAGTAATTGGCTTCATGTACCATTTACATTGATACTAGGCACTTTTCACGCAGCATGTATATCATACAATTTCTTGCGTTTGGTGCAGGAAGTTGAGAAGGATGTGAAAGCTCGGACAAAAGGTGAACTCGGAGCTGCCAAAACATTGTGTACTCCGTTTGACCAACCAGATCTTCCAGCAGGTATGCTACGTCGACACCTAACACCCCGTATGACCTGGATAAAAATTACTTTTGGGTTTCTCTTTTGCTACATTTTTTGCAACGGATGCTTCTGTGCACGCAACCCTGACCTGTGTGGTATCTGCACCAAAATTCAGGAACCGTGTGCTTTGCTTCTGGAAAGCCTGCAAAGAAGTGGTCATTCTGGGGGCGCAGCTATTGATCTTTGTTGTGTTCCATAACCTGTCACTCTGCAGCTCTCATCATTCACTCACGCTGGCGAAGCCGTTGATTCGATGGACTTGTATTCAGTGAGTCGAAAATGCACTGGTTTGGTTGTCGCGAAAAATTACACACATACATCCATTTAGCATGCAGTTTTGCTACCAATTTGAAACCCTTACATCCAACTGTTTACCCAGGAACATGTTTGTTTCAAAATCCTGCTGTTGAGACTCAACTCCAATACAATGCACTTAATCGAGTCAACTTTGGTGTGAGTCATGTGAGCATCAACGGGGGCCTTTGGTCAACTTAATCTGTTGATTAATCTTGTTGCCTCTGTATAGTAGTTTAAACTCTTAGCGTATGCAGTAGTATAGCTGAGCCAGGTAATATAGGCTATCGATTCGAGACACCTTTTGACTCCCATGGCACAAACCAACAATATTGGCAATCCATGTGCAACCTCTAAAGATTTCGCAATTAAATAAATAAATAAGGGCAACACTTTGTTGGATTTTCTTAAATTTTGGCAATATTATCTTATTTCAAAATTGTTCCTGTCCATCCAATGCATTGGAAACCAAAACCAATTGCTTTGAGTTTTCAAAATAAATAAAAATTTTAAAACGCCTCTTGGATTCAAGTGCCTCCAAAATGATTTAGCATCTTAAACATTCAATTTTGCTCAATAAAATAGATCTATACACAAATGCGTCATAATGATCACGCTAATTTGCTCAATATCATGGAAAATAATGTCAAAATTGCCCCTCTTAGGTCGCATTGCCTCCTTGTCAGATCAGTGCCTTTTCATTTGGCCACGGGGTGATAGGGACCTCTACAAGAAAACAAGAAAAATGAAGAAAATAAATATGGAAAATGAAGAGGACTAGCTTTACTCTATTGACCATTCTATATAGGAGGATGGATTCAATCAACAAATTGTTAGTCCACTACTAATTCAACATTGCACACCTAAATCAACACAAAAACAATATCGAAGTATGAAAAACACTAGGCCAAATCTCGAACCCAAAATGGAGAGGAATCAACAGAGGGAAATCTACTGAAAATCATCGTCGTTTGTGAAAGCTTGAAATCCTTTTTAGCGTGAGCATCAATCAATGTGAAAGATTTCCTAATAAAATAAGGGGTTGTTCTTAAGTTAGGGAACATCCATTAACAATTTGAAGTTCAAATTCAATTTGTAACGGGAGAAAAAAAAGGGATAAAAAATGAATCTCTCTCAAAAATAAGATAAAGAAAATAGTAAAAAAAGAAAATGATAAAAGATACAATTCGCTGTAAATTATCTTTTTTCTATCGGCTAACTCGTTTTGAGTGAAACTTCAATTTTGAAGGGTGCCGAAATACTCCATAGATTCCCTCGCAAAAAAAAGGAAATACTCTATAGAATATCTCATTTGCAAGGGAATTTTTCATTTTTTTTTTGCAGGTCTTCAAGAAGACAACAGTTTTCACTGGACATTCCTGATGTGTCGGAAGCAGATATAAATGCAACAAGATGCAAAAGAAATTGCTTCAAAGTTCAGTTATATGATCGCGTTACAAATTTTACACTTCGGAACCCTTCCCACTAGCGCATTGACCAATTTAGGGGAAATCACGGAGACCTTTAAACCACACATCTCTTGGGCATACAAAAGAGAACATGTACAATCAGATGTTTAGAGAGAAACTAATTGTTCCTGTCATATAGGATAGATAAGGTGATTATTTTATAGCATCGATGCTGAAGTATCGGTGCTTAACAGGTGTTTCTATGCATACTTATATCTAATTAATAGATAATGTAACATCTAAGCACTAACAAAAGAAATCCTTGTAGGACAGAGAAGTGACTAGAAGGAAGTTTGAATGGGCGCCTTATATAAAAAAAGCTTTTTCAAAAACTTTTCATCCCAAGGGATTCAAAACTCTTCACTCATAGTTGTGTGAAGCTATAAATATTAGAGGCTAAGAACTCACAAAAAAAAGCTCCACAAAAAGTCAAACCAAATGAGCCTTCACACCTAGATCGGTACTACCTCCAACCAAAATATGGTATAACCAATAAAATCAGCATGACCGCAGTTATAATGGCGATAGTAACTTTCGCTCAGAACAGAATAGGAAACTGCAGCTCAAGCAAAGCTAAAATAGACAACTCCAAATATCATGAAACTTGGTACACACATTCTCTATGACCTTAGGGATCTATTCCAGTCAAAGATTTAGGAGATCATTTCCCAAGTTCCAACCTTTTTTCTTATGAAAGCAAGTTGTACCAAAATCGGACCAAAAAATCAAAACTAAGCATAGCACTTGCATGTGGGTAAAGCATAGTCAAGATGACCTTGGATCCTCTCTAGCGTGGTTGTTCACATACTTCTTTCTAAGAGATCTCGAATTCATTGTCCGAGCATGTGGGACAAATCCTTCTTTATTTTCTTGTCTATATATGCTTGCATAACTTTCAAGAATTACTTTTGTTCCTAGTTGTTAGTGGCCATCATGCCTATGTTGATGAAGTAACCGATGGTTCACTTCGAACTGTCATCCACAATAACAGTGACTAACAGGGACCACATGTTCGTCATAATTATTTCGTACTTCGCACCATAAATGTCATAAAGCTGGAACCATTTCTCCAACTCGGAGGCGTACAAATTGATCCATTGCGAGAAGTTGTTGACTCTCCTTGACGCACCAGCCTCATCAGTGTTAGACAGCACCCTTTCTATGAGCCTGTTCTTTCAAGTCCAGGTCCCACTACCACCAGCCTCATCAGTGTTAGACAGCACCCTTTCTATAAGCCCATTCTTTTTAGCATCGATTGATGACTTATAGCTATGATCAATGATTTTTACTCCTAGAGCCAGCATTTGTATAAATAAACCAAATACCAATAAGCCGAGACTTCCAATAGACTGCTTCGAAAAAATGACGGCTAAGCTATCCTATTTGTTTGTTACTATTTATTTACTTGAAGAAAATCATAAGTTGAAAAGTTAAGGCCTATGAACTGAACATACACCATCAGTCGCTGGCCCCAAGATTCCTGGCAATCTTCCTGTACCGGCCCCATGCAACGCTGCCCTACACCTCGGATGACAAAACTTCTTGCTGTCTCCCTCCCAGACTACATCCGGATGCACCTCCTCAGGTCATCAATACCCATCTCCTTCAGGTCCTCCGCCTGTACCACCTTGTATTGGCATTTTGATAGGTCCAGTCCACACGGCCTGTCGCATACGACGTGGTCACCGTGAAACACAAAACAATTCTTGCATGTTGGACATTACCTACGTCGAAAATAACTCAATAAACCTGCTACCGCCTTTCCCAACATTTAGCAAATTTTTTCTACCAAACCAATACAAGTTAATATCAATGTGTTGATGCCTAGTACCAAAATCCCCATTGATATGCGCCACTAAACAAACGTTAATATCAATGCTAATTATAGCTACAGGTTTCTGTTGTACTACACCACAAAATAGTTAGCATTTACATTCTACAGCTCACAAGGCTGCAACAAACAAACCAGTCCCAACACGTCAGCCAAGCAGGTAGTACAACAGAAGGGATGGATCCACCATGAGATGGGGACCATTACCGGCCAGCCCCGCTAAAACGGTACTTGGTGCAGCACAAACAGCGTGGAACATGCTATCTACCTAGCCAAATCAATGGGTTAAAAGGCCGCTCCTAGTCAGGAGCCCCTTCTCATTTCAAGGGGCCAACTCTAGTTAGTCTAGTCCCTCATCTGCTACCCTGATTCATCATCAGACAAGCATACCACATCTATATCACCATCCGTACGACCCCCCGCGCCAGGGGGGTCACTGCTCAACCCAAGACTTGCTGTAAGATATGCGTCCAACGACGCTGATTCGGTGTCTGACTGCTGCATGTCTGGCATGGAAGGCGCAGCACAACTGCTTGCAAGTGGCGCATCCCATGCGGATGAGGATATGCAAGGCGCTGTATTCAAACCTGGCGGTGCTGTTGCTTGTAGAGTTGCATTTGGAATTGATGACAGCGGAGGCCGTACCTGGTGAGTTGGATGTGAACTTGATGGCAGCAAGGATGCCGGGAGAATTGGGTGTGAAATTGCCGACAATGAGGTTGCTGGGAGAACCGGATGCGAACTTGACAACAACGAGGTTGCTGGGAGAACTGGAAGTGAACTTGATGGCAATGGGAATGAAGTTGCTGGGGGGACTGGATGTGGACCTGATGGGAAAGAATTTGCTGGCAGGACTGGGCGTGAGCTTGACATTACTGATGTTGATGGGAGGAATGGATGTGCGCTTGACGGTGATGAGTTCACTGGGGGAACTGCATATGAACACGATGGTCTAACATTTACTGGTGTCATAAGAGCCAACTGTGTCCTTGCAGATGTGGCCTCCAACCTAGTTGGAGGCTGCTGATGATTTGCAGGGGCCATGGCATGTGCCTGTGGCGGCCTGAACTGGAGATGAGGAGCAGGTGCACGTGCTAATTCACTCTGAACTCCATAGCTTCCACGTGGTGGAGGCATGTGACTGAAAGGAGCTGACGTTGATTTGACAAGGTTGCCTGGTATTGAAGGGGGAGGTCGGACCACTTGTGAAGATGGCGATGATGAGAGAGACATCTGCGATGATGGTAGGGGAGGCATGTGACTAAAAGGAGGTGATGTTGATCTGACAAGGTTGCCCGGTATTGAGGGGGGAGGTCGGGCCACTTGTGAAGATGGCAATGATGAATGAGACACCTGCGATGATGATGGTGGTCGATCCTCCTGTGATGGTTTGACACGATGTTTCAGCACCGGTTGTCGACCAGCTGATGACGAGGCAATTGGTGATGCAGTCGAACTCACCACTGAAGGCCTTATTGATATTTGCTGAGGAGACTGAGGTGTCCGACGAATTGGAGGGCTTTGGGCTCTTGCTGCAGCTCAAAAAGAAAAAGAACATCAGTGATTGATGAGAGAGAGTCAATTGAATTCACAAGTCACAACAACTGGATAATTTTTGTTTCAGCGCAAACCTATCCAAAGCCTCATAGCATCTTGTCAAGCATAACAACAAACTGGCCATTGGCACTCAGAAATCATACACACCACTAATTCATTATGCAAAACGAACTAACAAAACATATAGATTAACAATACCAAATCATCCAAACACTGGAGAATCAAAAACAAATACCATCTCATAGAAGATCTACTGAATCTTTGCATGTAAATATCACAATAAGGAAGTTTGGCCCAGTGTGTTTCGTATCTAATAATGATCATGTGAGAATAATAATTTGGAAGACATCAAATATGATTGTCTATATTCATTACCTTGTGCAGCAGATGTTGATATGAATTTGCCCCGAAAATCCTCAGCTAGTGATTGGTTGAGAAGAACTTTCTCGTATAAATCACCAAATGTCTTCCTTTGCTGAAGATGAGTGGAATCTTGTTCTTGAAGTAACAAATCATACTTTCGTTTTATCTTCTCTATTTCTTGGTTGCACTCCATTCGAAGTTGTGATTGCTGTCCGTAAGTAAAATCAATGAAAACAAGATGAATTTGAAACTAGCATAAGCAGTTCGCAATCAAGATGTACATGAGCAAGAAGAAACATGCAAACCTTCAGTTCATGGATTTTATTAAGCGAGTCAATATGTAATTGTAATCTGTGCAACTCATTTTTCAAAGGTTCACTGCCAACTGGTGGGTGATTAAACATCATTGATGCCACTGGAAAGAGTTGTGCAGACTGCGCAGAACCAGGTGTGGCCTCTGGTTGATGACTTGGTTGACTCTGATCAGGGCATGTTCTTTCGAGATGAGTAATGGAAACTGGGGTTGATGGTTGCATTTCATGTTGCAGAGCTGATGCTACACCAGACAGACCTGCTTGTTCTGCTTCTCCTTGTGGAAGACGTGCTGGTGCTACACTTGGTTGGGCAGACTGAATTAAAAGACTTGTCAGAGTTTCAACTTCCCTAGACGTTGGCAAGGCAGCCTGGATGGGCAGAGCAGCCACGGTTGGTGGTTCTAAGTGAGGGGGATCTGCAATAGTGTCGCTATTGCCGGCATTAACTTCCATTGTAGCATCACCTAAATGTTGGCCTGTGCCTACCTGTAATGGTTGTGGACGAACAACACTCTCCCCCTCAACATGTTCAGTCCTTCTATGGTCACCACTTGAAGACTCCTGATATAATGTCAATGGTATATATGATACGTTATTTTGGTATCATAAATATATGCAATAACAATGGCAAAAAAAAAACTTGTGCAATGATATGTACAGCACAGGACTCACACAAACGTAGTGAGTTACCATCAATTTAAAAAATGAACTGCATACAGTTCACATTTGATGCCTAGCATGCTGTGCAGTCCATGCTGGAAAGGGACTAACAGAACAAGTAACTAGATTAGGCTTTAGCATTGCTGTATGGAAAGAGCAAAAAAGAAATCCTAGATTAGCCTACTAAACGTTTCCTTAGACTTTTTCTATATCGGAAAGAACAAGAACTTAAATGAGCAATCTACCAACTGTAAAACCAGCATAGCTCATGAAAACTGAACTGAAGCTTCACTGCGTAGTCTTATATATATGCACAACATTGACAGCGAAATAAGTTACTGTTGATAGGGTGTACATGGATATGTTCCTATGCTAAAACTATGACACCGCACTAAATAAGGCTAAAAATATGACACGTTGTTGTATGAAAATAAAAAAATTATACAAGCAAGCAATATCGGCGTTTTGCGGGTATTCAAGAATAAGCCATATCATAATTCATACCTGATTAATTGAATTGTAAATTGCAGGACTAGAACTTAAAGAATATTGAACAGCCAGAGATTCCCCTCCTTGTGAGTCAATGCCATCAGAACTATTGTGGGTCCTGTTCTCTAACAAACCAACAACTTCTGATGCTGACCCTCCTTCGGTGTGGATAAGAACTTCAGCGGGCCCATTTCTCACTGCTTGTGCGTTGATTACTTCAGATGGAACCACACTTCGAACCAATGTAATTTCCATCACTGAGGTATCGTCCAAAGAAGAACAATTTGTCAAAACAGCTGTATTAACACGACAACAAACAACTTTGTCCCTAAAGTGGATGAATTCCTCCATAAGAAAGTTTGAATCTGGTAAAGGAATGTGTTGATCAAAAGTATGATCTAATTGGCCAGATTTTGCTTCCTTGCGGAATTTTTCCTTCAACTGCAACTCCTTGGTCCACACAGCTGATTGCTGCACCTCCAGCTTCTTATGCTGGCACCTCATGTGCTCCAAAAATGCGTATAGAAGCATAGTAAACCATTCAATTATTAGCTTTATTTTCTCATCCCTGTCCTCTGGATCAATGTGAGTTCTACAAAGATGCTCCACAACTAATTTGCATGCTTCTCTCAGTTTCACTGCTTCCTTTTGCCTGTGCATGTCCAACACTGCGATCTCATTTGCTTGTTTATCATGGATATTCTTTTCTCTCAAGGAGAAAACCATATCAACTAAATTAATTCTTTTCTCCATGATTCTGTTAAGAAGTTCATCCTTCAATAAATGCTGTTCTCTATGATTTTCTGGAACAGATAGCAGTTCCTTCTCTCCTGAAACCATCGTCTCGATGCAAAAATCACGTGGAGCCTGTTGATATAAACCATTTTCTAAATTACCATCAACAGATATTACCTGGTTAGGGATTGATTCATCATTTCTCAATTTAGTTGATGTCTCCTGCTGGTAAGGTGATATATTGTTTACTGAAGTCAATTGACTCTGCTTGCTTGTTTCGCTTGCTCTGCGTGAAAACTTCTTCTTTAGGATCCTTAGCTTATCATAAACAAACTCAGCAAGCCCTTCATTGCATTCATATTTCAAGTGTTTTACAGCAAGGGCCAGTGATTCTCTATGATTGACCTTATGCTTTAAGAGAGAAGCAGCACGCCAACACTGAAGTAAAGCATGAAAAGAACAATACATTTAGCAATGCACATGTAGTAAAAAATGATAAGAAGGATCTTTTTCTAACCAGAGCAATGTTGAATGCATGCAATATGCCCTTTGGCTCCTGACTGACTTGGTGATTCCTCAAAATATACACGAGGAATTCCTCACACAAGCATTTAACACTCTCCTGCAAAATTTGTTATCATCCATTCAAGAATCCAGTCAGCTCAGATAGCAAAATGATGACTTCATGAAATTTTACGCTTTCACTGAAATGGTAGGGTAAAAGATGTTCTAATAACTTGCTGTGTCTTTGCTACACATACAATATTGCCATTAAGAATGCTGCACTGTTTAGTTTAAGCTCAGTTTATGTTTGCTGATCTAAGTTCCAAAACAACCAAATGTTTTACTTCTACTAAGGATGTATTTGCTTCTTAATATCCTTATATATCTGACACGTAATATGCCTTCAGCTTTCTTACAAACCATTGGTTGCAAGTAAATGATCCTGCTCTATTGAGAGCGCAGAAGATAGACCACTACTTTTGACCCAAGGAAGATAATAAACACTTACACCCCTAAAAGATGAAATTTGATGCAACCAAAACAAAAAAAATTCAGTTCAATGCTGCCAAATTAGATATGAAGTATACGGATTACGGAGAAAAAAGAACTCTTAACTAATGACAGCAACATCAGTTGGGCATGGCCAGCACCAACATGGAGATTCTAACCGGGATCATAACCTGATACTAAAAGTAGAGTATGCTTAACATAAAGTAGCTAGTAGCAACTAGTAAACGTTAATGGATTGAAGATGACACGGTAAGAATTAAAGGTGTTTCAATTATAAAAAGCAAAAATTATCAAGATCCAATATGACAAAGAACTCTTATGTGTGACACTCAGTTGAAGGTTGAGAAATATTAGCTACAAAAAGCCTAAAAGAGTATATTCTCTGCTCTCTGCTCTACTTGTTGCGAACTAAAATACTTTGCTCAGTTAATAAATTAAAAAGTAAACATGACACAGTAATAAAGTCAATATGTTTAGCAGTACCGGCAGTTCCAACAATTTATATAACTTTGACAGCTCTGGCTTCAGTTGGACGTGAAGACCTTTCTGTGTGCCCTGAAGGTTTTCCACCCCTACATAATGGGCTGTATTAGAAAAATGCAGTATGTACACCTAATACACAACTGGCAATTACAGTTAAAGTTGTAATACCTAGTTCCTGCCATGTGTCATCAACTGATATTTGATGAGAACTGGATGGAGTATTGTTTTCAGGCAGCATCGCATTCTTGTCTTTGCCAGGTAGAACCTTCAGAGATGAATCCATGATTACACCAATTTTTCTACGTTTCATTCTGGCCTCATCAGTTTCTTCGGCAGGAATTTTTACTTGTTCTTCCATATTTTGTATCTTTCTACGGCTTCTTTGTGCTGGCTCAGGTATATGTTGCCAATGGGGAGACCTCCCATCTAGCAAATTTAACCAGAAGGCCCAGAACTTTGGCAGATCACCATCAAGTGCAGAGATTCCCTCCCTTTCACCTACTACAACAATGTCTCTAGAATAAGAAGGTCCACTCAGATGAGCTTGTGATATGGTTGAATTGTTCATTTTAGTGCTGACTTCAACCTTAGTGGATAGTTTCGTTAAGAACTCTAAAAATACATTATCCAGGAATAGTTTGTTGCCATCAGAATCTTTACTTGAGTAGTTATGATTTTTGAATTCCTCAAGTCTACTGAAGAGAAATGATGCACCCCAACTAAGCAGAGAATGGCTCAGGATAGGCGTTATATTCTGGATATTGCTATCAAGAGTATGATCATGCTTTGCAAGTATAAGAGCCTTTTCCTCCACTGTACAAGACGAATACAGACGAAAAATGGGCACACGTTCAGATTGTGACTCTATGCTGATCCTCTGGAGGACTCTCAAGTCATTCACCGGATTCCAGTCACTACCATATATGATGATGGCATCAACAGATGATAATTTAATGCTTGGAACACATGCGCGAGTATCAATCAAGAAAATAAACCGCCCATTAGTCTTGTCATTGAACATATTCATTGCTGTCTGTTTCTTTGTCACTAGCAAACCACGTTCTACACGTTCATATGACGCAAAACCGAATCTTTGACGGACAAAATCGTCCAAAATATCACCCATAGGGTTGCCAGCCCCGCCACCAGACTGCCATATGAAAGAAAGAAATATCAGATTGGTCAGACAAGCTTTGGAAAAATGACATTCCAAAGAAGAACAATAGGCATACTTAATTCTAACAATGATGAATCAAAGCATATCCAAACAATGAGCTAAATAAGAAATATAAACATGTACTTGAAAAGGAACACATGCATGTTAGTAACTTTCTTTTCCATTGCGAAACACTAAACAAAACAACGTCTTAAACCTCCATGCTGTCGAACTCTTATGTGCAGAACTGTATTAAAGTGAAACTTCTCCTAGGCTTTTTTACACAGATCTTGAGTTATTACCCAACAATTTGACAAAATGTGCATACTAAAGACAGCTTGGTACCATTTACACAGATGATGCACTTGTGCATAACATTCTGAATAATTAGGCCAATATATGCTTAAGGTATAAAACTAAAAATACTAATGGTTGCCAAAACATTGGGCTTAAGTAGTAATGAATCACCCTTTACAGGAGTCAACATGCAGAAATTGTCTCAAAAATAAATAATGCAAGTAAAAATCCTTACTGGAGGCATGGTACAATGAATACCTCACCTGGGAAAGAATAAGAACTCTCAGCCCTTTGTTCCTGATCTGTTGGAGCATTTTGTCAAGAAGCAGCAGCTTGCCACTTGCATGCACTCCAATATCTAGAATATCAGTTACAGGGTGACCCTTGGTAAGAGAGACTTGCAGCGATTGATCTACTAGATAAGGGTGGTCACAGCACTGTTGCATGATAAGAATGAATGAAGATCAGTAAGACTGTCAGCAGCTATGCACAATGAGTAACTGTGCCTGCAGATTCCCTACTGTGGGAAAAAAAGTATCATGCATGCTCAGAAATTTTAAGAGCAAACCTTCCGGAGGGATACAAGAATGTTGCGAAGAGCGCCAACACTATCAGTCTTTGAATGCGATCGGAGCGCTGGGGAATTTGAAAGTAAGGTACAACAGTACATTTCTAGCTGTACTTGTGAAAGGCGAGCAGGAACCCAGTACTCCAGAAATTTTGAAGAATCTGTTTTCCGCTCAAATGCAATGTAACGCGCGAGTTTTGCTTTCAGCATCGCTAGGGTGCCAGCTGTATCAGTAGAATCACCATTTGAATTACTGGAAATATCATTTCCTTCAGAGTTGAGGAAAGATAGCAGGTTGATGTACTCAGGAATATTCTCCTGCAAAACAACAGGAGTTAACACTGCCTATCTATGGTACAAAAGAAATTTTATAGGTAAAGTTGTTGACAGCACCTTAAGTGGGGAACTCAAGAGAACCATCCTAAAATTGGTAGTAAGGCGCTTAAGTTGTTCGAGGCATTTTGAAACTCTTGAGCTTTGACAATCGTCAACAAGAACCGCCTCCCAACCAAAACACTCGATGGTTTCAATGTCCTGTGTTATAGTGGAACAGAAAAAAGGAAAACAAAATATATACATAGCCTTGATAGCTAAACTTCAGGATTGCATAATGCTAATGCAAATAAGAAACAAAAGCTAACCTTGGTATGGCTTTAAATGGTAAGCTACATGAGCTGAGAGTAACAGAAAACTATTACCTCTAAGATAGCATCAGGGTGGGACACGAGAACTTGCAACATCACAGAACCATTTTCATAAAACTCCAAATCATGAATTGATTTGCGCACGCCTTTCTCCCCATTGTACACAACAACATTGATGGATGGTGCCAAGCGATTGAACTTAGCCTCCCACAACGAGAGAGAAGCTGAACTAGAGACAATAAGAAGTGGCTGGCAGACATCAGGCAATATTGACATCGCAAAAAGAATGGTCCTAATTACACGCTCCTGTATAATCAATGAGTTAAATAGTTAAACGTAGATGTGACAAAATACCCTAATGTAACAGTAAAAGAATCCAGTCGTCCAAAACACTACATCAGCAACAGTCTTACAAGGGCACTAAAAGATTTAGCCATGCTGATGGCTATAAGCCAGTAAAGCTTTAACTAACAACCGACAAGAAAAAATGAGTAGGCAAAAAATGGAAGCAGAAACCAAATTATCAGTGAGAACTTATGTTGAAGGTGCAAAAGAAATACATTTTTTGGTGCATAGCTGCTAAAATATTCAGATAGTTCTACCTGATCATCGACAATAATAGCACCACCAGAATTGTGCCAGAACTCACGAAGTTGATTAACCGAACTCAAATGATCATTATCTAAACCAGAGGGGCACCCATCTGGCAGCCTCTGCAGTTTCTGAAATGGACTTTGCTTAACCTGTAAGGACGAGAGACAGTACACTGTTACTCAAAATTGTTAAATATTTAAGCAATACAGGGTTTTATTTCAGAGATAAGTCAGCGACTACCAAGGTTATTAAGGCGTCGCTTAGCGGTAAGGCGATAGAGGGGTGGCAAGGCGTTGCCCCGCCTTGCGTGCGTGCCTAAGGCGACAGCCAAACCAGAGAGAGCGGGCAGCTGGGCGGGAAGAAGGTGGCGGAAGAGGCAGGCTAGGTTTACCTCACATCCTTGCGCCGCCTCCACCTCCAGGGCGCCGTCGAGCCGACGGCGTCGCCGTTCACCCTCCACCTTGCCGGATTTGGTCGCCCGCAACATTACAGGTGTGTTCTAGCCTCCGCCTCCCCTCCCCTTTGCCGAGCTTCTCCCTTCGCCGCCTCCCCTACACGGCTACGCCAATCTACTCCATCCCCATCCTACTCTCCTCTGCCGGCAGTGGTGGAGGCAGTGGTGGAGGCGAGATACCGAGGGGAGGCCGGGAGGGACTGGCCGTCTAGCCGTCGTGGGAAGTGGGGAGGGGAGCGGAGGGTAATTTGTGGCCATGGCCGAGCGTGGGAAGAGGAGGCGTGCCCGATGGGACGGTGGGTGGTGGTGGCTGCGGCTGGGAGTGAGAGAGGAATGAGGGAGGCGACGACTAGGAGTGAGGGAGGAGGGAGGAGTGAGGGTGGCGGCGGCTGGGAGTGAGAGAGGAGGGAGGGACTAGGGAGGCGGCGGCTGGGAGTGAGGGAGTGAGGGTGGCGGCGACTGGGAGTAAGGGAGGAGGGAGGGAGGCAGCGGCTAGGTGTGAGGGAGGAATGAGGGAGGAGTTAGGGTTAGGGTGGGATGTGGTTTTTATATGGGTTGGGTGGAATGATCTGGACCGTTGATTATTTATCCGATGGGTAAAAAAGTGATTGATCTGTATGTGTAAAGATAAATAAAGATTCATGGAACCATTGCTGCATGTTGTGTCATATCATGATCACATGCAAGCTAATAAAGGCCCAGTTCAAGGTTATTAAGGCGGTAAGGCAAGGTAAGGCGACCCACCCCCCTCACACCTTTTAAGCGGTAAGGCGTGAGGCGAGGCGACGCCTTACATACATGATAAGGCGAAGAAAACATAGTTCAGGAGGACTAAATCAGAAGAAATCTAAAGAGGCAAAGGACTTATAAGGACCTAATTGTAATTCGTAAACCTCTGGGGACTAACTTGTAAAAATACAACCCATCCATTCCTTTAACCCTAGCCTAACCCGATTACTCCCTCACTCAGCCGCCGCCTTCTCCCTCCTCCCTCATTCCAGGCGACGCCATCGCCGCCTCCCTCCCTCCCTCACTCACTCCAGCCGACGCCTCCCTCCCTCCTCCCTCACTCCAGCCGCCGCCTCCTCCCTCCTCCCTCGTTCCAGGCGACGCTGTCGCCTCCTCCCTCCCTCCCAGCCGCCGCCTCCCTCCCTTCCTCCTCACTCCCAACCGCCGCCGCGGCCAGATCCGGCAAGGTGGAGGGTGAACAGCGGCGTCGGCGGCTCGATGACGCCCTGGAGGCGGCTCGACGGTGCCTTGGAGACCAAGGTGGCGCGAGGACGTGAGGACGCGAGATGGAGGCTCCGCCGCCTAGGGTTCCAGGCGAGGTGAGTACTCTTCGCCCTTGTCTCTCTGGTTTAGCCGCCGCTCTCGTCTCATTTCTGGTTTCGCTCGGGTCACTTAGACCTAAGGCGGGCGAACGGCAAGGCAGGGGTGACGCCTTGACCCCCCGAGCCGCCTTAATAAGCATGGCCCAGTTTAAGTTAACAATTTTCATGTGCTAATATGTGCTGCACTACTACTAAGATACTTATTTTATTTGCTTTCTTAGCGCCTTAGGATATGTGTAAAGCGTCGCCTTGCCTCACACCTTACCGCTTAAAAGGTGTGAGGGGGGTAGGTCGTCTCGCCTCGCCTTACCGCCTTAATAACCTCGGCGAATACATCAAAAAATATATCAATCTAGGGTCTGTTTGGAACATAGCATTCCACAGGCCCTAATGTGTACAAGGATGCATACAGAATGAACAACTTGGAAAGGATGCAATGAAGTAGCAAAAGGTATAGGAGCAAAAAATTAAGTGCAAGTAGCCAACAAAATATCAGTAAGTTAGAATGATACTGGGTGATGGTATGGAGTCGCAAAAGGTAAAGGGTGCAAAGAACTAACAAAAAATCAAGTCAGAATTATACCTGTTTTTCATGTAAAAAAAGGAAATATACCCACTTTAACGTATAGAAGTGCAGAATGTAACATGGAAGGAGAAAGATGAGGTCAACATATAGTGCAGAAAATTCATTGTTATAGATTTCAATATTGAATGAGCAACTCAGTTGTTAAAGCTTCAACTTCTGAAATTTTCAATAGCCATAATTGGTCATCTTGATCAAATAAAATCTAGTGAATAGAAGACATAAATAAGAAAAGTTATGGAATCAGCAGTGCATTAGAAATTTACAAAGTTCAGTATCTATATGAGGTGGACTAGCATAGCAATGAGCATATAGCTAACAAATCAAGATGTATAGGCCACGAGTGTGGCCCTGTTAACTTAAGTTATAGGGCATCAATTAATATGAATAATAACTGTTCCCTAAGGAATACCTTGTTTATTTTTGCAGGATCAGAAGCTTTTCTTGCAGCTTCATGGCGATTCTCATAGCTCCTTTTGAGCTCCTCAGACTCAGGCGTACATAAAAACGATGAAGTCTCAGGTTCCCATGTCGCATGCTCATATCCCAGATCCTTCCATTTCACTAACCATTCGACATTGCAATATGCAAATTTATCACCGAGTGAATTAAAAAATTCTTCTGCTTCTTTTGGAGGCATAAGTGATCTTTTCTTCAATAGGCGGTGTGGTTCAGCCCACTCCTGCCTCCACCTTATTGTCTAAGAAACCACATTAAAAAAGGAACCCATCAGCAGGCGTATTTTTGCAGAGCTAACAGTTTACTCTGACAAACAGAAACAAAGAAATTTATCACAGGAGTAACCACCTTTTCTTTTTGAATCCTCTTACTAAATTTGGAGATAAGATCATGGCCTCCTGGGGTGCTAATTATATTGCTTTCTGGAACCCACCGATTATGTACATGAGCTAGATTCTTGTACTTAACAAAATATTGCTTGGTGTTCTGCACTCCTAGAATGGAGAAGCAATAGAATTAATAGATGAAAGGAGACGATTCAAGATGAAGTGCTATATGTTTTATGTTAAACTTACCCTCCTTGACATCCCACAAAGATTCAACTCCCTCACTGACTGAATATACGCCAAACCGGATCCTCTTTTTAGTGCATATGGTGCATAACCAGATACCTACAGACACACATTCCAAGGGAGGATCCAGACAAGAAAGATGGTACTGTCTTTTACAGCCTTTTCCATCGCAAAGCCTGTTACCAAATGAGAAAAACAAAAAAATTTAGACATTGAGAACCTTGCAGTCTTGCACATAAAGTATATGCCACAGATTAATATTGTAATAAAGGTAATTACTATATCCACAGCACAAAATTTAAAAGGAAATAAAAGAAACATGGCACACTACTCCACTCAAGTCCAACAGCCCATCTCTACACCCCTTCCTCTTGTGCCCTACTACCCACAACACCACCACCTCATTCTCTCCACCTCCCTCTTGGGCCTCCTCCCCCTCCCCCTCTCATGGTGGCCTATGCTGCTGCTCTGTCTCACCCTCGGGGCTGGCTACAGGGGGCGGTGACTCCTCTGCAACCAGATCCAGTGGCATCGAGTTGGGCCAGATCAACACCCTCCACTCCCCACCCCCCCAAAAAAAATTCCCATGTTTCACCATCTTTCCCTCACCTCATACCTCCTCTAGCACCAGGACAACTAGGTGATGCCGTGGCAACCTTTGGTAATTAGATCATATTTTTTCACTTGCCAATCAACAACAGGAGTAAAATCACCACATATTTTCTACACTGAAACAAACAATTTAGCATGTGGAAGGAACACCAGGGTGAAGAATTGACTCAGCACAAAAGCTGCCAAAAGAAAATATTTGGCTTCAAATTTGCATGATTATGTTCTATTTTTTATGGTAGGGCCACATCTCCATTATTTCGTTATTAAAAAAGAACTGACAGCCAAAAAAGAAACTGAAATATATTATAAGTGAATTGACTTACTTAAGAATTCCAGGGGTTTCCCTACTTTTGCAAACAATACACATGTACTCATTGCACTCAGTTTCATCATATTGGATTGCTTCAGCCTGCCTTGAAGTACAAGCCCCTTGAATCCCAATGGAATCACCGTCTTCAATTGCCTTCGTGGCCTACAGCAGGATTGAAAGAACATTAACTACAACTGACAGATTCCATTCCACCAAAACAAAAACAAATGAAACAAAACACAAGGGGAAAGGAAGATGCTGCAAGACTTAAAGTACTGGACTACTACCTCTTCAGAATGAATAGTGGAGCAAGGCCTATTTGGCGATTCTGGTACAAAACTTTGGCTGCAAAACAGGTGATCACAGAATCAGTTGGGCTACTGAATGCATGCCCAGTGTCATCAAGTGGCATCTATATAGCTAAATGAAAATAAGCATTTATGCAAGGATAAGTGAATTACTTTGAATACCCAGCAGTTTGCTCTCTAGCTCCCATTGCAGGGCTGCTTTCAGCCGCATTATTTTGTGAGCACAGATCAAAAGGCTTATGTGGCTGTACAAAAATTGACAATACAACTTTTAAGCCCACATGGGAAGATGATAAGAGAAAAGAACAAGGGTGTTACTAAAAATTATCAAGTGTAATATTTAAAGGAACCAGGATGTTACAAAAAACTATCAAACATGATAATTAAAGGAACTCAAGTCGGTAAAAGAGCGTACAAAGCATCCTCATTAGGTGGACACTGTGTTCATAAGAGTTATAATAAAGTAAAGCAGCTCAAGAGGCAGTATAAGACTTCCCAGGTGCAAACAAAGACCAAATAAATGTATTATTGAAATATGTCTACTTCTAGTATGCTTCTCAGGAGTTAAAACCTACAAAAGGATGAAAGAAGACAACAACGCTACTTTCAGTAATGCCTTGATTTCATCAACAGTAGAAACACAGACCGACACCTCAAAAGTATAGAAGATGAATGGTTGTACAAACCTCTGAAATGGGATCAGATTGCTCAACTTCAATCTTCAACCCATCTGTCTCTAATAACACCTCAGGAATTTCACGCAAGGCAGAAGTATAGCCTTCCAAAAATTTATTGACACCCTCACTGAAACGTGCCTGGTTGTCTTGTTCTTGTGCATCATTTTCTTCATACCCCAAAACAGCGCCATTGTCTTCCATATGCACCTTGGAAGCATCTTCCTTATCCATTCTGAGAGAAGTAGCAAGAACTGCATTGCCAAAGTTAGATATAGAGATGATGGATGATGGCATTAGGATGAAAACTAAATATGTAAGCAGAACCCCCTCCCCAAAAAAAAGCCATGTTTGTCACGAATGCTATGCCTAAGCTCATTGATAACAAGATGTGAGCCATCTCGGAATTTAGAGCATGCAGCAGGATAAAAACACTTCATCCTAACAGAACTTGTCACAAGAATGCATCAAGCTTTACAAATTCAGCTAGCTAACATGCAACTACATTGCACGCAGCAATAGCAAGGCCTCAGAGATGCCTGTTTGCAACAAACAGATCAACTAGGATAATGAAACAGGCAACTAAACTGTGAACTATCATCCTAGCTGATTGGACAAGCAAGACATGAGTCAAAAATCACAGGGAAATCCAGTACCTGGGGATTTTGCTTTTTTTTCAGACGGCATGAAGCGTGCTTTATAGCTCTTTGTGTTTAGCCTTTTCTGCTTCTTCAATGGCCTGCTACCACTCTCAGTGCCATCATGCTTATTCTTCATTAAGTTTTGTACATCAATTTGTCTTTTTGCGGTTTTCTTGGGGGTGGCCACTGGACTAGAATTTCCATTTGAATCATTTGAAACCGGAGAAGCTGAAACGGCATTGTTATTCACTTTGTTGGACTTTCTTGCGGGACTAGCCTTCCCTTTTGACTCTGTTACTCCTTTTAGCTTCTTTGCTGAGGATTTCGGGGTAGCATCCCTGCTGCTGCTGCCTCTTGCAGATTTCTGCGAAGACGGTGTAGAATGTATGGCAGGTCTGGGAGCGGTTGCCACTTTAGGTTTCTTTCCCCTTGTTTCTCGATTCGACCTCCTGAGGTTTGGTGTCTGCGTATCCCTTGCTTCACACGCAGATGAGCTTCGAGTCTCCTTCGCACTGGTGGACGAGGTTGGGGTCTTTGTAGACTTGGGGTCTTTTGCTTTGGCAGCGGCACTGACCTTCCTTGTGCTGGGACCAGCACCAGTGTCCCCTGTTCCATCTTTCTGTGCCCCTCCTGACCGGGTATTGGCCATCTTCTCCGCTTCAGTAGCAATCACCGCATCACGTAGGGTACCAAGATTAGCGCAATCAGAAGCACTGTGAGGTAAATTCTTGAGTTGATGAACATGGTAACAGATAGTGAAGCAGTATAATCTCATGAATTAAGCGCGTAAGCAGTGTGACAATTTGGAACCACACAGAAGATTTTGCTATCAACACGCATTGAATCTGCCGCATGTTGCACTAACCTAAACACTCGACTGGACACACTATTTCCCCCAAAACACACGATAGCCGCAGGGGCGGACTTAAACGCGGTGCATGGGGGTTCAGTCAGTTGAAACGCGGTGCATGGGGGTTCAGTCAGTTGAACCCCCAAAAATCTTGGAAAATAAACTGCACCCGCACCTTGGGTACCAACCGAGATCGATCTTGCACGCTGAAGAAGAACCTAATCGAACGAACCATGGATGGATGGATGGATGGATTAGGTTATTAAGGGCACCACCACACAGCAAACAAGCCAGCAAACTAACCGAACTGGGAGAAAGAAAGATTTGGATTCGATTACAAACTCTTAGAACAAACAAGCTAGGGTTCCTTACCAGCAAAAGAAGATATCAACCCAAGCCACCGTCGAGAGAAGGCTTCGGTGGTGCGGAAGGAGGTCTGGTCTCTCGTGCCCAGTCGCCGGCGGTGAGGCCGCCGGTGAGGAGGCGCAGCAAATTTGCGAGGAAGATAAGGGAGCAAATGAGATTGGGAAGGGAACAATTTGGGGGCAGAAATCGGAGGAGAGGGAGAACAGGCGAGAGGAGGAAAACACTGGAGCCGTGGAGGTACCCTCTCTTGAGTGAATCGGCTCATATACAGGCACCGTTACTCTATGACATTGTGGGCCCACCAAAAACTTCCCATGGTGACACCTTTCGTGAATAGGGGATAATCAACTTATTTTAGATCCCATCAAACTGCTCATGTGCTCCTTAAAAAAATATTCACCCTTAAAAACTACTCATATGATATGTATTGATCCTAGAGCGGTCCAAATAGGTCAGGCCAATTGTACTGCCCCGAAGCACAGAACTGTTTGCCAGCCCACGCATGGCATGGCTCACGCATAGCATGGCCCACGGCTAAATAGGCCATACTGGTCCAGCCCAACCAGCCGTGCAGTACTTGGGTCGGTACCTTGGCATGGCTGGCCGGCCAAGCATGATAGGAGTAGCATCATACCTAGCACAGCATGGCACGACCCCAGCAAGCCCGACTCGCACAGGACCTATGTCGTCGTACCTACTCCCACCATCCCACGCTGCTGCCCTTCTCCCGCATTGCTACTCCTGGTCCTACATCACCGACATGGCACGGTACTAGTGACCAGGGTCCTCGTCATCGCCCTCATCCTCCCCGAGCTTGCCCATTGTCACCTGGCGATCAAGATCCTCGGCAGCGGCCGAAACGGGGAGCGACTATGCTGGGAGTTACAGCAGGAGCTGTGGCAACGGGAACACCGAAGTCTTGATGGCCGCGGGTTCCTGGTGCAGCGACGAAGGTAAGAAGGGGTCAAAGGTAGGGCCTTTGAAGCCAAAGGCGTTGTCGTTACCATTGGTGTAGCCAGCGTCCATTAGGGGTGCAAATGGATCAGGTTAATCTCGACTAATCTGGTGTCGAGTCCGTTCGATACCAAATTCGATAAGGGAATTCAGTATTCGATCGGATTCAGTATCGGTACTGGATACTTCACATCAAATAAGGTAACAAAATCGGAAGAGCTATAACCGACTGAATAGCGTTGGTAAGTGGACAGCCGGATAATTATATGAGTGGATATACATAAACAAACAATTGGCCCAAGCCACCGACCATGAAACAGCCACCGCCGCCTCCACCCGTTGTCCACAGCCTACCACCATCACCAGGAAACACCATGATGAGGACATCCCTAATACAAGTACATCTTCTCCATCTCAAGTTGCTGCTCCAACTGAATTAGTTGTATTAGAATAGCAAAAGTATAAAGAAAGCGAGCAATCATATATAGGACCAATGACAAGGACAAGAACAGGTGCATATGTTTTCTCAAAGAGTTTAACTTTGAAACTGATAAGAATTTGCTACTACATAATAGTTTTACTTTACTTGTTCTCATGTTTGAAGGGATACAAGCATTGGATGCCGAGGAGGAAGACAAGGAGCTGTTCAAGAATATTGTTTGATGGGGTATGTAGCAGCAAATATATGATGTCATTGCACATATCAACATACTTGGCCATGAAGTATATGATGTTATATCTAAGCAACAATATATGATGTTATCGTATATGTAAGCAACTCTAGATGATATCATCGCATATGGCAGGATATAATTGAGGTTATTGCTTATGTCATCATAAAATTGATGTCAACGCTTAGGTCATCATCTTTCTTGAATATCAAGTAATAAGCTGTAAAGTTGAACTTTACAACTTGAATTGAGTTGTAAAGTTGAACTTTGCTACTTGGATTAAGTTGTAACCTAGTTGTAAATAAAGGTGGAAAGAGGTTTCTAGAAGTCATGAGAGGTTGTAGAGGAGTCTTTTGTAGACTATAAATAGGGCATAAAGATGTACACAATGGTAAGCTTGAAATTTCATAACTATACATTTTTTATTCTAGGGTTTGAGTAAAGTATTTCCACCCCCTTAGAAATTGGAAAATATATGATATTTTTGTCTCTATTATTCTTGCATTTGCCTCCATGATTGCAAGAATACGTTTACTCCATATGAGCGAGTAGTCAAAAGAATTGAAGCGTGTGGTTAGGTAAATCGAGTGTTGTAGGTTGCCATAATAGAGGCGGTGGTTGGTGGTATCATTCATCAGGTTGGACATGTCCAATTATCTTCAATCCTACATCATGAAGATCGGGAAACTCCCTACATCACGCCCCCTCTGCTAGTCGCTCACGCCTGCAGTCGTCGTCAGGAGCTTCCTGGCAACAGCGATGGATGGCAAAAAGACGATGAGGGCCCACGATGGCAGGCATAATGACACCATGATGGGATGGCAATGGTGCAAGCCACTAGTGGTGGTGGTAGTTTGCACCCACATGGCAGCACAGCTTGCACTTGAGGAAAACAATGGCGTGGTCCACAAGAGCTAGAGCAGTGACAATCCAAGACTCCAAGTTGAGGCGCGACGGCCATACAGTTGAGATATAGGGACAAGGTAGCCGGTATTGGGCCTGGTTGGGCCAAGACAATCCAAACGTTACCACAATCCACTTCTTTTTTTCCATTAACTTATTTCAAATCTGGATGATATTTGAAGCTAATGGATGGTTAAGGTAGGAAGATGATTAGAGAGGATATCAGCAAATATAATTAGGAAATAGTAGCTACCATTATTTGATATTTACATATTTTTAGAGTGTTATACACCTCCGCCCATCAGTCTCCTGTCTTATGAAATTGCACCCCTGATGTGGACATCCCTAAAGAGAAAAATAATTTGGATTCCTTTCATTGCACGCAAACAAATATGATTTGGATTTGACATTTGCATCTTATTTCATAAGAAAACCAAATGGTATTTTTAAATGATGGCACTGTAGCAAACGAAATACTATAACAAGTTGGTTTTGCAGCAACCGACCTAAAATTTTATATAAGGAAGGTGCTCCCTCTTGTAAACTAGGTTGTTGATGTTTTGATAAATATGAAATGAGTGTAGGCCTTATTGCCTCTTGGGTTTGAATCCCTGGTATCTAGTAAGAGTTTGAGTAACTCTTATATGTCCTTGCAAGTTCTTTGAATTTGCTTAGAGTGATTTATCGTGATTAACTATTTCGTGCTCTTGTCGATAGCAAGTTGCGTGGATTGAATTCTTGTGAAGGTTGTGATATGATTGTAGTAGTTGTAATCTTGTGCTTGGCACAAGTTTGCTTTCTTTATCAAATCATGTTGCTTTTTTATCAAGGGTTCGCGTGGTCAGTTCCGCATCAACCCCTATCTTCAATGTGATCGCATCATCTCATGTTTGAACTTAGAACTTATGTTAAAGGCTTGAAGTGCGCTAGGATTTTATGCCATGTGATAGTTGTAATCATTATGTACTCATGTTTAATAGTCGAAGGTTTGAAGTGATGGTGGTATAGTTCAATGTATATTCTTTTCTATATATGTGTACTATTCGCATGTATTATGTTGTTCCAATCTGAACCAGTCATGCATCTGCCCTGATAGTACCATATCCAAAACTTCGAATAATCCAAATTCGTATTCATATCCGACTATACCGTATCAAACTTCGAATCTGGGGGAAACATATGGGTTAGTGTATGGTATGAGCAATATCCCCTCAAATCCGACCCGTTTGCACCCCTAGTGTCTGTGATCCAGTGAAGAAGGGAGTTGTCTTGGGCTGGGCGGTGAGCACAGCCATGTCATCAGAGAGGATGGCCTCCCAATCCTTGACACTGATGGGGGCAACTTCGGCGTGGTGGAGGAGCAGGAGGAGGCTGCGCCGTGGAGGGATGGGGAGGTGGGTGGGCTAGGGCTACATGGATTATAGTTTCAGCCGCTGGCAGCTGGAGGGCATGGAGTCGGGGAAGAAGATGTCGGTGTAGAGGTCACTGAACTCGTTGTTGTCCTCCATGGCGATGGTGAGATTGGGGGAGGCGGATGTCGAAGGCGGTGGTGAGATGGGAAGGAGGGGGAAGACGGGTCGTGGAGATGGGATAAATGGGCCATCCATGGTCCATCAGGCTAAACATTTCTGGACTGGCACGGTACAGTCTATTTAGTTAAACAGGCCAACTGGATCATGTCTAAATGGGTTGTTCCTAAATGGGCTTATGTCAGACCACCTATTTGGACAATTGTATAACATGGTTGAAGGCATGTTCGAGCCTGCATGTTCTAAGCTAAAACAGGGTTTCGACGTTGTGGTCAAACAAAGAGAGTTAGTTGACTTTTGTTGATTATAGTGTGAGGGTGTGACACTTTGAGCCCATTCAGTTGTTAGTGAGGTGCCTAGAGGATTGAGTACCTAGCCTAGCCTAGCTAGGTTTTCCCTATGCTCGCTCAAGGAGAAGGTGAGGCGTAGCTATAGAATACTCCCTTTATTAAACCTAGGGGTTCCTAGCCTCCCCCACACCACATCATTGGATTTGCGAAAAAGTCCTCTGCCTTTTCGAATACCCTTCTTTACCCATGCCTATGTCGGCCATCCGATTGGGCAGACCATGCGATGCAGGACCTTTGGGTGAGCTCCGTGTGTTCTTGTGAATCTTCACATTGCTTTCATTGTGGCGCATCATGCCTACCTTTTTCGTATTTGGGCCCGCATCCTCCGCTTTGCTATCCATGCTTGATATTCTTTACCTGCTCCCTGGTTCCTCGCTCTTGCCCTCGCTTCTTGTTTTTCGCCTGCGTCACGCCCACCGTTCCTTTTTCCTCTTCACTCACACCACCCTCCTCCTCTTTGGCCGCGCTGACCCCATCTCCATATGCCTTCTCTTCTCCCTGTTGTTCTCTCATGACCTAAGGTTCTATCTGTATCAAATTTTTTAGAATTTACCTCTCCTGTTTTTTTCGTGGACCTACCTAAGGTGCTATCTTCATCAAATTTTTTTAGGATTTATTATTTAGTTTAGAAACATACAGTGGTTCCTTTTCCTCTTCGCTCGCGCTGCCCTCCTCCTCTTTGCTTGTGCGGACTCCATCGCTGTACGCCTCCTCCTCTCTCTCTTGTTCTCTCATGGATCTGAGGTGCTATCTTTATTGAATTTTTTAGAATTTACCTCTCCTATTCTCACATGGACCTATCTGAGGTGCTATCTTCATCAAAATTTTCTAGATTTATTATTTAGTTTAGAAACATACTATGGTCGAAGAACTCATCGGGGCCGATTGCCATAGCGCTTTTGAATATGGCGCTTTGATCATGTTCTCAAATGAGACGCTTACCACGATGCTTCGGGTAATTTTAGAAACATGACATGAAAAAAAACCCTGGTCGAAGCAGTCGTCAAGCTTGGTTGCTATAGTGCTTTGACTATGGTGCTTCAACCACGTTTCTCGATCACAATGTAGACCACGACACTTCGACTATGGTGCTTCAACCAGGCCCTTCGACTACGGCTTCGGCCATGATAAAGGGAGGTGTACATCATCTCAAGCAACCAAGATTGAATTAGAAATATGAGGCATCGAAAAGAGTATAAATAAACATATGATGAGTTTAGATTGGACTTCTTCTTTTTTGGTTCGATGGCTTCTTCTTTTTTGGTTCGATTAGACTACCATATTAGTTTCACTGTGATTAGACTATACATCTGTATATTGTGCTCCTACAAACATATGATGAATTTAGATTAGAAATGTAAGAACACTTAGATTTATTAAACTATGCAACATTCTTTTTTTGGGGTTCAATTAAACTACCATGTTAGTGCCATTTTTTGTACGCTTTAAGATGATTATATGTTGTATTAAAGTTTTGATCGGTTTATGACTTTTGTATTTATTTTTTTGCGGAGGATTTGCTAAATAGTTTGCTACACCATATTATGAAACAGGATTGCTTTCCATGAGTTTAGATTGGCCTTCTTCTTTTTTGGTTTGATGGCCTTCTTCTTTTTTGATTCGATTAGACTGCCATATTTGTTGTACTATGATTAGACTATACATTTGTATATTTGTGCTCCTACAAACATGTGATGACTTTAGATTAGAAATGTAAGAACACCTAGATATAGTATACCACAAACTATGCAGCATTCTTTTTTTGGGGGTTCGATTAAACTAACATGTTAGTGCCATTTTTTGTATGTTTTAAGATGATTATAGGTTGTATTAAAGTTTTGATCGGTTTATGCCTTTTGTATTTGTTTTTATGCTGTGGATTTGCTAAATAGTTTGCTACACCATATTATGAAAGGGGCTTGCTTTCCATGAGTTTAGATTTGCCTTCTTCTTTTTTGGTTCGATGGCCTTCTTCTTTTTTGGTTCGATTAGACTACCATATTAGTTTTACTGTGATTAGGCTATACATCTGTATATTTGTGCTCCTACAAACATATGATGACTTTAGATTAAAAATGTAAGAACAATTAGATTGGTTGTTTCCCCTTTTTCCCCACTCAGCATTAAAAGAGGTCTTTTTTCCCTAATTCCCTTTTATTTCTTTATGCTACGTTGCAGTGCCTACCATACACCCAAATATACCTCTTTCATGGAAGCGTCATCATGGTTATACATAGTTTTTACAATGTTTTCCTTCTAGTATTTAAATATTTTATTCTTTCTTTTTTTATGTTTTATTTATTTGCACTGCCTATATGGTAGGAGATCCTTTTGCCCCATTGGTTACACATAGTGAAGTAGCTCAAAATAGGAAAAAAAAGAAGACTATCCAATACGCAGCGCACTGCTGCTAGAACATGTTTCTTTTCTTTGTCGTTTCTTTTTATTACCTTCTTTTTAGTTCAATGCTTTAACCCTCTTTGTTAAATAGTTTCTACCACATGCTAACTCACATACCGATGGGGAGTAATACCAGTAGAGGAAGTCAATGAAGATATCGTTCTGGTTAGGGAAGAAGAGGCTGATCAAAGACACCGGTGACAAAGACGTCGTTGTGGTTGGGGAAGAAGAGGCCGAGGTCACCGAGGTTTGAGAAGATAGAGACACGGGGAGGCTGGCTGCGGCGGATTTGTGTAAGGAGATGGCTGGACGGGGAGGCAGTGCCGGATCTACGTGGGAGGTGGAGTTGGGGAGGAGGCGACACTTGAGGAGGTGGCGGCAGATGGGCGACAGGGGCACACAAGTGAGGAGTAAGGGCACAAACCCTAGTAGGGCGCTACTTATAGAAGGAACGACGATGGTTCCATTAAAGAACCATCTGTGATGTTAATATCAGATATGATTCCATAATAGAACCATCTGTGATATAAACCACATCACAGATAGTTCTATAATAGATCCATCTATGATATAAGCAACATTATAGACGGTTCCATAATAAACCGTCCGTTGTATTGGTATCACAGCCTCAGCAAGTGCTAACCATGCCCTATGGAAAAACAAGCATATACAATCACAGATATAATTATTTTTAATTACTAAATCAATTTCAATGGAATATTTCCTTAATTACATGCTGAGTTTTTTATAATTACATTAGAATAATTTCCAAATAGCTGTTCACACTTGGCTATTTCTTTTTAAATAAAGTCTTTCATGATGGTTGACACGCATATAGCTTGCTTCATCACTTCATTCTTCCTCGGGCCTGGTGCTATCTCCGAATGGAGGCAACTCACCAAATTGATTGTACTTTTCCTCATCCACGACATTCTCAACTCTGACAATCCTTCTTTTTCCATGAAGAACTACGTGATGCTTCTTATTTGCTGGGTCAGTTACATACAAAACTTGAACAGCTTGCCTCACGAGTACAAATGATTCATCTTTGTATCCTATGCGTTTGAGGTCTACGATAGTGATGCTGTACTTATCGACCTTTACACATTGTGGGAGTTGGACCCAATGGCATGAAAATAGAGGGAGCTTGAAAATTACATAGTCGAGCTCTCAAATCTTCTCTACAAGCCCATAGTAGGAGCTTGGGCTAGCAATACTGAACTGTTCATTACAAAATGCATCTATGCGGACACCTGAGTTCTAGACTGTGCTCTTTCTGTCCTGATCTATTGTATAAAATGTGTGCCCATTAATGTCGTATCCTTGCCATATCACAATTGTAAATTTTGGCCATTTTACCAACCGTTGCATCTTTTCACTTGATGACCTCCTAGTGAATCACACTCTCAACCATTCATTGAACTGACAGTTGTGATGTCTCGTGATCCAAATATCTGACCGGCCAGGATTCTCTTGGTATAGCATGTCCTTGTGTTCTTCAATGTATGGGAACACTTCAGTCATTTGTTGTAAGATGTAAAATAGGCTTGAGTGTATGTATTCAGATCGGGAGTTATTACTTTCCTTCCGATGGTCCCGATACCCTCTAGCCTCCCCTCGTGACGAGATACAAGCACACCTGAGCCATGTAATCAACATAGAGCTCAATGACCTCTTTGGTTGCATAACCTTCAATGATGCTGCCCTCCGGTTGAGATCGATTGCATATATAGGACTTCAGAATTCTCATGTACCTCTCGAACAGGTACATATGATGTAGAAACACGGGGTCACATATCTTTATCTCTTTTACAAGGTAGACAATGAGATGGACTATGACATTGAAAAATGACAGAGGGAAATACATCTTAAGATGACATAGAGTTGTCACCACTTCGGTCTACAGAGCATCTAGTCCATCGAGATCAATGACCTTCTGAACAATTACGTTAAAGAAATAACACAGCCTCATGATTGTTACTCGAACCTTGTTTGGCAAAATATTTCTAATTGAAATAGGAAGCAATTGTGCATTAGCACATGACAGTCAAGAGACTATATGGCAATGTTGGACCGAAAATGGCGACAGAGGGGGTGAATGTCGACTCTAAAAACTTGCCCCCCAAAAAGTACTTTCTTGCGACCCTTCTGTTTAATAGCTACAAGAAACAATGAAGAGAGACTTTACGCTCTCTGGGACTTCAAGAAACCAAAGCAGAGAAAAGAGATTGAGATCCAAGAGAAAAACCAGGAGACAACACAAAATACAGAAGGGCCGGACTTGACCTGAAAGCACTGGGTGGTCAGACCGCTGGCATCTAGCCGGTCAGACCGGTCTAGTGCCGCCGGTCAGACCGCTCTAATGAGGCCGGTCTGACCACTGTTGTTGGGCTGGTCTGACCGGCGGTCAGATCCCGGTTTGACCGGTCCCCTGGTACCAGGCCACCCGAGAGCAGAATGAAAATTCAAAAATATGGGCAGTTTTTCCAGATCTTCCAAAACCGAGGAATTTAGAGTTTTGATCCCAAGATTTTTACTCCAGAGCAACACCGCACTAACCTAAATAGCAAGGGAGGTTTGGGAAGCGAGGGAAACCAACTCAAAACCTATAATTTCAGATTTTGGCCAAAATCTGAAAATTACAGGCAGCAGCAACGAAAACTCAGATTCCCATTTCATCTTTGGTCCTTTGGCCCTGAGATTTTGAGGATAGCAAGCAAATAACCTCTGGACTCTAGGTACCAAGTCTCATGCCATCTCAAAGAGGGAAACAAGGTTTATATCAAACCCTAGAAAAGCTTGGAAAACTTCAGAGAGGGAAACAAAAACCCAAAATACTCAAGATTCACGAGTCCTTTGCACATGAGATTTTGCAATGAAGTTAGCAATATTCTCAGGATATGCCAGCAAGAATCTCTGGCCATTTCCTCAAGGGAAACAAGAAATTCATCAAAACCCTAGAAAAGGAAAGGATGAACAGAGGAGGCTGATGGAGAGAATCTGAGATTAAAAGTGATTAGCTCTTGGGAAAGTCGATCAAATGATCTTGGGGCAATATCCCAACATAGAGCAACCCATTTTGGGCCTTCTCAACGAGAAACAACAAGAAAACGCAGAAACTCAAAAATCACCAAAAAGGAAAACGAAGAACAGACATGAGCACGAGAGAAAAACTCAGAGATTTCATTCCAACCAATCAAGGATTACAGATGAGTCCCTATACGCATAGACATTAGAACAAGAGGAATGATTACATGGATTCTCAACTCATCCTCTCCCTCTCCAAAACTCAAGAACCACACACCCTACATGTTTCTTGGAAGAACACACACAGAGAGGGGATGAATGAGGGAGACACTTCCTGCTGCCCTCAACCACTAAAGCCTCAAAGCAAACAACCTCTCCAAAGCTTCTTTTGACTAAAGCAAACCCTAACTCTCTCCCAAAGCCATGAGGGGGCATGTAGCCACTCCTTCCTATTTATAACCTTCGGCTAATGGGTCTCCACCCCGTTACGTCCGCTAAACCCGAACGGAACCCGCTCCCGCTTGTGCAGCCTTGCGAAATTACCATTTTGCCCCTCCTGCACCTTCCGAGAAGCTTCCGCGCTCCTTGTCGTCCAAGCCTTGCAACCACCTCGAGTCTCCGCCGTCTTCGACACATCTCGACCGTTCTGACCTCAACACCGCCCGTGTCTAGTCCGATCCCTTCGTGTCTCACCACGACTCCGCCTCGACGTCCTGCAGCCATCACAGACAAGAAACACATCAAATACCACCGCTCGACACATGAAAGTATAAATAGCATAATACTTACCCATGAAGAAGTCCAAACCTGTCGAATCAAAGAATAGGCATCCTAATCCTGTACGACCAAGTTTGACCAAGTCCGATCAAGCCCGATTTCACCACGCAACGTCAAGGTCTGAACCAACCAAATCAAACTCGACTTACTTAAACCGATGTCAATTACTCATCACACACATGGGATGACCTCCGCATGGTCTGAGAGACCATGTGGTTATGACCCCATTTTTGTGATGAGTAATTGACATCGGTTTAGGAGAGTCGAGTTTGGTTTGAGTGGTTCAGATCATGTCATTGCGCGGTGCAATCGGCTTCGGTCAGACTTGGTCAAACCTGGTCAAAGTGCTTAGGATGCATATTCTGCTGTTTCGACAGGTTTGGACTATATTATGCGTAAGTATGACTTACTGATGCTATTTATGCTTTCATGTGTCCAGCGGTGCTATTTGATGTGTTTCTTGTTTGTGATGGCTGCAGGACGTCGAGACGGAGTCGTGGTGAGGCACGGAGGACCGGACTAGGCGCAGGTGGTGCCAAGGTCGAACGACGAGGTGTGCCAAGACGGCGTGAACTCGATGTGGTTGCGAGTCGTGGACGACAAGGAACGCGAAGCTTCTGGAAGGTGCGTGAGGGGCGAATTGGTATTTCGCGAGGCCGCAAGCGGAGCGTTCCGTTGATTTAGCGCGTAACGGGTGGAGACCGTTAGCCAAAGGCTATAAATAGGAGGGAGTGGCTGCATGCCCCCTCATGGCTTTGGGAGAGAGTTAGGGTTTGCTATAGTCAAAAGAGGCTTTGTAAGTTTGTTTTGGCTTTAGGCTTTAGTTGGTAAGAGTGGGTGGAGGCAGCAGAATGTGTCCCTTCGTTGTCTCTGTGTTTGTGTGTTTCCTCCAAGAATGTAGAGAGTTCTTGAGTTCTTGGCTTGGGGAGAGGGAGAGGATGGGTTGATGAATTTGTAATCATTCCTCTTGTTCTAATGTCCATGCGTATCGGGACTCCTCTGTAATCCTCTTTTGATTTGGAATGAAAATCTGAAGTTTTTCTCCCGAGTTCCTGTGTTCTTCGATGTCCTCTGTACTTGATCTTTGAGATTTTCTTTTTCTTGTTGGTTCTTGCTGGAAAGTCCCAAAATTGGTTGCTCTATGTTGGGATGATGCCTCAAGATCATTTGATCGATTTTTCCCAAGAGCAAATCAAGTTTAATTTCAGTTCTTGAGTTTTGGCCCTCTCTGTTCTTCTTTTTCCCTTCTAGGGTTTGAGGTAGATTTTGATTCCCTTCTTGAGATGGCATGAAACTTGGCAAGCTTAGTCCTAAGGCTATTAATTAGCTATTCTCAAAGTTTCATTTGCAAAGGATCAAAGGTTAACTGGGAATTTGAGATTTGGGGTAGTTCTCTGCAAGTTCACCTCATTTCTAGGGTTTTGGTGTATTTCTTGTTTCCCTTTTAGAGATGGCATGAAACTCGGCATGTTGAGGTCTGAGGCTATTTAGTAGCTATCATCAAAGTTTCAGGGCCAAAGGATCAAAGAGGAAATGGGAATTTAAGTTTTTGTTGATGCTCTCTGTATTTTTCAGATTTAGGCTCAAATATGAAATTACTTGTTTTGAGTTGTTTTCTCTTGGTTCTTTTGGTATCTCTCGCTATTTTGGTTATATTCCCTTTGTTCTGGGCAGAGAAACCGAAAGGAAGCTCTTCAATTTGGCATTTGTAAGAAGTTCCAAATTTGTTGTCTGAAATTCAGCACTTCTGTTGTCTGAACCCGTCGGGCGGTCGGACCGGTGTATTACAGGCGGTCAGATCGGACTTTGTGGGGCGGTCAGATCGGGGCAATACTGGCGGTCAGACCGGCCCTCCCATGGCGGTCTGACCGACCACAGCAAAGAGGTCTGACCGGCCCCCCTTCTTGCAGGCTTCGTTGCTTTTGATTTTTGTTTATAGGGTTTGCCTTCCAGATCTTTCTCTTAATGCCTTGGTCCACTATTTCTTATGTTCTTCCAGTAAGTTCATGACCTCACATAAGATCTTCTTTTCATAGCTCACAATAGTCCCAAAATACTGACCTTTTCTTCTACGTGTTCTTCTGACGGGTTCTAAACTTACGTCCCTTTCCAAGCACAACATCAATATCCTTGACCATATCGTAGACCTCTTCTGCTAAAAGGCCTTGTTGCCGAGTCATCCTCTTTTTTTCAATCAAATTATTTCTTCATCTTGCTGTATGGGTGATACTGTAGAAATAACCTACGGTGATACATGTGACCAGTTTTGCGTAAATTGTTCAACCACATACTCTCATTATAATTTAAGCAGCGAGGACAAGCTTTGGCTCCTTTTGTACTCAACCTGACAGGTTACGAAGGGCAGAAGAATCATTGATGGTGCAGAACAATATGGCGCACAGAGTGAAGTTCTCTCGTTTGTCCATATCCCACACCTGTACCCATTCATTTCATAGTATCACAAGATCATCCACCAATGGTGCTACGACACATCAATATCGTTCCCAGATTGCTCCGACCCTTAGATAAGTAGTGACATCCAAATTTACTTTCGCTTCATACACAACCAAGGAGGAAGGTTGTACATACATATATTCACAGGTCAGGTGCTATGTCGGCTGCTGATGTTATCAAAAGGATTTATTCCATCTGTACTCAACCCAAACCTTATATTCCTCGGTTTTACAGCAAAGTCTACAAACATCCTATCGATGTTCCTCCATTGGGCAGAATCATCAACGTATTTTATCATTTCATCTTTCTTACGCTCCTCCGAGTGCCCTTGCAGCAATCTTGCATCTTTTCGGTTCGCAAATAAATGTTTCAAATGGGGAATTATAGATAGATACCACAACATCTCAGCAGGAGGTCCTTGCTTCACCTCGATGCCTTTGCTGTCATTGGAATCATTCTTACGCTTATATCGAGATGCTTTGCGCACTAGACAAATGTGTAATTTTGTATACTCTTTACGGTAGAGGATACAATCATTAGGACATGTATGTATTCTCTCTACTTCCATTTCCAATAGATAAAGAACCTTCTTGGCTTGGTAGGTGGTTCTCGGCAATACATTTCTCTTTGAAAGGATGTTCGCTAGGAGACCTAATAACGTCGTGAAACTCTTATCGGACCAACAATTGCTTGTCTTTAATTTTAGCAGTTCAAGAACAGAAAACAACCTTCTGTATTGCGGTTTGCAACTCGGGAACAAAGGTTTCTCCAGGTCCTCCATCAAGCCCTCGAATTTACCAAACTCTCTCACTATAGTTTTCTTCTGCATTGCGTAGCATATGATCCAGATTGTTATCATACGATCTATCATCATCGAAAGCACAGTCCACAACAGTTATATCATTGTCTCCCTCGACACCTTCAATATAATCTTCTCTTCACTGTGAATGGTCCAATATATATATACTCCTTTTTGAAACCCCTTCGAATTGGGTGAGCTTCGATCTGCGCTGAGTTGGTAAACATCTTCAGATTATTGCAATCAATGCATACACAGTACATATATCCTATCCCCTTCTTCAACATATCCTGCACGACTGCTCGTCTAAAAGCAGACACGCCATTAATGTACTCTTCACTCAAACGGTTCTCAAAGTACATCTAGTTTCGGTCCATCTACACTACGCATATAACAAATTAGTGTTAAATTAGATTATTAATGCTACTATATATAGCTAGTCAGCTACGTACTATTCATAAAGCAATATATATCAAGCAAGAATTAATATGTTGGAGTAAACTAGGAGTACTGACCCATTCTTAAATTGCAACAAACTAGCAATTAAGATAGATCTAAATCTAGCTATCATCTCTTTTTATTACAAGGCATATAAATTAGAAACAAATACTAACCTCTAATCACCAAGTTAGAACAAATTAATCCACAAGCAGCTAGATTTATAATCGTAATGCCTTCCCAAGGTAGCCACCTCCTTCAATGCAATGTAATGAAGATAGATTTGTCGGGACTAGTCTAGCTTGGTATTAATTAATAACGTGGCATATCCCAGACACGTTCAACCACAAACCGTCTATAATACATAATTATTATAGTCAGTTTGTGTTAATAACCGTCTGTGAACTATCACAGACGGTTCGTATTAATAAATGTATGTGGTGTGTTCAAATATCACAGACAGTTTGAATTAATAACTATCTATGAACTATCACAAACGATTTTTAATACGAACCATCCATGATGTCTTCAACTATCACAGACGGTTCGTGTTAATAATCATCTGTGAACTATCACACACAGTTATTGATATGAACTGTCTGTGATAGTGGTTTATCACAGATGGCAAACGGTTACTCTTATAAAATTGTGTGTGATAATAATAGAACTGTCTGTTATGAGACGTCTAGTATAGCTTATTTTGTAGTAGTGAGGACTTTGATGTAAAACTTCAGGAGATAGCTGCCTCACTTCGAGGAGATATAGACTCATTGACGGAAGAACTGAGAGAAGTCTGCAACCACTAGCAACCAACCCCCATTATTACGGTACCTAGTCCCCCTCAACATCAGAGTAGTTGCACATCCATGCCAATTTCTGAATATAGCGATGCCCATTTACCTATCAACGACATCCAAGTAATGTACCTCTCTAGAATGCTACGTAGATAGACCTGGTGGATGCCTTACCTCATTGTGTATCATTATGTAGGAGCCCACATCGTGCATCGTCCGAGTCAAGCTTATTGGCTCCATTTCCATTGACGCTGAGTGAGGGATGGCATATCCATGCCTGCCAAGGACGTTGCTGCACAGTGAGCGGCTAGAAACCAGTTTTGTGAAGGTCCAGGTGAACATGATTAATGACGTTTTTAGGGCCGTCCCTCTTGAGAAGCCTCAAATGAAGAGATTATGACACTAGGGGATGCCATCCACACATTCATCTAGTGGCCGAAGAGGGACATCATCTTGGATCCTTCTGTGTTGTGATCTCCATACAGCCATCCCTGTCAAACAGAACCCTCTATGATTCCACCTCAACCTCCACTTCAAAAGGCCATCACATAGGCTCCCGTGTCTCCACCTCAACCTCCACTTCAAAAGCTCATTGCATCGGCTCCCGTGGAGACAACGATGAAGATATATCGCAAGCGAGATGCTCAGGCCCAATCGAAGAAGATTAAGGCGCCTTCTGGGACTAGAAGTTCAAGCTCGGAGTATTATTGGTACTCGAGCCACAATTATCCAGCCTTGGACAGGTTTACAGGGCTTTGCATTTCTGGTACTTGCAGAGGTCCAACAGGAAGCCAAATCGCCAAAGTGGATTCACCGTAAAATACACAGAGACACATTTCCTCCACGACTCGAGCTACTTTGTTGTGACCTTTGATGACTTGTTCTTACTATTCAACCTCAACGAACTCGATGTCTCACTTCTATGATGCTGGACTCTGTAAGTGTACTGTATAATCAAGTACTACATTTACATAATACTGATAAATATCATAACTTATTACTATATATAGATCCATGATTCAACGAGTCCGACGATGGCGACAACCGTGGGTTTCCTCGACCCACACTTGGTCTCTAGCAAATGCATCAATGACAATGCATGCTTCATCCAAGATTACATAATAAAGGGATCACTTGCTTAGAGTGACAAGAACTACATCATGATACCCTTCAATCAGGCGTAAGTACTTCACTAGTTGCTATGTAAGTTTTATTTGTATTTTATACACAACATGAACTTAGAATTAATCACTATGGTCTCTAGCAGCAGAGAATAGCAAACCGAAAAACAAACTGAAGGCTGAAAGCAGAGCAAAGATCAAGTGCCTTTAAAGGGAAAAATTCTCCAGAACCAAGACAAACTGAGAGACAAGGAAGTTTGAGATAAAGTACTCAAATTCCAACTCTCAATTGATTGAATTTCTTGGTTAAAGGCAAACTGCAGAGAAGCTAAAGAGAGATAAACAGTAACTACTCCAAAGCGATGAAATACAGGAAGAAACCTGAACTTTCACTGCTCTTCTCAGGTGAAGTGATCTGAACTTCATCCTAAGCAATGGAAGGACCTCAGGAAACAAAGAAATGCAGACCAAGATCACTTGAAAATGGAGAATCTTTGTTTTTGTCAAAGGTTCGTGAGAAAGCACAAAATCCAAAATATCTCATGATTCTTGGATTCTTTGCTCAATGAACATTGAAAACAGCAAGGAAATATTCTCAGAAGAAAGAACCACACTCCAAATTTAAGATTCCATGTAGAAAACCAAAAGGGCAAGGATGCCCTGACTTCAAACCCTAGAGAATCAGAAACAGAGGAAATGAGCGCTGGAGAGAGAAAAGAGTACACATGGATTTTGAGATTTGCTCTTAGGAATAGATTGGTCAAATGACCTTGGGGCTAATTTCCTCCACAGAGCTAAAAGGATTCATCTCCTCAAGCAAAAGAATCAACCCAAACACTTAAAACACAGAGAAGAACAGAGCTTCAAACCGCGGAATCAAACACGGGCACAAGGGATAGCTCAAACTCAATCCATTTCATATTGATTCAGAGACATGGGCTATTACAAAGGGTTCATCTCACAGCCATCTCACTACATGCTTGCTCACTGAGATGATCACACGCACACTCCCTTGTGCGAGCTCTCACACACGCAGAGAAGAAGGAACACCACACTCTTCGCTTTGAGCTCACTCACACACAAATGTAAGGCAACACCTTTGCCTCCTTTTATCACACAACACACATCCTCAAATAGAAGTTCAAGAAGTGGCAGCTTGCATCCACTCCCTAACTCCCACACACATGAAGCAAAAGTCAACACAGGAAATGGAGGGAAAACAACCACTCCACTCCAAACCCTAACCTCTCTTCTGTCATCCACTAACGGGTCTCCAACCCGTTATCTTTACCCGAATCCGCTTTCATTTTGCAGCCTTACGCATTTTACTGAAATGCCCCTGCTGCACCTTCCTGGAAGCTTCCTGTCCTCGTACGACCGCACCTGGCATCCTTGACCGTTTGGACCTCAGCTCCTCCCTGAGCCTAGTCCCGGTGCTCCTCGCCGTTGCCCGTCGTGTCCACCTCCGGTAGCTCCAGCTCCGGTTCCTCGTCTCCCGACTCGCAAGCACCTCAGCAGCCTCAATCATCTACGATGTCTCCGACCGTCTGGACCTCAACACCTCCTGTGCCTAGTCCTGGTCCTCCCACGCCTCACCATGACCTAGCTTCGAAGTCCTAGCACCGCTCAAAATAACATAATCAACATTAGCATCAATGAAACATACTCAACCACAAAATAGCCCGAACGACTGATCGAGAAAAGGAATAAGCATCCTAAGCACGTCCGACTGTTTTCGACCAAGTCCAACCGAACTAGACTGCTCCAAGCACCGACTTGGCGTGAACCAACCAAATCAATCTCAAACTTTCCAGAACACGAGTCAATTACTCATCACAAACATGGGGATGCCTCCACATGGTCTCTCAATCTCCCTCCTTGATGAGTATATTGACAAGCACAGAAAAAGAATAAAGTTGAGTTTGTTTTGAAAGTCATACATGGTCTGAAAAAAGAGCAAGGAGACTCAAGACCATGTTGACAAAAGGAGCAAAAACAGAAAGAGCAAGATTTCCTCAAAAGCTCCCAGTTTTTCCCTTGAAATGACTTTTTCTCCAATATTCTCCCCCTTTTGGCAATAAAATCATCAAGAGGCAAAGAGGAAAATATATCATGATATGGATGAAATGGCTGAATTTTATTCAATCTAAGCAATTAGAGCCATGAAGATTATCCAAAATGACATTTTAAGTATTACACCAAGCCATAACATATATGATAAGATATGTATAATCAAGCTAAGCCAAATAAGTCACAATCTGAAATTTAGTCGAATTGCTTAGCATGTCAAGTCAACCAAGAGTATTGTCTAGCTAAAGGTATCTAAAGATGATGCAAGCCATGTCAATAACCTAAGTGGAACCAATAAGCTAGAATTGAGTCAATTTAGAGTGCTATAAGTTTAAGAATGAATCATTTGTTCAAGTATTTGGCCTTTTTGTGTAATTAAGCAAATTTAGCACAATCGACATGTTTTTCTTTTGAAACTCATGGTCGTTTCCAACTAGATTTTTGTTTAGTCATGTGCTAGATCTCAAGCCTTATGCGACCACTCCAAGCTCGAAGCTTAAGAAGATGATCTTGGTCATCCAAAACTCCCCCTGAGTTCATGCCTAGTGCAATGGCAAGCAGTCTCATGAGAAAGAATTGGTGAGATCAGTTCTTTCGCACAAAAGAGATCTTTTTACTTTTGTTGAATGTAGTCCAAGAACAAGAAGGTAATAATAACTCATGTGTCATAAAAAGAACTAGGATAGCTCAATCTAAAGCTCAATAAAGATTCAAGACTCAACTCAGCCTATTTGACATAACATGAATCATAAAAGGATAACTAAAGACAGACTAGTCTCAAGTGCTAACATGACATGATTTAATTCAAGTTGTGTATTTTTAGTCAACCTATCATGGCAAAGACTAGACAATACATATAAAGTCATGATAAATTTAGCAATTAAGCACAGATCATGGCAAGATGTAATGCATTGTAAACATGTCATAAAAGGATAATAATCAAAACTCCATGTAGTTATATTACAATGCAGAATACTGAAATGCAAGAAAATCCAGCTCCCCCTCAACAATAGATGCACTTTTAGTCCAAGTTGAGTTATGTCAGCATTAAGATCTAGAAACTCCCAAATGAACTTCCCCTGAACCAAAGCAATAAAAGCAAGAAGCTGTGAAGAAAAACAAAAAAGGCAGTCCTTAAAGCATAGACAAGATATAGAGGATAGTAAGGCTCAGACTAACTCTCATGTACCCCATATGACACTAGGACTACCAGCTAGTCATCTAACACACTAAGGAGCAAACACGTTCCCTACCTACCCAAGGGTGGCCCAACGCTTGCTAGAACCTATAAGAAGTGAGTGAGCTCAACCTAGTGAGAAGAGAAATAGCTAATAAATAGCATCCTAGAATCACAAGATGAGAGGAAGAAGTCTAAGCAACTAGACGAGAGAAACACTCTAATCTATGCTAGGAGGACTAACCCAAATGCACCCATATGCAATGCAACAAATATGGAACAGGAGCATATAAACAAGATAAAGCATAAAGCACAAAGCTCCCCCTCACAACAATCCATAAGGACTGACCACCCCAAGCTCTCCCCACAGAGCTGAAAACCTAGAGCTATCCAGAGGCTTGGTAAAGATATCAGCCAATTGGTGGTCACTCTCCACAAATTGGAGCACTATGTCACCCTTCTCCACATGGTCTCTAAGGAAGTGATATCTGATATCAATGTGCTTGGTCTGAAAGTGCTGCATTGGGTTCTTAGCAATGTTAATAGCAGAAGTGTTATCATAAAAGAGTGGAACACTGTCTATAACCAACCCAAAGTCCCGCAGGTCGGCCATCAAAGTACTGGCGGCAAGAATCGGCGGCAAGAACGTACTCGGCCTCTGCAGTGGACTGTGCAACACTAGACTGCTTCCTAGAGGACCAAGAGACAAGAGAAGTGCCAATGAATTGGCAGGTGCCAGAAGTACTCTTCCTATCTATCCTACAACCAGCAAAGTCTACGTCAAAGTAGGCTCTAAGGTAAAGACAGGAATAGAAAGAGTACCAGATACCATAATTAATGGTAGCTCGAAGGTACCGAAGAATGCGCTTCACCGCCTGGCAGTGAGATACGCGAGGAGAAGCCTGAAACCGAGCATATAAACACACAGAGAAGTGTATGTCCGGTCTCGAGGCAGTGAGGTACAAGAAGGAGCCAATCATACTTCTATACTCTTTTTGATCAACTGGCTCACCATCCTCATTTGGATCAAGTGAAGCTGATGATGCCATCGGAGTTGACACTGGCTTGCCTTCACTCATATCAAAGCGTCACAGGAGGTCTCGTGCGTACTTGCCTTGATGCAAGAAGGTACCCTCTCGAGTTTGCTTGATATGGAAGCCAAGGAAGAAGGTCAACTCTCCCATCATGCTCATCTCAAACTCTGTGCTCATGACATAAGAGAACTGGTAAACAAGAGCATGAGAAGAGCCGCCAAAGATGACGCGTCCAGAAGAGGGATCTCTAAAGGTGATCGTCTCATCACCTGGAGCTCGGGCTAGGAAAGAGAACCAACGAGAATCTCCGATCATGTGTCGAGAACAGCCGGAGTCTACAAGCCAAACCTATCCCTTCCCTACCCGGTGAACCTGAGTCAACAAGAGAGGGATGTCTCAGTACTGAGATAAATCAAAAGAGATTTTGACACCCAATACTGAGTCACAGACGAGCAGAAGAAGTAGTCACACACGATTGACCTCTACCTACCCTACGCTCTCCGTCGTTTAGAAAGCCAGAAGGTCTATGAGCAGACCTGAAGCTGTTGCTGGGTCCGACTATTATGGAGAAGCGAGTCGGAGCACCGGTAACATGCTGATCTCGCCAAGGGTAGCTATCTCGACGGGGGAAACGAGATCTACCCTCAAGACGGTGGATATCACGACCAGAGGCAAATCGAGGATGAAAACCAGAAAACTCAGAAAAGCTAAGTCCTCGATGCTACCCAAACCCATCAACATAAGCAACTCTAGACCTCGTGTTGGTCTTAGGTGCACTCAAGGTCTGGGGCTGACCCTAAATACGCCTAAGAGCCTGAACACGGTCTCTCCGCGCGATCTTGGCGCGCCTGAAGCATCTCTCGATCATATGTCCATCCTTCTAACAGAAGGTACAATGATACTTCACCTTTTGAGAGATAGAAGTAGCATGATGGGGCTTCGCCTTCTGAGAGGTCGAAGCAACAGGTGTTACCACCTTACTGTCAGAGATCCCTCGGATAAAGTCCGCAGATTTGAACTCAACTTTCTTAGTTCTGAGCTTGACCTCGATCACACCTGTTGCTATGGGTCTGAGAACAGCTGGTGGATGCTTCCTAACATCCTTAAGAAAATCATATCTTAGACCTTGATTGAATTTGCAAATTTGGACTGGTCTAGAATAAGATTCAGCTTCTTCTTGCCTCCGACAAACCTCTCAAGAGTGTTCATAAGATACTGACACTCCTGAAAGAGAGAGGTGCAAGAAGAGCAGGGGAAGAAGAGACAGCAGAGGGTAAGGAAGAAGAAGAACCAACAACAGAAGAACGGATGGCATGTGCACGCACAGCCGCCTCAACATTGAGGTCTTCGCAAGGAACGGGAGGGACAGTCCTACTGTTAGCCATTTGGTTCTCGTGCCTAAGCGTCTCTACCACTTCCTTGGGCTTCTCCCCCACCACAGCACAAGCATTACAATAGGATTGTGGCTTCTCTAGAAGGTCCTTAGTTAGCTTCACACATTTATCATCCAAAGCAACGAGTTCAAGTTTTAATTTTTCACAGCTATTGCATGGTGAGCTAATAGGGTCCTTAGTCGCATAATGAGCCAATCTATTGTTGTGGTCAATCATTTCTTGAAACTGTTTTGAGACAGATTCAAGTTCAGCAGTTAATTTAGGAGAATTGGTGCAAGATACAATTGGCTCAAGCAAAGAAGCATGCAACTCAGCAATTTTATAATATGCCTTCTTTAAGTTCATTTTTAAATTATTGCAATTTTCACATGTTTCAGGCAGATCAAGAAGTATGGTGTAAAGACCTCCAACGCATTGTCCTTATCCTCACATGAGGTGCAAGAAATAGTCTCAACAGTAGTAGATGAAAGAGCAGCTACCCTACTCATCTCTAGTTTAGCAAGCAGACTAACATTCTCCACCTTAATCATGTCAAGCTCAAAATCATACATGAGAGGTCATTAGCTTCTCCATGTCACCAAGCAAAGAAGTACATATATCACATTCGTCACGGGAGGGAATTGATATAAGTGAAGTAAGCTCCCGTGACAGTCTCTCTACTTTCTTCTCCAACTCGCTACACCTAGCTCTAGATTTAGCATGAAATTTTCCTAACTTAAGAAAAGCATCATTAAGCTAGTCATAAGAAGGATATACCTCATTGGAGTCAGAGTAGAGCTCACTGTCGCTGACGTCGCCCTCATGGGCCATGAAGCACATGCCGATGAAGTCGTCGCCGTCCTTGTCATCCTTGTCTTGATCATCTTTGCCGTCGTCGTCACTCCATCCTTCCAAGTAGCTGGAGTTCATGTCGTCGAAGGCGGTGAGGACGCGGTGAAAGAGCTTCTTGGCTTTGCCAAGGTTGCGGTACTTCTTCTCTTTACCTTGGGGCTTCTTGTTGTGGTTCTTGTTGATGTAGTCGTTCTTGCTCGAACCGCCGTAGTCGTTCTTGCCCTTTTTCAGCTTGGGGCAGTTAGCCCGAATGTGGTTGGGACCACCACACTCGAAGCAAATCACGAGCCCTCCTCTCTTTCTGTCCCTCACCCTCTTGTATGCATGAGAAAATTTTCTGGCTAAGAGGGCTAATTGGTTTTCTGAGAGCTGCTCTAGATGATCATCATCAATTTCACACAGAGAAGCAAGAGAGAAACCAGAAACAATGTCAGAAGAAGATCCAGAGGCAGGACTGGGATCGGTGTCCAAAGCCATCGACTGCGACTTCGACTTACGAGAGACAATGTCAATCTCGTGAGTCTTGAGGCGTGAATACAACGCATGAAGAGTCAAAGTCGAAAGATCAGTCGTGTCCTTGATGGTGGTCACCTTCATCTCCCAAACACGCAAATCCACAGCCGAAAGCATTTGACGAGCGTTGTCCGAGTCGGGGTATGTGAGACCGACCGCTCGGAGGTTGCTCAAGATCTTGTGAAACCTCGTAAAGCACTCATCAAGGGACTCTCCAGCGAGCATTTCAAACTTGTTGTAATCTCGCTTGTACTGGTCCTGTCGTACTGTCTTGATTTGGGTGGTGCCCTCATGGTAAGCATCGAGGGTCACCCAAATGTCGTAGGCCGACGTAAGATGAGAAATGCGATCGAACTCGCTTTGGCTCAAACCTTGGATTATGATGTTCCTCGCCTTAGCATTTGCCTCAACATCGGGCATGTTTGCCACATTGATGTTCTCATCGGCAGGAACAACATATCGCGTTCTGACCTTCCTCCAGATAGCATAGCCCTGAGCCTAAATGTAGATCTCCATCCGACTCTTCAAGAAGGGATAGTCGATCCCATCGAAGATCAGGGGCTTGGTGGAATATTTGTCTGTTGCCATGGCTCACAGACCGGTTAAAATCTATCGAGAAGAGCTAACCGGCTCTGATACCAATTGCAGGATCGGAAATGGCAACAGAAGGGGGGGTGAATGGTGCCTTTAAAAAATTGCCCCCAAGTATTAAAAAATCTTCTTCTCTGATAGCTACTCAAGCTATGAAGTAAGAAGCTCAGTATACAACAAAAGTTACAAACAAAAGAAGCACAGGGCTTGAAACAAGAAGCAGCCAACCGAATGCTGTGAGACCATGTGGAGGCCACCCATGGTTGTGATGAGTAATTGACTCTTGATCTAGGAAGAGTGAGTTTGGTTTTTGAGGCTTGAGCTGTCTCTGCATAGTCGTAAGCCTTGAGAATGGCTCTCTCTCTCTGTTGGGTAGGTTTACGACCATGTGGTCGAAAGGAGCTTTTATGACTTAGGAGTCTTAGTCAAAGCTTTCCACTTGGTGTTCAGCAGTCATAAGCTCTATCGAGTGGTCATAGACCATCTACGACCACGTTATGTTGTCACTGCGAGATCGCAAGCTCCTTCGAGTGGTCGCTAGAACATTTACGACCACGTTTTCTTTGGTCGAAACCGGATAGATGCATTGAACGTGTGGTCGGAAGGCTTTACGACCACGATGGTCGTGGTTGAAAGTCGTGCGCATTGTCTACGACCACTTGGGCGTGGTCGAAGGTCACCCGAGAGGTGTACGACCACTTTGGGCGTAGTCGAAGGTCTCAGGCAAGTTTACGACCACTTTGTTGAAAGTCGAAGGCCAGCCAGAAGGTTTTCGACCATATTGTCGCTGGTCGAAAGTCGACAGGGCATTTACGAGTGGTCAGAAGTTGAACGCATCTCTTTGATCGTGGACCGAAGTCCCTAGATGAATCTACGACCACATTATCGAAAGCGGTGATCGAAAGTCGATGCTTCGACCACGTTGCGAGGCGTTTGAACGTGGTCGTAGCTCAGTCGTATGCGGTCGTAAGTGGTCGGAAAGGCTTCGACCACGATGATATTTGGTGTACGTGGTCTGAACGGGGTTCGACCACGATGGAACCTCTGGTTTTGGTCGTAGCCTCTTGGAATCGGTCGTATGGTCTTATGGGGCGTCGTAACCCCGTAATCGGTCGTATGGATCTTTGGCGCGGTCGTAACGACCGGGATGTGATCGTAGACCTTGAGCATTGCTTGTCTTGTGGTTTTGACCAGTTGTAAGTTGGTACGACTTGGTTGGGTAAGTCGGAGTTGAATCTTGCGATGGTCGAGCGGCAGTGTGTGTAGTCGTGGGATCGACTTGGTGGTCGATCGAGCTTTACGACTTGGTGGTCGTAAAGGCTCATGACTTGATGTCGCTCACGACTTGGTAGTCGAGGAGTTGATTCGACTTTGTGATCTTAGCGACCAGTCTTGGTAGTCGATGAGTCGAGCCATTGTGTGGTAATCGTTGCAAGATTGCAATGGTCGTAGCTTGTGTCTTGGCGGTCGTAGCAGCCTAGTGAGTGGTCGTAGGCTGCAGGAAGGCTCTTGTGAGCTGGAGGGTTTCTCTGTTTTGTGCAACAGAGTGGTCGTATGGGGTATGGTCCTTATGCGATAATATCGTAGCGGCTCGCAATGGTTGTGGCATGTGTCCGCATGGTCGTAGTGAGCTGTGAGACGGTCGTAACGACATGTTGTGTGGTCGAAGGAAGCAGGGAAGTGTTCGGGGCTTCACCATTTCTTGAGTTGTGCATTCAGTGGTCGTAGGGGTTTACGATCGGGTTGTGTCTTTGTGACACTTGTTGGTTGTACCGATGGTTTGTCTGTTGTCCAGTGCGGTGCTATGTGACGGTTTGCTTATGCAGTGTGGCTGCAGGACTTGGAGCTATTTCATGGTGAGGCGTGGGAGGACCGGGACTAGGCACGGGAGGTGTTGAGGTCCAGACGGTTGGAGGCGCCAAGATGATCGAGGTGGTGAGGTGGTTGCAAGCCGAGGAGATGAGGAACCGGCCGAGCTGCCAGAGGACCTTGGAGACAAGTCTTGGTGAGGCTTGGAGTGGTCGGGACTAGACATGGGAGATGTTGAGGTCCGAACGATCGGGTGAAGCCAAGAAGACTTGGGACTCAAGGTGGTTGCGTCGTGTGGACCGGGACTAGGCTCGGAGGAGTCGGAGGTCCGATCGGTTGGAGGTAGGTTCTGGTCGTGCGTGATCGGCAAGGAAACAGAAGCTTCCGGAAGGTGCGTGAGGGCAATTTGGAGAATTGACTCGGGCCGCAAAGGGAAGCGATTTCTGTAAAAGCACCGAAATCCCGCTTATCCGTCACCAGACGGGTTGCCGCGTGTGCGCGGTGTGTAAAACCCGGTGTTAGGAGGGGTTTACTGGGTTAGCCCAGAGATGGACTAATGGATGGATCCATTAGGGTTAGTCTCGGTGTGAGGCTATAAAAGGGAGAGGAGGCACAAGTTTGAGTGAGTTGGTCACTGGGCCTTGGAGGCACCGCCTCTCCCTCCCATGGGAGTCTGTGAGTGTGTTCTTGGGATTGTGTGAGAGAGAGGATGAGTGGAGAATCCATGTATGAATAATCGAGAAAGAGAGAAAGAGAAGAGGTGTGAGCTCCTCTCTATGCTCTCCGGCGTGTCGGGATTCCTTGTACTCCTTGATGGTTGGAATGGAAACTCGAGTTGTGTTCTCTGTCTTGTGTTTGAATGATTTGTTTGCGCTCTCTTTGTTCCTTCAGATATCTGTGTTCTTGGCTTTCAAATCGCAGTGACATGTGGGTTTTACTCCAAGCCATCTTGGCTATTCTAGTCCCACGAGCGGTTCTATTCATCAACCTTGGTACTTCTTGCTTTGAGTTGTGTTCTTGGTTTGAGTAGGCCTAGTTTTGATTTGCTCGAACAGGAATGCATCTCAAGGCTATTTGGCCGATTCATTCCGAGAGCAAGAGTCGAATCGAGAAGTGTTTGCGTCTCGTGATCGTGCGCGAGTACATGCTCTGCATTCGCTACGACCACGTTGAGACTTTTGTGCATGAGTCGACCGAATTCTCTGTTTCGGTTTTGACCACGCCGTTTGTCCAGATCTCAGCAAAGAAGTTTTTCACTGCCTTGTTTTGTCCTCGGCCAGCGGCAGTTCTAGTTCGGGTGTCAGTCTGATCTTCTGTTCTCCAGTGAACATTCGATCTTCCTCTTCATAGCTTTGTAGCTATTGGAGAAGAAGATTGTGTGAATACTGGAGAGATTTTAAGGCACCATTCACCCCCTCTGTTGCCTTTTCGGTCCTACAATTGGTATCGAGCAAGGTTTGCTCTATATTTGATCTTAACCGATCCGGAGCATGGCAACTAGTAGGGATCTTGTGAGCTTTTCTTTGCATCTTGCTTGGGGTGTTTTGCCAATGATGTCCTTTGCGACAAGAGGCTGATTTCGGTTGGAGGGTGATGTTATTTGCAAGCACCATCAGATCGAGAACGGCGACGAGAGCAGATTCGCAGTCTTTGGGACATGGTCATTAAGAGTTATGACCACAGTCTCAGTGGCCCCATCTGCGACTACACTTCGTCGACCTGGTGCTTTCCCTCGGTGCACAGCTCTCAGTACTTTGGTTTGTCTTGATTTACCCTGTTCTCCGACCAGATGATGAAAATTCTTTTCGGTTAGAGGAGTGCAATGATACGAGCACTGCATCTTGAGACTTTGTCACCTCTTTCATTTAAGAGGTGGTTCCTTCCTTGAGCGTAATTCTATTGTTGATTGCACTTGTGCCTTTTGCTTAGTTGCTTTTATTTTTGGCTAGTGCATTTCTTGTCGGCTCTTCTTGGTTGGTCCAAGGGATTTCCGCCGTTTCTCAAATGGTGGACCTCGTTCGCCCAAACGAGGTGTGCACCTACGGCGAGGAGGAGGTGTGAGTCTCTTTGTTGTTTTGGTTGGTTCTTTTCTTGGTTGCTCGAGTGCCAGGATCGAGAAAGTCTTGAAAGAACACACGGATGATGATGATAAGAAGGACGAGCGCTAACTCATCATGAGCAAGGTAAAATCTCAATGTGACCTTGGCCTTATCCAAGATGAATATACTTGCTCTTAGGGATAATATGAGATGCCTAGATAATAAATTGCTAGATTATTCTTGCTAGGTTGAAATCTCTTTTAGCATGTGTAGGTTGTGAGTCTTTCTCTGTAGATGGCAAAAATTTAATTTCTCTACTTGCATGCTAAAATATGAACATGAGAAATTAAAATTTTGTCTCACCTCACATGTGTAGAGGAGCTTGAGTTTGCTAGAGATGGGATTAGTAAAGCCAAGTTCCTCTGCTGTGTCGTCGCCAGTAGTCGTAATGCCTTACGACCACGCCGGTTCCTTGACCGTAGTCGTAGCTTCATGTGACCACGTCTATTGGTGGACACTCTCACTGTCACCGTGGTCGTAAGTCCCTACGACTACATCTATCGCTCGAGCACGCCGCCGCTCGGTCACCATGATCGTAAATGCCTTACGACCACGCTGCTATCCCCGGTGTGGTCGTAACGCTTACGACGATGTCTCTCGCCATAGTCATTCAAGACTATGCCTCTTGTGCTACGACCACGCTCATTTCTTCTTGATCATAGTCGAGCACGCAACGCACCACTCTTTTCTGCCGAGTGGTGTGTGTCAAGTCTCGAATTCCCAAGTACATGTCTACTAACCCTTCGGGATCCAAGACTTGGGCACTTTGGTCTTGTCATTTGTAGGTATCCGGATCTTTGGTTGAAGAACATGGGATTGATTGGGTTCTAGTCTTCTACTTCATCATGTGACTAGAACATTCATTGGTTCTTCACTTCATGGCCTCCTAGAGACATATGCTCTAATGTTGGCGTCCTCACCTACTTTGTGAGCTACTCTTTACCTTCATGCTTTTATATTCATGTGTTAGTTACAATTGGCATGATGTGCTTGTTCATGTGCTCACTTGTACCATGTTGGCATGTTCTTCTCTCAATGCTTTCATGTCATGCCTTTATGAGTATGTTGCTTAAGTATCCATGTTCCTTGTCATATTTTTAGATGCTTAAGTTTTGACTTGACTTCATGAGCTGAGTAGAATGTACGTATTAGAAGTCAAGTATCATCATGACTTTGTGCTTTGTAGTATCTATCAGGGGTTATTGCTTTCATCTTGCTCCTTATGTCCATTCACCATTATTTATACATGTTAGCATACTTTTCATGATTTTGGTTTGACATGATGTATGCTTATGTATGGACATTATGAGCTTGATTATATCTTGTATAGTTTTCCTATGTCATGATGCTATGTTTATTCATGCCTTCTTATCTTTCTCGGTATACATGCTTATATCCATGCTAGCATATGCTTCGTGATCTTTCCTTGTCACCGCTATGTGCATGGTTGTGATTCATTGAGATACATGTTTACCTTGATCTTTCTCATTCCGGTTTTTGGCATGACATAAAATGTACAACACCTTGGTAGCATTAGTTTGTGCTTATGCTTAGACATCATGAGAACTGTGGATAGGTCACAAGCTTCTTCTAGTATTGGGTGGCTCTAGGCTCGCTGTTCTAGATGCTTTTGATGAGGGCTAGATTGAGCTTGTGGGGGGTGTGTTCTCATGCATTAATATTTGTAATGCTACTGTTTGTGGTCTTTTGTCTCGAAGATGGATCATGCACGTATATCATTTACCCCAAGATTAGGACACCGCTTGTTCCTCGTGGTTAAACCGCAGTCGTGTGTGGGGAGATCGTGCAGTTTACGACCACTCCTTTGGTCATTACAACCACGTCGTAGCTACCACGACCACGATCTGGACACTCGGACGAACTCGTTTTATGACCTCGGCCAGGACGCAACGACCACGATCCAGACTCATCTGTGACTACGACCAAGACGCAACTACCACCACGACCTGGTTTCGTGTTCGACCACCCCGAATTGGACTACGATCATGAGCTGAACACATCTACGACCATGGCCGAGGCGACTTCGATCACTCAACCGAGGTCGGGACTCCTATACGACTACTACCAGGACTCTTCTACGACCACGACTACCAACCAAGCGACCATGACAGAGGTTTGTTCTCCCTTGTGATCTTTCAGTGTTTTGCTTCCCTCCACTTGGCTTTGCTTTGTTTATCTGTTCTAGTGGGAGGAAGGGTCCGATTGGTTAGACAGGAATCGACTCTAGGTGATATTGTCTCGATCACACTTCTCGTCCAAATGGTTCTCTAGGATTATTTACTACCTAGTTTGGGCTTTGGTTCTCTAGGATTCTCTTCTACCTAGATTGAACCTTTTCTTGGCCACTAGAGTCTTGTGCATTGACATAGTGTGCTTTTGCCCGTGGTATGAGGTTCTGAGACTAGAGATCATGTGGATAGGGTGTGTTTGGGAATCACCTCCTTGAGTTAGAACCCTCTTTTTCTGGTTTTTGCGCCAAATTTCTTGGTTCTTCTCGAGTTGCCTTCTCTAGGGGGAGTTGGAACCTTTCTATCTGTTCGGGCTAGCTTTCAGGGGGAGTTCATCTCGTGTGCATTCTTTTGTCTCATAATGCATAAAATTCACATGAATGCCTCAGATCTTTGGAGCCTTGTCTATTATCTTTATGTGACATGATATCATGCTTTATATCTTGCCATGTCTTGTGATAACTTGATTTATCATGGCCTTCTATGTGCTGCTTAACTCTTGCCATACTAGCTTAATTAAATGTGAACAACTTAAAGTAAAACATGTCTTGTTCAATCTTGTGACTAGTCCGGCTTTAGTGATCCTCTCTTGATTCGTGCCATGTCGAATAGGCTAAGTTGAGTCTTGAATCTGTTTTTGAGGTTTAGATTGAGCTAAGTTAGTTCATTAGTGATGCATGAGTTAAGTTTTAACTCTTTGTTCATGAACTAACTCAAGTAAATGCAAAAGATCTCTTTGTGCGAAAAACTGATCTCACCAATTCTTTCTCATGAGATGGCTTGCCATTGCACTAGGCATGAACTCAGGGGGAGTTTTGGATGACCAAGATCACCTCCTTAAGCTTATTGCTTGGAGTGGTCGCATAAGGCTTGAGATCTAGCACATGGCTATGAAAACAAAAAATTCTTGTGAAAAATGGTTGAAACCAACCATGAATTTCTGATAAAAGCCTAATGTGCTAATTTTACTCAACTACAAATCTTCTTCAAGTGGTATCCAAAGTGCTACAAGTGATACCTAGTGCTTGAACAATATGTCTCATTTTTGGGCTTGTAGCTCTCTAAATCAACTCAACTATAGCTTCTTGATTTCGCTTAGAATATTGATATGGCTTGACTCACGTTTGGATACCTTCTTCTAGACTATAATCTTGAGTGACTTGACATGCTAATTAAACATTTAAGTTAAAGATCATGACTTATTTGGCTTGAGCTTGGCAATACATGGTTTGTTATGATCTAGATAGCATTGTCACCTTTTATGGCTTGGTATAATGTTCGTTGAAGTCACTTTAGATAATCTTCATGGCTCCCTCAGTTCTCTTTGCCTTCATCAAATCAACTGTCGGCACTCCATTTAATTCATGCTCTATTTTTCTTCCTTGCATCTTGATGACTCTATTGCCAAAAGGGGGAGAAGGATAGAGAAAAAGGCATTAAGGGGTGCAAAAGGCATTAGAATGGGAGAATGCATTAAGGGATGGGAGAAGGATAGAAAAAGGCTTTAAGGGGGAGAATGCTTGGTCATCTTGCTATGACAATGGTCATGAGAGCAACAGCTCTTGTCTCTGGACCATGAGCAAGATTGGACACTTTTTGCCAACATGGTCATGGGTTCTGTCTTCACTTCTTTTAGACCATGTCTAGCTCATGCATCTCTCCTTCCTTTTCTTTTCAAAAACAAACTCATCTTCATGCCTTTTTCGGTGTTTGTCAATATACTCATCAAGGGGGAGATTGTGAGACCATGTGGAGGCCACCCATGGTTGTGATGAGTAATTGACTCTTGATCTAGGAAGAGTGAGTTTGGTTTTTGAGGCTTGAGCTGTCTCTGCATAGTCGTAAGCCTTGAGAATGGCTCTCTCTCTCTGTTGGGTAGGTTTACGACCATGTGGTCGAAAGGAGCTTTTACGACTTAGGAGTCTTAGTCAAAGCTTTCCACTTGGTGTTCAGCAGTCATAAGCTCTATCGAGTGGTCATAGACCATCTACGACCACGTTATGTTGTCACTGCGAGATCGCAAGCTCCTTCGAGTGGTCGCTAGAACATTTACGACCACGTTTTCTTTGGTCGGAACCGGATAGATGCATTGAACGTGTGGTCGGAAGGCTTTACGACCACGATGGTCGTGGTTGAAAGTCGTGCGATCGTCTCACGACCACTTTGGGCGTGGTCGAAGGTCACCGAGAGGTGTACGACCACTTTGGGCGTAGTCGAAGGTCTCAGGCAAGTTTACGACCACTTTGTTGAAAGTCGAAGGCCAGCCAGAAGGTTTTCGACCATATTGTCGCTGGTCGAAAGTCGACAGGGCATTTACGAGTGGTCAGAAGTTGAACGCATCTCTTTGATCGTGGACCGAAGTCCCCAGATGAATCTACGACCACATTATCGAAAGCGGTGATCGAAAGTCGATGCTTCGACCACGTTGCGAGGCGTTTGAACGTGGTCGTAGCTCAGTCGTATGCGGTCGTAAGTGGTCGGAAAGGCTTCGACCACGATGATATTTGGTGTACGTGGTCTGAACGGGGTTCGACCACGATGGAACCTCTGGTTTTGGTCGTAGCCTCTTGGAATCGGTCGTATGGTCTTATGGGGCGGTCGTAACCCCTGGTAATCGGTCGTATGGACTGCTGGCGCGGTCGTAACGATCTGGGATGTGATCGTAGACCTTGAGCATTGCTTGTCTTGTGGTTTTGACCAGTTGTAAGTTGGTACGACTTGGTTGGGTAAGTCGGAGTTGAATCTTGCGATGGTCGTAGCAGAGCTGTGTGTAGTCGTGGGATCGACTTGGTGGTCGATCGAGCTTTACGACTTGGTGGTCGTAAAGGCTCATGACTTGATGTCTGGCTCTACGACTTGGTAGTCGTAGGAGTTGATTCGACTTTGTGATCTTAGCGACCAGTCTTGGTAGTCGATGAGTCGTAGCGTGTGTGGTAATCGTTGCAAGATTGCAATGGTCGTAGCTTGTGTCTTGGCGGTCGTAGCAGCCTAGTGAGTGGTCGTAGGCTGCAGGAAGGCTCTTGTGAGCTGGAGGGTTTCTCTGTTTTGTGCAACAGAGTGGTCGTATGGGGTATGGTCCTTATGCGATAATATCGTAGCGGCTCGCAATGGTTGTGGCATGTGTCCGCATGGTCGTAGTGAGCTGTGAGACGGTCGTAACGACATGTTGTGTGGTCGAAGGAAGCAGGAAGTGTTCGTGGCTTCACCATTTCTTGAGTTGTGCATTCGAGTGGTCGTAGGGGTTTACGATCAGGTTGTGTCTTTGTGACACTTGTTGGTTGTACCGATGGTTTGTCTGTTGTCCGTGCGGTGCTATGTGACGGTTTGCTTGTCCGTGTGGCTGCAGGACTTTGAGCTATTTCATGGTGAGCGTGGGAGGACCGGGACTAGGCACAGGAGGTGTTGAGGTCCAGACGGTTGGAGGCGCCAAGATGATCGAGGTGGTGAGGTGGTTGCAAGCCGAGGAGATGAGGAACCGGCCGAGCTGCCAGAGGACCTTGGAGACAAGTCTTGGTGAGGCTTGGAGTGGTCGGGACTAGACATGGGAGATGTTGAGGTCCGTAACGACCGGGTGAAGCCAAGAAGACTTGGGACTCAAGGTGGTTGCGCGGCGCGACGGGACTAGGCTCGGAGGAGTCGGAGGTCCGATCGGTTGGAGGTAGGTTCGGTCGTGCGTGATCGGCAAGGAAACAGAAGCTTAGGGAAGGTGCGTGAGGGCAATTTGGAGAATTGACTCAGGCCGCAAAGGGAAGCGATTTCTGTAAAAGCACCGAAATCTGTCATTTGTCGTCACCAGACGGGTTGCCGCGTGTGCGCGTGTGTAAAACCCGGTGTTAGGAGGGGTTTCTGGGTTAGCCCAGATGGACTAATGGATGGATCCATTAGGGTTAGTCTCGGTGTGAGGCTATAAAAGGGAGAGGGAGGCACAAGTTTGAGTGAGTTGGCTGGGTGGGCCTTGGAGGCGCCGCCTCTCCTCCCATGGGAGTCTGTGAGTGTGTTCTTGGGATTGTGTGAGAGAGAGAGGATGAGTGGAGAATCCATGTATGAATAATCGAGAAAGAGAGAAAGAGAAGAGGTGTGAGCTCCTCTCTATGCTCTCCGGCGATCGGATTCCTTGTACTCCTTGATGGTTGGAATGGAAACTCGAGTTGTGTTCTCTGTCTTGTGTTTGAATGATTTGTTTGCGCTCTCTTTGTTCCTTCGTATATCTGTGTTCTTGGCTTTCTGAAATCGCAGTGACATGTGGGTTTTACTCCAAGCCATCTTGGCTATTCTAGTCCCACGAGCGGTTCTATTCATCAACCTTGGTACTTCTTGCTTTGAGTTGTGTTCTTGGTTTGAGTAGGCCTAGTTTTGATTTGCTCAGAACAGGGAATCTGTCTCAAGGCTATTTGGCCAGTTCATTCCCGAGAGCAAGAGTCGAATCGGAGAAGTGTTTGCGTCTCGCGATCGTGCGCCGAGTACATGCTCGCATTCACTACGACCACGTTGAGACTTTTGTGCATGAGTCGACCGAATTTCTGTTTGGTTTCGACCACGCCGCTTGTCCAGATCTCAGCAAAGAAGTTTTTCACTGCCTTGTTTTGTCCTCGGCGTGGCGATTCTAGTTCGGTGTCGATCGATCTTACGTTCTCCAGTGAACATTCGATCTTCCTCTTCATAGCTTTGTAGCTATTGGAGAAGAAGATTGTGTGAATACTTGGAGAGATTTTAAGGCACCATTCACCCCCCCTCTGTTGCCTTTTCGGTCCTACAAATGCAAACAGACATAACCGGTCTGACCGCAGTAGGCCGGGCAGTTAGACCACAGCAACAAGGCCGGTCTGATTGCCATCAGAGGGCCGGTCTGACCGCTGTGGTTGATGTGGTCAGACCGCAGTGATTGGTCCGGTCGGACCTCCAACCCTAGCGGTCTAACCGCTTTTTCATCTCCAATAGACTGAAAATGCAGCAGAGAACAACAAACCAAAAAACAAACTGAAGGCTGAAAGTAGAGCAAAGATCAAGTGCCTTTAAAGGGAAAAATTCTCCAGAACCAAGACAAACTGAGAGACAAGGAAGTTTGAGATAAAGTACTCAAATTCCAACTCTCAATTGATTGAATTTCTTGGTTAAAGGCAAACTGCAGAGAAGCTAAAGAGAGATAAACAGTAACTACTCCAAAGCGATGAAATACAGGAAGAAACCTGAACTTTCACTGCTCTTCTCAGGTGAAGTGATCTGAACTTCATCCTAAGCAATGGAAGGACCTCAGGAAACAAAGAAATGCAGACCAAGATCACTTGAAAATGGAGAATGCTGTTTTTGTCAAAAGGTTCAGCAGAAAGCACAAAATCCAAAATATCTCATGATTCTTGGATTCTTTGCTCAATGAACATTGAAAACAGCAAGGAAATATTCTCAGAAGAAAGAACCACACTCCAAATTTAAGATTCCATGTAGAAAACCAAAAGGGCAAGGATGCCCTGACTTCAAACCCTAGAGAATCAGAAACAGAGGAAATGAGCGCTGGAGAGAGAAAAGAGTACACATGGATTTTGAGATTTGCTCTTAGGAATAGATTGGTCAAATGACCTTGGGGCTAATTTCCTCCACAGAGCTAAAAGGATTCATCTCCTCAAGCAAAAGAATCAACCCAAACACTTAAAACACAGAGAAGAACAGAGAGCTTCAAACTGGCAGAACTGAAACACGGGCACAAGGGATAGCTCAAACTCAATCCATTTCATATTGATTCAGAGACATGGGCTATTACAAAGGGTTCATCTCACAGCCATCTCACTACATGCTTGCTCACTGAGATGATCACACGCACACTCCCTTGTCTGAGCTCTCACACACGCAGAGAAGAAGGAACACCACACTCTTACTGCTTTGAGCTCACTCACACACAACAGAAGGCAACACCTTTGCCTCCTTTTATCACACAACACACATCCTCAAATAGAAGTTCAAGAAGTGGCAGCTTGCATCCACTCCCTAACTCCCACACACATGAAGCAAAAGTCAACACAGGAAATGGAGGGAAAACAACCACTCCACTCCAAACCCTAACCTCTCTTCTGTCATCCACTAACGGGTCTCCAACCCGTTATCTTTACCCGAATCCGCTTTCATTTTGCAGCCTTACGCATTTTACTGAAATGCCCCTGCTGCACCTTCCTGGAAGCTTCCTGTCCTCGTACGACCGCACCTAGCATCCTTGACCGTCTGGACCTCAGCTCCTCCCTGAGCCTAGTCCCGGTCCTCCTCGCCGTTGCCCGTCGTGTCCACCTCCGGTAGCTCCAGCTCCAGTTCCTCGTCTTCTGACTCGCAACCACCTCAGCAGCCTCAATCATCTTCGATGTTTCTGACCGTCTGGACCTTAACACCTCCTGTGCCTAGTTCCGGTCCTCCCACGCCTCACATGACCTAGCTCCGAAGTCTTGCAGTCACACAGACAAGCAAACCGTCACATAGCATCGCTCGAAACAACATAATCAACATTAGCATCAATGAAATATACTCAACCACAAAATAGCCCGGACAACCGATCGAGAAAAGGAACAAGCGTCCTAAGCACGTCCGACCGCGTTCGACCAAGTCCAACCGAACTGGACTGCTCCAAGCACCTACTTGGCGCGAACCAACCAAATCAAACTCAAACTTTCCAGAACACGAGTCAATTACTCATCACAAACATGGGGATACCTCCATATGGTCTCTCACATAGGACACGATTTTCGGTACTTGTGACATGCGTCATATTTGCATATAATTACATGCCATTTTACCCTCATATTTTGGGACCATTTATCATCATTGACACGCTTTTATATATTTAATTGCTCGAAATGGACTGTTTTACACTTTTTTGTACTTTTCCACAGGCCGGTGTGATCTAGGCGCATAAACGACAAATTTGGACTGCTTCGTACAGATGTGCGCATCGACACGAATGCGTAGGATCTGTTCGCGATGAAATCGGAGTTTCCAAGGGCCAGAAAAGAAGAAATGAAATGGGAGATGGACTGATTTGTAAACCCTAGATTCTTCGAGGACTATTATGCAAAATGCCAAAATCCCCCATTTCCATCAAAAGCCGCCGCCGCCTGTGGGAAGCTTCGAGCCCGGCCATTTCTTCTCTTCCTCTCCTCTATCCTTGCTCTCCTCCCCCTTCCTCTTCTCCGGCGCCGGCGTGGGCCGCGCCATATCTCGCCGGCGGTCAACCGCCTTCTTCCCTTGCGCATCCCCGCTCCCCACCGCGCCTCCTTGCTCCCCCCTCCTCAGTCTTCAGCGCCGCCACCTCCCCCAGATCCACCGCGCCGCATCCCCCTTCTCAGCCTTCTCCACCCGAGCGCCACCTTCTCCACTTCTTCTCCGCCGCAGCCCCTACACCTCTGCGCCTCCCTTCTCCAGATCTGCCTCCCTTCACCCTCTCGCCACTCCACCGCAACACCTCCTCCTCATCCGAGCGCCGCCACCTCTCCTCCCTTCTTCTCCCCATCCGGTCTCCTTCTCCTCCATCTCCTCCATCGCGCCTCCCCTCCACCGCTCTCAGCCGCATCCCCCTTCTCCGTCCGCTGCTCTCCCTTCGCCACCTCTCGCCGCTCCTCGCCGCCTCCTCTTGCCCCACCTCGGCGCCGCCGCTCTTCATCTGCTTCCTCCACCCGGCGTGTCACCTCTCTCTACTCCGGCCGCTGCTCCTCCATTCTTCTCCTCTTCGGCCACCGCATCGGCGCCGCCGCTTCTCCACCGCCACAGCAACGCCGACCCCTACTTCCTCTTCACCGAGCGCCGCCCCGCCTCGGCTTCATCGACACCGACGCCGACTTCTTCCACATCACCGACAGCGCCGCCTCCGACCTCTCCACTGCTTCCAATTCTACCACGCCGCCGACCGCCACCATCTTCACCGACGGTGCCGGCGACCGCGACATCTGCTAGCCCGCCTGCATCTTCTTCACCGACCGCAAGCTTCAGCCCCTTTTCTGCTTCCCCTTCATCTAGGTTTACACTCCAATCCCCAATTCTTACCCCACTGTTAATCCTTTGCTACTTGTGCACTGTGATGACAACTACTGTTAATTATCATTTGCACTGTGGATGTTAACTGGTGATGTGAACTGTGATTTTGATTTGTGGATGATGATGGATATGGATATTGGTTTAGCTCTGATTTTGCTAGTTATTCATCTATCAGTGCTTGTGGTGATATGAGCTTGCGTTAATCATCTAATTGCTATCTGTGATCAGTGTCTGTTGCTGAGTAATTAGTAATTAGTGGTAGTCTCTATTTAATTTTTATGTGTTACATGTGTAAGAATTTAAGTTGCAAGTTGTGCTTGTGTTCACTGTTCTGTTAGTGCAGATTCTATTTGTGTTTGTGTGTTGTCTAGCGCGGATTAGCTAGCGAGCGACCGTCTCCTTTCCCTTGCTGTCTCAACCCACCTTGTGCTTCTAAATACTCCCTTGTGCTTCTCGACCTCCCTCTTTTCTTCTTTGCGCGGATGGTCGTTAGCGAGGTCGTGCAGTCTGTTGTAGTTGTTTGTTGTGTTGTCCAGCCGTCGTCTAGTTAGCCGTCGATCGATTTCTCCCTCGCTCTCTCCCTCTCTCTCTAGTCCCTTCGTGCTTCTCGACTTCCTCTTTCTGTCTTGCGGTCGGTAGCTAGTTAGGTCGTTGGTCGGTAGTCGTGTCGTTCTTGTAGTCGTTGTTCGTGTGTCGTTTGTGTCGTAGTCGTGTTGTTCGTTCGGTCGTACGACGTCAATTCGTACGGTCATTCGTTCCGTCATCCTTTGATCGTTTAGTTTGTTTGTCGTTTTGATCGTGCGGGTTAGAGTTCGTTCATTCGGTTACTTTGGTAGTCGTTTTAGGTTTAGTTTTCTCCCCCGTTTCGTTTGACCTAGCTTTAGCTGAGCACCGGTAGCCTCAGTCTAGTCCCTGTGGAGAACACGACACTCGCCGCTATTTCAGTGGCAGCCCGTGCACTTGCGGGTGTGCTATTTTTGCACGATCAAGCAACTTGCTATAGCATAACAATCCTATATCATAGTTCATAATAATGTCTCTAGAACTGACCATACCTATGTATGCAATTCTCTTTTTGCAATGCCACCAGTAGCTACAGGGCAACGTATGTGGATTCTACATTTGCAGACATATGTAGAAAATCATGGGTGCTATGATGAAAGATCCAGATGTTTGTTAACTTGCCAATATTTATTTCGCGATTATTAATTTCTATATATGTATGTATATATGCTAATGACTTTAACACTCTCACCGACAGGGCGTAGAATTCGACTCAAGTGCGTACGATCTTGGCAACCTCGTCGAAGTTCAAGAATAGCTCTCCGAATTCTTGATGGCAGAGGTCATTCAACCGAATGGAGAGTTCAACCCTGGTGCAGATGATAACTTGTTCAAACTTTTGATTCAATTATAATTCACTCAGTTGTGCTTAATCAAACAATTAATTCAATTGTACTTAATTCAGTTATTTAGTTCATTTGTGAGGTCTTAGTAACCGATTGTCATGTGCTATATATGTGATTTGCTTGTGTTGTTTAATTCATTTGTGATATATGTGTAATGATTGTCCTGTGCTATATATGTGATCTGCTTACTTGTTTCCAGATGGCATGACTAGCATTTCCTGAAGCTAGCCAAAACATAGAAAATAATGTAGCTTTTCAAATAGCTATCACAGACGGTTTATAACACCAAATCGTCTGTGATATCTACATGTCATAGACGGTTTTTAGAAATAACCATCTATGTTATTCTGCTACCATATATAATGTTTTAAAACAATCGTCTGTGATATCTACATATCATAGACGGTTTTTAAAAATAACCATCTATATTATTCTGCTACCATATACAATTTTTTAAAATAATCATCTGCGATATTCGAATATCACAGACGATTTGATATTACCCATCTGTGATATCTTACATATCACAGACGGTAACTGTATGTGATATGTAAGATATCATAGACGGATAATACTAAAAATTGTTGATGATAACAGACATATCGCAAATGGTTGTTTTAAAAAACTGTTTGTGTTGTAATTATCACAGACAGTTTAAGAGCTGTCTATGATAATTACCTATTATCACTAACACATAAATTTAGATAGATCAGAAACCATCTATGATGATGGGTTCGAACTGCCTATGATGACCTTTTCTCACTCATGTATAAGTTGCTTATGACATGGCTCTAAAAGTTTGTAGATATGTTCTGCAACATTGGTGTGAATCATGTTCTAACCTTGGAAGCATGATTTTGTGACTGCAAAACTATCTTTGAAAATTGTTCAAGGATTATGCCTTGATTGACCTTGATCCTGTTCTTGTCCTGGAAAACCGGTCTGACCAGCATCTCATACGCGATCAGACAGGCCGGAGGTCAAACCAACAGCTAAAGTGGGTCTGACCGATGTTTGCAGTCTGACTGGCCTCAAAGTGGTGGTCTAACGGATAGCAGGTCCGACCGGCAAGTAAAGGGAGGTTTCACCGCAAGGGCAGTCTGACCAGTTCTCTGATCCAACTATTTTTGTAGCGGTATGTTTTTTCCAGAGGCTATTTTCTTGAATTTTTCTCTAGTACTTTTGCGGCCAGGGCAGACCTGGTGGTTAGACTGGTGCCTGAGAGGGTAGTTTGATCAGAAGCTCTTATAATGGCTTGTTTATAGTCGTTGTGGAGGCCGTGGTAGTACCGGCCATGCGTTGGCGGTAGTTTGGGGCCTCGGGCTGTTTTCAGCTAGCTTCTTGCTTTAATGGCTAGTTTTCTTATTAGGGTATGTATACCTCCTTGTGGCCAGTTGGCATAAGATGGCTGGTTCTATTCTTTCATCCCTTGAGCTAAGAGCAAGTTCTCTCCTCCATTTGTGTATGTGCTGCCCTTCATGAGTTTGGATAGGCATAACCATGTGCATGTGTTGCATTTGATTGTGGACTTTGTGTCCTTTGAGCTGTAATACTTGATTCATCCAAGTGAGGATCTTCGACCTGTTACTCTTGGAGGTTACCGATTCCTAGACAGTTTAGGAGGTGTGGTGATCTAGTGATCTTCTCAAGAAACTTATGAGAAGGCCCGACTCGTTGTGAGTGGTGTGGTGTTCGCCATCTTCGGAGTGTAGGAAGAGCAAGCTTAGTGGAATTGAGATGATTGGCTTAATTTATGGAGTTGGCCCAATTCCTTTGGGTTACCTTATCGTAGATTAGGGGAAACCGGCAAGTTTCTGAATACCACGGTATAACATCATGCATCAAATTGTGGTTTATCTTCTTGAGCTTAATCTCTCCTTACAATCTACTTTTATAGAAATTGAATTATTTGCTTGGCAACTTGGGATTGCTTACCTTGACCTAGAATTAAATTGTTGATGAACTTAGTCAAACTTATATAAGTTAGGCCTTGTGGGAAACCAAATTGTTCATGCTTTCACATTATTAAAATTGGTTTTAGCCTAAAGATTTTTAAAACTGCTTATTCACCCCCTCTAGTCGGCTTCCTCGATCTTACACTAGCATCACCGAGGTGCTTTGCTCCAGTACACCACGCTGCCAAGGTGCTATGCTTGACGTGTACTGTGCCAGATCTGCTGCCCATCTTCTTCCTCGTCGGCGTCGGTAAGGTGCTCCGTGCTAGTACACAATGCCACTGAGGTGCTCCGTCTCGGCATGTACCATGCCGGATCCACTGCCAATCTTCTTTGTCACCAGTACATCATATCGCCAAGGTGCTCCGCCTCTCATGTACTCACCGATGTCCCATTGCTCGCTGGTGGACCACCCGCCATCGTCGTCATGATCGGTGCACCTCTTCCCATGTGCTCCGTCGGGTACCACACCACCGCCATAATCTTCCTTTGCTATAGATTTGTACAATGTGCATACATATATACACTTGTCTTGTAGCTTCATACAGTATTGTACATATATGTATTACTGTATGATGTACATGTATACCATACAGAAAGTTTATGTCTACATGTTTTGAGTGTACTCTATTTCATATAAATTCAAGTGTCAATCTATATGTACAGTAGTACATGTATACGAGACTGTAGGTGTAATCCATACATTGTACTTTGTACAGTGGTACATTTAATGGGCTGCATGTTCTGAGTGTACAATATTTGTGCCCTACTTGTGCATCTTTACAGCGTTGTGCAAAAACTTGTCTAATTTTAAAATTCCAACATTGTATTTTGTAACAGTACAAGAGTATATATACTTTTTGCTTGAGTACACTATTGGAAAAGTACATTTTGAAACTGAGGTGGGTGGATGGCTCATTCAAATATTGAAACCTGTGGAGAGAGATTGGGCCTTGGGGTTAATGATGGGATATTTAACTAGTTTTGATGGGACATATGATTTCTAATTTCTGACCAAATAATCTTTGGCATGAATCTCAAGGCTGCAATAGAGGGTTGAGATAGTGGGGGGTGCAGGTGAACTTGAGTGTACATCGGTATTTCCCCTGCGTCAATCTCTTACTTTGATGTCCTTACTTTCTTTTACAAAAAAAATTGAAAGAAAAGCGCCTTTTACAAATAAAAAAAAAGAAGGAAAAGGGCCAATGGCTTGTAGCATGCTTAATGGGATTCACAATGGGACGTAAAGGTTAGAGTAATTAGATTATGGGATGCCATACATTGCAACAGCAATGAACTTATTAGCCTCGGGCCCTCCACGCAATACTTCTTGATGAAGAGGTTAGTAACTATAAAGATTCCTCTTCTCAATATAGATTATTCTGGGTCATGCCCTGTAATTGTTGCACGGTACCATGATACATGGAACTATTAAGAAGTTTCAAGTAAATAAATTTAGGCCATTGATAAAAAGAACGATATATTTACATGGTAACAAATTACAAGGTTTCACTAGCACAAGATTATCATCCAGTTGAAGTGGAAAAAAAACTCAATTTCTTACACACGACCAAAGTACAAGAGATCAAAAGTCCAGAAAATATAGCAAAAGCAGAACAAAGCTTCAAATTTTCAAGCATTGTGGTTCTCTCCGAGAGAGCTGGTGTCAGAACATATTTATCTAGTATGATATTAATTGACAACATGATTTATTGTTGTCCAAGTTTTTTAATGCATATTAACAACACTTCATTTGGTAGACGTAATTGAATCCACAACTTATTACATAGGACAGATCAAAGAGACGCAAACGAGTCGTGGGATTAGCAAAAGTCATGATATTATTTCCCTAAAAAATTCATGATAACATTTCCCTAAAAAATTCATGATATTATGCTGCAAATTGAGTGATTCCACAAAATAAATTAATCTGTGCAAATTTTGGCTGCCCATATTTTTTTTAACTCTTGGCACATGCTGGGATGAAAAGGTTAATATCTAATTATGTGGTGAGAAAGTTAAATTAATTGACGAAGATTCTTCAGGATGTGTCTTTACAGTAAAATCCACAACTGAAAGAAAATTCAAAGGTATATTTCAAATGTAAAATCACCCCATTTTTCATACAAACATGTTTTATTATGAACAAAAATTAAGATTATCTACATGTAGAATATATGTTGTCATCCACAAGTGCAACTAAAGTCTATATTGGCTTGGATATTCCTCAAACAACAGAACTTCGAAAGAGGTACAATGCTTTCTTATGATAATGTACAATCTTCTTTATCTCTCATATACATGTTGCTTAGGGCCCATTTGGAACATAGGAATTTTGCATAAATCAATTTAATTCCTGTAGGAATTTCCAAAAATTTCTGTGTTCCAAACAAGACCTTAATATTAGTGATTTTGTACATATGAATAGGTATTCTTCTCAAGAAAATATTGTTGAGGAGAAACAGCTTGAGGCCTACTTGAAAGGAATAGTTGAAGAACAGATGCTCTACAGCAGGAGAACACTACAAGAAATAGCTGAAATTACACATGAATCTGAAAACAGGTATATATTAGTTTGACTATTGTTTTGTTATAAATGTTGACATGCTTAGTCATCTTTTAATCAACAGGAAAAGTTCTACACTTTAGAGGCAACAATGATATCAATTAATGCTTAATGCAGCAAAGAGGTGAAGGAAGACAACCAGTTCAATTGTCCCAACTCCCAAGTGTGGAAAAAAACCTGAGAAGACAGCTCCACGGTAAATTTGATAATACATTATTATTATTTTGTTATTAATTCATCCTGTACTAACATATAATCTAATATGATTTGCAGGAATAAACTTGAGTTAGACGTAGGTGATTCAAGTGCAACAAAAACTTGCACCATGTCCGATATTGAAGCCAATAAATTGATCAAGCAATCAACATGTTTCTTGATAGATACGAATGACTATGATATCCATGGAAAAAACAAATATGATCAAGAAAATATGTGGAAAGGCACTAATTTTCAGTTCAAATTGGATGACTATAATCCCAAATATGGTTATCCAAACTACACTGTTTATAGATTCTTTTTCTTAGATGATAAGAAAAAATCAATAAAATTGTGCACAAATGCTGAACAGGTATGTTCTCTTTTTTCCTTTTCATGCTACATGTTCTTTTTTATGTAGATGTTGAATGATATATTTAATTTGTTTTATGGTAATTCTTTCGATAAATGTATAAGAACACCGGTTGCTATTTTTCCGTGGCAATGTTCGGACAAGCCATCTAAGAATGAAAGTTTTTTCATTATGTATTAATCTTTGCTTTCACAATGTATTTCTTTTCATCGATGAAAGTTAAACAATGGCTACATTTAGTTCTAATTATTTCAATAAATACTCCCTCTAGTCACAAAAAGAAGTTGTTTTGGGTAATGTGCAATTAAATATTATAAACTTTAGTTATCAATATCTTTTGAATATTTAGAATAGGCACATGAAAATAATACATATAGATTTGTCTCAAAAAGTACTTTTATAATTTATAAACATATTAGAATATAAATGTGTGATCAAAGGATTAGTGCTGATGTCCAAAAATAACTTCCTTTTGTGACTGGAAGAGTAACTAAAGTGTTACCTTCTGATATGTTTATGTTGCAAACTCTGCTTACGCTACCAAAACTCAATTATAAAGCAGGAGCCTAATAATCATGGTGAATTCATTAAAAAGGACCAAAGTAATGGAACATCTTCTTGCAATATAATATCCAGTGATTACGAAAAGCAATTGAAGACGGAAAGAACTGGAGCAAGGAGCACAAGTGTTGTACGTCTTGTGTACTTAGGTCAGTCTTAGTGGAGGTTTCATGTCTCAGTTTCCAACACACCCATATTTTGGAAACAGTACAAAAGAGTTTCATCTCCATGAAACTCTCTCTACTCCTATGAAACTTTTATCATCTCTTTCTTCATCAATACAGTGCCATGTCAGCGTATTTAATGCCTATGAAACTCCATGAAACCCTCACTGAGACTGGCCTTAGAAAATGAATGAAGCATGATCAACTGAATCAAAACCCAAGAGAAAGCGGACAATAACTCGCAAGTGCGCCGGTGTTGATAATCAGACAACAAACTTGACGATGAATAATAAAAAATGAAGGTACCGAGAAACAGATTGAATCAAGACGTAGAGAACACAGTGCGCTGGTGTTGATAAAAAATCGGACAACAAAGAAATCCAAAAGCCCAGTAAATCCAGGATAGGAGGAACAAAAAGAACTCGCAAGTATATGCGAATTGAATGACCATTTAAAAATAGCTTAGACTTGATGGACTACAGATATGTACTTTAAATAATGTGATGCATTTATTATTTGTGATGATTCAGCATTGTTTCGACTAGTTCGCGCGAGATGGTATGAGCACTGTGCTGATGTTCTGACAATCGAAGTTCTTGCCTGCATGGATGGTGTGAAACTCTCAGCTGAGTAGAGTTCTAAGAAGGTGATTATTGGATCAGACTCTCTTGTGTTCGTGAATCTCTAAAATGCTCGCGGCCAAAACGGAGCAGCGATCATGGCGATCCTTGACAGTGGGTGTTTCGATGAATTCAAGATTTGTTTTGTCCGTTGGGGTGCAAATTCCGCGGCCCATCTTTGTGCAAAGCAGGTGTCATCCAGTAGTCAATGGTGCACTTGGTTAAACCAGGCACGAGATACATGTTTTCTCAATGATTGTACCCTGTTTCTGATTAATGAATGAGAGCTCCTGTTTTTGCAAAAAAAAAAACAGTGCAGAATATCTGTTCTACCTGATATACAAGTTTCAGATAGCACCAATATGTGCCTCATGTACTATAAAATTTGTGATAGCTCCGTTTATTTTTTAGAAAGAAAATGAAGGAGAGAGATCAGCAAAGTTCTTGATATAATTATTTCTTGCACTTACATGTGAATGGGGATTAATTCTTAATTCCACTGAAGGTCATTTTAAGACAGATTAATTGGGAAAAACCTCCCATCGGATAGGTATAAAAAAAATCCAATCAGATAAATCCTACCTTGCTGGAGCCAAAAAAGATGAGCCAAGCGGCAAAAGCTGGCTCGGAAGGAAAATAACGGAGCAAATAAGAAAAGAAAACACACTAGGTAATAAAAGATTAATTCCAACATAATTATTACAAGTCTTTGCCCAAATAAAGATATTTCTCGAATTTTGAGAGCGAGATCGTGGTAAGTGTGTGATAATCTCTAATCCGAACAATCCCTTGACAAATGCAAAATTATATTTAACATTACTTGAACTAGTCCGTGCGAATGCGCGGGTTAGCGATTAAAGAGATGTTTCCGTACACGCATAACTTTTTTCTTCACACATGAGGGATGATTATTGCGTGGCCTGTTCAAATTTCTCATAATACTCAAGGACACTATCAGATTGTTTAATATTCAGGAGGTCTCACGTAGTTCCGGTGAAAATCTTTCCCAAACTTATTATCTACAGCTATGCATAATTCTACCTAATTATCAACAGTGTGCTGGGCCTTAAATGTTTGCAACCAAAGCGCAGCGTTGCATGAAAATTGAGTACCATAGGACACCGACAATTTAATTGGAACACTGAACATGTTAAAATATTTCTCACACTTCTTCCAGACATTACAAGACCCACTCGGCCCAATTAGCCATTCACTTGTTCAAAACGGCTTCGGGCTTCTAGCTTTTAGAAGCTAGAAGTCTATTTAAATGTGTTAGTTTTTTAATGTAGTTTTTTCTTTGCATTGTCTGTGCAACATAACTTTTTTCATTTTTCTTTATATGTTGTTTAATTGAATATCTCAACCAAAAATTAACACCTACTACAGTGTCTATTTCAAACAAAAACTAACAGTCATAATTAAAAGCCATCAGTAAAAACTGTTTTGAACTGACCTTGCTCGCCTTGACAGCCAGTTCGCGGCTTCGCACTTGCGTCCTGGGACATCTTCAGAGGTGATGGCGTGACACAAGTGCATCCAGTTAAATACTTGATGGCGCTTTAAACTGCTGTGTTACAGTGGCTATGCAGGTACTGAGGCAGTCAAAGTGTCTGCCTGCTGTTTGTATTTGTACTGTGAAGCGTCGATGGCAGCGCATTGATCGCCCTGGTAATGTTGCAAATGCAATCCAACAGTAGCGTAAGAGCATGTACAATGTAGGTGTTTAGAGAGATGTTTAGTAATGAAGAACTGATTTTTTGTCACATAGGATAGATAAGGTACTTATTTTGAAGTATCGATGCTTAAATAAGCACCGGTGCTTAGCAGGTGGTTATGTGTATAACTATATCTAATTAATAGATAATGTAGCATCTAAGTACCTATAGAAGAGATGATTGTATTGGAGGAAATAACTTTTGCATAGGTGTTTAATGATGTGGTTATATTCTCTCTCTTTAAGCATTCATATATAAGCATCTTGCATTGTACATGCTCTAATAAGCATACTAGCCTAAAATAGGAATCTCAGCTTAACAAAGGTACTCCTAACAATAACAACTTGAAACGGCTAATTTCTTCACTTGTCAGTGAGGCAATAAGTGATATACGAGGAATTTCCCGATTACTACTGATGCGGTTGCTAAACCAGCTGAAGTGCAAACCTCCTTAACGAAGGCACACTAGCTGTGCACAACAATCTGAAGGTACCGGTGAGACAAAGGCCTAACGATGAAGGCCAACCAATGAAAATCTCACTACAGCAGATTTCAATCTCCCTACAATCTCTGGGCTTGACGGTTAGACCGGAAAGAAATGCATAAAACAACACAAGTTTACAGCAAAGTAATAATGTGTTAATACTCTATTCCACATGTAACTGGACTACGTACCATTGCAATTTTACCTTTTACTATTTGTTGGTTGAAAGATCAAAGGGCAGTGGAAGCCCTACACACTAGACGGGTGTATCTGTGATGCAAATCTTATTTGTAGCGTATATATAGCAAAGCTGGATGGAATGGATAGGAAGGGTCTTTGCAAGAAGATTGTTAGATGATGGTAGTTGAGCTGTTCAACCCTCAGACTAGGTGATGGAAACATAGTACGAAAACTAGATTGGACCGTTGGTAGGCAACATCCCCGTTTGATTCAGACTGGTCATGAGAATCACGTATATGGAGTCCAATCCAGACTTCGAGTTGCATGAACCTATTCGAAAACATACCGTACAGTAGATAGGGTGCAATTGTGTCGGATATTTTCCGGCCAATACCCCTCTTAGGATCGGGAAATTTTTTTTACAAATAATCTTCTTTTATTCGACATAATAGAAATATACATGTGCCCACATTTTTTTTTACAGAAATAGGCTCCAGTCACCTAACCGTTGGGCGACTGGAGCCTATTGCCCAACGGCCAAGCGACACGTAAGCAATCCGCCGGCCGTTGGGCAAATTATTGCAGTCGCCCAACGGTTGGACGGCTGAAAACGACTGGGCTTCTAGTCGCCCAACCCTTGAGCGACTGGAAGTGGAGATAAAAGGAGGGCGTGGCCGAGCTGCCGAGGCCGCTTGACCGCGCCATCAACAAAACCACAAAGCAGAACAGAAGAGAGGGAGAATAAAAGGAGACGGTGGAGGAGAGGAGAGGAAAGAAAAGAGAGGAGAGGAAAGGAGAGGGAGGGGAGGAGAGGAGTGGGAGGAGAGAAAAGGAGAGGGAGGGAAGGAGAGGAGAGGAAGAAGCAACCCTAGGTAATTTTTTTCCTTGTATTTGAAATATTGTATATCCAGTAGATATATTATTTATTATTAGTGTTAGTAGAAAATTGTAGATGTAGATATAAATAGTTCAATTTTAGTATATAAATTTTAGTTGATGTAGTTTTAGAAAATTAGCAACCGTAGTAGCATATAGTTGTGTATAATTTAGCGAACATAGTTTTACAAAATTAGCATCGTTAGCAAATTGGCTTGCGTACAAAATTGTAGCTGTACAAAATTCAGTCAACGTTACGTACAAATTAATTGTCCCTAGAAATTTGTAGGTACTACATTCAGTCAATATTTATGTTAGAATTTCATAATTTGCTTTGTAAAAAATAATAATACATAATAATAATTATTAAATACGAATGAATGTAATGTCATTAGTACGTTGGAAAAAATGTATGTACCATTGTAACTGGTATATAAGCATTTAAATCGATATACCATGTAAATTGTCGAAACCATTAGGAATTATTTGCAATAGGGGACAGCTCGAGTAGCAAGAAAAGTGCAGCGTTAGTGTGCGGGCTATCGATAGGAAGTTAATACTATGAGGTTAGTGTAGTTGGTTATAACAGGCGAACGATCCATGAAATGTGAATTGCAGTACGTCAGTACTTTTGTAGTGTGCGATGCGATTTGACATGTTGCAAAATTGAAACATATATGTAGACAGTCATTAGCAATGCCGATACCCACTACACTAAGAGTGCATTATGGTGTTGGAACCGTTCGTGAAGGTCCGAATGATGTGGATTTGAGCGGCTTTTCGCAAGCCACTCTAGTACACCAAGATGGCGAGAATGCTCGAATATCAGATGTGATGCATTGGCTTACCCGGAGTTTTTCGTTGGATCCTGAGGTGTGCAGCATCATCATACAAGGGCTTTGGAGTCGGTCTCCCACGGACATCAGATGGGAGTTAAGAACATTGCTGCGCATTGTTGCGTGGAAAGGGTTTGTGCAAGGGTGCCAGCGCCGTGGATATGAGTGTGTGCTACTTGTGCAACCATGCCCATTAGAAGCTGTGCAAGGTCGTGCTACGGCCATCATCCGGGAGGTGCGAGTAGCTCAGGTGGCCCGCATGTTGGCAGAGAGAAGGAAGATGCTCTTGATGAGGCCGATGCGGTACATGAAGGAGAGGTAGAATGGTCACGCCATGGTGAGAGAACAGGACAAGCCGATGAAGGGGAGCATATAGAGTACACAGTGCAGCAGATGGAGTGCGATGACTAGACAACATGGGCTGAAGAGGAAGCTGTACAGGAGGACGACGAGGATAGTTCGGATGAGGATGAAGCTCCCGTCCCACAGGAATGGAACTGGTTTAAAACTGAGGGTGTTTCCGCACATGACGAGTACGAATTACCGTGGGAGTATCATGAGACAGAGGTTCAGTAGCATTCAATGTTTGCTGACAAGACATTGCTGTAGGATGCCATCAAGCTGTGGACCCTTTCTATGCAGCAGACTTTTCGGATAGTGAAATCTAGCCAGGAGCAGTACAACATGAAGTGTGAGCAGGCCGATTGTCCTTGGAGGGTGCACGCACATAGACCTAAGTATGGGACTCACTGGATTGTGTCGAAGGTAGAGCTGCACTCTTGCATTCTCAGTAGTGTTTTGGTGAGGCGTCATAACCTAATGTCCGCATTTATAGCCAATCTGATGTATGGAGATATAATAAAGAAGAAAGACACAGAGGCCACGCATATCGTGGTAGCTATTGAGACGAAATTCAAGTATAAGATTAGCTACGCAAAGGCGTGGAGTGCGAAGTAGAAGGCGTTAGAAAAACGTTTCGGGTCTTTTGAGGCGGCGTATGACAATCTTCCTTGTATGCTTAAAGTGTTGCAGGACATGAACCTGGGCACATATATCGCTGTACAGAATAAGCCTTCCACAAGGCCGCTAGGATATGCGGTGTTGCAAATGGCCTTCTTGGCATTTGGTGCGTGCATCGAGGCATTCAGGCACATGCTGCCGGTGATCTCAGTTGACGGGACCTTTTTGACAGGCAAAAACAAGGGCTAAATCCTGACAGCCATAGGCGTTGATGGCAACAACCAAATATTGCCGCTAGCCATCACATTCATGGAAAGTGAGAATTATAAAAGCTGGTTGTGGTTTCTTAGACATGTCAGGGTTGGAGTTGTCGGTGCTTGTCCTAGTGTGTGCATAATCCATGATCACTATGTTGGGATTGTAAAGTTCATAACAAAACTTTAGGAAGATCCTGAGGAGCCCTTTTCTTGGCCGTATATAGGAACAGATGGTGCATTTGTCACCTAAGGGCGAACTTTTTCAAGCAGTTCCTAAAACAACCATTGATGAAGCTATTCAAGAGGCTTGCTATGTAGAAGCAGTAGAGAAAATTTGATACTTTGTGGGTGTTGTTGGACGAGCACAATAGGAAGCATGACAACGAGAGTAGCAAGGGGCCGGTCATGCCTAGGGCGGCATAACTGGAATGCCTGAGAGCACTCGATGAGCCTAACCCAGCTGGTCCGAGGAGGAGGAGCTTATGGAACATCAAGTGCTTCTCGTAGTGGATCGAGGGAGAACCATTGGAGAAGTGGTCGCTGTTGCATGACACGGACGGCGCAAGGTACAACATAATGATGACTAACCTTGCAGAGGTGTACAATTGGGTTCTCAGGGGCCTTCATTCTCAGCCCCTCATCACCATCGTGAAAGGTGTTCGCACAGCAAAATTGGCTACTTCAGGGAGAGGCACGCGAATGCCGCACTTCATGTGGCAAACCCCCGAGCATTGTACTTGTCGAAAATTACGGCATATATGGAGACGAAGGCACAGAAGGGCTAATGGTACACAGTGCATGTCATGGGCAACAGGGAGTATCATTTCGACGTGGTACTCTGTGATAGAGCCAGATTTGAGACGACTCGTTCCCTTGTTACCCACGAGGTATGCCTTGGAGATCATGCAAACGAATCTAGCTGCACGTGCAACAAGCTGAAGCTGTTACATAAGCCATGCTCTCATGTCCTCGTTGTATTCGGGACCATGGGTATGGATCTTTCGAACTTGGTGTCAGAGTACTTCTTTAAGGAGACGGTAGTCTATGCACGGTGTGGGGAGCTCAGTGGGTTCAGGGTTGTGGGGAACTTCACCACATTGGATATTGCAGGGAGGACCTAGATTCTAGATGTTGACATGCTAAAGGGTGGGAAGGATTGGCGACAGAGGCCTGCGTATTAGAAGTGATATGGATGAATCGCAAGCCGGAGCATCTAGTGCACATTGCGGGCGATGCGGTCAGGAGGGGCACACAGCTAGACGATGCAAAGCATGTGCTCATTAGTAGGCAGAGCGGTATGGTTTGTACTACTAGTTTTTGGAGACTACAAATAAATTTTCATTGTAAACTGTACTTTATTAGTTGACACTTTTGATGTGCCGAATGTTGTACTAAATGTATTGTACATTTCATGTACCGTTTGTACAATTGCTATATTACTTCCCCCTTTTTAGTAATGTAGTTAGTGTTGTGCTAGTAACCTAGTATTGTTCTATTTGTTTACTTACAAGTTCTATTTACTGTTACTTTACATGCGATGTTTTTTGGTTCCGCATAAATGCTAACATGAATTTATTTTGCAGGTATGGCTCGTGATCTTCACAGATCAGACTGGCCTTACAGCTTGTTGGATGAGCATGTTGACCGAGTGCATCGCGCTTCCCGTCATGTCCCGTCTACAGGGAGCGTGAAGGAGGCAGCTGACTTGGGAGTGGTCCGGACACACGCACCTCGAGTTGCCTAGAAACTAGACCCCCGCTGGACTGTCAAGTGTGCACTCCACCAGTGTTGTACTATTGTCGTAAGTAGATTTCGTGCTGACCTTTACTTGCTTTGCAGGCTGCGAGATGCCGGGCTACTCCCTCTCGCCCGGATGGTGCAGGCCACTGACAAGGACAAATCGGCCTTGCCCGTGGGTGGGGTCGATGGCACAGAGTGATCGTGACGCTTCTCGTTTGACCGTTCTCTACTGACAGTTTTGGTGGACCGTTGGTGGCCAAAGACGCACACTTTTCACCTCCCATTTAGGGAGATGATACCTACTCTACAGGATGTGTCCCTACAGCTTGGCCTTCCGATTGCGGGAGCTGCTGCCTTCCTACTGGAGGCCCCAGCTAGGTGGAGCGTGGATCTGCTCGCTAGATTCGAGGGTGTCCTTTCGCTGGGTGCCACGAAAGAGTGCTACATCTTCTTGGCGGGTCAGACACACGGGCCATCGCTGAGGTAGCTAGCACAGTTCTGGGTACGTGCACTTTCTGATTGCTCTCATTTCCACTATTACATACTAATAACTTCTTTGGTTGCATTCAGGTGGAGCGGATGGATCTGAATGCGAATAAGCCGCAGGTCTCGCGGCACTTGCAAGCATACTTGCTGTGGCTGCTTGGTTGGGTGCTCTTCACCACCAGCCATGGCAACACCGTCGATGCATGCGCTCATCGCTCATGCTAGGGCCATCGCCGATGACGAGGCCCCCCCAGGTCAGCTGGGGTTCAGCCACACTTGCCGCGACCTATCCGGCTTGTGCAACGTGTGCGCCAGGACCAAGGCGAACTCGGTCCTCGCGGGGTGTCCGCTGCTACTGTAGCTGTTGATGCGGGGGATTGTCCGATCTTGACGGCGTAGGATCGCTGAAGATAATTTGGATCCGTGCAACCTAACGAATCGATGGCGCCAACCACTGTTAGAACAGCAACCTGTGACAAAAGAATTCGCCTAACCACACGCTCGTGATCCCGTCTACCCGACCACCAAGTAGACGCGTCGTCGCTCCAGCCAATCACAAGAAATCACAAGAACGACGAGGAAGAACGCCCGATTCCCCTCTAGGTTGCAATCATATACCAAACCCCTAGGAGGAATAAGCACATGACTCTCTCTGAAAATAATAGATTGATTTCTTAATCTGTTGTGGTCCATCTATTCACAAAAGGACGATGCCTATTTAGCACACACGCACAAGGCCTTATGTCCAGTTCAACTACGTTCGGCCAGAGGTAACAAAAGTGGTTCAGTCTCCTAGCGAAGAAAACGGAATACAAAGCCGATTCCAAAATGATTTCAGCCCAAAATACCGACATGCAGGACTTATAAGGTAACTAGAGATTGTGTTGAAATAAAAGTCAATTGTGGGGGTAAAAATATCCTGTGAGGCCAAAATCAGATTTTAGTCTTGCGTTGCCAACACCAAACCAAATACTGCAGATTCCTTTTCTTCTATGCGAAACAGCATGCCACCAGCTTCTAGCCCTCACGTCGCCTCCTCACTTTCTTTATTCCCCGCGCATGGTATAGCTGCATGCATTTCTTTTCTTCCTTTAATTTTCCCATGGTGCAGCTGATCTGCATGGCCTTTCTTTAGTCATCTCTGGCCCCATATTTGCATGTTTGAATAGTGATCAACTAGCAGTGGAGCTTCATGAATTGTGCACAATTTTGATGTTTGAAATAGTCCCCTTGATTAGAAGTATCTTCACGGTTGTGCATGAATTTGATGTTTGGAATTGAGTCTTCTCTTTCTTTGTCTCGTCTGTACATGCTTCTTTGTTAATTGCCTTCCGTACAAACCTGAGAACAATTAAAATACTAGCATTAGGTAGTAGCCAGTTCTCATGTAAATTAAAGCCAAATTTAATTAGGAGCGAGTTCACCTGTTGAGCAATCCTTTTAGCTTGTGTTCGCGTAATTGGTCCAGTCGTGATGTCCTCATCATCCTCCCCCTCTTGAGAAGGAGTCATCCTCAACTCTGATTCTTCTGGTCCAAAGAACGGTGACAAATCAGCAACATTGAATGTAGAGCTCACAATATAATCATCACCCGGAAGCTCAATTTTATATGCGTTGTCATTGATCTTCTCAAGTACTTTAAATGGACCATCTCCTCACGGCATTAACTTGGACTTACGCTTGTTTGGAAAGCGTTCTTTGTGTAGATGCACCCAAACCAAATCACCTGGTTCAAACAACATTTTCTTTCTTGACTTGTTGGCCTTCTCAGCATAGTAACGTGCTTTCTTTTCAATTTCTTCTTTAGTCTTGACATGAATTTTCTTCATATATTTAGCACGTTGGATGCCTCCATATTAACTTGTTCATGTAGTGGAAGTGGCAGCAAATCAAGTGGCATGATTGGTTTAAAATCATACACCACCTCGAACGGGCACAATTGAGTAGTAGAATGTACCGCCCTATTGTATGCAAACTCCACATGCGGCAAACAATCTTCCCACTCTTTGATATTCTTCTTGATCATCGTTCGTAGTAGCATTGAAAGTGTTCTATTCACCACCTCCATTTGTCCATCTGTTTGTGGGTGACAAGTTGTTGAGAATAACAACTTTATCCCGAGCTTGGCCCACAAAGTCTTTCAAAAATAGCTTATGAATTTGACATCACGATCTAAAACAATTGTCCTTGGCATGCCATGCAATCTTACAATTTTCCTGAAAAACAAGTCAGCTACATGCGACACATCGTCGCTTTTGTGACACGGAATAAAATGTGCTATTTTAGAGAATCTATCCACAACAACAAAAACTGAATCCCTCCCCCTCTTAGTCCTAAGCAATCCTAAAACAAAGTCCATACTAATATCCTCTCAAGGTGCACTAGGAACAGGAAGTGGAGTATATAAACCATATGTATTAAGTTTAGATTTCGCTTTGTGGCATGTCACACATCGCTGTACAAACCTTTCAACATCACGCCTCATCTTAGGCCAATAAAAGTGATCACTCAACATCATGAAGGTCTTTTCTCTCCCGAAGTGTTCCATCAATCCACGTGCATGAGAATCCTGCAATAAAAGCAAACGCACAGACGAATCTGGAACACACAATTTGTTAGCACGAAATAAGAACCCATCATGAACACGGAACTTATCCTATCCTTTCCCATCTTTGCATTTAGAATATAGTTCTAACAATTCATAGTCGGAAGCATATAAATCTTTCAAGCTCTCTAATCCAGGTACCTTTACATCCAATTGATTTAAAAGCATATTCTTCTTAGATAAAGCATCAGCTACCACATTCTCTTTTCCTTTCTTGTACTTAACAACATATGTGAAAGTTTCAATGAATTCTACCCACTTAGCATGTTTACGATTCAGTTTAGCTTGGCTCTTCAGATACTTCAAAGCTTCGTGATAAGAGTGAATAACAAATTCTTTAGGCCAAAGATAATGTTGCCATGTTTCAAGCACACGCACCAAAGCATACAATTTTTTATCATACACAGGATAGTTCAATTGAGTACTTCCTAGTTTCTCACTACAGTATGCTACGGATTTTCCTTCTAGCATTAAAACACTACCAATACCTATTACACTAGCATCACATTCAATTTCAAAAGTCTTAGTGAAATCAGGTAAAACGAGCAATGGTGCTTCAATTAATCGTTTCTTTAGTTCTTGAAAGGCTTTTTCTTGTGATGTACCCCATTCAAACACAACATCCTTTTTAGTTAACTCATTTAATGGGGCAGCAATGGTGCTGAAATCTTTAACAAAACGACGATAAAACTAGCAAGATCATGAAAGCTTCTGATTTGACTAACATTCACGGGGGTAGGCCAATTCTTAATTACTTCAGTTTTAGATTCTTCTACCTCAATGCCTTATCCAGAAACGATATAGCCTAAGAACACAACTTTATCAGTACAAAAAGGGTTTTTTGTCCAAATTAACATATAATTTCTCACTTCTAAGCACTTATAGCACTTGTCTAATATGATCAATGTGTTCATCCATCGTTTTGCCATAGATCAATATATCATTAAAGTGTACCACAACAAATTTGCCAATGAATGCTCTTAAATCATGATTCATCAATTGCATGAATGTACTAGGTGCCTTAGTTAAACCAAAAGGCATTACTAACCACTCATACAATCCAAATTTTGTTTGTAAAGCAACTTTCCATTTATTACCAAGTTTCATCCTAATTTGATGGTATCCACTTCTCAAATTAATCAATTTTAGTGAATATAACAGCACCACTAAGTTCATCTAGCATATCATCTAACCTAGGAATAGGATGACGATATCTAACAGTGATGTTGTTAATGGCACGACAATCAACACATATTCTCTATATACTATCTTTCTTAGGAACAAGAATTACAGGGACAGCGCAAGGACTAACCCTTTCGCGTACATACCCTTTCTCAAGTAGCTCTTGCACTTGGCGCTGAATTTTTTCGGTTTCCTCCGGGTTGGTGCGGTATGGTGGACGGTTTGAAAGTGACGTGCCGGGAACTAGATCAATTTGATGCTCTATTTCGCGCAATGGTGGAATTCCCGCTGGTATCTCCTTCGGAAACACGTCCTCAAATGGCTGCAAAAGGGAGGAAATACTACTAGGAAGAGAGGTTAAGTCATTAGTTGAAAGCAAAACAATTGCATCTTTGTACACAAGCACAAAGTGCACCTTTGATGGGTCATTGCTCATATCTCTCAAATATGATTTTGTGGCTAACATAACCATCCCTCTCCCACTCTTACTTTTTTCTCTCATATTTGGCTTGTGGCTCTCACTCACCGATGTGTGAAAGTCTCTCTTTTCTTTCTTTTTACCCTCATTTTCAGTAAGCTTCATTTGCTGAAATTCAGCTTGTATTTGACTAGGAGTCATTGGATTAAACTCTTTTGTTTTTCCCTTCCACTTAAAAGCATATTTATTGGAACGGCCATCATATTGCACACTTCTATCATATTGTCATGGCCTTCCCAACAGCAAGTGACACACTGTCATAGGCATCACATCGCACTTAACGGTGTCCTCATAATCACCAATCTTGAAAGTAACATGCACCACAAATTGAACCTTCACATCCCCACATTCACTAAACCATTGCACATGATATGGACGTGGATGTTTCAGCATCTTTAAACCAAGCTTTTGACATAATTCAACACTAGTCAAGTTATGACAACTACCACCATCAATAATAAGTTTGATTACCTTGTTGTTTACCTTGGCTTGTGTTTGAAATAAGTTGAATCGCTGTGGATGTGCATCTCCTTCTTGCGTAAGCATGCTCAAATTTTTGGTGACAACTAATGCCTCTCCCGTTTCATAATTCAACACATCAACTTCTTCATTGTCATCCGATGCATCCTCATATCTCTTCTTTTCATGACTAAGCTCAACCTCATCTTCGCTTGCGGATTCATACTCTCCATCTTCTGTCACAAGTATAACTCGGTTGTTGGGACACTCTTTAGAAATATGTCCACGCCCCAAACATTTGAAGTATTGAATTTCTCTACTCTTTGTTGTAGCCCTAATTGAGGATATAGGGATGGAATGGCCTTTTTCTCAATTACGGTAGGTGTTGTTTTTGCAATTGAGGAAGAATGAGTATTAGTATTTGAAGTAGTACTAGCTGAAATTGTACCTCATCCCAAATTAAAACGTGCTTTGGTGGCATTAGAAGATAATGATGCTGGAGCTTTCAAGTTGAAAGATGTTGTCCTTGGTGCTGGTTTAAGTCTTCTAATGACTGCTTCTCCGCCTTGGTAACTTAATGCACCAAATCAACAACAGTATTATAGGATTGATATTGCACAATGCGTTTAATATTTTTGTTTAGACCAAACAGAAAACACGCAAGTGTTTGCTCTTCATCTTCGTGCACACGTGCCCTAATCATAGCTTGCTCCATATCCTTGTAGTATTCCTGCACCGAGCGACCTCCCTATCTCAAATTCTGTAGTTTATCAAAAAGATCACTCTTATAAGTGTTAGGAACAAAACGTGCTCTCAGCTCTTACTTCATTTCAGCCCACAATGCAATTGGATGTTCTCCATTCTCTTCTCGTTGGTTTAACACTTGCTCCCACCAAATCAATGCATACCCATCAAACTCAAGTGATGCCATATGTAGCTTCTCCTCCTTCGAATAATTGTGCATCCGAAAGATTTTATCTACCTTGACCTCCCATGTGAGATAAGCATCTGGATCGGAAGCACCTTCAAATTTGGGAATAGTGAATTTGAGTTTCCCAAATTTCTCCTCCACACGCGGGTCATCATGACGATGGCCATGGCGTTGGCAGTTGTCATTGCGTGTAGCCACAAGTCGTCGTCGAAGTCCTCATTGTGGGCGGCACCACCGCGCCCAACGGCCCCTCCCTTAGCCATGGTCAACGCCAAAAATACCTCCCCCACACCCGAGAATAGGTGGTCGAACCGCATTTGCAGCGGCTCGATCTGCTTGAGCTTCTCTAGTGAGCCATGCAGCCCTCTCCTCATCGGTCTCGTCGAGCTCAACACCTCCTTCATGGGCGCCAATTGGGCCTCGTTCTCTTCAAAGCTCCTCTAGTATCTCCCTTCTCAAGACGCTCATGTTATCATTCAACTGAGTGTTGAAATCATTCGTGAGCTTCTCAAGATCCGCTTGGGTCACATATGCTTGTTCTCATTCTTTCTCTGCCATGGTTAGTGCAAACAACAAGAAAAGTTATGCATGTGGATGTGGAAAGTTTTATTTGTGGAATTCACTCAACCTCACCTTCTTTTACCAACCGAAATTCATATGCGTCCTTGATGGAATCGAAGAGCTGCATACACTTTGGTGACGGTAGACAACACAAGGTGATTGATTAAGTGAATTCAATTGCACAAACACTGTTATAACAATGGCTTATATGTGGATCTTAGAGGAAAAATAACAACCTATACAATCTGAAATTCTTGACGTTGTTAAGTTAAGTAATAGTCTATGCTAGAATTCTTTGCCTAAGTGCTGATCCAAAAAGTTTAAGTGAAGTGTATGAACGCACACGCAAAGATCAATGTGACTCGATGCAACAAAGAAATGAGCTAAATAGAAGCGATCTGAAATTGAGAATTAAATAGCTCATTTTGCCCCAAGTACTTGGAGAGACGCTAGCCAATTGCAATGATATGAATGTAAGGACACAAGATTGCTCAAAGGGATTGAATACACCAGCTGAAATTACATATTAGAATTAGCTAACCCCAATTAAACCAATGATCATTTTCTCTTTTTTTTGCCGAGGCTTTTTCTTTATATCGGCTGCCTTTTTTTACTTATTGGTTGGTACTAAGGTTTAGCGTTTCTTTGCACAAATATTTAAAATTTCAGCAAATATAGATTAATACCAAGAGCAGCGCTTAATGCAATTATCAAAGATTAGTCTCAAAGACGAACGGAAATTTTTTTACGGTACTGTAGCAAGTGCTGCGCACAACACTGTAGCAAGGTATTGTTCACGGTACCGTAGCAGATTACTGTTCACGGCAGATTACTGTAGCGTTGCCGTGGCACTGTAGCGTACTATAGCGATCGTGATTTGTTTTGGCTTAGGTGAAAGAAAGGAAATAACACAATGATCAAGTGACGCAAAGGAACACGACGATCAGCACCAAAACAAAATTCTAATGGACGAAAACTTAACAAAACTCACGAAATAACAGATGCAAAAACTAGGGTTTAGATTTTTTTGGCTTTTTGTGTATAGGAAAAAAATTAATCTAACTACGGGTAAATTGATCCTACCGTGTCAACCGCGCTCTGATACCAAGATGATGCGGGGGATTGCCCGATCTTCACGGCGTAGGATCGATGAAGATAATTTGGATCCGTGCAACCTGATGAATCGATGGCACCAACCACTGTTAGAACATCAACCTGTGACAAAAGAACAGCAACCTGTGCATGGCCTTTCTTTAGTCATCTCTGGCCACGTATTTGCATGTTTGAACAGTGATCAACTAGAAGTGGAGCTTCATGAATTGTGCACAATTTTGATGTTTGGAATAGTCCCCTTGATTAGAAGTATCTTCACGGTTGTGCATGAATTTGATGTTTGGAATTGAGTCTTCTCTTTCTTTGTCTCGTCTGTACATGCTTCTTTGTTAATTGCCTTCCGTACAAACCTGAGAACAATTAAAATACTAGCATTAGGTAGTAGCCAGTTCTCATGTAAATTAAAGCCAAATTTAATTAAGAGCGAGTTCACATGTTGAGTAATCTTTTTAGCTCGTGCTCGCGTAATCGGTCCAGTCGTGCTGTCCTCATCAGTTGTGGTTGTTCGAGCGCTTCAGCCTTGGATAACCCATGCTCGAGGACATGAGTTTGTACAGGGCAAAGATGTACCCCGAGGGCGACATCGACTAGCCTACGATGGGTTCTCTCTATTGTTGTTGACGAGTAAGTAGTATGACAATCAGCTATTTCCTTCGTACTAACGGTGGTGATACGTAACAGCTGTTGTTTCTTGCAGGTACAGTTTGCGCATGTCCAGGTCACGTGGGCATATCTGTCCTTTGTGGAGTAGTTCGACTACCTCACAGCTGACGACATGCATTGGGAGCCGTACCCACCTATGGCACTACAGAGCCGTGCTCCTGACGGGCTATCCTCGCTCTGCTGGCATGACTGGGCTTTCTAGCTGATGCGTTGGAAGCTCATGTATGACATCTTCGTTGAGGACTACACGTCGCATCGTGTGATGTGCCAGTTTGGCCTACGTCAGGTCATTTCGGTACCAGTCGGACCACCAGTGCCGTAGAGCATCCACACATAAGTGACCGCCTCTCATAAATCTCCTTGTACTTACTATTGGTTTGATAAGTACTAACAAAATGGTCCTATAAGCAGGCACTCTAGAAAGGGAGTAAAATACGGCATGGATTGGATGGCGAAGATGGACAGGTGGACTGCACAGTGGGAGGGCACACTTGATGACTGCATGGAGGAGGAGCGCCCCTACGACAGCAGCGACTATGCAAAGTACCTGTGCTGGTACCAGCCTCAGACACATACTAGACTTGTACATATCATTGACCAACCCACAACACACATCGCCGCACTGATAGACATGTATCCCACACACCTCGTGCGGGATGCTCACATCGCGTTATGTTACATGTAATTTTTAAATATTCCCTAATGGTAATGTCACTGAGATGATTGATCGTTTCGTGTTTTTCCTACAGGCTGATGTTGGTGCAGCGATTTGGAGGGAGTCTCGCTCCATGGCGGATAGGATCGCTAGTGGTGCGGAGGTGACACAGGAGGAGTTGGTGAACGCTTGGTGTCGTGTGGAGGCCTGGGGTAAACGTGTGGTATCCCTGTTGTCTTGCACGAGGCTACTGGTGGTCTACACGCCCACACCTAGTGCGCAGACAGTTCGTCCCCCAGGGTCGCCCCGACCGGCATGGCACCACACGGGGAGTTTTACTTGGGCACGTCCTACACCACCTTAGGCTGACGAGGCTGGGGGTAAGCCTAGGGATGGCCTCGTACACCACCAAGGCAGCTATTTGTGCGTCATCCATATATCTTCGGCTTCCCCAGACGCGATGGCCCCAACTGAGGGTACGCTTCACCTCTTGTCGGTTTTATGTCAATGCTTTATCTCACGAACTAATGATATTTATATTCCAAGTCTTGTCTTCCCCGACCAGGGACCCAGACTAGTAATTTTTGGACTAGCCCGGGTAGGCATCGGGCTTTGCACGTCGAGCCACACCACCAGAGGTTCTCTTTGGGAGTGCCCTCACTGGTGCACCAGTGGCCACACAGGCGGTAGTGCAGCCCACTCCACCAGTTTAGGGGCATGTGCGACGGTCTCCTGATTATCTTACGTTGTCAGGGCGTCATCACCCGGCACAGTAGAGGACAACCAAGAGGGGCTGTATGAGCAGACGCAGAGACAGAGGGGGCTAGGGTGGCAATGGAGGGGGGTTGGGGATGTTGTTGGGGGTCATTAATGCTGATTGTACACTTTTTGCTCGTGTACTGCTGCATTTGTTTACGTAGTGATGTTTACAATCCTGTGGTGAGCTTAGTTGTACTTCTTCTTACATTGTCAATGCCCACACCAAATGAGTAGTGAACTACACTAATGGCAACCATAGCAACGTACGAACCATTCAATTACATGCTTAATGACATTGAAAAATATTTTGAACAATAGGCCAGAGTACAACGGTATAACTATACACATCGTTGCCTACAGGTGGAAGGAACCTTGTGGTACCCATATGGAGTGTTGCTGAGGGGGCTTCCTTGGACATGGCTAGCCGTCGTTGTAGTGGCAAGCACATATACAACTAGGGTTCGCGCAGCAGCATGTTGGCTCATACGAATTCCCTATGTTAATGATCTCCTCGTTGCCCCTCTTGCACTCCATCTACTGACGGAGGTCATTGTTCTGCTCTTCAAGACTTTCAATCTGTGCCTCCCAATCAACGATTCGCTCTCACAACATATGCACGTACCTCGCAACATATCGTTCATGGAGAGGATCAACCCATCGCATGAAGTCACATTTATCCATCTGCTACAAAGCAATGTTAACATGGAAACTCTATTAGTAGTACTACAAAATAGATGAGTGCCTACTTGTATCCTAGAGTATGGGCATCGAAAAAATGTCGCCCGCCATTCGTATGGCCTTTTGCCACCTACACCACAGCGTCCTGCATGTGTTTGCATTTCGGCCACATTGGCTGAGCGTACCTATTTGGCAACAAGCGGTACGTAATGCCAAAGTGCTCTTTCCATTCAAGCGGAAGGTCCCTCTTTGGTGGCCCATATTCGACTGGCCCCTCAGCATCTATCATGGTGACTTATTCTACAATGGAGAAGATAGTTGTTTCTACCAGCCATGCCTCGTCCATTCATTTTATAGCGTAATTGAAGTGTCATGGCTTCATTCATAACACAAGGCAGCTTTGCGCAGCGACAAGACCACACAGGCAGCTTTGCGCAGCGACAAGACCACATAGGCCAACTTAGCGCAGCGACATGACATGATGGGCCAGTTTTGAGCAGCGACAAGACTACATATGCCAACTTTGAGCAGCGACATGACCACCTTTGCTCATTGACATGATATGACAACCCAGCTTTTCGTAGTAACATAACAGCATGGGCCAGCTTTGAGTAGTGAGAAGACCACATGCGCCAGCTTTAAGCACTGAGAAGACCGCACTCACCAGCTTTGCTCAGTGACAAGACCGCATGGGCCAACTTTGCTCAGTGACATGACATGACGGTCCAGCTTTTCGCTGTAACATGACAGCATGGGCCAACTTTGAGCAATGAGAAGACCACACGCGCTAGCTTTGCACAGTGACATGACTACATGGGCTAGCTTTCCACAGTGAGAAGACCATACGAGACACCTTTGGGTAGCGACAAGACCTCACGACCCAACTTTGCACAGCGAGAAGACTAAAGGGTGTAGCTTTTCACAGTCCGAAGACTTGATTGGGCAGTTTCGTGTGCCCATAGTACCTCATTTGGTAGCTTTGCGCAGTGACATGACCACACGGGCATCTTCATGTACCGAGAAGGCCACAAGGGGCCCTATAAAAGGAGGTCGAAGAGATTTTTGAGAGAACACTGTACAAGCAAACCCCACACTACACCGACGCTTGCTTCACCTCACTGGAATGGACAAGAGGCAGAAGAAGCAATGGGACAAAATGATGAAGCAATGGGAGGAGACCCGCGACCTAGCATGGTCAGCTGCCACCCGCAATGGGAAAGCAAGGGCTGCTGCGGCCCGAGTAGAACAAGCCTAGCGTGCTACGAGGTCAGCTCCCTGCAATGATGCGCTCCGTAGCAACAACCCCATCCCAAACGTTCCTATAGAGCATTAGCCGCAATACCCACTAGAGGGGGAGAAGTCCCCCCTTTGTTGGTGCCAGGACCTATGCAAGTTCTTCAAGTCTAAACACCGTCTCAGCCTAGGTATGTGTTAGTAGGGTTGCGCAAGCTACTCTAGTGACTATCTTGACTGCCGTCTAGACACCTCGACCTATCGAAAGCTGGTAAGGACCAGGTGCACTATTTTTCCCTACTTTTTCTCCTTGAAAGTACACACTAACAACCTATCCCCTGTATTCACAGTCCCAGAACCCCTATGTGGCAACCGCAAATGGATCGATCATGAGATCCACCCAGAGGACCAGTGGGCCCTCGACTTCGAGGACTCGAATGTCTCAAGGTCCTCCGATATCTGGGAGGAGGAGAACTACAAGGACGAGCAAACCCTACGTATACAATGCGAGACGAAAGCTCATCTCGAGGCGTGCACGCGTAGGGAGCGGGAGGCTCATGAGAGTGAGCATGAGAAAAAGAGGGAAATGGCGACCAAGGCAAAAGAGGCCGCCGATGAGTTCAACGTTGAGCTGGCAAGGAAGGAAAAATGGCCCCGGTCCACACAGTAGGTCGTACGAGCAGTTGGGTTAGTTTGTCGCACATGATGTGCTATGTTATGCATGTAATCAAAACATACACGGCATATTACTCCTAACTATTTTATCAAGTCTATTTAAATTCAGATAAACTTATTTCCTTGTCTTTCCTCCGTGTACGAATTTCCAGTAATATCACAATATCACTTACCATCGTACTTACCGATCGTTGTAAGTTCAATCGTTCTTAAAAAAATTCACAAATTTTTTTACGCTCCAACAACATACAATGATCATAAACTTTTATTACAAATCCAATAGATTATCTTCCAGTTATAATATACAAAATTCACGGGGTGGAGTAGCATCTTGTTTGTAGTCGCCCTAAGGCTGGGCGACTCTAAATGCTGTCGCCCTATGGCTGGGTGACAGGTTTGAGTCACCCAATGGTTGAGTGACTGGAACCTATCGCCCAACGGCTTGCAGACAACATTGTTGTTGCTTAGCCATTGGGCGATAGGCTCCAGTCGCCTTACGGGTTAGATGACTGGAGCCTATTTCTGTAAAAAAATGTTGCTGGGGGTATATTTGTGTTATTTTGAATAAATATAGAATATTCAAAAAAATTATGGGATCGGTCGGATTCGGAAAGGAATGTTGGGTATTTTCTAGATCGAAGTGGGATATTTTTATTGGTATTTGGGAGAGGGGTATCTGTTGGTCAGGGATATGTCTGTGATTTTCTCAGATACTTTCGAAGATTTCATCTCGGATAACCAAATATCACACTACTACAAGATTTCATCTCGGATAACCAAACATCACACAACTGCAGGAAAGTTCATCATGGACGGTTCAAAAACGTTATTACAGACGGTTTCGTCAGCTATATGAGTTTATGGGTCAGTAATGATATGAGGTCATCACAAATAGCTTTAGAAATGTCTATGGTGCAGAGTAGCACAAACGGTTTGTAGTTAAAATTGTCTGTGATAAACCATGTATCACAGACGGTTTCTACTAAAAATCATGTATGATAGTGACTACCATATATCAGCTTTGGCTCTCTTTCTACTCCGGTAAACTTCAGAGTCCTCTGGAAAGGCATATTTCCATGGAACATAAAGACCAGGGCTTCTTATGCGACCCAAGTGCTCCTTGTTTCCCAGGGCTACGGAGAGTAAATCTCTCTCCCTAACTGCCTCGAATGAGCATTGGGAAGATTCTACACTTAGCGCTTCCAAGCGGTGGGACACTTCCTAATCTACGGGGTTTCAAAAGGAGATGGCCCCTGACAACACGGTAGATGACCTCTCTCTTATCCAGTTTCGAGCGCACTCATCAGGGATCCCAACAAATGGTGGGGAGGTCTCCCACAAGATTGCTTGCTCATCCTCCTACCTCTGTTGCAGGATTTTATCCGCGTACCCAGTGGTGCCAAGTCTATGGGGGTGTGTGTTTTTTGCTTAGAGAGACCTGTGCACTGCACTTAACTCCTAAAATTATCTATCGTCTTCATCACCACAAACCCTTGCCATTGTGGTTCCATGAATGGATACTTGTAGAAGGGCGTCAGATCCTTCTCCAAGTATTGCTTGACAAGCAAGCTCTTAAAGTGCTATGCCGGCTGCTCATGTTACTAAAAGGATTTATTCCATCTGTACTCAATCCGAACCTTATATTTCTCAGTTCTGCACCAAAGTCTACAAACCTCCTAGCGATGTTTCTCCACTGGGTGGAATTAGCAAGGTGTCTTAGCATTCCATCCTTCTTACACTCCTTCGAGTGCCAACACAACAGTTTTCTCTCCTTTGGATTCGCAAAAAACTGCTTCATATGGGGGAATTACAGGAAGATATCATGCCACCTTAGTAGAAGGTCCTCTCTTCACCTATATTCCCTCGTCGTCATATGATTGATTCTTACGCTTGTATCGGGATGCGTTGCACACTGGGCATACATGCATGTTTGCATACTCTTTACGGTAGAGGATACAATCGTTCGGACATGCATGTATTCTTTCTACTTTCATTCCCAATGGCAAAGAATATTCTTGGCTTTATAGATGGTTTTGGGTAACTCGTTTCCCTCCAGAAGCATGTCTACTAAAAGATCTAACAATGTCAGAAACTCTTGTCGGATCAATCGTTGCTTGCCTTCAATTTCAGCAGTTCAAGCAAGGCTAACAACCTCGTGTACTTTGACTTGTAGCATGTGAGCAAAGGTTCCTCCGAGTCGTCCATTAAGCCCCAAAATTTAACATACTCTCTCTCTCTCTCTCATCACAGTTCCCTTCTGCATCACGAAGCATTTGATCCAAATTGTCATCATGCAGCCTATCCGAATCGAAACCACAATCGACATGATCATCCAGTGGCATGACATTGACTTTATCATCAATGTTATTATTACTACCTTCCTGTGTAATCTGCTCTTCACCATGACTGGTCCAATATTCATACCCCATTTTGAAACCCCTTCGAATCAAGTGCACTTCAATCTGCGCTCGGTTCTTAAACATCTTTATATTCTCACAGTCAATGCATGGATAGTACATAAATTCTACCCCTTATTCAACATATCATCCTCGGCAGCTCTTGTAAAAGCAAAAATGCCATTAACGTACTCTTCACTCACACGGTTCCCAACGTACATCTAGCTTCGGTCCTAAGTTACACATATAACAATTTAGTATAACATATTCAATTAATTAATTACTATACATATATGTACGATCTAAATTAAATAGCTATATGTAGAAAGAATAATGAATTACATTGAATTAAGTAGAAATAGACTACGAATTGACTAAACCCTAAACCATGCTAGATGTAAATAATCTTCTCTCTACATCAAGCTAGCTAGATCTAAACTATCTTCAATTCTCCTCTTACCAAAAGTTAGATCTAAATTATAATGTAATTCGGAACAAATTACAAACTATAGCTAGCCAATAACTTAGTGGGTCTACAATTACTCTCATTAAATAGTCTCCTGCCACCAAATGGTATCAAAGTCTCTTCTCTAGCTCAAAGCAGCAGCGTATAGATCTGGAATTTAACACAGAGAGTCAACGGATCTGTGCGCAATTAATATAGTGGAATTATCATAGACGGTTCATATTAAAAACTGTCTGTGATAAACTAATTATCACATACAATGTTTAATAGGAACCATCTGTGAATTATTATAGATGGTTCTAACTAAATCATCTGTAATACTTCATAATATCATAGATGGTTCTTATTAATTACCGTCTATGATACTTTACAAACGATTTTAACCACTAACCATCTATGATAGTTCACTTTTACAGGTGGTTTTGGGTAACCATCTATGATGCGACGTCTAGTATTAGGCTTTGTGTAGTAGTGTCAGCAGATTCTAGTATCTTTGATGCTTAACATATTCTCTCTCCAAACTTAGAATTAGGCAAAAAAAATATATTCATTTCAATTAGCTCTATGAGATGTCCAAGATAGTGGCTTCCAATATTTGATTTGTTGTCGTGGATGGTGAAATGTATGTTATTACATTTTGAACATGTTGTTAATTGATCAATGTTACATGTGTGCTACAATTTGGGCCAATATTTATTATATGTTAGTGAAATTCAATCTAAACTAGCAATTTGGGACAATGGTCCAGAGTTACAAACTTACAATATGATCTATGCTTTTGCTCCATATTCAATATATTTTCGCTCCATATTCATGATCGACACTATTCATATTTGTATTTGTATCTTGCACTATCGGTGCTCGACTCTTGTTCCAAGAAAAAAGTGGAGTAGGATAGTGAATATCAGGGTCGTAGTAGATAGCGGGTAGCGGACAATATTGTAGATGCTATATTCCAATATCAGAATATAAAAAGTACTCACAATTTTGAGTTAGTGTAACATCCCAAAAAGGGAACTATTGTAATTGTGAAAATTATAAAATCTTTCAATCGTTTTTCCAGTGTATTTCAAAAATTTTGGCATTATTCGAATTTATTAATTTAGATTCTTGCCAAAAACTCGACCAATAAAAATCAAAACCTTAGAATAAAAAATTGAGATTGAAAATTCAAATTAAAGGAAATCCAAATTCCCTTGGAAGTCTTAAATTTAAAATCTAATAATTTGAAATCCAAATATTCAAAACCAAGAGTAGAAATTGAAAGCCAATATAAAATCTTTCCCCATCTAATTTTACATATCTGAAAATTCAAATTCTAAAATTTAAGAGTTATTTCTCAAAACTCGACATTCTTAAAATTCAAATGTTGAATCCAAAATTTTGAACCAAGTTTTCAAATTCAAAATCTAATTACCAATCCAAATTATGAAATTCCTGAAATTCCCAAAAAATTCTCTAGGGCCTGGCCCATTTCTTTCCCCGGCCCGTTTCCTTTTTCTTTCCCCTCCCCAAGGCAATCCGACCTCTTCTTTCTCTGGCGTTCGGCCCAACTGCCACCGCTTCTTCCTTCTTCCTCCTCCCTCCTTTGTTCTTGGTGCTACCGCCTAGGCCGACGGCCCAACCTTGCACGCACCCCCCGGCCTCGGCCTCCATACACCTAGCTGTCGCCCTACCACCGGTCTAGCCCCGGCGCCACTCCCCTATGCCTACGCGCACACTGCTCCATCACTCGGCATTACTCCTCGAGGCGCCCATGCCGACATGACTCCACTGCGTGTGGGCTTTCAATTCGCCTAGCTGCCAACCACATTCGCTAGCCTATAAGAGGCTGATCGAACCCTATTGCTTCTCCTCCCTGTTGCCCTTCTCCCTCGCTTCCAGCTGAGCTGCCCTAGGATTGTGTAGCCGTCGCCCCTCCCCGTCCCGGCCGCCTCCGGCAAGCATTTCACAATCCGCCCCCATCACGGCGTGCCCCTGGACATCCTCCACCTTCCCCCTTAGTTAATTGAAGTTCCATCGCCGAAATCGTTGCAGCGGCCGTTCTCCTCCATTCCCGGCTGACACTGCCTCCACCATTGGTGACCGCCCTCCAGAACTTCTTCCTCCAATTCATTGTGGTGAAAGCAGCACCTCGGCACCCCGAAGCTTACCCAATGGCCGGCCGATGCTCTCCCCCGCCAGTGTGACCCCTCCGCGCGAGCCACCTGCCGCCACCCCTGGTCTTCGTCGCTGGCCCACCTCGGCCTTCCTTCGGCTCCACCGACCCCCTCCGCTTGCTCATGCACGCCCCACCTTCTTCACTTTCTCTTTCGGATGCTGGCGCCCAATTTTCCTCTCACCACTGGCCACCTAGATCCGCCGCCAGCTTGTCTTGGTGCCACCCCGGTCGGAGCTGTTGCCTCCTTGAGCCTCCTTGTCGCCTGTGCAACCCGTTTTGCCAGTCACCGCCGCCTCCCCAGCCGCTCCTCGCCGGTGCAGCCACCCGTTCCATGCACCGTGCGCCCTCCCCTGTTTCATCGTTCCTCACCCTGCTCTGCTTTGTTCTCTATCAATAAAAGAGTAACAAAATAACATATTAATCTCATGTAAAACTAAAACAAGATGATGCATGACCTATATTCAAATAACAAGTAATCAACATGGATTCAACAGGTGTTGATGTTAAAATCCAATATGTGAGACTAATTAAATGTTTCTCTTTTATAAATCAAGAGTACCAGAAGTTTAATCCTAAATAGTTAAAGATGCATGTTTAAAGCCTTATAAAGATAATTCCAATGCTTTTAAAATTCTACTCTGGAAACTCGAATAATACTTGTGATCCTATCAAAAATTCGAGTGGTCTAAATAATATCTTTCATCCCTCAATCTAAATCCATTAATGCAAACTAAGTAAATTAATTTGGCAAGATTCTACCACATAAAACAATAGCCATAAGCTGCTCGCCTCTGAAATCGTGTCATCTCTCTTTTATTAATGCTTAAAATCATTGTTGAGGAAGTCCTCAATAATTATCTATAAAATGCTGAAATTTAAATTAACGGTGTCCTTGTCTATAATTAATAAATCTTAAAAAAAATAAATAAGAAACCATTAATTTTTATCTCGCATCCAGATCCCCAATCAGATGACCCTAAGAATAATTCATAACCATCTAACCTATACCTCAGGATTTAAAATTTACTGATACACCTGAAAATATCAACTTCACTAATGATTCAGTTCAAATCTTAAAAAGAGGACTCAACTAAAATATTAAAATCCTGTCTAATAAAAGCGGGCCATTGGTCATCCTTAACTAATTTGTTAATCAGTGGAATAATTAACTCTGTTCCTGGTGACCATTGATTTAAGACCAACTCCATACTTTAAATAAGATATTGAGTTAATAATTCAATAAGTTGACAATTGCAGTCTCATATAATATTACATCTTGAAAAATCAAGTTACCTCAAGTAAGTAAAATTATACTCACCTCATGTAAAACCCGTATCCTGAAAATCACTGAGTTGTTAGCCTTTGATAAATAGAGCTCAATATTCCAGATGATCTTTTCCATCTATCCATAGGTCCTGCCTGACTCATGGAACTTCCTTGATAAATAAAAATCAATAAAAAGAAAGTTATCAACTAAAGGATCGAGCCCTTGTATCCTTGATCAGATATGTCCAGTCCCCATCATTTCCAAAGCAGAATGTTCCTATAGGCATTCCTTTACCTTTGATCCCTCCTTATCCTAATTTTCCCTTACGGTAAAGCTACACAGCCACCTCCTTCTTTTTCTCAATTCATCTACCGCTGTGTTTACTGAACACTAACCCGGATCATCTTTCTATTCCCAAATTGTAATAAATTTATAATTTAAATTTAATTTGGCATTTAAAGTGTTTGAATTTATTTGCTCCTTCATTTGTTTGCCGCATATTAGAATCTGAAGACTCGACGAGGCGACAAATTCGAACAGGATCAAGACTTGGGTAAAAGCGAAGCCCATAAATTTAAGATCACTAGGTGAGAAGGCTTTGAATTGGATCAATCAAGGCCATGGTAAACCAAGCAAGGAAAGTCATCACTTTGATCATGTTGATCCTATATTTTATGCAAAATTATGTTCTCTTAAATTATCAACTTGCATGCTTAATTTATTATACAAAATATATGTCAAAACTTAAGGTAGTTACATGCCCACTTGATGTTGTATTAATATGCCATTCCTTGACACTTGAATTACCTGACCATTGTCACCCTAGATGTTAATGATAACTCTACTAGTTATAGATTATACTAAAATGTCATGCCAGTCTTGTTAAGTCTAGGGCACTAGTTGCCCAGATCATTAATCTTCAAAACATAAGAACTTATTTGGGATAGTCACGGGATTTAAGTGGCTGAATATTTTGTGACAACTTAATTTATGCTTCTCAAAATTCTAAAAACTTGCTATACCTATCTGGGCGGGTGATAAGAGTGGTGGGTGCGGAGGTAGCATGATAATATGTGGGTTGTGGAATGAACCGCTCGGACACATTAAGGACTTAATCCTGTGATGACCTCTTATGTAAAACAGTACAACCACAAGTCTGCAAACTGCAATTTGGCTAAGTAAATCTATCGAACTCCCAAACTTATCTCACCGGTAGTGGAAAGGAGTGGAATACTGCAAGGGCAAGTGGAGGCCTAAAGGGACACCGAGAGGAGGGTGAAGTATCCAGTCACGCTAGCATTGTGGAGAGTAGAGTCCGAATGTGCTAGTATCTGTGGTTACATCCTGCGCAACATTTGGGACCCACCGCAAGTGGGAGCAGCCCATAGGGTGAAATGACAAAAGGGGCTAGATATTTTGAAAGGTTACTGTGATGATCTACTCAACCATATGACTAAGGAATCGTGTGGTGCAACGAGCGGATTGTCTCTTGTGGGTAAAGATGTACAAACTCTGCAGAGTGAAAACTATTCGAATACATGTACCTACTGTCAAGGGCGGACATGGGAACATCCTCAAGTTAGTTCTATTTCAAAACTTTTGAGGGTGGGAAGAAAACTGTCAGGCGAATATAAACATGACTTTGGCAATTTCCTTGGAGGGATGTACTCCAGCGTTGTTGATATGGTGGAAATAACCTAATGATCAAAAGCTAGCATAGGTGGATGAAACCTACACTGCTATAAATATTACACAATTCCAAACTCTTTAAAGCATGTTTGTAAAAATGCCAATTCATAGGAATTTCAATTATGATTACTATAAATGTTGCATTAAGTAAATAAAAGAACCTCAAGCCTCACTTGACAACCTTGCATCTATTATTATTGCATCATGTGTGGTGGTTTGCTGAGTACCGTCGTACTCACCCTTGCTTAATTACCATTACTCAGTCAGAAAGAAAAGACAGTCAAGCCCTGCAGTGCTTAAAAAGGGGTTGATAGAGCTGGAAGATGAAGTGGCCATGGACTAGGTCGCGCACCCCAGTTGGCTGCCTGTGGGCAAGTCCTGTGGGTCCCATCTGTGTGAAGTTTCCACTGCTGCATTTTTTTTGTTTTTGGCCTATTTGCCCCTTGAGTAAGTTATTACTATATTATTTACGCTTTCGCATGATAAATTTTTGATATATAGTAATGTATCTGTGAGCACTATCTACTGATCCAGGGAATAGTGTGGTGAAATCATAGAGGATCTGGGTTTGCTAGCTTGGGGTCCGACAAAGCTGGTATTAGAGCATATCGACTGTAGGTCGTGACCTTAGTTAGCATGGCCGTTAGTTTTTATGGCTAGGATTATTTCTTCAAAATCTAATTGCAAAATATGAGTAGTGTTGCTATTCTCATCTCTCTTAGATGATTCCCTCTTATCTACATGCTGCTCTGGCCATTTTTAGCTCCAAAGCTCTCTTATCCCAAATTCAAACTAACAGGAGTCTGAGTCTCCTTCCAAAAATTCTTCTAAAAACCTACTTTGGGCCAAAATCATAAAGTTTAGATTGAAAGTTAATAATAAAAACCGTATGTGACATACACCATATCACAAACAGTTAATAATAAAAACCGTCTGTGATATCGTTCATATCATAGATGGTTCGGTGTTTAAAACCGTCTGGGATATATATATCACAGACGGTTTGGAACACCGAACCGTGTGTGATAGCTATTTCAACAATAATTTTATTTGCTCTTTTTCGGCCATCCTTAGGATATGCTAGCCATGCGCTCCAAAAATAAGCAAGATCACGTATATATAGCATAAGACAATCATTATATAAATCACACAGATGAATGAAACAACACAAGCAGATCACATATATAGCATGACAATCATTATACAGATCTCACAAATGAATTAAATTGAGTGAATTGTTTGATTAAGCACAATTGAGTGATTACAATTCAATCCAATGTTTCAACATCTAATCACCATTGCCGGGGTGGAACTCTCTAGTCTTATTTATGACCTCTGCTAGCAAGAATTGGGAGAGATTTCCATGAATTCGATGAGTTTGTTAAGATCAAATGCACTTTTGTTAAAGTCCACACGCTGTTGCTAGGAGCAATGTTAAGTCATTAATTAGCATGTGTGTGTATATATACACATATATATAATCAAAAAATAATAATTATTGGAAGGTTGACAAACCTCTAGATCAGTCATCTTAGTGTCCATGATTTCCTTCATATGGCGACAAACGTAGTATCTACATACGTTGCCCTGTAGCTGCTGGTGGCACTGCAAAAATGAAATTACATGCATAGGTATTGTCAATTCTAGAGGCATTATAACAAAGTGTGATATAAGATTGTTGTGTTATAGCGGGTACCAAAAATTGTGTCCTGTGACGCAGCGTGTCACTGATTCCTTGTGTCTCCCTCCCTAGGCAAGTATGTGATTCCAAAAAAGTTATCCTCGGCCATTGCAAATGAAGGAAAGATTACAATAGAGTTATGTATGGAGGAAATGAGTTACCTGTCAATTGCTTCTTGCACACGAGTAAAGTCGTGATTGCTCCTAAGTAGGGAATTAAGGTATATTACCTTGCTCCACTTTGGTATAATCACAATCAGAATCCAGTGAGACCTAGTCATGTGTGTCACCATGTGATTAATCCTAAGTTTATGTTGCATATAACGTACAAATGAAACTTGTGTGGCAACTAGTGAAGCACTTATCCTTTGTTGAAGGGTACCATGATGTACTCCTTGTCACTGTGAGTAAACAATCCGCTCGTTATGCAATCTTAGACGAAGGATGCATTTTCATTGATGGATTACGTAGAGACCAAGTGTGGGTCAAGGAAACCCACCAGTTGTCGCCGTCGCCAGACTTGTTGGATCATATATCTATACATAAGCAAAGCGTAATGACATTTATCTATATGACGTGAATATAGAACATCATTGTACAGTATACTTACAGTGTCCAGCATCGTAAAAGTGAGGTGTTGTAACATCCCAAATTTTTGCTACAATAAAAAAATAAATAAATAAAAAATTAACTAAAATAAAAATTAAAATTAAAATGAGTATTTTTTGTGCCTAAATTTTAAATTTGGATTTCCCTGGATTTCTGTTTTTGTCAAAGGCTGAATTTGAAAAGTATTTTAAGAAAAAACTAAAAATTATTATTAAATAATATGATATTTTGATTTTCTATAAAAATCCTAATTCCAATTAAATATTTGGAGTTATTTGCTTTTTTTGCCTTTATTTGGTTTCCTGGATTTTCTGGAGTTTGAAAATGTATTTTTGAAAATTAAAAAGTATTTAAAGTATAAAAATTAAACACCAACATTAGTTGGAAATATTTTTATCAAGTCCAAAATGTCTCCAGGAGATTCTCTGAATTTTTCTGGGATTTTTGGAGTTTATTTCATATTTTTTCTGAGGCCAATTGCATTTCTTAGCAATTTCTGAAAACCCAAAATCAATATTCAAAAATAGAATTCCCTCCCCTCTCCCACCGGCCGCCACGTGGACGGCCGGGATCAACCCGCGCCCGCAATCTGGCCATCGCCCCCATCCCGCCTTCCTCCCTCCTCCGCTCACCACGTGTGCGCTCAGGATTGCGCCACGTCGCCCCTCTACCTCGGCCGCCCGATCTTCCCTTTCCTTATCTCGGCCACCCGCGCGTTCTCCCCTCCCCTCTCTCTCTCTGGCCGCCTAGCCCCACCTGTCGGCGCGCCTTCCCTGCCTCCATCTCACTGCCTTGCGGGTCCCACCCGTCAGCGCCTCCCCGCTACCTCCTCTCCCTGCCACCCCGGGCCCGCGTGTCAGGCCGTCTTCCTCCTCCCGTCCCCTTCTTCCCCGTGCAAGCGGCGCCGCCAGGCCATTGGCCGCCCCGCCCTTCCCGGCCTCTCCCCCACCTCCCGCGTGCGCCGTCCTCTCCCTAACCGCCCCGCGCCCACGCGCCCACCTCCCCGCCTTGTCCGCGCCCCATCTCCCCCACCTCTCCGCAATGGTCACCGCCACCTTCCCACGCCAGCGACCTCTTCTGCGCACCCCCGTACCCCTCCGGCCCTATAAAAAGCCCCCGCCTCCGCCTCCTCCCATCGCACCACCGCCCTGCACTCCCCCTCCCTCTCCCGAGCGCTGGCCGCCCGCATTGCGCTCACGCCGCCGCCGCTGCCAAGGCTGCTCCGGCGAGCAATTGCGCTCGAGCAAGCTCTCTCGCCGCCGCCGATCCCACCCCGCCCCGCCTCATCACCCCGACTTCCTCCGCCACTTGGTCGCCTCCCGCCGCGTGGCACCGCGCGCGTGAGACCCGAGCCGCGCCACCGCCCTCCTCGCCGCCGACGCATCTCCGGCCGCCCTAGGTGATCGCGCCCGCCCGAAGTTCCTCCATCTCCAATACCTCCTCCGCCTACCGCCGCCGGCCGCCGCTCGTCGGGCGTCGCCGTCTGCCCTCCCGAGCTCCCGCCACCGCCCACGCCGCCGCCCGCGTGGCAGCTGCGTGGCATCCACGTTGGCGCCACCCGCGCGCCAGGCCGCCCCGTCAGTGCCACCGCCTTCCCCTGCCACGTCAGCCACCACCCCCTCTTGTGGACCTGGTCCATGGACCAAGGCCCCACCGATCAGTCGGCACCCCCGGCTGACGTCATGCTGACGCAAAAACTCAGGTTTTCCAGTAGAAAAATAATTTGGCCGAATATTAAATTCCCTGCTGACGCAATAAATCCAATTTCCTTTAGAAAAATAATTCTAGAAAATCCTGATTTTCCATTCTCTCTCTTTTTAAACTTCCCGGAGCCCGTTCTCCTTCGTCCTAACTCCGATTGAGTCCATTCAAATTTCTAAATTTATCAAAAATTCCCCTATATTCATTTCTAGCCTCAATTAAAATATTTTAGTTCAATTTGAATTTAATTTGATTTTATTTGAATTTGGTGGGTTATTTTCACGTGTAGACTTCGACGATTCGGGAGATTTCTTCGACGAAGATTTGTGCAAATTCGAAGGGCAAGGCAAGTCACCCTCCTTGATCATGTTGATCCCAGTTTTCAAAATAAAATTATGTTGATTTAAATTATATTGCATGCATATTTTTATTCAACGTATTTCAATTCAGTTTTAAATTTAGTTAATGCCTACTTGTTAATCCCTCCATTGAATTTGAATTCCTCAATATCTTGTCACCCTAGAATCAAACTCTAGTTAGTACATTAGTATTGGCTAGAGAGATTTCATATTAAATGCTTAGACCTGCTTAGCTACAATATTTGTTTTGGGATATCTTTCACATAAAATGATGACCCTTTTTACATAAAATGATATGTACTCTTGACTTTGGTGAGTCAAGGAGGTTTATGAATTATTTTGAAAACAAATATAAACCTGGTTTAGACTTAGGCGTTTGGTTAGAGTGGTGGGTGCAGGCATGCCCTGTTGGTTGGAGCCGCAGTGGTTGATTGTCGTGCACGGGGGTATGTGGTTGGGCCTAAGTCAGATTAAGGACCGGTGCGTGAGCTCTTTGTTGCAAAGCCCTAATCGTACTACCACATGGCTGGTATGGGACAGCCCTGGCTGAATAATTTGTGAAGTCCCAACCTGAGCCGAGTTGTAGGTTGAAAGTGAGCGTGGTTGGTGCCATGTGAAGTCTCACTTGGGCGAGCGTGGTTAAGCCATGAGAAGTCTCGTCTAGGCTCAAGAGGGGGTCCCGGTCTGGTGGATTCCTTACTGGGGTGAAACCTTAGAGTTGGCTCGACTAGGTTGAAGGCTTTGTATTGTAAAGGCCTTGTCACGACTCCTTGCCGCACACATAAGGAAGTGTGTAACTCGCGTGGCACAAAAGGATGATCGTGTCTTGTGGGTAAAGCTGTACAACCTCTGTAGAGTGTATAATCTATCCTGGATAACCGTGCCCACGGTCATGGGCATGCTGAGTAAAAGTTTTTCATGGATTAGATTTTGATTTTCAAAAATGTTTTCGAAAACCTTGTGGATGGATGGAATCCATGAGAGAATGAAAACCTTACGGATGGATGGAATCCGTGAGAGATTGAAATATGGTGAATGGATGGAATTCATCAGAGTTGCGCAGTGAAAGCGTGTGGATGGATGGAATCCATACGTGGTCTTTTGGAAAAGATGGTCCGGGTGGGATGCCCGTGGATAGGTTGGTGTTTGGTCGGAGCCGACACTGACGGTATTATTTTCAATTACAAGTATTGTTTTATCTACTGTATTAAATTCAGCAATTTCAATCTATTATTATATTTCTTAAATGCTGTTTTATGCAAACTAACCCTATAAGCCTTCCATTGAAGCCTTTATCATTATGTTGCATTTTCCCGGGTGATTTGTGGAGTACAAGTTTGTACTCACCTTGCTTTTTCCACACAGAGAAGGAAGACGTCAACTACGGTGAAGATCTGGACGAGTAGGCCGCGTCTTACTGTCGTTTGCCTGTGGGCAGGCTTGGGCTTCGCTACTTATCAATTTGCTTCCGCAGTTATTTCTTTGCCAATGGGCGTTGATGTAAAGACTTGGCCATAAGGCCGTACCTTTTATTTAATACAATCAGTCATTTGTGCTTGGTATTTATCTTTGTTGTACTGTGTGCACTAGCTGATCCTGGACTAGTGCGATTTACACAGAGGATCCAGGAGTCGTTACTCCGGGTTCCGACAAGCGTCGAGTTCGTCGAGATTGAATAGTAAGAATAAGTCTTCGAAGGTCACAGCGAAGTAGCCTGGGTCATGGTGGAAATGAGTCTCTGTGTATCTCGCAGTGAATCCACTGTGCCAATTTGGCTTTATGTTGGACCTCTGCATGTACCAGATATGCAATGTATTGCAAACCAGACCAAGTTGGGGTAAGTGTGACTCAGGGACCAACGACACTTTGAGAATGAACTTCCATTGCTTAGGACGCGCCTTAATTTTCTTCTTGTTGGATCTTAGAGTCTTGCTTATGATACATTTTTGGCGGCGTCTCCATGGGAGCCGATGCAACAGGCTTCAGAATCAAAGCTGGAGGTGGAGCCATCGGAGCCGATGTGACAGGTCCAGAGCGATGTCCATCTTGGGCCACTGGATGTGGATATCGTGGCATGGACGATTCGAGGGTGATGTCCCTTTTAGGCCACTGGATGAATGTGTGGACGGCATCCCCTAATATCGTAATCTCTTCGTTGTGGGCTTCTCAAGAGGGACGGTCTTGAAAACATCATTAATCATGTCCACCCGAACCTTCATGAAACTGGTCTCTACTTGTACACCGTGCACCAGCGTCCCTGGCAGCCATGGATATGCCATCCCCCACCCAGCATCAATGGGAATGGAGCCAACAAGTAGAGCTAAGGCGTGGGCTCCTACATAACGATACAAGATGAGCTAAGGCATCCACCAGGGTGATTTATCTATGTAGCATTCTAAAGAGGTACATTACCTAGATGTCGTTGATAGGTAAGTGGGCATCGCTATGTTTAGTAATTGGCGTGGACGTGCAGCTACTCCAATGTTAAGGGGGACTGGGTACTGCATTAACGAGGGTGTGTTGCGATTGGTTGCAGACTTGTCTCGGTTCTTCCCTTAATGAATCTATCTCTCCTTGAAGTGAGGTAGTCTACTCTTGAAGTGAGGCAGATAGCTGTTCCTCAAGTTGTGCATGAAGCTTCTGTTTTATTTGTTCGTTGCGATAGGCCATGGATCACTTCCTACTTCTATGTGTCTCGGAGTCATTTAGGAATCCGTGCCTCCAGGATACGTAAACCCCCAGGCCTCACACATGACCTAGGTGCTCCTTGTTTCCTAAGGCCTGTGATAGTATATCTCTCTTCCTGTATTCTTGAAAGGAGCCTCGAGAAGATTCGGTAGTCAATGATTGCTGCAAGAAGAAATCATGTTATTTTTGAACCCATGAAGTTCAAGAGGTATTAACAACTATGTAGTTTAAAATATCTTAGCAGGCATGGGACACTTCCTCGTCTATGGAGTTTTTGGAAGAGACACCCGAAGACGTGGTTGATGACCTCGCTCTTAACCAGTTTCGGGTGCGCTCGTTTGCGATCCCGGCAAATGGCAGGGAGGCCTCCGATCGGATTATGACCTCATCCTGCATCCTACACTGCGGGATTTTACCCGCGTACCTAGCGGTGCCGAGTCTGTGAGGATGAGTGTCTTGTGACTGGAGAACCTTGTGCGCTGCACTTCATTATTCAGATTCGGTCGTTGTCTTCATCTGCACAAAGGCCTCCCATGTTTCCTGCGTTACAAAAGGATACCTCGTGAAGGGCGTGAGATCCTTAGCCACGTACTGCGTGACAAGATGCTCTTAAAGTTCTTCCATGCTTTTCCCATTACGAGGAGCGCCTGCCATTGCACAAGTCCCTGTACTTCTGCTGGGATCTCGAATGAATTTGTTATTTCCTCCCGCAGCTGATTTTTTTATCCTTTGCCAAATCTTTCTAGCTTGCTATGGTGATGGAGACCCGTTGCCTTCCAATTATCCTGCAGGTAGTCCAAAATGCTGCCACCGTGATGGTCATTCAGCCCTTTGGCCTTTTCGATACTCCTTGGCCACGCTTAGTTATCCTGATCTTGGGAGCGTGAGACGTAAATGACGACGACGACTGTATGGATGCTATCTCTCTTCTAAGAAAAAACTGATTGCAGTGAGCTATAGGCATAAACAAAGTTCTATGAATGAAATTACACACACCAGTGTCTCAAGTCCATTGAACCTGACACACTGGAGTGTGTAACTTGCTTCATACCCTTTGAAGGTCTATGTGGCATATATTATTGCTACAAGGTCCCTTTGGAACAGTAACATGCCATTCCAAATAGATCTCATAGCTAACAAGTGAAGCATATATCATGAAGTAAATTAGCCAACTATTGAAGGTCATAAAACAAATTAGCCAACTATTGAAGATCACAAAATAAATTAGCCAACTATTGAAACAGACCACAAGATTGACAAATGACAATAATAGTAAAAATTTAGAGCTCAAGCTTGAATATCCAATTTTAGTATTAGATCTTGTAGCTAACAAGTGAAGTATATATCATGAAGTACTAAAGGTCATAAAATAAATTAGCCAACTACTGAAGATCACAAAACAAATTAGCCAACTATTGAGATAGACCACAAAATTGACAAATGACAGTAATAGTAAAAATTTAGAGCTCAAACTTGAATATCCAATTTTAGTATTAGATCTTGTAGCTAACAAGTGAAACATATATCATGAAGTACTAAAGGTCAAAAAACAATTTAGCCAACTACTGAAGATCACAAAAAAATTAGCCAACTACCGAAGATCACGAAAAAAATTAGCTAACTATTGAGATAGGCCACAAGATAGACAAATGAGGGAGAGGCGAATGGCGTTGAAAAGGAGAGGCGGCAGCGTGAGGGAGAGGCGGCCAGCGTCGGGAGGGAGAGGCGGTCGGCATCGAGAGGGAGAGGCGGACGGTGATGGGAGGGAGAGGCGGCCGACGTCGGGAGGGAGAGGCGGTGTCGGGAGGAAGAGGCAGTGTCACGCATGAGTGAGCAGTCAGATCTAGCAAAACCTAGCAGGGGGCAGTGGAGACAGAGTGAGTGAGGACTCTGTGAGCAGAACCTATCATTGGGGTATATTTATAGGGAAACTATCACAGACGGTTCATCACATACGGTTCAATTACGGAACCGTCTGTGATAATACTATCACAGACGGTTCTTTTATGGAACCGTTTGTGATAATACTATCATAGATGGTTCTGTTTGTTCCGATAAACCGCCTGTGATAGTTTGCTCCATCTAGCCACAAAAAAATCATGCTGGCCATGCAATATTATAAAAATGCAAGCATAATAATAAATATAACTATTTCTTAATTACTGAATCAATTACAATTACAATGGAATATAGTTCCATAATTACATGCCGAGTTTCCTAATTATGATTACATTGCAACAATTTCCAAATAGGTGCTGGCTGTGTGGGATCATTTATTACACTTGGCTATTTCCTTTTAAATAAATCTCTCCACGATGATCGACACACATATAACTTGCTTCATTGCCTTGTTCTTCCTCGAGCTTGATGCCATCTCCGAATGGAGGCAACTCATCAAATTGATTGTACTCTTCCTCATCCACAACATTATCAACTCTAACAATCCTTCTTTTTCCATGAAGAACTACATGGCGCTTCTTATTTACCAGGTCGGTTACATAAAATACTTGAATAACTTGCCTTGCGAGTACGAATGGTTCATCTTTGTATTCTACACATTTGAGGTTCACGGTAGTGATACCTTACTTGTCGACCTTTACACCCTATGAGAGTTGGACCCAACGGCACCGAAATAGAGGAATCTTAAAAATTACATAGTCAAGCTCCCAAATATCCTCTACAAGCCCATAGTACGAGCTTGGGCCAGCGATACTGATGTGCACATCATAGGCATCTATGCGGACACTTGAGTTCTGCACTGTGCTCTTTCTATCCTAATCTGTTGTATAAAATGTGTAGCCATTAATGTCGTATCCTTGCCATGTCACAACTGTAAATTTTGGCACTTTTGCCAACCATTGTAGTGTTTCGCTTGATGAGCTCAACCATTCGTTGATCTGACAGTTGTGTTGTCTCGTGATCTAAACCGCTGGCTGGCCTGCATTCTCTTGGCGTAGCATATCCTTGTGCTCTTCAATATATGGGGTCACTTCAGTCATGTGTTGTAAAACCGTGAAATGGGCTTGAGCATACGTATGTTGATCTAGAGTTATTGCTTTCCTTTCGATAATTCCAATACCCTCTAGCCTCCCCTCGTGACGAGATAGAGGTACACCTATCAGTTCGACTTAAGCCATGTAGCCGATGCAGGATTCAATAACCTCTTCAGTTGTATAACCTTCGATGATGCTATCCTCCGGTCGAGATCGATTGCGTACATAAGACTTGAGAATTCCCATGTACCTCTCAAACGGGTACAAATGACGTAGAAACATAGGGCTACATATCTTTATCTCTTTCACAAGGTGGACAATGAGATGGACCGTGATATCAAAAAATGATGGAGGGAAATACATCTCTAGATGACTTAGAGTTGTCACCACCTCGGTCTGTAGAGCATCTAGTCCATCGGAATCGATGACCTTCTGACCATCCTTTGTTTTATCAGGAATGTTCAGTAAGAGACAAATCATACTATCACGTACATTCTTCTCTACGTGTATAACATCGATGCAATTATGAACTTCTAAGTGCTCCCAATAAGGCAAGTCCCAAAATATTGACCTCTTCTTCCACATGTTCTTCCGACAGGTCCTCAATTTACGTCTCTTTCCAAGCACAGCGTCAATATCATTGACCATATCATAGACCTCTTTCTCACTAAAAGGTCTTGATACTGAGTCACCCTCTTTTTTCTATCAAATTATTTTTTCATCTTGCGGTATGGATGTACTTTGAAAGGAACCTACAGTGAGCATGTACATAGTTTTGCGCGAGTTGTTCAACCACACACTCTTGGTATAATATAAGCAGTGTGGACAGGCTTTGACTCCTTTTATACTCAACCCTAATAGGTTACCAAGGGCAGAAAAATCATTAATGGTGTAGAACAACATGGCGCGTAGAGTGAAGTTCTCTCGTTTGTTCGCATCCCATACATGTACCTCTTTGTTCCACAGTATTGCAATATTTTCTACCAACGGTGCTAGATACATATTAATATCATTCCTAGGTTGCTTCGGCCCTTAGATAAGTAGTGACATCAAAATATACTTCCACTTCATACACAACCAAGGTGGAAGGTTGTACATGCACAGAGTCATGGGCCAGGTGCTATGTCGACTGCTTATGTTACCAAAAGAATTCATTCCATTTATACTCAACCTAAATCTTATATTCCTCGGTTTCACACCGAAATCTACAAACATCCTATCGATGTTCCTCCACTGGGCAGAATCAGCAACATGTCTTATCATTCTGTCTTTCTCACGCTGCTCCGAATGCCAACGCATCAATCTTGCATTCTTGTGGTTTGCAAATAAAGGCTTCAAACGGGGAATTACAAGAAGATACCATGACACCTTAGTAGGACGTCCTTGCTTCACCTCAATGCCCTTCCCATCATCGGAGTTATTTTTATGCTTGTATCGGGATGTTTTGCACACCAAACAAACATGTAAGCTAGCATACTCTTTACGATAGAGGATACAATCATTCAGACATGCATGTATCCTGTCTACTCTCATCCCCAATGGACAAAGAATCTGTTTGGCTTGGTAGGTGATTCTCGGCAACACATTTCCCTTTGGAAGCATGTCCGCTAGGAGACCTAACAATGCCATGAAACTCTTGTCGAACCAACTTTTGCTTGCCTTCAATTTCAGCAGTTCTAAAATTGATGACAACCTCGTGTATTGTGGTTTGCAGCCCAGGAACAAAGGTTTCTCCGAGTCCTCCAACAAGCCTTCTCCTATTGCCTACCACAGATAAACAAACCTTCTACATATGTACTTGAATTTTCATTAGAAATCATAAGTTTCATCTTCCCCTTGGTATACAGTGGTTCATAAACTTCACCAAGAGTAAGAGTATCTCAGATATATAGAATAGTATATTTGAAAGTGGAGTACGAACTTGGCAGCAGACATAGCAGAATAAGACCCTAATCTTCATTATTATATTTGACCTCCACAGCTTAGAGGTCAGCAACTACTTTTTTGAAAGTTGTCAGGTGGTTCAACACCGATCTGCTCTCCGCCATCTTGTGTGAATAAATCTTTGCTTCAGATGCATCTTACTCCTTATATCCTTGGTCATACAAATACGCTCTAACTTCAACCATAACGTTGCGACAGGCGTCTCCTTCAAACCCAACTACAGAATATTATTTGATAGATAAAGATGTATCTAAGATAAGACCTTACGATCTTTACGTTGCTTCTCATTAGCGTACAGTGCCGCAACATTTTGTCGATCCCCAAAAGAGTATCATCCAAATTAAATTGTGATATAACAGCTCGCATCTTACATTTCATAGAGAAAACCTTGTATCTCGATTTAGCAGTAGAAGATCATACTTCAGAATAGCAATGCTGAATACATCCAAGATTTGTTAGTATGAATCTGTGTGTTCCAGCTAAAATCAGCAACTTTCTCGGTACACCGACAGCGTGAAAAAGTAGGCAAAAAATCTCCTGGTACTCTTGTTGGTGTGCATGTACCAAAATTGCCAAAATTCGCAAAAACCAGGTCCAGCCGATAGCCTCTGACACGGCTACCACTGGCGTTTTTCTACCTTTTTCTCTCTTGTTGCAAGGAACCCTCCTCGAGACTGAGCGCTGATGGCTGCTGCTCCACTCAGTGCTTATCGTCCTCGGGTTAGCACCTGCCACGGACTGATGGATAAATAGATTGTGATGAGCTTGGCACTGCTTTGACTCCTTGTTCGACTCGGGTATTGGTCCGGCTCTGACATGAGCACGGATTTGGACGCGCTTTTCCACTCGGGAACCAAAAAAAAAAAAGAATGCCTACATTCTCAAATTCGCTGAGACGCCGAAAGACGCTGGTCGAGCTGACAACATTTTAAAATCGAATGTCCTGTATGATACCACTTATCGAAAAATAGCGAGATATAGAGATATGAATTTTATGTGAAAAATCTTTGTACAAAAAAATTATGAAACAATAAAGATAAAATTCACTATATAAGACTAAATTAAACATGAGACAACAGAGCGTCTAAAACATGCGACTATAGAGGTACATATATAGGGTTAGGAATCAGAGTTAGTTGTATCGGGTTACACCATGTCTGATGTAGCCCACGCCTAGCCCTACCACCGGTCATGCCACGTTTGGTATAAGACGATACAGTATCTGATATGAACACGGCACGAATTCAGATCACATTACAACACGGAATATATGCAAGTGAGGTTTTGTTTTAACGATCTCGTAATAAGAAACATGATGGTTCAAACAAATCAGATACTCGTTTAAAAGTCATTCTGAAAATTCAGATTCACTTTTTAGAGGTGACGATATCAGTAGGGGTGGAAACGGATCAGATACGATCGAATAGTCTCAAATATGAATACGAATCCATATTTTTAAAACGAATACGAATTCGAATATTCTCAAATACGGATACGAATATTCTTGAATACGAATACGGATATTTTCAAATATGGATTTTCTTGGATACGAATATCGGATAAAATGGATTCCTAGCGGTTTGCTGATTTTTCACCTGTTTTTGACCGGTTACCAGTTTTAAACTACCTAAATTCAAATTTTGAATCACAAAATTCGTACGGATTTTTCATGGATTCTAGAAACGGATCGAATATGAATCGAATAGTCTCGAATACGAATACGGATACGAATATTCACAAATATGAATGCGAATACGAATATTCTCAAATATAGATACGAATATTCTCGAATACGAATTAAAATATTTTTTAATACAAATTTTGCTTACTACATTTACGTTTTCTCAAATACGAATATCAGATAAAACAAATTATCTATTATCATTTTCCACCCTAGATATCAGCAAATTCGTTCCGTAGCGGGAGAGTCTTCTCTCCAGATCAAAACCCGAGCCAGTCGGCGCCGAGCCCGGTTTCAATTGAGCGTCTCTAGCAAGGCCCGGTCGGTGGTCCATCAGAGTGGTCACTTCTTGTCTGGCTAGGTTGGTTTCTTCCTTTTTGAAAAAAAATGGTTATCAGATAATTGCGCATTTTAGTGGTTAATTTAACTCGTTAGACAATAGTCAAATTGAGGAATTAATTTGTTGGGTATGAGACGGCTCCGGAGCTTGGCTTTGGTGAACCCTATATAATCTTTTTTTCCTACTTCTGTGAACATTGGTTGCAAGACATTCAAATTCAGTTATGAGTCAAATGGAATAGTGTATTCCACGTTCCATAATATAAATAAACATATTATAATACATATTTTCTATTACATCACATATGTACTTTTTCTACCGTATACGTATGTAGTACTCATTATATAGGATATTGCTTTAGGGCATCTGTAGTGTATGAAAATAGAGGGTCTTAAGCCACCTTAAGGTCAACCTTATACATTACAGGGGTAATCTTAAGCAGGCTATAAGCAAAAAAAACTTAAGGTTGGTCCTCAAGCTAAAGACCTGGCCACAAGCATTAAAATACAATTTTTCTTTATCTGCCGAGTGGGACCGTCTTGAGGCCCCTTGGGTTATATACACTATGGAGTCAGCCTTAAGGTTTAGATGGGACCCACCTTAAGGCCCCTTAGGTTATATACACTATGGATGCCCTTAGAGCAACTGGTATCTTGTTAAGGAGAACGCACCACCAGCCTCCCACCTTCTTCTACCTTTCGCCCACGCCTGCTTTTGATCATATGTAAGAGCTGCTGTTCACGCATGTTCAAGTTACGCGGGCATATATGCCCATCGTGGAGTAGTTGGACCGCCTCACGACTGACGATGTGCACTGGGAGCCATACTCACCTAAGGCACTGCAGAGTCGCGCTCCTGGCGGGTTGTCCTCACTGTGCTGGCACAACTGGGCTTTCTGGCTAATGTGTCGGAAGCTCGTGTACGACGTATTTGTCGAGGACAATGCGGCGCATCATGTCATGTGCTAGTTTGGACTACGTTAGGTTGTTCCAATACCAGTCGAGCGACCGGTGCCGCAGAACGTCCACGCGTGAATGACCACATCACATGACTTTCCTTTTACTACTAATTCATTTGACGACTTGTAACGAAATGATACCTTCTCTAGGCATTCTAGGAAGGGAGTCAAACGCGGTACGGCTTGGACGACGAAGATGGAGAGGTGGATAGCCCAGTGGGAGGGCGCACTGGAGGACTGCATGGAGGAGGCCACCCCCTACGACAGTGAGAGACCATATGGAGGTATCTCTGTGTTGGTGATGAGTAATTGACGGTTGTGTTAGTGGGTTTGAACTTGTTTTGGGTATTCTAGGTTTGAGTATCTTGCAGTTATGATATTATTGATTATGCTGTTTCGTGCGGTGCTATGTGACAGTTTGCTTGTCTGTGTGACTGCAGGACTTCGGAGCTAGTTCATGGTGAGGCGAGGAGAACTGGGACTAGGCACAAGAGGTGTTGAGGTCCAGACGGTCGGTGATGCCGAAGATGATCGAGGCTGGTGAGGTGGTTGCGAGTCGGGAGACGACGAACCGGAGCTGGAGCTATTGGTGATGGACATGACATGCGACGACGAGAGAACCGGGACTAGGCTCAGGGAGGAGTCGGAGGTCCAGGCGATTGGAGATCAGTTGCGGTCGTGCGCGACGGAATAGACCAGGACTAGACTCAGGTGGAGTTGGAGGTCTCGATCGGTGTCGAGTGGACACGATGGGCAGCGGCGAGTAGATCGGGACTAGACTCAGGGAGGAGTCGAAGGTCCAAACGGTCAGGATGCCAGGTGCGGTCGTGTGCAGCGAAGCGGACCGGACTAGACTCAGGGAGGAGTCGAGGTCTAGACGGTCAAGGTACCAGACGCGGGAAGCTTCCGGGAAGGTGCTTGAGGGCAATTTGGTAAATTGACTCAAGCAAATGAGTGGAGTGGGTGGTTCTCCCTCCAAAATCTGGTTTGACTTCCTTTGCCTCATGTGGATGTGAGGTTGGGAGTGGAAGGTGGCTGCACTTTCTTGAATTTCTCCTTTGAGGATGACCTTGGGTGTTAAAAGGAGAAGAGGGAGGCAGCAGTTGTTGTATTCCATTGTAGAGAGCTCAAGAGACGAGAGTTAGTTTGTGCTCTGTGAGCTCCTGCTTGAGTGTTTCCAAGCATGTAGTGAGATGTGAGCTAAAACTAGTTGTAATCATTCATCTCTCCTCAATATCAACATGAGAAATGTTATGCTTGAGATGTATTGGCCTTTTGTTCTCATTACTGTGTTTTGACTGGTTTTTCTCTCCTCTTTAGTTCTTGTGTTCTAGAGACTGATTCTTGTTGAGGAGCTGTAAATGAGATGCTCTATGAGGGGAGAATACTAAAGGTCATTTGGCCATTCTATTCCCAAGAGCAAATGGAGGATTCAATAACTTCTGTGATTTCTAAATCCTTCGCCACATTTCCTCTGTTACTGAAGTTTTAGGGTTTCATGTCAGGGCAAGATTGGTTCTTTTGATTTCTCTTCAAAAGATGGCCCAAGATTTATGTATTGCTGTTGTGAGATTATTCCATGCTAAGATTCAAAAGTTCATAAGCAATAGACAAGAGATTCATGAGCAATTTGGACATTTGTCTCTTTTGATGTCTAGTTTCAGTAAAACTGAAATTGCCTATGAGCTTTGTGTTTTATCTACAATCTCTTCTTTCTAAGATCTCCTTGATGTTTGTTTTTAGTCCAAATGGCTTATCCAGAGAAGAATCTGCATGCTTTGGTGAATTCTATGATTTTTAGTTGAGTTCAGTGCTTACTGTTTTGTTTTTCGGCCTGAAGTGTTTTCTGCTCGCTCTGCATCTTCTCTGAAACCTTAACGGTTAGACCGGTCAAACAATTGCAGTCAGACCAGTCCCATAACTCAGGTCAGACTGCTAACCCTAGCGGTCAGACCGGCTGACCCATGGCGGTTTGACCGGCGGCTCAGGGGCGGTCTGACCAGTGCATACAAGGCGGTCTGATCGGGCCAATTACGACGGTCTGACCGGCATTATGTAGGTGGTCTGACCGGCTTTTGATCTGCAGTCAGACCGGCCTGGGATGGTTCCCCTAATCCAGTAACTGCTGCTTGCTTCATTTCATCGATTTATTTGCCACTCTTTCTCATGTTTGGCCAGAGAGGTTTTTCAGAGAGCATGAGTTATTCTCATCATAGCTTTTATAGCTACTGGCGAGAAGAGTTTCGAGTGGATACTTGGGGGCAAGTTTTTAAAGAGGCACCATTCACTCCCCTCTGTTGCCATTTCTGATCCTACAGACAGTAGCAAGTATGGTGAGTACCTATGTTGGTATCAGCCTTGGACATGTACCAGGCTAGTACATGTCATCGACCTGGCCCCAGCACACGTCGCAGCACCGACAGACACGTACCCCGCGCACCTCACACGGGACGCTCACGTCATGGTATGTTACATCAAATTTGTAAATGTTCGCTTTTGGCAATTCCACTAATAGGATTTACCTTTTCGTGTTTTCCTTGTAAGCTGACGTCGATGCTGTGATTTGGAGGGACTCTCGTACCATGGTGGATAGGATCGCCAGTGGTGTGGAGATGAAACAGGAGGAGGTGGTGCAGGCTTTACGTTGTGTTCAGGCCATGGGTGCACGTGTCGTCACCCTGTTGTCATGCATTAGGCTACCAGAGGTCCGCACGCCCACGCCCAGTGCACACACGATGCGTCCATCGGGGCCGCCCCGTCGACATGGCACTGCACGGGAGGTTCTACATGGCCTTGTCTTACACCACCTTAGCTTGATGAGGCCGAGGGGTCAACCTGGGTACGGCCCCCTACACCGCACTGAGTGCATGAGTATACAAAGAGAGTTGTATGTATAGGATATATTGCTATAGATACTTGATTGCACAATTTTTGGAGAAAAAGTTAGATTTGGCACCATTGCGCACGAGAAATGTCACTTCTGTCATCCGATGGGCGGGCGACAACGTCGGTGAGGCAACGCGTGGTGGGGCCACTGGTGGTAGGCATCCTGCCGCCCGGTGGGGGGACGGCAAGTGATTAAGCCGGTTGATTAGCTGGCTTAATTATCTGCCCTAATTTTTTTCTGTTTAGTTTTTATTTGAATTTTTAAATTTACAAAATTAGATCAAAAAATTACAAAAATTTATGTACAGTCTTCTGACTCAACACACTTTATAGTATAATTTTTGAATAATTTTATCCATTGTGAATGTTACTCAAAAATTCATAGAATTTTGATATTTGTATAAGTTTTTACATATAGCAAACGAGCTCCAAAATTACTAAATTTTATGTGAAGCTTCCCAACATAGTCATAGTTATTGTGTAATTTTTTTGGAATTTTATATGGGCTAAATTTACCACGTTTAATTGGGTTAATTTAATCATGAATTTAACGATGCTCAGGCATCTTTTGAAGTGGCTGACATCTGTGCTTCGTGCATGTGTCGGCCAATTGTGCTATATTTTCTTTTCTACTATCTGGTTCATACAATTGTCACTCTGTGTGTGTCGTGCCCCTCTCACATGCTCTTTCGTTCGCGCTAATATCATTATGTCCATGTCGTCGTCCTCGCCCGCTCCCTTGTTTGCACATTTGTCAGTGTTACTATATCGTCCTGCTCACCCGAAGTACTGCTCGTGACAATGGGTCCTCGATGTACGGGGTGAGCGCATCGGGTTCACTTTTCGCTCGGCCATAAATACAAACCTATCGCAATTCGTTGTTGCTCATCTCAGTCGCTCATCACAGAAACTTATTGTCACTGTCTCGCTCAAAATTGGGAGTGTGTAGCTCATTACATCGAGAAGTTAGTGCATAGCTCAAGATTGGTAGTGCTGATTGCTTCTCCCGAAAGGCGGGTAATTTTTATCATATGCTTTCAACATTATTCCCGTAATCCTAGTCAATTAATGTTATTTAGTTAGTCATGATTAATGTAGTTTGTATTGCGAAGTAAGTAGGTCGTAATAATTTAGATATAGTTTTTACTATTTTTGTGTACGTACGGTACCTATAATTTGTTATTGAATGGAAATATGTAATTAAGTAGTTGTAATTACTGTAATGTCAATTAGTTAGGAGTAAGCAATGAGTTAGTTGTAAGTAATTAAGTGATAAGGATGACGGTAATGGATAGCTCATCATTTTTTCGAATGAGTGATCAAATTATCGGTAATTAATGAAGTATTCGTATGTAGTTACATGTATGTAATCACTGACTTGTAGTATGTTGCTATCATTATCAATCTTCACACTAATATTTCATTTGTCCCATTTGTTGCAAGGTGCTCTCAGTGGGAGGATGGTAGGCAGGCCTGTCGCTCGATGAGGGGACGACATGTGCACACACACACACACACGAGTACATCCCCTTAACACACTCTTAGACAAATAAAAGCCAGGAATAAATCTATGACCTCACAAATTTCTATTGAAATGCATCTACGTATGTATAATAGATAGGTACCAGTATTTAAATTCTGATGGGTGGTATTGTACACCCACAACTTCACTACTCAATCAAAAGGGGTTCCGTAGAGGAACTTATATATTTTAGAAGTGATACATAACCCTACATATTTAGGCGAATACAAGGGATGTCGATATTTTGGCCCATATCACAGGGCACAAAATCCCAAGGTTTACACATAGCCTTAGGATCATGCAATTCACAAATATTACTTATGTCACTTCCGCCGCTACTACAAGTGGGGAGTTGGGCCGTGTCGGAGAGTTGTAAATGTGTAGAAATGAAACGCTGTTCCGAACTTACCTTCTGTCCATAGATGTATGTCATCTTTGACTTTTTAGTATCTCTAATGTTTTTGATTTTTTAAAATCTCTAACGCAAGACACTATCTACTATACTAAGAAAAGTAATAAAAATTATATATTATGAAAGTAATACTTTGCAAAATAAATTCAACGATATTATTTTCCCTATAGTCAACTTTTACAATGATCAAAGATTCAAAAGCTTACCGCATGATCCCATATCGATATACACAAACAGAGTGATCATTTCTAGGGGATGCGGACTTGTGGGTGCGCCACGACTACATGAGTGCTCGGGCGTCCTCCTTACACTAAAAAATTAAGCATCATTGCCACTAGGGGTGAAACCAAAGGTAGGCTTAGTACGGCTTCAGCCTTCTCTCTTGGTGGCAAGAACATCCTCTCTCCTTGGTGGCCACGAGCAGGACCAACGACGATGGTCTTGAGGAACCAGTAGCTGCAAGCCTATAAAGAAAAAATAAAATAAAAAAATGCATGATCAAATAGTCAGCCCACTGCCCTTAAGAGGCCTAACAATCCATCTCACTGGCCCACCAAGATACTAACTCCAACTCACAATCTGTAGCAAATTAGAAATTGGATTTTTTGTATTCCCATAGAGCAGAGACGGCACACAACACTGAGGGGGCGACCGGGCAAGTAGATCTGCAAAAGGGGGGACCGGGGCCGGGGGAGCCGGATCTGGCGGTGAGGGCTGAGCTGTCGAAGAGAGGCTGATCCGGGCTGTCTGGAGGAGGGGGAGCTAAACTGGGCAGCTAGGGGAGCCTAGTAGGGGCAGGGGGTGCCGGACCAAGGTGGTGAGGGGGAGTCGATCCAGAGCGGCAACCGACAAGTGTGGGCAGTGCCATGGCAGGAGTATCGTGTGTCGAAGTGGGGAGCCAGCCGTCGTGTGCCGAAGTAGGGAGGCAGCCACTGGAGAGTGGAGAAGAGTAGAAGACAAAGTGGAGTTTTTGAGTCTTTGAGAGAGAGACAGACAGAGAGTGCCTGAGAGTGAGTGAAGTGCTCAATGAGAGAGAGAGACTTTAGAGGAGGTGAGAAGATTAGGACTTTGGAGAGCCGGAGGTTGGGGAGAATTGGGGCACACTGCACTCCTAAAGGCTGCCTAATTCTGAAGCAGTGGATTGAATGATAAACTGAGACATTGTGTGAGTAGTATTCTTCCGTAGTTTTTTACTTCTTTCTCGATTTTGTATTTTAGAGTTTAGACTAATTTTGATATGTTTCATACACAGCTGACTTATTGCTACTCTACACTCATGGCAGAATAATTATATATTTTTATGTATGCGTTTTCCATTATCAAGGTACCTTCTTTGTATTTATCTGTTTTTCGCTGTTTGTCTCTAATTGTGTAATTTCTGTATAAAATTGAAATTCCATAAGAATAAAAGATTATATTTATATCAACTTAGTTTAATCTTATAAATGATTTAGCTCACCCTTAATTTTATTCTTGGTTTCGTGATTGATTGCCATCCTGCCTTGTTATGTACAATATGTATATGTAAATTAAACTCCTATCTACGATAAAGTGGTCGATAGGTACTCGGCCTTACATAAGACATCTATGGAATACAAAATACAAAACTAGTTATTCCTTAACAACAAGCACCAGTATGAACTAGGGTCCGTAGGCCTATCAGGTATAAATTAACCATGAGACATACTAACAGGGGCGGATCCAGGATAAAATCCGAGAGGGGGCACACCCACAAAGCCAAGTATACCAAGTATACGAATGGGCCTCTACATCCATTATATCACAGATGAGTGAGGGCCTTTTAGTTGGGCTGAGTGGGGGCATTAGCATTAAATCTTAGACTATATACCTGGACTTCTGCGAATTGAGTGGCGGCCTGTGCCCTCACTCGGGCCTAAATGGATCCGCCCCTGCATACTAATGCCAAATCACGGTTCTTGCTCAGGCATCCGGTCAGTGCGTGAAAGATCTGTATATGTATGCATATGTTTACTCATACATTACCTACGAGCTATTAAATGCTTTGCTTCTTTTGGAAATTATTCTACATATGCTAGGATATATTACGGATAGGTTTTTTTGACTGTGGCTTAACGAATTTTAGCTGTTTACAAGAGAGAATACGATGAGAATCTACTTATGTGCTATTTTAGCTGATATAGTGGTGATCATTTTGGCTTTTTTGGGGTGGCTTATGGCTGAAAAGCACTGTAGTTGGCTGAAAAAACACTGTAGCTGACAGAGGCTTATTTAGCATAATTAAATTTAAAAAAATTAAAAAATAGAAAAAATATGTTAGCCCATTACGTATAATACAAACAAATACAGGAAAAAAAGAACCGGCAAAAAAGCTCAATAAAAAGCCAAAAGTTCAGAAAAAGACGAAATTTATGAATAGTGAAAAATAAGCCGGAAACCAGAAGCTGAAGCCAAAACGATCACACCTAGATAAAATTAGGACAATACCTATTATAATTACATTATAAACTCTATTTTAAAGAGATACTTTATTTAAAAATTAACTACTATAAAATGCTAAATTGTAAGTCCACCCTATAAAGTAGCCTGCATAGTTTGCATTCCTCACGAGACTGATTGTCGGCATGGCGCGGAACACGAGTGCTGATAGGTCTGCCAAGGAATCTAACAGTGTTGGGATGATGTACGGTACATGCACATCTCTGTCCGTGATGGGAGACATTTTTGTCTGGGGGCTCATCTTGAAAGATTTCGAAAGATTTCGCGTGTTTTCATCATTCCTCGTGCTAACGACTTAACCAGTGGAAAACACGAGTAGATGGCCTATGTGGCACTACAACAACTCTTTTTTTAATTTGATCTTTTGACGTACGAAAATTTAATTTTGGCATTCTTTCTAACCACAAAAACAGTGACAGATGACACTTAACACCTGTCGGACTCCCGTAATATGGTAGCTACTTGTCGAGCTAGTCGAGCTCAGTAGAAAGACATGTCGAGCTAGCCTACCACGGCAGAGCTTAATTAGTTAAAGCATATTTAAGTTAAAAAATAATACATACTTAATTAGTTAAAGCATGCTTAAGTTAAGCAATGATGAGTCTTGTACATAGTTGCCGAGCTTGGGTAGCTCAGTAGGTGTTGCTCTTGCTGAGCTAGCATAGCTCAACAAGCACCTTCTGAGCTCCCCTAGTTTGGTAGGTGCTACCATGGTGCCTCTCTTGTCGAGCTGGGGTAGCGCGGTAGGCGACACGTGTCGCCACAGAGAGGGGCTAGATTTGCAAAAACGAACATCCGATGTCAAATTTGAAAAAAACAAGTTGCTACAATACCAAATACGCTAAGGACTCGAAAACATTACGATATTCTTTTTAGATTGTGACTTATATCTTCTAGCTTTGGCTTATGATTTTGTCTGTGTCTTTTGAGACGACAACAAACGGTGAAAACATCGACGCAGACGGCGTATGTGATTTTAGGCTTGAAACCCATTTGAAGAATCCGTTTGAATAAACCGTTCTATTTATTTCAACTTTTGAATAAGGCAAAAGCCTAAAAAAGGGACCATTGCGGGCTGGTTCTCCTTCCAAACTCACCGACAGGGATCATAATATTTTTTGAGAGACCATGTGGAGGTCATCCTATGTGTGTGATGAGTAATTGACATTGGTTTAGGAAAGTCAGTTTGATTTGGTTGGTTCGGACCATGTCGTTGCGTTGGTGCGATGGACTCGGTCGGACTTGGTCAAACATGGTCAAAGGGTTTAGATTGCATATTATGTCGACTTGTCAAGTTTGAGCTATTTCATTAATGCATTTAGGCTTTCATGTATCGAGCGGTGCTATTTGATGTGTTTCTTGTCTGTGTTGGCTGCAGGACGTCGAGGCGGAGTCGTGGCGAGACACGAGGTGACCGGACTAGACACGGGCGGTGTCGAGGTCAGAACGGTCAGATGTGTCGAAGACGGTGGAGATTCGATGTGGTTGCGAGGCTTGGGCGACAAGGAGCGCGGAAGCTTCTCGGAAGGTGCAGGAGGGGCGAAATGGTAATTTCGCGAGGCTGCAAAAGCGGGAGCGGGCTCCGTTCGGGCTTAGCAGGTGTAACGGGTTGGAGACCCGTTAGCCAAGTGCTATAAATAGATGTTGATGGCTGCATGCCCACTCATGCACTCCAAGGGTTTCTAGGGTTTGCTTTAGTCAAAATGAGTTTTAGAGGGTTGTTTTGGCTTTAGGCTTTAGTTGGTGAGAGTGGGTGGAGGAGACAGAGTGTGTTCTGTACTCTTCTTCGATGTGTTCCTGAGTGAGAGCTCCTCCCTTCTAAGCATGTATGGGTGTGTGTTCTTGAGGTTTAGGGAGAAGGAGAGGATGAGTTGAGGGTATTGTAATCATTCCTCTTGTATCAATCATGTATCTTCTTTCATCTCTATCAATATGAGATGGATTTGGTTAAGTTTGATTGAGTCCCAGGCTCTCTGTTGTTCATTTCCCTTCGATGCCTCTTTTGATGATTTCTTGACTTTTTGAGTTTCTTATTGATTCTTGCTGGGAAGGCCCAAAATGGGTTGCTCTATGATGGGATAGTGCCTCAAGGTCATTTGATTGATTTTCCCAAGAGCATATGACTTTTAATCTCAGATTTCCCTTTTTGAACTCCTCTGTTCATGTTCTTGCCTTCTAGGGTTTCTTGGCCCCCTCTGATTTTCTTTGAAAGAGGACTTGAGTTTTGGTATGGAAAGTCCTGAGGTTGTTGCTAACTTGATTGCAAAATCTCATGTGCAAAAGACTTATGAATCTTGAGTTATTTGGGTTCTTTTGCACCTCTCTGAAGTTTCCATGCATTTCTAGGGTTTTAGTGCAGTTCTTGATTCCCTTCGTGTGATGGCATGAAATTGGGGCTGGAGAGTCCTATGGCTATTGCTAATATATCTGCAAAGTTTCATAGCCAAAGGATCAAAGGTTGAGGAATTATTTGGTTTTTGGCTCAGCTCTTACAAGTTTTTCAGATTTTTCCCATAATCTGAAATTCCTGTTTTTAGGGTTGATTTCTTGGTCCTCTAGAGACTCCTTGATATTTAGTATGTATTGGTGATGCTTTGGGCCAAAAAGAATGAAAGGATTCCATCAATTTCTTGGTTTTTTGAAGATCTGAATATTTGCCCAAGTTTCAGATTTTTCAGAGCACTCTCGGGCTGCCTGGTACCAGGGGAGCGGTCAGACCGGCTTTTACCCAGCGGTCAGATCGGCGTTTACCCAGCGGTCAGACCGGCCCTAGGGTTTTGTTGCAGGTCTTTTTCTTGGGTGCTTTCTCTCTGTTCTTTTCCCTTGGTTGATTTCTCCAGATTTCCAGAGAGCTTGAGGATGTCTCTTCATAGCTTTGCTTCGTAGCTATAGAAGAAGATTTTGTCGTAGGTACTTGAGGGGGACGAATTTTTAGTAGTCGACATTCACCCCCCATTTGTCGCCATTTTGGTCCAACATTTTTCTTGCAACGAGAGAAATTACTACTTTTCTGATAGAGCTCAAGGTTGCAATAGTTGAGTCCATAAGTTCATGTCCCTACTCTCCCCTACAGCAAAGACACACACAACTGCAGCTACATATGGCTCACAACTGGATCATTAAGGTTCTCTTTTCTCTAAACAATTTTTGTTATTTAACCTCCTTTTTAATTTATTTTATTACTAACCTCCTGTCAACTTTATTTCCAAATCAGATTCTTTTAGCCACACCATCACGTGATATGGCAAGATAACAACATTGTCATATCATGGGCTAAGTCTAGCTAAATAGTACTTCTTACCACGCCACTAGTGATGGAGTGACAATCTAGCTAAATGGTACTCGTTACTATGCTACTAGTGGTGGAGTGATAGGACTTGATAACATCATGATGACTAGCATGGCAGTATTGTCGTGACACGCTAGAATTAGAAATAAAGTTGGCAATAAGTTATTAATAAAATATTTTTAAAAAAGATTATTTAATAAGAAATCACCATTGTATCTACCATTCTACCTCCAACGTACTTGTCATCAATAACGAGTCGTTGGTCACATCAGACATGCATAAGCTGGGTTCATAAATGTGGATTCTAAATCTGATGATTTGAAACTGCAACAAATGTCTTAAAACAGTCACCTGCCTGTCTTACATCCAACTTTTATATAAGCAAATCAAGGACCGCATGTCTAGCGATATTAAGCTACCCAAAAAGATATGCTGCAGAGGCACTCAATAATAAGTTGCAAAGACATGCTCCGTGCCAGCACGGCTAGCCTCCGGCGAGGCCCACACATGGTCTAGGGCACGCCGAGCCACAGTTAGGTCCTACCAGCACGAGCATGGCACACAGTGTTTGCTCACCTCCGTCCGCCTTGGCCACTATTGTTGTTTGTCTGCATTGAGTTCGTAGCCAGCGATACAGGATCTAGACTCAAACAGCTGAACCCAAAGGGCAGCAGTGTCAGCAGGTGAGCATCGGCGGTGAAGAATGAGGATGGGGGAGCCGGTGACATGCGGCTTCGGTGGTGGAGGAGGAAGGAGATGAGGGGCGTCCCGTGTACTCCCATCCTCTTGCATGTGCCGCTTGCCCGCCTATGGCAACACGGAGTCAGAGATGGCATTGAGAATGAGCAACGGGCGGTAGACGGGGACGGGATGTGGACCCAAGCGGTCAGATCCAGAGGGTGGCAGCGCCAGCAGACAAGCATCGGGCGAGCTGTTGGCCGTGGCCCATGGAGGATGAACCGAGGAAGGTGAGCAAAGCCACAAGGAGAGAGAGATAAAAAAAATGGCATACGTCACAACACCAAGGCCTGAGCCAGCAACACAAGAAAAGAAAAAGGATAGGAGAGAGAAGAGAGAAAAAGGAAAAAGAGAGTAGGAAAAAAAAGGTGGGAAAGGGGGAAAGGATGAAAAAGAAAAAAAAAGAGGGGGAAAGGTAATATCCAATGAGATAGTGGATACTGGAACCAGTACAATACTAGAACTAGTAGGACATCCCGTGCGAAATAGAAGAGCGTAGGAAATATCCACTCGTTGTTTTCCACCACTCGAGCAAGTCTATTTTGCCACCACCAACAAGATGGTGTTTGCAAAATTATGCTTCAGGTAGTGGTTCAGCTCTGAGACAGAATTCCACTAGAGTCACATGAGACTGAGAGGATGAAGAACTAGATTTGCCCTTTAGCTTCTTCCATAAGTGGGCTGTCAAGCTGGTCTTGTCTTGTTGCACTTGCTGTAAAGCCTTTGATTTTGCACTGTTACCAAGCTTCTCATGATACAAGCGAAAAATACAAAAAAAGCTCCCTTTTGACATATTCGAAAGCTTCAAAGAAATCAAGATGGAAGCATTCACCTATTCTTTCCACACCAATTTGCAAACATGTGAACTTTTTTGTAGGATAGAAAATGATAGCAAATCAATTGTGAAAAAGATATGAAATATTTAACAAAAATTTCCTCCATTGCTGCAACAGCATAGTCTAAAAGGCGACCCCCTTGATTTAGCAAACTTGTCTATAATTAGCTAAATATAATATATAACTAAATAAGAGGTATGGTAGTAAACACCGGATAGAACCTTAGTTAATTTATAGAGGTCTTAAAACTCTGAAAAAATGATTAGCAATTTAGCAATCTAAATTTGTAACTACCAATTCATTATTCTGAGAGTTAGCATTGATAAAGACAGATATATTATGTTCATACCCTTGTACCTTCATTAGCATGATGTACGTCGAGTTCCACCTCACCTTTGTGTCAAGACCGAATTTTCTTGGGTTATTGCCATTGGCTATGAAGTACTCCATGAACCTATCTACCACTTGTTCTGAACTTATGAGGTAACGAAGGGCATCGCGTATATTGTTAAAATATTCAACAATCACTTTGTATATGATCTTGCACAATAAGGTTTAAGATATGACATGCACATCTCTGGTGAAGAATGTATCTACCAATATATGTCTGAAACCTAGGGGTGAGGATGTTCATAGCCATCGTATTGGCCAATGTGTTATCAAGAGTTATAGAAACATCTTATTATCTATCTTAAAATCATCAATTATGTCTAGTATGTGCTCGACAATGGCCTCTACTATGTGTGATTCATCAATTAATTTAAACCCTATGACCCTCTTGTTCAGCTTGTAATTATATCTAAATAATATGCTACAACAATAAGTTAGACATTTCTCTATGCGATGATATCCAAATATCTGAAGTTAAAGCGAAAGAGAACTAAACTTGTATTAATATTTCTTTTAATGTTACTAGCTCCCTATTATATATTCATAAAATATCAGATGTGGCAGTTATCCTACTAACATGTTGGTATTATGGGCCAAAGTCGCATTGGATCATTCTTTCGAACACCTGGCTTTCACCCATCCTAATTGGTTGATATTCAGAAATAATATATTTAGCAATTTTCTCATGGGCAGAAAGATGGTTGTATACCCAAGTACTCATAGAACCATCGGTCTCAAAGTTCAGCTGTGTTTGTAACCCTCTCCCTTGCCTGTATGCCACCATCTTGTTCAAGCATGCATTGTAGTACTAGTTCAAGTGTCCCATCTCTCCACCTGTATGAGCAACTAATTGAGTTTTGCAATAATTACAAATTACGATATCTACCATTTGGTCATCTCAGATTTCCTAGATCTAGGTCATGCGCTTCCAGCACAGCATCTTTCATCTAGCAGTGTCAGACCTGGGCCCACCAATGTTGTTGTTTGTGGATAGGGGAGAGAAGTCTAGTGTCCCCGTCAACCCTGGATTGTCTTGGTACTCCTTGTAGCCCTCCGTACCATCCATATGATGATCTTCCATGCCATAGTCTCCCATGCTTGGAGAGAGCTGACAAGCATCAATGGGAGTCAGAGCCAACTTCCAGCATGGAACCCCGTTGTTGCCTTCATGCTATGACGCCTCGATAGCACACCTCTACCGAGCTTGGCCGCTACCGCGCCACCTTTTTGCTGCGACTCCTTGGTAGCATACCATCACCAAGCTTTATGTTGTATATACTATTGAGACTACAGAGTAGATCAAAGAGATAAGAGAAGTTTAGTGATTCAGTGGTGAAGAAATGAGCAAAGGAGGTGTGTTTTATAGACATCGAGGAGGAGAACGTTGTATCTACCCGTTTCCTCTTAGCCTCCACCATTGCTTTGTCTTCTTCCTTTGCTCCATCTTATCACTAGCTCTCGATCGTTGCCTCTCCATCCCCACCCATTCCTTGTCTAGTCTCTGCTCTATCTTATCACCAGTAGCATACTACCTGCTAGGCTACCTAGGCAACTGTTGCCTAATGCCCTGCGGTGCTCCTGCTATGCTACCTAATTCCCTCTAGGTGACTAGTGATGAGGGAATTTGACCTGATCTTCCAATGAGAATAGTAACTACAATTGTTTGATATGATGTTGACAACGAGGCTACTTGACCGAAACGACAAAGTCCGTCATGCAATCGCTACACCACACCCTTGTCGTTACCAACTGTGCGCAACACAGATGATCTTTCCTACAAGCAATCGAGAATCAAGAAAGAAAGAAGTAAGCACGATCTAAATTTGCAAATGAAATATAAAATTTTATTGAACAATGGAGAGGCCTGAAGTCGCTGTAGTTAGTCTAGTCGACACAAGTACACAATTGATATTTTCTGAACGAAAATCAATCTAAACAAGCTTAAACTCTAAAAGTGGCCTCCTTGGCCATTTTTGAGGGGCTAGGGATGTGAGGAGCATATCCGTGAGAGTGGGAGAACATCCCATTACATGTCCCCTGCTGGGCTCAAACTGATACAAGGCCCAAAGTCTAGGTTTGGAACTGATTTAGAATTGTTTCACGGATTACAACATGCTCAGGTGGATTTTTGAGGTGGGACTAGAACCATTGAAAAGACAATGTCATAAGCTTTCCAACAAGTTTAAGATCACAGTTTTTGGACTCTATATGCATTTTCTATGCTCGTTTGAAGTCAGCGCTATCTCTGGAGGCCAAACTGGATTCTAGAACATACCTAGCTTTCATTCTTGGTTGTCCTAGCCTCAAAGTGACATGGTGATCTCTAATGTTCATTCCAAGCATGTTCGTGACTCCATGTGCCTCTCCTTGGTCCTTGCCCATGTTCCTAAGCACAATCACATCACATATATTAGGTACCAACCCATTCTCTGAAACTGAATTAAACAACTCTAGGAACAAGCTCACCTAATAATTCAACTATCGTGCAGGTGCCCTCGTCATAGTTCCTTAACTAGCATCTTGTAGATGAGTGTTGTGTGTATCCAAGGAAGTGATGTCCTCATCATCCTCTCCTTGAATTGGAGTCGTCCTCGACATAAGCTCATCATCTTCTCCTAGATATCGCTTCAAATCTGCAATCTTAAATATGGGATTAACCCTAAACTCTACAGGCAACTCAAGCTTGTATGCATTATCATTAATATTTTGAATAATCTTAAAAGGACTATCAGCTCGAGGCATCAACTTAAACTTTTATAATTCTAGAAATCTGTCTTTTCTTAAATGCAACCAAACACTAGTTCAAAAATTATTTCCTTTCTACCTTTACTACCAGCAACCCTATATTTCTCATTCATGCACTCTATTTTTTTATGATTTCATGCAACTTAAGAACAAATTAAATATATTTCTTAGCATCTAAATTTACCTTATCCGAAGATGGTAGAGGTAACAAATCAATTGGAGCATGAGGATTATAGCCATATACTACCTGAAAATGGCTCATCTTTGTGATTGAATGCAGCGAGCGATTGTAGGAAAACTCCACGTGAAGTAGACATTCTCCCCATATCTTCAAGTTCTTGTTAAAACAGCCCTCAACATTGTAGACAAGGTATAGTTGACGACTTCAATTTGTCCATTAGTTTGAGGATGACAAGTAGTTGAAAACAGCAATTTCATCTCAAGTTTCCCCCCCAAAGTGTCCTCCAAAAGTGACTCAGGAACTTCACGTCATGATATGAAATAATTGTCTTTGGAACGCCATGTAGTCAAACAATCTCCCTGAAAATAAATCAGCAACATATATAACATCATTACTCTTATGACAAGAAATAAAATGTGCCATCTTAGAAAACCTATCCACTAGAACAAAAATACTACCTCTTCCCATCTTTGTCCTAGGCGATTCTAAAATAAAATCCATAGAAATATTCTCATGTATAAGCCATGTGGGTTCAGTCGTGACTTAGCTTTTTGGTATGTAGTGCATTGCAAAACATAACGCTCGACAACGCGTCTCATCCTTGCTCAATAGAAGTGTTCAGCATGGATGACCTCCATATTTTTGATGCAAAAGTGTCCCATTAATCCTCTTCTATGCGCCTCCTGTAACAACAAAAGACGAATGGAGTTAGCTGTAATGCATAGCTTATTAGCTCTTTATATCAAATCATCACAAAAAACAAATTTGTTCCAGCTTTTACCATCTTTACAATTGGACATGGCATCTTTTAATTCATCATCAGAAGTATATAAATCTTTTATTGCCTCGAAGCCCAAAATTCTACAATCAAGTTAAGACAACAAAGTATACCGTCTAGACAAAGCAATGGCAATCACATTTTCTTTCTCTTTCTTATGTTTAATGATATAAGGAAAATTTTCAGTAAATTCAACCCAATGTGCATGTCTATGGTTCAGTTTAGATTGAATTTTAATATTTTTCATAGATTCATGATTAGAATGTATAACAAATTCTATGGGTCATAAATAATTGTCTGATCCCGGAGCAACAACTCCTGGATCCTCTGTGTAAATCGCACTAGTCCAGGATCAGCTAGTACACACGGTGGACAACAAAGATAAATATCAACCATAATGACATTTATTAACTAAATTTGGGCATGATTGCCAAAGTTTACATCCACGGCACATAAGCCAAATTTAAACATAAGCAGCGGAAGAAAAACACCGAAGTGGAAGAAGCCCAACAAGCCTGCCCATAGGCAAACGACAGCAAGACACGACCTACTCATCCTGGTCTTCACCGTAGTCAAAGTCGTCTTCCTCTGTGTGGAGATAGCAAAGTGAGTAGAAACTTGTACTCCGCAAGTCACACGGAAGAATACAACATAATGATAAAGGCAACAAAGGAAGGCATATAGAGTTATTTGTGCATAAAAAAATATTTAAAGAAATACAGTAAATAGATTGAAAATGCTGAATTTAATACAGTAAGTAAAAATAATAATTATAAATGAAATTAATACTGTTAGTGCAAGTCCATCCCCCACACTAACCTAACCACGGGCATCCCACCCGGACCATCTTTTCCAAAAGATATCATATGGATTCCATCCATCCATACGCTTTCGATCTCTCATGGATTTCATCCATCCATAAGCTTTCAATCTCTCATGGATTCCATCCATCCATAAGCTTTTTATAAACCATTTTGAAAAACAATGTCTAATCCATAAAACACTTAACTCAGCTTGCCCATGACCGTGGGCATGGCTATCCAGGATAGATTATACACTCTGTAGAGGTTGTACAGCTTTACCCATAAGACATGATCATCCCATATTGCCACCGGATAAACATACTTCTTTTGGTGTGTGACGAAGAGATCATGACAAGGCCTTTACAATGCAAAGCCTTCAACCTGGTCAAGCCAACCCTAAGGTTTCACTCCAATAAGGAATCCACCAGATCGGGACCCCCTCTTGAGCCGAGTGAGACTTCTCATGGCCTACGCCACACTCACTTTCAACCTATGATGAGACTCAGGTTGGGACCTGCAAATTAGTCAGCCAGGACTATCCCATACTAGCCTTGTGGTTGTATGATAGGGCTTTGCAATAGTAGCTCATAGACTGGTCCTTAATTGACTTAGGTTTAAACCACATACCCCTTGTGCCCGACAATCAACACTGTGTCTCCGAACAACAGTGCGTGCCTGCACCCACCACCTAACCATTAGCCTAAGTCTAAACCAAATTTTATATTTTATTTCAAAATATTTCATAATCCTTCTTGGCTCACCGAAGTCAAGAATAAAATTGAAAAGCTCATCATTTTATATAAAAAGGTTATCCCAGAACAAAGATTATGTCTAAGCAGGTCCAAGAATTTGATATAAAACTCTCTAGCCAATACTAGTGTACTAATTAGAGTTTTATTCTAGGGTGACAAGATATCGAGGAATTCAATGTCAATGGAGGAATTAACAAGTAGGCAATAACTAAATTTAAAACTGAATTGAAATACGTTAAATAAAATTAAGCATGCAATATAATTTAAAACAACATAATTTTATTTAATAAACCGGGATCAACATGATCAAGGAGTGTGACTTACCTTGTCGTCGTATAATTTCTCGGAATCGTCGTAGTCTATGTGAAAATACCCAAGAAAACTCAAATAAAATCTAAATAAATTTAAATAAAATCCAAATAATAAAGAGGAGGGCAGAACGGATAGATTGGAATTTTTGATGAATTTAGGAATTTGAACGGGCTTAATCACAGTTAGGACGAAGGAGAACGGGCTCTTGGAAGTTTGAAAAGAGAGAAAAAGAATAAACTAGAATTTTTTAAATTATTTTTCTAAAGGAAATTAGAATTATGACATCAGCAGGAGATTTTATTTTTTGGCTGAATTATTTTTATAAAGGAAAATCAGGTTTGTAATGTCATGCTGATGTCAGCCCTGGTTTGATTTTCGGACAGAGACTGACAAGTGGGCCCGGTCTACTATGCAAAAGGTCCACATACCAAGGGGAAGGCTGAGGTGGAACAGGGCTGACATGGCAGCTGACTGGGCTGATTTTGCTGATGTGGCAGCCAGGTGGCGCTGACGTGTCCGCCACATGGCTCGGGAGGGCTTGGTGCTAATGTGGTAGGACACGTGGCTGCCACGTGGACTTGAGCACTGATGTGGCAGGACACATGGCTACCACATATGCCACAATGCCGACGCAGATCCTGAGTGCTGGTGTGGTGCTTGCGTGGCTCTCGGGGGCTAAGGTGGCGCACACGCAGCTACCAAGTCAGCGGCCACATCACCTCGGCCTACTTACGTGTCATGGCCGATGCGGCGGCGCTCTGGGCCCAAGTGTCGCCAGTGAATGGTAGCATGGTGGCGGCCGGCGAGGGGTGCAACAGGGAGATGGGGACACAAGGAGTTCACATCACCTGCGGGCAGAGCTCTAGCGGGCGTGGAGGCGGTCGGCAGTGAGAAGGGCGATGGAGGTGGCTTGGGTCTCCGGTGAGGAGGTTCTCCGGTGGCGTTCGAGCCCGGAGGAGTGGCGCCCGAGGTCGACGGCGCCGAGATGAAGCTCCGGGTGTCATCGGCTTGGCTCGGCGGTGATCCGAGGTGTGACATTGCTCGCCGGCGTGGCGGAGACAGAGGCACATGGTACCTGGGCTCTCAACTGCGCTAGAGGAGGAATTGGAGGTGGTGGGGGTGGTGCGAGGGGAGGCGAGGCCGAGGGGACCTTTTATAGGGCCGAGGGGGAAATGGTGCGCGGGGATTTCTCGCCAAAGATTGGGGCGGCGGCGGTGATTGCAGAGGGATTGAGGTTACCAAATAAACGTGCATCTCTCAAAGTAATAAAATAGCATGTAAGTGTTTAAGATGTTCATCTAGTGACTTGTTGTAAAACTACCACAAATTTACCAATGAAAGCATACAAAACTTTTATTCATTAATCTCATGAAAGTGTTAGGTGCATTAGTTAAACCAAAAGACACCACTAGCTATTCATATAACCTGAACTTAGTTTTAAATGCAGTCTTCCATTCATCTCCAAGTTTCATTCTAATTTGGTGGTATCCACTACGCAACTCAACTTTAGAGAAAATAGTAGAGCCACTCAATTCATTAAACATATCATCTAACCTAGTAATAGGATGTCGAATCTAATAGTGATATTCTTAATCACTCTACAATCAACACACATACACCAAGATCCATCTTTCTTAGGAACTTGACACTGAATTTCCATAATTTTCTCTGGATTAGTCCTATATGGTGCACAGTTTGGCAAAGAAACTCCTGGGATCAAGTCAATTTGATGCTCAAGTCCTCCAACAGGTGGCAGCCCTAGGGGTATTTTAGATGGAAACACATCATTAAACTCCTGCAATTTAGTGACAACAGGAGGTAAAGATGCAGGCAAATCCTCAAGTGAAAATAAAGCATCTTTGCAAAGCAAGGCATAGCAAACAGAATTTTCCACTTCTAAGTTGTTAAAATTAGATTTAGTAGCTAATAGAACAACACCTTTCGATGTTATTTCATTCTTCCTAGCATTTGATTCTTTTGCTTCTTTCTTTTTAGGTAGAAAGCATTCTTTAGCTACTATCTGATTCTCACTTTTAGCATTCTCCTTTTTCTCACGCTCAGATCATTCAATTTCATCTTTAATAATGGCTTCAAAAGATATTGGGTATAAAATAATTTTCTTACCCTTATGCATGAAAGTATATTAATTAGTTCTACCACAATGAGTGGAATCCTTATCAAAATAGCTATGGTCTACCTAAAAGTAAGGAGCATGCTTGTTTAGGCACGACATCACAATCAATATAATCATGATATGAGCAAAGTAAAAATTGTACTCTCACAGTTTTGATGACCTTCAACTTACCATATGAGTTGTACCATTGGATATAGTAAGGATGTTGCTGAGGACTTGTGGTCAAGCTATGCTTCTCGACCATCTCCAAGCTAGCCATGTTGCTACAACTTCCTCCATCGATGATGACATGACACGAACGTTCCTTGATGATGAACTTAGTTTCAAACAAATTGTGTCATTAGTCCTATTTAGCACTTTCCATTTGTGCACTAAGCACATGCTTCACTATAAGTCTCTTGTACTTGTTTGAAGCTTCAGATTTAAATATTCTTCTTGTTCATCACTAGTGTCAATCTCATCATCTACATGGTCATTTGCAATAAGAGCATATTTTTCATCAATTTCACTAGCTAAAGTATACCTGCCATCTTCTCTCACAATGAGAGCTTGCTAACTTGGGCACTCTCTCATGAAATGCCCGAACTCTTTGCACTTGCGGCATTGGATCCCTTGAACGTCCAGTGGAAGTAACTGAAGATGCACTCTTTGTAGGAGCAGATTTGGTGTGAGCTTGAACGGTTGAAGCGTTGCTTGCTTCGGGTGCACGTGAGGGCATGGAAGTAGAACTAGAGCGCTCTTGGCTTGGTGTAGATGGAAGGCACGTCCTTGTTGTTCTAGCACTTTGTTTGGAGGAAGAAGAGCCCCAAAATGACTCCTTATTCTCATGTGTCACCCTTGTATTTTCCTTTCAGTTTTATAAGCAAGATGAAATAAATAGGTGACATAATTGTATTCCTTATAGTCAAGTATGTCCTAAATTTCTCGGTTAAGCCCTCTCAAAATTCTGGCTATTTTAGCTTTTTTAGTTTCTTCCAAACCACAATGCAATAGATCAATTTGCAATTCTTGATAGTATTCCTCTAGGAATACTACCGACCTATTACCTAGTTTTAAGCATTGCAATTTATTTAACATGTTAGTGAAAAGATGAAGGCATAAATCTAGCTCTCATAACTTTTTTCAAAGAATCTCAAGTTCTAGGTACATATGACAGTGCACATTGTTCCCTCGACCAAATTAATGCAAAATCAGTGAATTCACTAGTAGTAGCCCTAACTCTTTTATTATCAAGAAAATCGTGACATGTTCCCAATCAAGATAAGCTTTAGAGTCATATCTACCAGCAAATAGGGCAATTATAAACTTCATACCTACCCATACCTTGTTGGTTTTGCCTAAGTCAATGATGGTCGCGGTCATCGAGGCCCTCAACTCAATGTCGGCATCACAATTGTTCTCTTCGACATCATCATCTTCATCCACCGAAGAATGCGGGGAACACATCATCTTGAGCAGTTGGTGGTGGTGGACGTTGCTTAAGGTTCTCAACTATGTTGTTGATGGTGGTGAGGGTGTCATTGAGCCAATCTAACACGTTGTAGATCTCCTCCCAGTTGAAGTGTTGCACAAGCATCCTTGTACGAGGAGTGAGAGGTCCGGTACTCTCAAGCTCAGAAGATTGGCCATCATTCTTGCCACCATATTTCTAATTTTGTGAACTTGCCATTGTTAGTAGAACACAAGAAAATTTGTTAGCTCCCCATCAACTGCTAGGTGCTGCAAGCTAAAGAAGTCTCACACTCTCAAGCTCTTATCAAATTCTTACAAGATTCTTGCCAACCAAATCAGATGGTACACCTGGTGGCTGGTTGATGGTAACTTGACTAGAGTGATGAGTATAGCGATTGCCAACACGTTGAGACCTGTTCGGTTAGAGTATGTGGAGCTTGGACAGGCAATATATAGTAGCAAATGAATGAAAATATTCAATTTTAGAATTACATTAGCTGAATAAAAGTCCAAAATACTTGTCTAAATTGCTAGCATAAACTAGTACTCGACCCAAGCTCAAGCAAGCAAACACTAGATGACACAAGGGCAATATAAAGAGAACTCAAAATCTGGAAATAAACAATGCTGCAAAATTTTCTCTTTTTTTGACTTTTTTAACTTGTGCAGCTCCTTTCTTTTTGCACTTGCCTCTTTCCTTTTTTTATATATCTTGTGCGGCTTTTTTTTGCACTTACCACCTTTTTTCTTTTTTCCTGAGCAACACAAATATTAAGGTCATCAAAATATGACATATAAAGAAAGATTACACAATCTAGAATGAGAGAAAACTCAAACTAGACGACGAACGTATGCCAAAATAAGTGTTGAAACTTCGGAGGCTGTTTTGAGGCCCAAAACGACCTTTTTTTTGGATCTTCACTTTTTTTTGGAGCCTCGCATGGTTAATCCTAACTGACTTGTCAATTTTTGGATGTAACTTCTTGTTACCTTTCCAACGAGTCAAAGAACACTGCAATCCAAGTTCGTATGCAAAGTTATGACTGTTTCAATGAACTCGGGCCCAAAACTTTAGAACCCGAACACAACTCTGTCGTAGGTGATTCAGCTAGCCAAAATGAAGGGAAAAACTAAGCTGGTCTTTATCTCCCCAAAGATCTGGTGGCACAAACTCGGCAGTGAAGAGCAAACGGCAACCCTAAAACAGATCTAACCATTTTTTGTTTGATTTTTAGATGCAATACCCAAAACTAAAATCAAAGCACTAGACCTAGACTAGCAACTAAAACTTGATGATGGATGAAAATTCTACATGGTAAAATAGAAATTGTAATTGCAAAGGCACAACTAGGGTTCAGGTTTGGTGATTTTCGATGAACGTAATATTTTGTGGGGTAATTTTGGATTATAGGAATGAAAAACAAATCAAAAATAGAAATCTCACTGGGCAATCTATGCTCTGATACCAACTGATGAGGGGATTTGGCCTGATCTTTTGATGATGATGATAACTACGATTGTTTGATATAACATTGCCGATAAGGCTACTTGACCGAAATGACCAAGTCCGTCTTACGATCGCTATACCATACCCTTGTCGCTACCAACCGTGCTCAACAAGGATGATCTTTTCTATAAGAAATAAATAATTAAGCAAGAAAGAAATAAGCACATTCTGAATTTGTGAATGAAATATGAAATTTCATTGACAATGGAGAGGCCTGAAGTCACCGTAGTTGGTCTAGTCGATACAAGTACACAACTTATATTTTCTGAATGAAAATCAATCTAAACAAGCCTAAACAATAAAAGTGGCATCCCTAGCAGTTTTTGAGGGGCTAGGGATGTGGGGAGCATGTTTGTGAGGTTAGGGGAATATCCCACTACAACTCCCCAGTTGGGCTCAAAATGATACAACCCTAGGGCCCATGTTTGGAACTGATTTAGACTTGTTTTACGGATTATGACATGCTCAGATGGATTTTTGAGTTGGGACTAGAACCATTAGAAAGAAAACATCATAAGCTCTCCAACGAGTTTAAGATCATCTCGTTTGGCCTCCGTATACATCTTCTATGGTCGTTTGAAGTCAACACCGTGTCTAGAGGCCTAACTGGATTCTAGAACATGCCTAGGTTTCATTCTTGGTTGTCCTAGCCTCAAAGTGACATGTGGCCTTCAATGTTCATCTCAAGTGTGTCCATGACTCCATGTGCATCTCCTTGGTCCTTGCCCATGTTCCTAAACATAATCACATCACATGCATCAAGCAGCAATCCATTCATAGAAACTAAATTAAATAACCCTAGAAACGAGCTCATCTGATAATTCAATTGTCATGCACATGCCCTCATCATAGTTCCTTATCTAGCATATTATGGATGAGTATTGTGTGTATCTAACGAAGTGATGTCCTCATCAACTAGGCCTTCACAACTCCACTCAACTCCAATCTCCTAAACCCCGTAAGCTCTCTCCCTCTCCCTCTCCACAACTGTACCTTCCTAGCCATCTCTCCCCCTTTCCTTCTCTACCTCCCTGGCCACCTACCCCCACCCAGCTCCCTCTCCCTCTCTGTTGCCTCCTCGTGTTCCACCCCATCACCCACTTTTGGAGTTGGGTGGTGGCCTCATCGACGGTGCAGGTGGTGACCGTAGATGCTGGGTGCCAGGTTTTGACACGGGTGACAAGCGTGAAGGCAGGAATGGTAGAGGAGGCATGGATAATGAGGTGGGGGTGTGGCTGGTGATGTCATGGCCATGAGTGATAAGCAAAGGTCGACGATGGATTGGGGGTATGCAACGATGGACGTGGTGCCACGTGTGCACCTATGGCTTATCGGTGTAGTGCATGCGACATCTCTTGGTGGCACACTTAGTGCACTACATCGGTAGCTGTGGTGGACTCGTCGGCATGAGACAAATGGCGCCTAATCAAGAGGGCTCAGTTCCCCCTCCTCCTTTTTGTTCTTTTTTGTGAGGAATGGCTTAGTTCCTTTATGTGTTGACTTGTTAGAGAAGTTAACAGAGAAAGTCTCCAAATTCTCAAAATGTGGAATGCAGCTTAGGTTTCTGAATTCTCTCAAAATGCAGCTTAGGTTTCCCTAAGGAGCCTTAAAATTAATTTGCACAATTTTTGCAAAGGCTTCAACTAATTGAATTCAAATTTATATAAGCTCAACCTTCTGATACAAAAGAGGCAAAGTCCATTTCTTGGTTACTCTAGGGCATCTCTAACAGTACTGTAAGCGAGAACTCATAAAAAGGAGGTCTTCAAAAGGACTTTCTAATCATTGAGGAATAAATACAATCCAGCAAAACATGGGATATTACTATTGCTGGCATTATTCCATGATTTGAGATTGTTACTGAGTCCCACAACATCGATCACAGTATGCACATGTGTATGCTAATAAAGCATGTGCCCACACTCCATAAGGCCCTAGAGTGTAACAGCCCAATTTTATCTTCCAAATAAACATGCATGAGTTATCATGAATTTCAAAAAAATGGTGTATTTTTAAAATTTTTGCAAAGCCTTGTTTAAGTTTGAGATTTTTAAAATAAATTCATTGGCTTAAAAATATGAATTAAAATCTTCTAGAAGTCAATGGATGCTAAGGAATTTTTTCTAAACATTTTGTGTGCAAATACCTTTTGAAATTTAAATTAGAAATTCAAACTCAAATTGGAATTAGAAATTAAAATTTAAACTTTATTTTTTCTCTCCTTCCCTTTTGGGCCAAAAGCCTTCAACTAGCCCAGCTCGTCTCCCCTTTTTCTTTCTCACCAAGGCCCAATCGAGTGGGCCAAGTCCCATGCATGCTAACTTGCTAGCCTAGCTACACGCTTCTCTCTTGCATCATCACTGACAACTGCTTCCCAGTCCCACCTATCATCGTGACACTGTGATTCTTCCTCCTCCCCTTCTTTCCCTTGTGCGCACCTGAGCCTTGTGCGCTGCGACCACACCTTGTCGCCATGACATTGTCCCATCACCAGCTCGCCCTCTCTTATGCTCTCTTGCCTAGTCCCAAAGCCAATCATGGCACCCGCGCCCTTTCTCCCTCCTTGCCCCTATTTAAGCCAACCCATGCATGTCAAAACCTTTGGGCTCACCAACTAAGCATCTTCCCTAAGCTCACACACCCCCTCTGCCTTTGGAGTGGAAGAATTTCCCATTCTTCCCCAAGTCTGACTGCGTGCTCTGTCGCTCGATTCCTCATTGTCCGATGAGTCTCTGATGACACCATCATGCATTCTGAGTTTGTCTCCTCCTGCTCTACCCCGTGCTCACCTTTCCTTGCCCCTTCCCCCCAAGAAGCCTGAAGCCGCCGTCCTCACCGTCGTGCCCCGCGCCGCTGTTGACCACGCCACCCATCTTTGCTTGAGTTCATCATGCCCTTTGTGTTCATATTGACCTCCCAATTCTAATGTACACTTTTAATTGTCTTGCCATGCCTTAGAGCTGCAGGGACACGTTCGTCTTCTCCAACGCCAATCGAACCCATCACTACTATCGATCTCCTTCTTTACTTCATCTCTCGATAAGCCCTTTCACTCCCTTTCCAATTCAGCTTAAAGCCAACCTTATAGGCTAGCAATCGGACCATAGAATCGGCCATAATGCCCTAGACACAATCACCTTTCCTTGCCGTCACGGGCCATTGTGGACAGCATGACATGCCACACGATAGGCCATGAGCGTTGCTTTATTAGATTTGCCGTAGCTCGTAGATCACAGAACTGCCTTCAATTTTATAGAGTTAGATATGAAATCCTAAATTCACCATCATTGGCTATGTCGCCGCCACCTTGCTCACCGCCGATCTCAATTTAACAACCCTAGGTCTCGGAGCCATACTAAAAATACTCTAGGCTACCCACGAGCGCTAGTGCGCACCTGGATTAGGCCTGATGTAAGATCGAGGAGACCGATTAGAAAGGGGTGAATAGGTGGTTTTAAATTTTCTTTTGGCTAAGACCAAGTTGCAATGTGAAAATGTAAATCTACTAGCCTCTGCACAATGAGGGCCTAAAACAACTAAATTTGCCTAAGTGCACCAATAAATTAATTCTAAGTCAAGGTTTGCAATCCTACGTTGCCAAACAAATAATTCAATTTCTATGAATGTAGGTTGTAAGAAGTAAATTAAACTCAAGAAAGAAAACCATAGTTTGATGCACGGTATTTTACCATGGTGTTTGAAAACTTGTCAGTAAGAATTCTCATTAGAATCCCTGAGAGAAAGAAATTCTTTCTTCAAGACTTGGAATTTTGACTTATTCTTGCTAAGATACTCATTCAAGTCCTCTAGCATATCTATCAACTCATCATAACTAAGTTCATCATCATTATTTACCTTTCCCTTATCTTTAGCCATAAAACAATCAGTTGATGTAGTGGGATTTGTGGATTCTTCATTGTTAGAGCTAAAGATTGAGTATCCTTCTCCTGATATCCATTCTTGTATCCAATCCTTCTTGGTTGAAGTGGACTTTTTTATAATCATCTTGAAGTTTTGTCCACATCTCATGAATGCTCTTGAGATTGCATACGTTATCGAACACTTCTATACTCAAAGTACTAAATAAAGTGTAAATTGCTTGAGCGTTGACATGTAAGGATTTATCTTCCTTATTTGTTGGAGCAAGAGAATCCAATGGAGGAGAAAAGTTTGCATCTATATCCACCATATTTTAGGGTTCATGGCCTTAAAATTACATGACATGTAGATTTTCCAATAAACATAATTTGTGCCATTAAATGAAGGTGTCTCACCAAGGTACACTATATCACTAGTCATCATCCTTTACTTTCTAGGCAATGAAGCCTAATAAAATGAGAGACTAAGCTCTGATATCACTTGTAACATCGAAGAGGCTAACTAGATGGGGGTGAATAGATAATTTTAAAATTTATTTTGGCTAAGACTGAGTTGCAATACAAAAACATAAATCATAGTCTTTGCACAATGAAGGCCTAAAACAACTAAGTTTACCTAAGTGCACCAATAATTTAATTCTAGGTCAAGGTTTGCAATCCTAGGTTGCCAAGCAAATAATTTAATTTCTGTGAATGTAGATTGTAAGAAGTAAGTTAAGCTCAAGAAAGTAAATCACAATTGGACGCATGATGTTTTACTAAGGTGTTTGAAAATTTGCCAGTTTCTCTAACCATATTGAGGTAAGCCCAAATAAATTGGACCATTTCCTCGAATTAAGCCAACCACCTCAAATCCACTAAGGTTGCTATTCCTTCGCTCCGGAGATGGCGAGAACCACACCATTTACAACAAGCGGGCCTTCTCACAAACTTCTTGAGAAGATCATCGGACCATCACACCTCCAAGTCATCTAGGAGTCAGTAATCTCCAAGAGTAATAAATCAGAGATGCTTACTTGAATGAATCAAGTATCACAGCTCAAGGGGCACAAAGTCCACAATCAAATGCAACACATGCATAAGATTTTTGCCTCTCCAAGCTCACTAAGTGCAACACATACACAAAATAGAAAAGAGAGCTCGCTCTAGCACAAGGAAGAAAAGAATGGCACCAACACCTTGTTCGAACTGGCCACAAGTGTTAGGGATATGCCCTAGAGACAATCATAGAGATGATTGTATCACTTCTATGTTTATGATCTTTTACATAAATATTATTATGTTCCTTGAATGATTTATTATTTATAAAGGTTAGCAAGTATGTGACTTGTTGGTAAAACTCTTTATTTGTTATATGATGTCATTCTAATAGGATCCCTGATTGGATATCACTGGTCAGAACACTAATGACTTATAGACCAGCACATGTACTGATTGATGACCACGTTTCATTGGTCATAGATATGGGGATATCAAATCAATAATGTGAACACATGTTAGAAAACATAGTGTTTAATTGACCTACCTTGAGACACTGTTGAGATTGTTATATTTTATGTGTTATCAGTTGGTCTCAAGCAATTATAATGTATAATCCTTATACCTAAGATCACATAGTTTTCTACATGTGTAATAGTGCGCTTAGGGGTTGCCAAATGCTACACCATAACTGAGTAGTTATAAAGGTAGCTTTCAGATATACTATGAAACATGTGGAGGACAGTGACTAGTCGGGTATGGCATTTACCCCTCTATAACAAGAGTGATATCTCTGGGCCCCTCGATGCGGTCAGATAAAGAAAGTGCATGGCTATACTATGAGTGGTCAAAGGGTTGACGACATGAAGTTATCTATTACTAGATCGGGAAAAGGTTGAATAGTCCATAGATGACACATTTCTCACCTGTAGTTTCATCAGATATCATGAAGCAAAAGGAGAATACATGAATAGGTTAATAGTCCGACTGGATAGAACTGGTCATATAGAGATACTGACTGGTCATGAGCTAGTCGAATATATCACAGACTAGTCTACAATCTGGTTGTATGGGGATGCGAACTGGTCGTAACCATATATGATCTGGTCATAAGGAGTTATGAGCTGATTGTGAGTGACTAGGACCTGCTTATAGATCATATTGTATAAGGTTCATCAAGATTGATCTTTGTATGTATTTGGGGGTAGATATGTTCTATTAGGGACTGCTTCTGACCAGTGATCGGAAAGGTGTTTCCAAGTTACAACTAAGTATACATGAACCTATAGGGTCATACACTTAACGAGTTAGAATAGTAAGGGTCCGAATGATATATTTTGAGTGAGATATGATCTGGTCAAATGTTTTTTGAGTAAGATACGATCTCTATTGTGTTATGGACTCAACCAAAGTCTCTATATAAAGGGGTGCATGGGCTGAGGGTTGCATGCGAGTGATTAACACACCCACTAAAATCCTAGCTGCCACCTCTCGAGATCTCTGCTATGTATGCTAGCGCTAGCACATCAGCGCACGGTATTCCATCCATAGACGTGTAGACTTTGGTAGAGGCACTGTTGCAACTGCGGTTTTAATTGGGACTATCATGAGGAGATGGATGGCTTGAGGAAGATCGACTACTACTCATGGACAATCGACTACTACAACTGCATCGAAGTGTGCTACATTGAACCAAGCTGCTTTAACTCTACTTTCACTACATTATGTGTCTAGTGATAACGATCTATGATCTCTTACTTGCATGGCTTCCTATTTCACATGGTAGAAAATTTTAATTTGCACTAGTGTAGCCTACTGCGTATCCCATCAACAAGGAGGTATTGATACCACACACAAAGACCGATCTGACCACCAGGCCCAGTCAGATCACAAAATTACTTGTCGGACCACTCGCTCAAAACATCAAGAAAACAAGCCTCTAGAAAAAAAAAGCTATCAGCGTTGAAATTCTGGTTGGAGCGAAGAGGCCGGCCAGATCACCATTTGAGCACCGGTCAAATCGGTGTTGCCGATCAATCGCCACCTCAAGGCCGATCTGGCCGCCAACATTGGCCCAACTTCATTTTGCACACCAGTCTGACCTCCAAGCCAATCAGATTGCAATTGTCTGATCTAACCAATTTTCCAAGGCAAGTACAAAGTGACCACTGCATATACTTTGAACAATCTGCCAAATTAATTAAGAAATTATTGTATCATGTATTCAAGGTCAAGACATGACTCACAATAAGTTGCAGAATACATTCGCATATTTTTATGGTCACACCACAAGAATTAATGACATGTACTTGAACTATTTGTAAAACACATTCGCACTACTACAAAAAGGTTAATACTAGATGCCACATCACAGACAGTTAAACCAAACCATTAAGATTAAATACAATCACAAACAATTTTGGTTTAGAGACCGTCTGTATTGCTACCAGTGCTGAAAACCATCTGTGAAGAGATAATATCACAAATGATTCATGGTGAAAACTATCTATGAAGTATCAAAAATAGTTATTTACAAGAATCGTCTATGATATTACCGTATATCACAGACGATTCTTTCGTTGAACTGTCTGTGATACTTCAAGACAGTTTGTATTAAAAAAACATCTGTGATAATTAAGTCATCACAAACGGTTTGTACTAAAAATCATCTATGATAATTTTACTATATTAATTACAGACCCATCAACCCTCACAAATCTGTCTTAAATTTCAGTTCTGTTCTCATAGGCTGCTACTTTGAGGAGGTGGGGCTTTGAACCCATTTGGTGAAAGGAGACTGCGGATTTGGTAAGAGTGATTGTAGACCCATTAAGTTCTTAACTATCTATGGTTAGTAATTTGTTCAATCCTAATTGTATTATATTTTATATCTAGCTTTTGGTGAAAGGAGAATTAAAGATGGTTTAGATCTAGCTTGATGTAGAGAGAAGAATATTTGCATCTACTATGATTTAGGATTTAGTCAATTCATAGTATATTTCTACTTAATTTAATTTAATTCAAAATCATATATATCTAGTATACTAATTAATTAATTCAATATTTAATACTAAATTGTTATATGTGTAACATAGGACCAAAACAGGATGTACGCTGGAAACTGTATGAGTGAATAGTATATTAATAGTGTGTCTGCTTTTACAAGAGCTACTGAGGATGATATGTTGAATAAAAGGATGGAATATATGTACTGTCAATGTATTGACTATGAGAATCTAAAGATGTTTAAGAACTGAGCATAGATTGAAACGCACTTGATTCGAGGGGGTTTCAAAAAGGGGTATGCACATTGGACCAGTCATGGTGAAAAGCAAATTATACATGAAAGTAGTAATAATGACATCACCGACAAATTCAATGATATGCCACCGGACAATGTTGATTGTGGTTCCGGGATAGGTTGCATGATGACAATCTAGATTAGATGCTTTGCGATGCAGAAGAGAACTATGATGAAAGATAGTATGTTAAATTCTACGACTTGATGGAGGACTCGGGGAAATCTTTGTTCACGGGCTGCAAGTCAAAGTACACGAGGTTGTCAGCCATGCTTGAACTGCCAAAATTAAAGGCAAGCAACGATTAGTCCGATAAGAGTTTCACAGTGTTGTTAGGTCTTTTAAAGAACATACTTCTAGAGAGAAATGAGATGCCCAAAACCACCTACAAAGCCAAGATGATTCTTTGTCCATTAGGAATGGAAATAGAAAGAATATATGCATGCTCGAACGACTATATCCTCTACAGTCAAGAGTATACAAACATGCATGTGAATCAATCAGATGACGGCGAGGGAATAAAGATGAAGAAAGGACCTCTTGCTAAGGTGGGTTGGTATCTTCCTATAATTCCCTATTTGAAATAGTTTTTCGCGAACCCAAAGACGACAAAAACTGCTGCGTTGGCACTCGGATGAGCATAAGAAGGTTGGAATGCTAAGACACACTGCTGATTCCACCCAGTGGAAAAACATCAATACGAGCTTTGCAGACTTCGGTGCAGAATCGAGAAATATAAGGTTTGGATTGAGTACAGATGGAATGAATCTTTTCGGTAACATGAGCAGCCAATATATCACTTAGCTCACGATTCTCTGCATCTATAACCTTCCTCCTTGGTTGTGTATGAAGTGGAACCATATTTTGCTATCAACACTTATACAAGAGCTAAAGCAACCTGGGAATGATATTGATGTGTATCTAGCACCGTTGGTGGAAGATCTAAAAATACTGTGGATCGAAGGGGTATAGGTGTGGGATGTATACAAATGAGAGAACTTCACTTTATGCTACTTATTGTTCTGCACCATAAATGAATTTCAGCCCTTGCTAACCTGTCAGACCAGAGTATAAAAGGGGCCAAGCCTGTACACACTGCTTAGATGATACCGAGAGTGTGTGGCTGAAGCACTCATATAAAACTGTATACATGCGTTACCGTAAGTTCCTTCATAGGGCTCATCCATACTGCAGGATGAAGAAACAATTTGATGGAGAGAAGAAGGATAGTTCAACTCCAAGGTATTTAAGTGAAAAACAAATCTATAATATGGTTAAGGATCTAGATGTTGTTCTCGCAAAAAAGACATAAATCGAGGACCTAGAAATATTTTGGGATTTATCTTATTAGGAGCACCTAGAAATTCACCACTGCATCGATGTCATGCATATAGAGACGAATGTATATGATAACTTGATTGGTCTCTTACTAAACATTCGTGACAAAACAAATGATGGTGTCAACACACGACTTGACTTGGTTGATATGGACATCAAGCCTAAATTAGCACCGACAAAGACTGATAAAGTACAAACTTACCTTCCCCTGCTTGTTACACTCTGTCCAAGGCCAAGAGAACTGAACTGTGACAGTGCTTGCATGGTGTGAAAGTTTCATCTGGTTACTCCGCCAATATGAAGAAACTTGTTTTGATAGAAGATTTGAAGTTAATTGATATGAAGTCTCATCATTATCATATGTTGATGACACGGATGCTACCTATTGCAATTAGAAATATTTTGCCAATCAAGGTTCAAGACACAATCATGATGTTGTGTTATTTCTTTAACACAATTGCTTAGAAGTTCATTGATCCCAAAGGACTAGATGTTCTATAGAACGAGGTGGTGATGACTCTTTATCATATTGAAATGTATTTCCCTCCATCATTTTTGATATCATGGTCCATCTTATTGTTCACATTGTGTGAGAGATAAAAATGTGCGAGTCCATGTTCCTCCATAGCAAGTGCCCGTTTGAGAGGTTCATGAGAATTTTGAAGTCCTAGATATGAAATCGATCTCAGCCAAAGGGCAGCATCATCAAAGGTTATGTAACCAAAGAAGTCATTGAGTTCTGTATCAATTACATGACTTAGATTGAACTAATAGGTGTGCCTCGATCTCGCCATGAGGGGAGGCTCAAGAGTATCGGGACTATCAGAAGGAAAGTAATCACTGCAGATATAGATGCGTATGCTCCAAGCCCATTTCATGGTATTGCAACACATGACTGAAGTATCCCTGCATATTGACCAACACAAGGACGTGCTTTGGCAATAGAATCTGGAGCAACCGGATGTTTGGATCACGAGATAACACAATAGTCGATTCAACAAATGGTTGAAGGAGCGACTCGCTAGCATCAAGTGATATGATGACATGGTTGGCAAAAGGATCAATATTTACAGTTGTGACATGGCAATGATATGACATAAATAAGTACACATTCTATACACAGGTTCAGGATGTAAAGAGCACTAACCAGAATAGCAATGTCTGTATAGATTCGTTCAGTACCGATGGGTTGAGAAACCTTGGTATGGGTTCATAGAGGAGATTTGGGAGCTCAACTACGTGCTTTTCAAGATCCCCTTGTTTCGGTGTCATTGAGCCCATCTCCCATAAGTGAAAGTCGACAAGTACGGTGTCACTACCGTAGACCTCAAATGTGTCGGATACAAAGACGAACCATTCGTACTCGCTAACCAAGTTGTTCAAGTTTTCTATGTAACCGACCAAGTAGATAAGAAGCACCACATAGTTCTTCATAGAAAAAGGAGGATTGTCAGAGTTGAGAATATAGTGGACGAAGAAGAATACAATCGATTTGATGAGTTGCCTTCTTTCAGAAATGGCATAAGGGTGGAGGAAGAACAACGTGACAAAACTAGCTACATACACATATTTTTAAAGGAAATAAGAATGTAGAATGATGAATGAAATGTTTATAAGTCATATATGTATATATATATATATATATATATATATATATATATATATATATATATATATATATATATATATATATATATATATATATATATATATATATATATATATATATATATATATATATATATATATATATATATATATATGTCGTATATATGTGAGTTTATGTAAACTGTCATGTGATGTTTAATTTTCATAGACTGTTCTAAAGTAAAAACATCTATGATGGTAGCTTATTACAAATGATTATAATTAAGAACCGTCTATGATGTTTAATATTACAGACAGTTCTATTTAAGATCCGTCTGTGATTATTCCCTTATATATATTGTGCTCTAGGGTTTGCCCCACTGTACTAACGCTACTCCCCCAGCCCCACTCTAATGTTGCCATCTCCCCCGAGCCCGCACTGCCTCTCCCGACTCCGGCGGCTCTCCTCCCCCGCGCTTAGCGCCCTCCTCCTCCCCTAAGCACGCCGCCTCCCCCGAGCTCGACGCTGCCTCCCCCGAGCCCAACGCCGCCTCCCCCTGAGCCTGTCGCTGCCTCCCCCGACTTCGGCAGGCCTCCTCCACCGCGCTCGGCGTCCTCTTCCTCCCCAAGCACGCTGCTTTCCCCGAGCCCGACATCACCTCCCCCGACTCTGGCGGCCCTCCTCCCCCGCACCCAGTTCCCTCCACATCCCCCAATCGATGCCTCCCCCAAGCCTGACGCCGCCTCCTCCCCCAAGCCTGACACCGCCTCCTCCCCTAAGCCTGGCGCTACCTCCTCTCTAGGCATGAGCATGCCTCCTCCTCACATTTGTGCCTGGTATCTTTCTTTATCTATTCAATTCATGTTTCAAGGGCATGGTCTGGCAGATGGATGTTCTATATATTCATGTGTAAATGCAGCGTATTGTTGGCTTACATTGAGTCAAACGTCTCCCTATCCTACTAGAAATTATAGATGAAGTGGTGATTGGGAGAATGGCATGGATGCCACTAGGGTTTGGTTCATCATCTGCATTTGAGCTTCAATTTAGAACTTGTTATGCCACATGGATGACTTATTTTTCCTAACAATTGTAGTTTAGTTGGCACATTGATTTTTGAAACACATTCCAAATTTACCAAATGATATAGTCAGCTCAATTCTGCTTACATATTAATTAATTGTTGTTTGAAAATGCTCAAGAACTGGCCCTACATAGTCTTGATTTAGCGTCAAATTAGGTTTGTCACTTCTATTATCTTTTGAAGATATCGTCCACCCATTCTTCATCATCATCACCAGATGTATGTGATGCACTATCCTCTAAAAAATCAAGCGCCATGGAAAAGACTATCGAAAAGGCCCGAGAGCCAATTTACTATCACAGATGTCGATGTGTCTGAGACCCCTCTCAATCCTCACTGAAGTGTCCGCATTCTAGAGAATGGTCAAAATAGTTGCACAGGAATGGATTGAGATCACATAAGATTCGTGGAAGAATGTGATCGATGTTCGAACAAATGAGCTGATGATGAAAATTTTTTGATCATTCAAGATCCCGGAAGAACACCAAGCCTCCGTGCGATGACATGTGTTGCTAATGGTGTACAAAGCATGGAACAACCTCAAGAGCATGCTTATCAAGTAATACTGGAGAAAGATCTGACACCCTTCCAGAAGTATCCATTCCTAGAACTGCAATAGCAAGAGTTTGTGGCATGAAGACGATAGATAATTTTAGGAGTAAAAGTGCGGTACACAGGACCCTCTAGGCAAAAAAAAACACGCACCGCCATAGACTCAGCACCACTGGGTATGCAAGTAAAATCTTGCAATGGAGGGAGCAGGATGAGCAGGCAATCCTACGGGAGGCCTCCCAACCATTTGCTGAGATCCCTGATGAGCGTGCCTGAAATTGCATAAGAGTAAGGTCATCTGCCATGTCATCGGGGGCCATCTCCTTTTGAAACCCCATAGACGAGGAAGTGTTCTACCGCCTAGTAAGATATGGAACTATCTAGTTTGTAATTACACCATAACTCCATGTTAGGCTCTTGTAGGAAGCTGAGTATAGAATCTTTCCAAGTCTCATTCCAGGCAGTCAGGGAGAGAGATATATTCTTTGTGGCATTGGTAAAATAAGAAGCACGCAGGTCGCACAAGTGGCATTAGTTTTTATGTTCCTTGGAAACATGGTTTCTCATAGGACTCCAAAGCGTACTGAAGTAAGAAGAGAGTCAAAGCTGAGCACAAAGTACAGCTACGAGAGATTAAGGCATCCCTTAGAGAGAAGATCACTGATGCTGTCAGAGATGAGATGCAAAGGTATAGCGAAATTAGTTGGAAGCCGTAGCCGTTCCTATGCTAGGCAGCCCCCAAATGTCAGAGTAGCTATGTGTCCAACCCTACCTCAGAATGCAAGCACAGATTTCTTGACGATGACATCTTGGTAATAATTATTATCTCTAGAATACTAAATCCATTGATAGGCCTGTTGGAGTAGCTAATTTTGTATCGTTATGTAGATGGCTACGAAGTGCAAGTTCGAAGTAAGATATCTCTCTATTGCCCTGTACACTGCTTGGGGCCAGGCATATCCATCTAGTGTTGGGGCCTTGGTACATGGTGTAAGTCTAGCACTAGTTTTCACAAAAGTGAATGTCGATGATGTTCATACCAATTTCGAGGTCATCCTGGTGCAGATGCCCCTAAACAATGAGGTCGTGACTCTAGGGCAAGCCATTGGAACATTCATCCAGTGACCGAAGAGGGACATCTACCTAGAGGCTCCTGCATCGGTGCCAAGTCCACAGGAGCTATCTGCATCGGTGCCAAATCCACAGTAGATCTATCTACACCAATGCCAAGTCTGTGGGAGTTATCTGCACCAGCGCCAAGTCCCACTAGAGCTACCTACACTAACGTGGCAAGGGCACGGTGCATCTATATCTCGTGCCTAGTAGACTACCGTGAAGTTGACCTCTAGCAATTGAGGTAGCAAGGGCAAACCAAAGAACACCGATGATATCCCCTACTTGCTGTTGGCCCGAAAATTCATGCTAGGCGAGCCGTTGGTCATCCCGATAGAGCTCCTCCAAACCATAGGACTGGCTTGCCAGATATAGCATACATGGTACATAAAATAGTCCAATAAGCCAAAGGGACAACTATCATAGATGGTTATGCTTAAACAGTCACATAAACTTTAGTACTCATGGTTGGGCATAGAAATACCTTAGTAGTGAAATGAACTGCAACTCATTGCCAACTAAATTTGAAAACATGATAATGAAATTGTAACTTGGGTTACCACTAGAATCAGAAAAATATTTTCTAAAATGGTAAAGACTCAAGCAAATGATTGGTTGGAGACCAGCACATAAATTGCACATATTGGATTAGGCGTGCAAGGATTACACATGTTATTTTTGGATTGGCTGTGTAGGGATTGCACGTATCATTTTTGGATGGGTCGTGTAGGGATTGCATGTGTCCTTTCTTGAATAGTTGTGCAGGAATTGCACGAGCTTTGGGTTTGTGGTTGGTCTTGCATGATTCATTTAAGGACCGAATTCTTATGTTCATCTTTTCTACACATAAATCATACAATCAAAAGTCTAGTTATGGGATGGACATGACCCACTAGTTTGCTTAGCTCTGGTGTGAATCCTGTGCTTTTATATTGGTATATGGATTTCTGGATTTCTGTTGTGATGGTGGGAGTGACTCATAGCGCTCACTGCCCTTGTGGATTTTTTTTGTCGAGAAGGGCCATAGACTCCCTAACAACTGGATCCTTCATTGAAAATGTAGCCTAAGATGGGAACATTCTGGAGTAAGGCATAATCCATGATGGGAATGATCAGTGTTGAGGATTCACCCTAAAGTGGGAGTGAGCATCGTATCTAAACTTTACAAATGCCTCGCTATGATTTTCTCAATCACACACTTATGAAAGCATGTAGTAATAGACATTATAAGTTAATCATATCTTATGGGTAAATCTGTACAACCTCTGCAAAGTGTTAAAAATATATTTGAATAGCTGTAGCCCCAGACATGGGCAAAGTGTAGAAACGTCACACTTGCATAGTTTTCATAAATAAGTAACAAACTGGTAATGGTTGTGATAACCAAATTTGGAATTGGAAATGAAAGTAGAGGGGTTTCTCTCTCATGACAAACTCACTCAAAAATGGATATTGATTTTAATGGAAAAATGGCTAAGTCATAGGTTTGAAATCTAATTAAATTAATATATTTGACAAATTGGTTTCCCTTAGTTAAGCCTTGTATGTGTGTGTATGTGTATATATACACTTGCATTTTGCTAAGGGACTTGCTGAGTTCTTTTGTACTCATTGTTGCTTAATATGTGTTTTATAAGACGGAGTTAATGACATGGTGTATGGATTTATCCAGGCCTCCGGCTATGACATGGAAGACAAATGCCAAGACTAGGTTTTAGCCCAAGTGGATTGCTTGTATCAGATCTTGGAGGCCCCCTATTGGTTTATTTATTATTTCGCTACTTTGTTATGAGCAATTACATTTGGCCTGTCGGTCCATTATATAAAAACTAATTATAAGATCTATTTATAGTTTCTTATGTAATATTAAGTACTCATTTTTCTTATTCGCATGTATGGATGTGATATTTGCCGATGTTATTGTGTGAGCTAACTACTAATCTAGGGACTAGCTCAGAATACAAAGGAGATTCGAATTGTCAAATCCGAGCCCCCACATATATGGTATTAGAGGCATATTGACTGTAGGATAAAACCTAGTTAGAATGGTTGTTAGTCTAAGGATTTGTTATGTGGAAAATGCTAATTTCTTAAGTAAAAACCATTACAAAAAATATAGCATATTATTGCTATTCTCTCCTTTCCTTTTCTTAGTATCTTGTTCTCATCCTACTTCCCTTTTATTTTTGGAAAAGATTGTTACTCATCTTTTTCACCCAAATTGTTTGTAGATGCCGGTGCTTCATACCTATGAAGAACGCCTAAAAGGATTTGCAGCCAAGCTGTGGAGGCTATTGCAAATATTAGGATGCTATGATAGGCCCTTGTACCACGGCACAAAATGAATAGTCGATAGTGCCTAACACGGAGTACAGTGTCAGATTATTATCTACGCAAGTCAGAACACTTGAGCTAGCCGCCCTCACTAATACACCATCAGGAGGGTTGACTTCGAGAAAGGTATCCAAGAGACTTTCCACATCGCGATACTCTATCTCTGTAACATCCATTGTGCTGACCTCGAGGAAACATTGGTATATGCGGTGGTAAAGCAATTCACGCATACTTCAAAACAATCAAAATGCTACACATAAATCATAGATGTCAATCGCGTCCTAGAAAAGGTTAGTGAAAATACTGGATCAATTCTCTTTGCTGGTTTTATCACGTTGAACGAGCTAGTACGCACTGCGTTTTGGTACCATATATATTGCTGTGATACGTGCGAAAAGAACAGAACCGATGAGAGCAAGATGGCGAGCTATATCAGCGCTCAATGTCTACAGGGAGAAACTTTTAAGAGCATCCACAACGCAAGTCATCGTGACGATGGTCTCAGGGGAGAGGGTGCTCTACCCCCCAAGGAGAAATTCACGAGCCCTACAATTAATACAAGGTAGTTCAAATGGACTTCTAAAAAATTTGGTATTTCGGTTCTTTATTTTTTTATTTCAGCCCCTGCTCCGTTCTAATTTATAGTTTTGTCCAAATGTTTACACTAAAAATCCTGAAAAGGAAAACAAATTACGCGTTCAACCCCTCACCGCACCCTCCTCTCTCAGAGCCGACGACAACCATCTTTCCCGCTGTCCTCCAGAGATCTGGACAGATCAGTCATCGTCAATTGAATCCACGTCCCTTCTTAGCAGATCGACGAGGGAGGGGACCAAGCAAATCGATGGGTGAGGGGAACGAGCATATCGGTGCCATCATCGTCATCTCTGGCCCTAGCTTGACCCTTGTGCTGCTGACATCACACACGGCCCCGGTGCACTCGCCCGGGCCTGGTGTCCTTCACATAGGTCACAGATCGGTTCGCTGCCGCCGCCGTCACCTCGTTGTCACCTTCTTCTGGGCTTTAAATTAATGAGTGTAATAGAAGTAATATTGAATCGAACCAACGAACTCACTAACAGGTTTTTTTTTCCAACCCTAGCTCTCTCTCACTCTCTCTTTCCCTGAAGCCAATGCAATTTGCATCTGATAATCTGCAAGCCACCACTTTTCCTACCTGGATCGGCTAGCGTGGATAACTGTGGATGCTCTACCAGAAATATCCATCGGCGCCGGCCGGGAGGAGAGAGAACTTTTGGAACGACGCCTGGCTGCGATCCAGGAGACCAAGAGACGTAGCGCCGAATTCACATATATGCGATGGCCACCGGAAAGAGCGGACAGGCTAGTACGTCAGAGGTGCAGCTCGGGAGAACACCCGAGATAGCTGGCATTATAGGAGGATGGAATAACGACGCCTGAGCTGACAGCGGAATCTGTCACACTGCTAAGAAATTCACATGGCGCACCTATACAGGATCGAAGACACACCAGGCAAACTGGAGTGGAGCGGGAGCAGAGTTCGGGCATCGGGCATGAGCTTTCGTAATTCTGATGTGCTTGGAGTAGGGGTGGATATCGAGCTGGCTCGGCTCGTAAAGGTTTGTTTGGGAGGAGGCTCGACTCAGCTCGGCTTGTTGAAAAGCTCAGGCTCATTAGACTCGTTAGGTGGAATATGTAAATTGCATAATGCAATACGATTATTCAACCAGTCAGCTCATATGACTGAGTTATCACTGACTACCATAAGCATATATCTGTTGGTAAAAATAAAAGGAACCTTAATCTACTGCCTATTGTGCATAATTGAAACACTATTAAAGCTCAACATATTCTATTTTGACTTTTGAGTGTCTTTAACTTTTTTGTATATTTCAGATTTATTTTTCTAAATGATAACTTCTATGATTCTTTAGAGTGACAGAGAAGTCTATACAGCAGTAATCTTATGACTGAAATTATATCAAAAGGAAAGAGCATCTAATGTAATTGCTTCATAACAAAATAAGAAAAACTTATCAAGAAAACTTCAGTTCTAGTATAAGCAAATATGGCATCTGATGGTTTCCTTTCTATAGATAAAATTAATAGAGAAAAGAGTAATGCGTACCTTAATAATACCTCTCAGTGACTAAAAAAGTGTGAAAATTGGCATGCATACATGCATACTACGACTGTCGTACTGAACCGTTCACATCGTGATAGGCCGGAGACGCTGCCGACTAGAAATCGCGTATTCGCGTATTTTAGCATGAAAATCGCGTGACTTGTGACTTGCAACGAGCGACCGTGCCGTGACGTGGCGCACTACTTGGCAGACCAAGTCCATTTTTATTTTTGCTGAACCATGCACCTCACTCTCTCTGTTTGAATGAGATTTAAATATTTGAATGAGGCAGTTATAAGTGAATTTACTGCTTAATTTGCGATTTGATGAGGCAGTTACCAGTGCATAATTCTGTTTAAAACGCAGCAATTACTGGTAAATAACTGCAGCGTCCTTAAAAGGGCCTGGAGACGTCCAGAAAAAAAAAGAGAATTTTGCACCTCCATTCTTCCCCTACTTTCTGCTCTATTGTGCTGTGCTGTCTAAACCTCATCGACCTTTCTTCCCGGCGTGCACCTGGAAGGAGGGAGAGCGGCTATCTCCGAACCGTTGCTGCAGAGAGTACTTGCACGGGGCGACAATAAGGTTTCTGGGCAGCGCATCTGCACGACCATTCACTGCACTGCGACATCTATGTTCTACACCGCGTCAAGCCTGCGCGGCTCTTACACCTCCATTCTACCCCCTACTTTCTGCTCTGTTGTGCTGTGCTGTCTGAACCTCATCGACCTTTCTTCCCGGCGTGCACCTGGAAGGAGGGAGAGCGGCTATCTCCGAACCATTGCCGCAAAGAGTACCTGCACGGGGCAGCAATAAGGTTTCTGGGCAGCGCATCTGCACGACCGCTCACTGCACTGCAACATCTACGTTCTACACTGCGTCAAGCCTGCGCGGCTTCCTGTTCTTCATCAGGCTAACAAGTAAGTTGTTCACACGCATGTACGACTTAGTTACTACATTTTTCTTGAGTATATTCTGAAGTATGATAAGTAGCCTGCTGTTAGTAGTAAGTTTTGCATCACTAGTTTATTGTATTTGTCTCCTCATAAAATTTGGAATTAAAATATTGCCCACGTTTGTAACATTCCAGAAACCTTATTGTGAATGTTGTTGCAATACAGCAATGGCTAGTGCTTCTGATGCGATGAAACCTGAGAGGTTTTCTGGTCAGAACTTTCGTAGATGGCAGACTAGAGCCAAGTTTTGGCTCATGTTTTTGGGGTTGTGGCGGGTTATCCACCCACAGTACCATTTACGATTGAGCAGTACATGCAGTTTGAAAATGCAACAATACTGCTCTTGGTTGCATTCTGACTGTTCTGGCAGATCAGCTCTATGATGTGTACATGGACTACAAGTCCGCAACAGAGTTATGGTGATGAGGCGATGGGGTCCCGATCTTCCGATAGGATGATAACTATCGATTTCGGTGGAGATGACTCTTGCGATCCGACTACAACCGTACGAGACGTCACGTGCGCCTTAGCAATCGCTGAACCAACCCCAAGATGTTATCAACCGTGCCAAGAACACGGTTGACCTGACCACGAAGGTCTATTCCTGCATGCAACCGAAGAACACGCAAGAACAAGGATAGTGAGCAACCTGAAACTTGCTAGATATAAAAGTCGCACAAGGATAGTTGAGGTTACGTAACACGAATCTGTTGGTCTAGCCAACACAAGAGAACGTGGAGTTTGCACAAGGGGCTAAACTGATCTAAACAAAACCTAAGTCCTAGAAACAGAGGCGGCGGCTCCTATATAGTGAAAACAACCAGGGGAGGCGTCCCAAAGGGTACACCCTAGGGTTACAAGGCCCATGGGCCCAAGTGGAGGTGGCGCAGCACCCTTTTGACTCGGACTCAGAAACCTACGTGGATTGTTTTGATGATTCCGGCCGGCTCGGATGGAATTTGAAGATGAGGTTGGATCCATTGGAAAGTAGACTTGATAAGCTTTCCATGAAGTACAAGAACGTCCCAAACGGAGTCCGTATGAAGAAGTTATGTCCGTTTAAACTTGCACCATTGCAGCAGTCCGAATCCGATTCCAGTACGTGACCAACGTGGACTCTTTTAACGATTGCGGCCGTCTCGGATAGAATTTGAAGATGAGGTTGGATCCGTTCGAAAGTGGACTTCATAAGCTTTCCATGAAGTACAAGAACGTCCCAAACGGAGTCTGTATGAGGAAGTTATGCCCGTTTGAACTTGGTACCATCGCAGCAGTCCGAGTCTGATTCCAAAACGTGTCCAACTCGAATTCGTGCTTGACTTGATCCCAAAGTGACGTGGTGACCTCCCTTATTCCTTCCATGCATGTCCAGGACTCCATGTCTCTTTCCTTCATCCTTTCCCAAGTTCCTAAGCACAATTAAATCACTTGCATTAGGTAGCGGTCTATTCTTAGTAACATATGAAGGCTGAATAAACGAATTCACCTTTAGTTCAATCTTGATATTGGGCGCTATTATCGTATGTGTTTGTGGCGTGATCACATCATCCTCCCCTTCTTGATAGAAAACCGTCCTCGGTTTTAGCATATGTGTAGCCTCACGTATTGCATGATCTTCATCATAAATGTCGGTACATAATAACAAACGCAACAAACTCTCATTATGTAATATCATAAGTTCTTTGTCAAACAAAGTGAAACCTGTTTGAAACGAACTCACTGATAATTTAAGTGGTGCGTAGGAGCTCTTGTAATTCGAACAACAAGTATAGCAAATATGATTATATCCATAGGGTACATGTTCTTATCATTCTCCCTTCTTGAAAGTAAAGCCGTCCTCGGCTTTTGATAAGCTGAAAGTATGGTAACAGAGAAGCCAAGGTGTATGCATGGTATATGTATATGTCATCCGTTTAACAGTTCTTCGTTGTTGCACAATTAATGTTATAAAACAACAGTGATCATAAAAACTCATTATATTATTAACCCAAAAGTAATCATATATGTTAATGAGCAAATCAAAATTTCTCACACAGCAATTATTGCAACTTGTTTTGCAAATGTAAGTGAAGCATCTATGCAATTCAAATCTTTGAAGTTGTATACTTGTAGTGGTGGCACATATGGGTAAAGCTACAACTTTTGGAATCAAGCAAAGTTCTTTGATATAATCAGATTTCAATTGAGCAATAGCAAATTCATCTATTATGGGTGAAAAGATTTGCAAGTTTTTCCATACATCAATTTCATTATTCAGATTGTCAATGTTAGATGGTTCAACAAGTGAAGAACACATAGGCATTGAATGATCACTAAATTTTATTTTTCTTTCATAATGAACAAGATTGAGCATACAAGAGTTGTTGTTGGAAACAACAAGTTTCAATTCATCCATGTGATCACAAGTTATGCATATTCGATATACAAGAAATTGATTTGCTACACCATAATCTCCAATCAAATTAAACTTATATCCAGGGGTGTAGGCACTAAACAAGAATTTCGAACATGCAAGTTCAGAAACTTACTCCATAGCACAATCCAAACTAACGGCCTCATTAAGCATGATATAGCACAATGCATCAATGAGGATATTCTATCAAATACTTCCTTATGTGTAATTAATTCGACATGTGCAAAATTATGAGAATTTAGATCAGCACATGGTTCGTCCAAGTCAACACAAGGAATATCAAAAGATTGCACTACAGCAGGTATATACTCACAAGGTTGATCTATGTCTTGTTGTAGCACCGAATCAGTACCTTTGTCATTATCGTCCTCATCAGATAGTGTAGGTACCTCAAACTTCTCCTCTAATGGCATAAGATGCACCATATCATCCTTCACCTCTTCAAGTATCTCGGTGGTATCTGTAGATGGAGTAGGAACCAAAACAATATCAACATTTTCAATTACCTCAGGTTCCACCTCGCTTGTGACCGTGGGTGCTGGAGGTACAAAACGATGTCGCAATTTCTTTTTCATCTCCTCCCATGTGTATATATAGTGGAACTCGAGATTTGACCACCAATGTTGAACATCACCAATCAGCGCCGTCCTTGCCATGCTCATCTTCTCATAAGGATCAAGATCTTGTCTTTCAAAGTAGCTATCCATCATAGTAACCCACAAGAAGTAGTCCGACGACGTACTCTCAGCGGTGAGTGGCAAGATATATACCGGTAATTGTTTCCTTCGAGTTCAAATCTGCCGCGATGACATCATAATCTACCAATTTTCTCAAGCCTGTCATTGTTAGTAGAAAACAAGGAAACAAATCACAAGTAAATGTTCCTATCAACTACTAGGATATGGAGGCTCATATCAAGTCACACATCTCTCAAGCTCTTACCAAATTCTTACGAGTTCTTACCAAAGCAAGCAGGTGGTGCAACCGGTGGCTGGTTCTGACAAATCTAACTCAAGTGATGAGTAAAGCGATTGCAAGGTACAGCGAGACCTGTTCGGTTAGTAGAAAAGTGGAGCTTGGATAGGCTATGTATTTTGTAGCAAAGGAAAACAATCAATTAATTTCAGAAATTGCACAGAATTGAATTATAGTTCGTATCTAGCACTTAGCCTATGTTGCTGATCAACCAAGGATGGAAGAAGGCTAAAATATGTGTATGGTAATGTATAGGAGTGGTAAATGCAAGATAATTCAATCGAATGCAATCTGGAATTGAAGAGCACAAGGATTGACCCAAAACTTGAAATCTGGAGATTTCTGTCCACTGGACAGCACGTCGGTATTTCGGCCGTAACTTTTTTTCAGTTGCCTTTTTTTCAATGATTCTTTTTTTCTCCGTTTCCTGACGGCTTTTTATACAACTTTTGTTTTGGGGCCAAGTTCTGGAAACCGACCGAAAAAATCGCACAAAAATCACAAGCGCAGACTATTACAGATTCAGTCCGGAAATTTGGGTCAACTTGCACCGCAGATATCTTTTAACTGCCCTAATGGAATGAAGCGAAATTTTAGGGGCAGTTATATAAGGAAGTTATGGATCTAGTGGCGGTGGTCTCACTCAAAAAAAATATCGGAAACAAAAGATATGGCGTTTTTGGTGGCGGCTGCACAAGAGAGAGTCTTCTGGCCGAAATTGAAAATTAGGGTTTGATGTGTTTTTTTATGGTTTTGGATGTGGGGATTTTTTTTTGGGAGTTTTATGGAACCAAATATATGACCAGCAACAAGACAATGCTAAGACGGACACAAACTCAATTTAGCAAACCAAAACTAATAGATTGAAAGGCGCAACAGGGTTTAGACAACGGGAATTAACTCTTTTTGTGGTGCAATTTTTCTGGACTATAGGAAATAAAAATCAATCTACTAACTAGGGATACAAGAAATTCCTACCGGTCAACTGAAGCTCTGATACCAACTGATGAGGCGATGGGGTCCCGATCTTCCGATAGGATGATAACTATCGATTTCGGTGGAGATGACTCTTGCGATCCGACTACAACCGTACGAGACGTCACGTGCGCCTTAGCAATCGCTGAACCAACCCCAAGATGTTATCAACCGTGCCAAGAACACGGTTGACCTGACCACGAAGGTCTATTCCTGCATGCAACCGAAGAACACGCAAGAACAAGGATAGTGAGCAACCTGAAACTTGCTAGATATAAAAGTCGCACAAGGATAGTTGAGGTTCGTAACACGAATCTGTTGGTCTAGCCGACACAAGAGAACGTGGAGTTTGCACAAGGGGCTAAACTGATCTAAACAAAACCTAAGTCCTAGAAACAGAGGCGGCGGCTCCTATATAGTGAAAACAACCAGGGGAGGCGTCCCAAAGGGTACACCCTAGGTTACAAGACCCATGGGCCCAAGTGGAGGTGGCGCAGCACCCTTTGACTCGGACTCAGAAACCTACGTGGATTGTTTTGATGATTCCGGCCGGCTCGGATGGAATTTGAAGATGAGGTTGGATCCATTGGAAAGTAGACTTGATAAGCTTTCCATGAAGTACAAGAACGTCCCAAACGGAGTCCGTATGAAGAAGTTATGTCCGTTTAAACTTGCACCATTGCAGCAGTCCGAATCCGATTCCAGTACGTGACCAACGTGGACTCTTTTAACGATTGCGGCCGGCTCGGATAGAATTTGAAGATGAGGTTGGATCCGTTCGAAAGTGGACTTCATAAGCTTTCCATGAAGTACAAGAACGTCCCAAACGGAGTCTGTATGAGGAAGTTATGCCCGTTTGAACTTGGTACCATCGCAGCAGTCCGAGTCTGATTCCAAAACGTGTCCAACTCGAATTCGTGCTTGACTTGGTCCTAAAGTGACGTGGTGACCTCCCTTATTCCTTCCATGCATGTCCAGGACTCCATGTCTCTTTCCTTCATCCTTTCCCAAGTTCCTAAGCACAATTAAATCACTTGCATTAGGTAGCGGTCTATTCTTAGTAACATATGAAGGCTGAAGAAACGAATTCACCTTTAGTTCAATCTTGATATTGGGCGCTATTATCGTATGTGTTTGTGGCGTGATCACATCATATGGGATGCACTAGAGAACAAATATGCAGAGGCAGAGGCATGTCGCTGGCTCTACATATGTGAGCAATTTTTCAACTTTAGCATGGATAAGGCTAGTCCATAGTAGGACAAGCTCATGATCTCCAGCTACTAGTCGGTGAGATTGCGCACCTGGGCTGTGTGTTGCCTCCAAAGTTTGTGGCTGAGGGCATTGTTGTTAAACTCCCTGCCTCTTGACGGGATTTTGCTACTAGCTTGAAACATAAGAGAGAAGAGATTTCTATTGAGGATCTCATTGCAGCCCTCGATGTGAAAGAAAAAGCAAGAGCAAAAGATGCACCTAGCACATCTGGCCAGAACAATGCAAACGTCATACAAAAAAACTGTTGCTAAGAAGTACAAATCCAACAAACCGAACAAGACAACTAGCTTTAAGAAGAAAACCGAGAAAAAGGATTTGAAGGACATCACCTGCTTTGTGTGCGGAAAAGACGGTCATATGGCGAAGGACCGCGTTTCGCAAGATCGAGAGATGGTGAACGACCTAAGAAGAAGGCTGTTAACATGACCATTGGCGATGCCTCGACTTCAGGAGGGTATGGTAATTCACCTGTTGTCTTTTCAGCTTGTCAATCCACTGATTGGTGGGTTGATACTGGAGCTAATGTTAACGTATGTTCTGATATTTTCTTGTTTTATTCTTATCAGGCAGCAGAGGCTTCCTCCGTCCTAATGGGAAACGGGTCGCATGCTTCTATTCTTGGTGTTGGCACGGTGGATCTGAAGCTTACTTCAGGGAAGATTGTCCACTTGAAGAACGTGCAGCATGCTCCTACAATAAAGAAGAACCTCGCTAGTGGTTCTCTCCTATGCAGGGACGGATATAAGCTAGTTTTTAAGTCAAATAAAGTTGTAATGTCTAAGTTCGGAAAATTTGTTAGTAAAGGCTATGAGAGTGGAGGCTTGTTCCGCCTAAGCATTTTAGAGTCTTGCTATAATCTGAATATTGCAACTGGTTTAAATAAATGTGAGGCAAATATTTGACATTCTCGTTTCTGTCATATTGGTTTTGATAGTATTGCTAGAATGTCCAGATTAGATTTAATTTCAAAATGTGAAATTGTCAAAGGATCAAAGTGCCAGTCATGTGTGCAAGCAAAGCAACCTCGAAAACCCTTTAAAGGATTAGAGGATGAAAAGAACTTGGCACCTTTAGATCTTATTCATTCAGATTTGTGTGAAATGAATGGATTATTGACAAAAGTAGGCAAAAGATATTTTCTAACTTTTATTGATGATGCAACATGCTACTACTACGTGTATTTGCTGAAAACTAAAGATGAAGCTTTAAACTATTTTAAAACTTATAAGGCCGAGGTTGAGAACCAGCTAGAAAAGAAAATAAAAAGATTGAGGTCTGATCGTGGAGGAGAGTATGTCTCTCATGAATTCTCCCAATTCTGTTCTGAGCATGGAATAGTCCATGAATTTACACCACCATATTCACCCCAATCAAATGGGGTAGCTGAGAGGAAAAATCGGACACTAGCAGACTTGGTTAATGCCATGTTAGGGAGTTCTAGTATGCTTAAGCCATGGTGGGGGGAAGCTATTCTAACAGCAACTTTCGTCCTAAACAGAGTAATCACTAAAAGGAGTGAGATTACTCCGTATGAGGGATGGAAGGGGAGAAAACCTAATGTTAATTTTCTGTGAACTTGGGGGTGTTTGGCAAAAGTCAATATACCATTACAAAAAAAGAGAAAACTTGGACCAAAAACAGTCGATTGTATTTTTCTAGGATATGCTCAAAATAGCACGGCCTATAGATTTTTAGTAGTTAAATCAGAAACTCCTGAGATTATTGCTAATACAATAATGGAGTCTAGAGATGCTTCATTCTTTGAGAATATCTTTCCTATGACAACAGCAGGTAGTACTTCACGAACAGAGAATGTTCAAACTGATAATATTGAAAGTGAGAATAATCAAACTTCTGAACTTCTCACCATTTCTAAACCAATATGTGATATTCCTGAGGAGGATAACAATCTAGCCGCAGAAGCTCCTCGCAGGAGCAAGAGACAAAGGGTTGAGAAAACATTTGGTGACGACTTTATTGTATACCTCGTGGATGATGTGCCAAAGACTCTTTCGGAGGCTTATGCATCTTCTGATGCTGAGTATTCGAAAGAGGCAGTCCATAGCGAGATGGACTCTATCATGGCTAATGGGACTTGGGAGATCACAGATCGTCCTATCAGGTGTAAACCTATAGGGCGTAAGTGGATCTTTAAAAAGAAACTAAGGCCTGATGGAACTATTGAGAAGTACAAGGCAAGACTTGTGGCCAAGGGTTACACCCAGAGAGAGGGAGAAGATTTCTTTGATACCTATTCTCCTGTCGCCAGACTAACTACCATCAGAGTGCTCCTTGCGTTTGCCTCTTCCTATGGTCTACATGTTCATCAAATGGACGTGAAGACAGCTTTCCTTAATGGAGAGTTGGAGGAAGAAGTCTATATGGATCAACCGGATGGTTTTGTGATTTCTGGACAGGAAAATAAAGTATGCAGATTATGGAAATCACTGTATGGCCTAAAACAAGCACTTAAACAATGGCACGAGAAGTTTGACAAAACTTTGACATCCGCTGGTTTTGTTGTGAATGAAGCTGATAAATGTGTGTATTATCGTTATGGTGGGGGTCAAGGGGTTATCTTATGTCTGTATGTAGATGACATACTTATATTTAGAACAAACACTGCCGTAATTGACGAGGTCAAATCTTTCTTATCTCGCTGTTTTGATATGAAAGACTTGGGAGAGGCAGATGTCGTTCTGAATATTAAATTGATCAAAAGCAAGGATATGATTACTTTGAATCAATCCCATTATGCTGAAAAAATATTAAGCCAGTTTGGTTTTGAAAACTATAAAGTTTCACCAACACCCTATGATGCGAGCATTAAGCTTCGAAAGAACCAAGAGTTAGGAAAAGATCAATTAAGATATTCACAAATTATTGGGTCTCTAATGTATTTAGCTGGTACCACAAGACCTGACATTTCATTTGCTGTGAGCAAATTAAGTCGGTTTACTTCTAACCCAGGAAATTATCACTGGGAGGCACTTGAAAGAGTGTTGCGCTACTTGAGAGGCACAACATCTTTTGGAATACATTATACTGGACACCCTTCTGTATTATAAGGATACAATGACTTTAATTGGATCTCTGATGCGGATGAGATCAAAGCTACAAGTGGTTATGTATTCACTTTAGCTGGTGCTGTAGTTTCATGAAGATCTTGCAAACAGACCATATTGACGAGGTTAACCATGGAAGCAGAACTTGTAGCACTTGACACAACCATAGTTGAGGATGAATGGCTGAGAGAGCTTCTATTGGACTTGCCATTGGTTGAGAAACCAATACCTGCAATCCTGATGTACTGTGATAATCAAACAGTGTTGGCCAAAGTCACAAGTACAAAGGACAATATGAAGTCCTCTAGACTTGTGAAGCGTAGGCTTAAATCTGTCAGAAAACTGAGAAACTCCGGAGTGATTGCTGTGAACTATATTCACACTGAGAAAAATCTGGCAAACCCTTTTACAAAGGGGTTAGCACGGAAAGTGATTTCTGTTGTATCTATAGACATGGGAATGAGGCCTATTTAAGTTACATCACAATGGTAACCCATATCTTCTTGATCAGAGATCCCGTGACTTAGGGTATGAGAAAACAAATTGATGTTGTAACAAGAGAGTATATATTTAGTATACCCATGTCCTAATAAACAAAGTACTCTCGACTGTATGGAAGGTTGGCATAAAGCCTTAATGTATTCTGTTGTCCAAATTAGAAAAAGGTATTAGCCTGCAAGATACCTAGAAAGAATACACCTACTTGAGCTTAATTGTGTGGTCGCAATTCACGAGAACAGGGCATTCTCTAGAAAGCTCTTGAGCAGATAAGGGAGCATGACCATATAACGCTCCGTTTAGGCGTGGTTCATTGGCAGCCTAGTACTAGTTGAGATTTCAAGTGAAATCTGATCACAAAAAGCTGTGAATTCAAGGCATAGTCCATTCATCAGCTGTGAGAAGATGAATCTTGTCATTCTATGTCTTTGTCATATTACACTAAAAGACTGGTATATTAACAGTACTTCAGCACAATATCTTTGTCATATGTTTACTTGTTGCTTTGGAATTGGTAGGGGATTGTTAAAAATTGGCTCATTTAATTATGGCCTATTTCCTTAAATCCAAAGCATGCATGGTTTAGTACCATATTGCTAAGACAGGGTGAGGAAGACCAATTTATAAGGTGGAGTCCTCACCACTCCTTGAATATGGATAGAGATGGTATGAGGATGGTTCTGTCTAGTCACATGCGCGTATGCACGCGCGCGCGTATTTACGCATTTTCGTGTGAAAATCACGTGATGGCGCGCCACTTGGCAAACCAAATCCATCTTTATTTTTGCTGAATCATGCACCTCACTCTCTCTATTTGAATGAGATTTAAACATTTGAATGAGGCAGTTACAAGTGAATTTACACTGCTTAATTTGTGATTTGATGAGGCAGTTACCAGTGCATAGTTCTGTTTAAAACACAGCGGTTACTAGTGAATAACCGCAGCACCCTTAAAAGAGCCTGGAGACGTCCCAAAAAAAAGAGAATTTTGCACCTCCATTCTTTCCCTACTTTCTGCTTTGTTGTGCTGTTGTGCTGTTATAGGATCAAGGATACCGACTAGAGGGGGGTGAATAGGAGGTTTTTAAACTTTTCTTGTTCACTTAATTAATTCTTCACAATTTTGAACTAGCAAGAATGAAGAACAAATAAGCCTATGCAATTCTAGTTGTCAATATAGCAATCCTAGCTCTAAACAAGCAAATGATCACAATGATATAAATACGTAAGAGCTAAGAACAAGTGAACACAACCGATGTTTTACCGTGGTGTTCGGAAACTTGCCGGTTTCCCCTAGTCCACGTTGAGGTAAGCTCGAACGAATCGAACCGGCTCCACGAATTGAGCCTAATCACCTCGATCACTATTGGTAGCCCTTTCCCTCTCCGGGTAGGTGAGCTCCAAGCCTTCACAATTTGCCGGGCCTTCTCACAACCTTCTTGAGAAGATTACCGAGCCAATCTCCGCTCAATTGTCCAAGTGCCGGCAAGCACTAAGAGTAATGAATCCCGGGCTTCACTTGAATGCAATTCTAGTGCTAAGTGGATCAACAAATGAATTTCTTGCACTAATTGCAATACCACCCCAATTTAATGCTCAAAGAGAGAAGGAGGGTGGAATGAATGCTCTTGGGCTCAACAAATATGCAATGAGTCTCTAACACCTGCCCTTGTGCAGTGGTGGGGGTATTTATAGCCTCCACCAACCAAAACTAGCCGTTTGGCACAAATTCCTGAAAAATTCAGGATGAGCGGTACTACCGTCCCCAGGGGCCGGTACTACCGCTACCAAATCTTCGCGCCAGAACGGCTATGTCAGAGCTCTGCAGTGACCGTTGGATTTGGCGGCGCGGTACTACCGCCGTTGTAACTTGCGGTACTACCGCTCTCCGGTAGTTCCGCAAAGTCGGCGCGGTACTACCGCTCTGGCCCAAATCCGAAAGGTCCCAAAATTTGGTGCTCTCTGGAAAAAGACATCCGCTCTGAAACCGAATCTTCCGGACTCCGGAAGTACCGCTCTGAGTAGTGGAACTACCGCTCGCAACGGTAGTTCCAGCGTTGAAATAGCCGGTACTTCCGCTTCAGAAAAATCCAAACTTTATCCGGAGGTGCTCTCTGGAAATAACATTCCGCTCATCCTCCGGATCTTCCGGGCTCCAGAAGTACCACTCCATAATGCGGTACTACCGCTTGGTGCGGTAGTTCCGGCATTCAAGTGGCCGGTACTTCCGTTCCCGCAAGAGCTCAGGTGCATCCGCGATTGCTCTCTGGAAAAAATGATCCGCTCGAAAAACGGATCTTCCGCTCGCCGGTACTACCGCATCTGGGTGCGGAACTACCGCTTTTCGGTAGTTCCGACGTTCAAAACCGCGGTACTACCGCCCTTCCAGACAGAACACAGATTTTGATTTAAAACGAATTTTTGATGAATGCAAATTTTTAATGTTGATCCAAATGGCACAAAATTTGTATTCAAGCTACTAGCCACGATCCCTCTTGATGGTACGATTATCTACCCTATAATCCGATCTTCCACCATTCACCTAAAGACCGGTAAAAACAAAAAGAGGATCCTACTTGAGCCAATTTGAGTCTTCATATATATCCTTTGGCTTGCATCTTGTTGCACATATGTGGACTAACCCTTCGCATGCTCATAAGATACGTTAGTCCCATATTCACATAATTGCATTAATTACCAAAACCATTTTTAGGGGTCTAGATGCTTTCAGTTGTGCTGTCTGAACCTCGTCGACTTTTCTTCCCGGCGTGCACCTGGAAGGAGGGAGAGCGGCTATCTCCGAACCGTTGCTGCAGAGAGTACCTGCACGGGGCGGCAATAAGGTTTGTGGGCAGCGCATCTGCGCGACCGCTCACTGCACTGCGACATCTACGTTCTACACTGCATTAAGCCTGCACGACTTCCTGTTCTTCATCAGGCTAACAAGTTAGTCGTTCGCGCGCACGTACGACTTAGTTACTACATTTTTCTTGAGTATATTCTGAAGTATGATGAGTAGCCTGCTGTTAGTAGTAAGTTTTGCATCCCTAATTTATTGTATTTGTCTTCTCATAAAATTTGGAATTAAAATATTGCCCACGTTTATAATAGGCTCCACTGGCTACGCAACCTTTAATTTGAACTTTTGCCACACCCTTATTTGACATCAAAACTGAAAACTCTACACATTTATGGTATACCAACCAACTTTGGCCACTTCCTTAATTATATGCCGTTGAACTTTACAGTTTACACCGTATATCTGAATCTACCTACCAACTTAACCAAAATCTCTTGGAACACTAAATTCTACTCTATATATTTTTCAAATATATATTATTTCAGACACCGACATGATCTTTCGTACACACATTTGGCCATTTCTCTTTTTCTAATTATGCTAGTAAACATATCATACAAAATATAATTATATGAAAATAACTTTTATGACAAATTTATTAATATCATTTCTATGGTCATAGATTTAAAAGGGACTTGTTCCTGGTAATATAAGGATTCGGCATGACCTTAACATTTAACAGGATGAACACACATGCAATTAAAAATGAACACGTAGCTACCTGTCCTGAGCTAGCATTAGTACAAATCAATAATCTTAATCCATCGTACTTGAGTGATATATGGCCATCTTTTTGCCTATGTCTAATCCTTTTTTTTTCCATCCATATTAAGCAAGCTATGGTCTAAGGCATGCCACGTGTATATCTTACATATGATAGAGGCTGACTTTTAATTAGACTAGTGCATTTTAGTTGCATACCATTTTCATGTAGCATTTAGTTCATGTGCAATATTCCCTTTCTTCTTGGTTAGTACATCAATGTCATACAAGAGGACTAAACTATGCCACGTTGCAAGCTTCCCCATGCTTAGCTAATTTTTGCATGTGCACTTCCAATATGCATAAGAGTACAGCTTGTGTTACACTTAAAATTAATTTGCAAAAAGCATACAGCAGCAGCAGTGCTAGTCTCAATCTCAACTTAGGACTTGATGTGTACACTATATGCAAATTAATTAGCATGAGAGAACATGCATGTTGCATAAATATTAAACATTAAGATTATGTTTATTTCGATTATGACTGATGATTTTTTTTATGTTTTTCGTGACAACAAAGACGTGAACGGCACATATAATTTTAAATTCAGAAAATCGTTTAGGAAATTTAATCTGTTTATTTCGGTTTGTAGAGAAGCTAAAACCAACAGCCACATAAAAGCTAAAAAGAGAAGGCCCTAGGTCCTTATGATGGCAATCTCTGATGTGACAGCGAGCAATGTCTGTATTTTTGTTCATGTGATCCAGCTGCATCCGAAATTGGAGAAAAATATGGAGGGTTATTCTTATTACAAGATTCAGATATCTTCATGCTAAAAAAGATTCAAGATATCTTGTCCCCTCTAAACTAGACTGCTAATTACGTACTTGTTGGAAGTAATTAGATCTAAACCATGATCTGATAACGGGAATTGACAAGCAATTACTAGAACACCACAATATTGCATTATAAGAACCGGAGATGCGGAAGCACCAGAAATTGAAGTCATGGTCGCGAGTTGGATCTTCAGCAGCTCTGGTTTTCATCTTCCAAAGCAATAGGCAAACCTTATTCATCCAACTACCAACAAGATATAGATGATTGGCGGTATCCTACATTGGCGTATGGCCTTCTATTTACAGGTAAACTTTATGTGTTAGCGTCACAGAATAGGAGTTAGCATGTGATGCCTACATATATACAAATATGAGTCCACAATTATTACTAGTAGATGTTTAGATCCTAATAAATAATAACTTAGTTGATCACTTAATTTGTGGACTAATTACATGATAGCTATAACATACGTGACATATGTAGATACACCTAATAGGAATTAATCCAACAGTCCTAACATGTTATATATACTAGTTGCGTATCCGTGCGTTGCAACGGAACTCATTGAATATATAGATAATCGTGCTATAGAAGAGAGTAACTATGATCGGTTAGAAAGTAAAGAATAGTAAGAAGTTAAAAAATAGAGCAGTTGGGGGAGAATGAATACAACTACTAACTCACTTTTTTATAATAGTAATGATAGTGACATGCGTGAATCTTGACACATATGTAGCCTTAAAATTGGTGACTTGGTAATAGGGCAGTTGGTGAGCAACAGTGCCCGTTTTGTGCGGCCAGGGGATATTATGCACAATAATCTTTTTTTTTTAAATCAAGACTAATCTCTTGTTGGATTTGTGCCTTTCATGCTAAATTTATGGATCTGCCCCTTGGCACAAGCTGAAATTGGAGATCTAGCGATGATATATAAATATATATTGTGGGCCAGTTGTATAGTCCCTCCTGTTATTCTAGAATCTGTCTGTCAAACATTTTGAGTTTGAACATCAATATAAAAAAAGATTATTTAGATTTTCCGTATCAAATTGGTATGACTAGAAATTTTGCTTTAAATAATATATAGTCTCTGTTACTTATAACATCATAACATGAACGAACAAAGTTAGCGGTCAAAATGGGTACTTGAATACCGTGTCAATGCCAAGAAGACTTTGTATTTGCAGTCGGAGATGTAGTGCCATTTTCCGGAAGAGTTTAGCCTGTAATTTGCTCAAACCAGTTAATCCCTTTTTCTTGGTTGGTCCAACCAGTTAGGTTGATTAAATCACGGGAAATATCTCCTTGTGCAATCCAAACAGGGTTAAAAGTTTCATTTTGGAAAATAATTCGGAGGGCGGTGAAACGAACAAAAGAATGAAATTTTGTCCACTTTGTTCAAAATTTCATCAGAAATTTTTTAATAGCATTTGAATTTTGATGAAAATTAACCAAATTTTGGATAAATTTCAAATAGGACCAAATTCAGCCAATATTTGACCAAATCAATCTGGTTTTGAAAAGCAAGAAAGGGGTGAAATTTCTGAAATTTTGCCCTATATCGGACGAAACACTGATCCAAATAGTAATGCCTAAGACAACTCGTGCGTCATAATTAAAATACAGCGGTGGTACTGCTCGTATTAGCTTCTACGTAGAAAAACCAAAACAAATACGAATACTTGATTTCTTCACTTCTCTTGCTACCATCTCACTCCAGAGACAAGGTAGGGGTCACAGGTGCATCACCCACCCATTCCTCTCTCTCTCGTCACACGCACGAATCTCTCCCTCACTTTTTACGCCGCTCACCCCTCCTTCTAAAAGGTACTTCTTTCAGTTACTACTATTTATTTTCTTACAAAGCCATAAACAAAAATCAATACAAATGTCCCTAGGTGCAAGAGCAGGTTCCAGTGTCCATTGGCATATATATCGGTCGCTACCAAGAAAGGAGAATTGAAATGTTGGATGTCCCTAGTCTAATCTATCATATTGGAAATGATTTGACAGCATTATATATTGATGTTAATTTTATTTCAGGAGAAAAATACACACATCACAAATAAACTAAGAGAACACAGGAGAACTTCTGAATTTCTCTATTCTCTTATTTGCTCCCCTCTTTTTTTTTTACTTTTCTTACAAAACTGGATACAAACCTCCTCAATATATAAGCTAATAATCTCCTATTAGTATATGTATTCAGACTTTAAGTTGGACACAACTTTAACTTGAGTTACACACAGAGACGGACTCTACTACATTTTGGACTCTAAGTTAAGATTTTTTCTAACAATCTCTCCCTTAATCTTGACTTGACAAACTCTAGTTTTAGTGTAATGCATTATGAACTATCAGCCACGCCTCCACATGAAGCACTCTACATGCAAACTACATGTAGGAACTCAATTTAGCTGACACAAGTTCATCCAAATGCAAAGATTCTAAAACATTGAGGCAGTCGGTCTCAACTACGACTTACTAAACTCATACTTGACATAGAATGGTGACACATCTCCTCAACGTCCATGACTCAACTCATCATCAGAACACTATTGATTCATCATCGCTGAGCGCTTCAGCAAGTAACGCTTCCTTCATCCTCGGCTTGAAGCAAAGTGCCCATAATAGTTATAATTATAACACATCACTTTTGCCTTATCAAACTTCCGATTATGACGGCCTTGGCCGCCACCGCTGGAAGTGTTCTTGCCTTCACGCTTCGATGATCGGATCTCCCACTCGGCACGAGTTAACAAGAGCTGTCCGTTGCCGTTGTTGCTATTGTCGCGGATGCGTTCCTCATACGCCTTAAGACGACCGATGACCTCCTCTATGGTCATTATCTTTAGGTCTCCAAATTTCTCTATGATCGAAGCAATGGGAGAGAGGGAACAGCACGAAGGAATTTCTTCACTACGTACAACTCTTCCACCTTCTCGCCAAGGGCCCGTATCTTGTTGATGATGATCGTCAACCGGACGGCGAAGTCACTGATCAACTCTATTTGCTTCATACGTAGCACCTCGAACTTGGACTTGAGAGTTTGTACATTTGCTTCCTTCACACGATCGGTGCTAAGATACATCCTCTTCAACGGCTCCCACGCGGCTTTGGCCGTCTCCTTTTTGGCCAGTAGGAAAAGCGTCTCCTCTGGGATACCCTAATAGATGGATGCCAATGCCATCTGATCCTTGTGCACATCAACGTTGCTATTCTCGATCGCGTCCTACACACCTTGAGCATTCATGTACACTTTCATCTTGATTGCCCAAGTTGCATAATTGCTCGTTGTGAGCATCGAATAATGCAACGAGATAGTAGAACTCTCCTTCGCCATCATACTGGATGATGCCTCGTCACCAGTGACACCACTTTCCGAAGAACATGACATGATCTTGAGCACGAATCAAGATCTCATGCTACTTTGAAGCGGCTCTTGGACCGAGGGAACAGAGAAAAAAAATCGTGCTATTTTTTCCTTTTTTCTCTTGGTGACTTTTCTTGCTATCTTGGATCCACTCTCTATTGCTGTAATTACCACTTGCTTGGACTTCCTCTACTTCTAGAGTACTCGCTCGTGCGCGCTTTTATTGCTGGAATGAGCCGACTCGGAGACGCCACATGCGTCTACTTCCTCTGACTCAGAGTTGGAAAACTGATTTGCCGCTGCCGTCATTTTCTTGTCTTAGGTTGTCTCTCACATCAATTGTTGACGTGATGCCCGATTGAATTGTTGACTTTGCTTGGCGTAGGACTCAACTTCTCCTGCTACTCTGTCTTGGCATTGGTGTGTTTGTATTCTTTATTATATTGCGATGTGATGCTTCAACTGACGGACCAAAAAATTTGCTCTTCGTGCGCTTCCAACTAGAGACTTGACATAGTTACGCGTGTGGAGGCGTCGGGACGAGACGAATCGGGACGATGCTGGCGCCGTGCAGACTGAGAAAAACTGCAACGCTGCTGAGAACACTGAAATTTTCCATTGCGCTGCTGGTTCGAGATGGACGATGAGAGACCGCGCTGCTACCTCACCTCAGAAGCGCTGCGCACGGATTCGGCGAAAAAACACCTAGAGGAAATCGTCGACAATTTTTCTTCTGATGCGACGTGACATTCAGTCGAACCGAGCGTCGTGCGCTAAGAGTGCGGCATGGGACGAGCATGAAACGAAATCACCGAGACAATTTTGTTCAGTGACTCAGTTCTCGCCTAGGCTCTGATACCACTTGTTAACTTTATTACAGGAGAAAACACACAGATCACAAATAAACTGAGAGAACACAAGAGAATTTCTAAATTTCTCTATTCTCTTATTTGCTCCCCTCTTTTCTTTTACTTTTCTTACAAAACTGGCTACAAGCCTCCTCAATATATAGGCTAATAATCTCCTACTAGTATATGTATTCGGACTTCAAGTTGGACACAACTTCAACTTAAGTTACATATGGAGACGGACTCTACTACGTTTTGGACTCTAAGTCAAGATTATTTCTAACAATTGAAAACTAGATAAGGACTAGGATTGTGTACAGTAGGAGGGTCTTCTATGGTTTTTCTGGTCAAAATAACAAAAATACTAGGATTGTAATCATACCCAGGGCATAGGCAGCAGGGGGTTAGCCAAGTGACCGCCAGTTGGACCCCGAGTACCCCCATCACCAGGTAGCATTTTTGGGGGCTTGGGGATATTAGGGAGGAGAGCAGGAGTATCTAGAGGTTGAAGATCAGCTACTGCATGAACCGAACATTATTTGGATTGCAATATCACGTTGTTTGATTTCTATTTATGTATGAATTTGGACTGTTCATGACCGTTATATGTATGTTTAGTACACTTGTCTCCTATTAACTTTCACCCAGGAGCAACCCCTGTATTTTTATTCTGACTTGGCCATTGAATATACCCTCATACTAACTTAACTATTCTCTCTCTTATGTGAAGACATTTATACCATGGGTATCTAGTTCTTTTTTTCTACACCATTGTTTTAGTCTTGGAACATCATCTTTAATCATTGTACTTGGCCAAAATACAACTTATGAAAGGAAATGAGTGAAATTACGGAGGCGAGGAGCCTAAATGTATGGTTTAGCATTTTGTTGGAGTTTAATATGTGAATATATAGAAACTTAAACATACCTAAGGCTACATCGGCATTGTGGTGGATGTTGATAATATTGTTTCATAGAACCATTTTAAGATATGTTGGTGTTTGGCTAGTCACTTTTGTCTAAACCAAGTTACGAATTGAGATATTATTATGTTCCAAATAACATAACAAATAGGTGGAATGAGAGGAACAACCATTGGATAACAAAATGTGTCTTAACTATATTATGGCCCTATTTCTTTTTCAACTTTTGGCTTCTGCTTTTGGCTTTTCTGTAATAACTAGCTTTTAAACAGAGTGTCTTTTCAAGATGGGGTCTACTAGTTAATTGTAATATATACTGTACCGACTTAATTTATATCGACAAAAAACCGCATGTAAGTTTCTATTACTCTGTAATCTCTCGCACGAATAGTCCAAAAGCCAAAAGCCGCAGCCAAAAGCCAAAAGCCTCAGTCAAAAAGAATAGGCCCTATGATTTGCCAAACAATTTGCTATATTTTTGTAACTACTTTTCCACGACAGTTCTAAAAACTAATACTGCACAACACAACAAGTACAAACTACTATAATGCCTCATGTTTTCAATTAACATTAAGCGATAAATTATGAACCAAACAAAATTGATTAAATAACTAATAAATAAATTTTGAGGTAACTTAAGCTTTTCCCATGCATCAAATTAAATTGAAACTTAATAGTAGTAAATAAATAAGAATGCATTCACCAGTTTCATTCTAGTTAATTAATACAATTTAAGCACATTGGATTAAGAAATACAACTAATCAAGCAACAAATAAAAGCATTTTTCAACTCAAATAAATTATATAACAATTTGTATTACAACAGTTAATTAATTACAGCCCATATTACATCAATTTACAATTATTGGCCTTAGTCAAGGCAATTGACTCCATAATATAAATAATTATATCACAATTTAAAGTTTACATCAGTATTTGCTAAGTTGGAGTAACCGATACTTATTTAATTGTGAGAAAAGAAACAATCAAGATACCCAAAAAGACATAACAAAAGAAGAAATTGAAAGCCAGATTGTCATTAGAACCATCGTTAGGTTATTGAAATGGGTGTTTTGCTCATTGAGATGCCAGACCATCCAGGACCAGTTGGCACCTCTCGCATTTGTAGGATTTCATCATCTAGCATTAAAAACCAACCGGAGTCTATTCCAAATTTCCAATTCCCTACCAGCCAACCAATACCCAAAGCCAACCACTCCCGACAGAGTGAAAACCCCCTAAGAGCATAGAGAAGACACAGGGGATGAGATAAGGCTGAGAGAACGGGCAAGGGAAGTGTAACATCCTGATAAATGTAAATATTAAATTATGAAGTTTTTGGATTATTTTATTTACTTTTTATTTTGAATTTGGAGTTTCTGGTGTTGTCTCGAAAATTATGATGAAAATTCCAAAAGTTAAAGAGGAAACAAACATGTTTAAATACAAAAAAATTTAAAAATTTAAATAAGAATCTGAAAAGATGATCCAGAAAGGAATGGAGGAAATTTTGGTTTAAACATAAAGCCCTCATTTTAAATAATGCCATAAATAACAAGGAAAGCAAATAAATTAAGTACCAACAATAGTTGAAAATATTTTTGTTAAGTCCAGAATGTCATCAGGAACTTCTGTGAATTTTTCCTGAATTTTTGGATGTGTTTTCATATTTTTCTGACCTTGTTGGAAATTTTGGCAATTCTAAAAGCTAAAATAAAAATCTAGAAAAATTAAAAACTCAACTTACCCTCCGGCCGCCACCTGGACGGCCGGGATCAGCCCACGTCGCCGCTCCATCCCGCCTTCCCCTCCTCCCGGCCGCCACTGCCGTCTCCGTGCGCGACGCGCCGCTCGCGCCTCCATCGCGCCCAGCCCCGCGCAGCGCAGCGCGCGCTTCGCCCGCCTCGCCATGTGGGCCGCGCCCGATCGCTCGCCGCTGGCGGTGGACCCGCGCCACGTCTCGCTGCTCGCGCCGCGCGCGCCACCGCTTTCCCCCGACCGGTGGCCCCGCCCGCGTCTTCTTCCCCCGGCTCCTCTCTTCTCCACGCGGCCGCGCCCCTCGCGCCCGCATTCCTCTCACGTCGCCGCAGCGAATCCTCCCTCTCTCTCTCTCTCACCTCCAGGGCAATCCACAGGAGGGGGAGTGCACCTTTCCCGCTCTCTCTCTCCCACAAAATCTCGTGGAGATTTGGTTCTTTCCTCCTCCAACGGCAACAGAACGGCGGCCTCCGCCCCCTCGCCGCGCGTCCCCCTCCTCTCGGCTATAAAAGCCTTGCCTGGGAGCTTCAACCGCGTCGCAGCTCCCTCCTCTTCCCTTCCCTAGCTGCAATAGTACCGAGAAGCCTCAATCTCCCCGCCGGCGCTCTCGTCTTCCCCAGCTCCGGCGACGGCCGATCAGCCAAACCAGGCCGCCCGAGCTTAATTCCCTGCTCTGGGACCGCCTCTGGAGCGTCACTAGCACATCCCCTGTCTCCCCCGCGCCTCCCGTGGTCTCCACTTCGCCGGCACCGAAGAACCTTCCCGAACCTCCGCCGTCGCACGCCGCCGGCCCGCCACCGTACTCCTCCACCCCGGCCGTCTACACCAGAAGACTCCCCTTCGCCTGAGGATTATACTCCACGAACAACCCGGACCCCTCCGACCACCGCTCGCCGCCGGCGCCGTCGCCCCCGACTCCTCTGCCCGGCCTCCTTCGCGAGCCACTTCAAAGGGAATTATTACCCTTATATGGTAAGCAACGCTCGGTCGTCCGAGTGGCTTTCAGCGCTATCCTCTCCTTCCCCCTGCTCCCGCGTCGCGTGTTCGAGCCCGGCTCCGCGCGCGCGGTTGAGCGATTTCTTTTATTTTCCTGGCGACAGTGGGCCCCACCGTCACCCGGCCGGTGTAAAGCAGACGGCCGATCATTGGGCCCCATCGGTCAGTGACACATCCGCACAGAGCCCCTGCTGACAGATGGACCCCATGAACAGTACCGGGACCCCACTGGCCATAGACACAGTAATAAACGAATAAAGATAAAGATAAAAATTAAGAAACTGACATGTGGGACCCACTGTCAGAAATTTGAGAATATTTGGAATTAACAGAACCGAGAACTTTGAATGATCATAACTTTTTCATTTTAACTCCAATTGAATGAAACAAATTTCTAAATTCATCTAAATTCAAGATCTGTCCAATGGAACTGAAATCATAATTTTTAGAGTTCATTTGGATTTTTGGTGTTATTTGGTTTGATTCGCCACTTTTCTTTTTGTACGAATTTTGGGCGCACGCTAAAATAGCTTACGAGGCTCAAGAGGAAGAGATCGAGGCCGCAGCACTAGAAGCCCCGGACAATCAAGCACCCGACCGCTGTGACCAAGGCGAGTCAATACTTTGATCATGTTGAACCTACATTTCTGCAAATTACTTTGTTTTAAATTAACAAATTGCATTGCTGTTATTTTTATACAAATACATGCTAAATTCGATATTCTAGTTATATGCCATTGTTTACTTTGAATAATATTACCCCCTCCTTTGAGTATTTGAATGTGTGAACCTTGTCGCCCTAGCAAAAATATATTAGTAATATTTCGAAAATAAGTCCGTAACCGTATGCCATGCTTAGCATTGAATAGGAACTCGGGGCAAGAAATTGTCCCAAACATCACTTTAATCATGAGAAAATTTGGTTGGGTCAGTCATGGTGGTAATGACTGATAAATGTTGAATATGATTATTTTATGTCTCCAAAACCCCAACATGCTTAAATATCCGGCGGATGGTTCGGGGGGGTGTGTGTGCACGAGTGTGGGTTAGTGGTAGACCGCCCAGATACCACTAAGGACCGAATCTTGTCATGTCAACCGTGTAAAATAAGTACAACCACAAGTCTCAAATTACAACTTGGCCTAGTAGAATTACCGGACCTGAAAGTCATCCTTCCAGAGGCGGTGTGAGGATGTGCAAGCGGCATCAGGTGACGGCTTGAATGGGACACCAGTGGAAGGTGAAGTTCTGCTGTGGCGGGCTAGCAGGGTGGGGAGCCACTGCTAGACGTTCGAAGGAGAACATCCCGCACAACGATGGGACCCATCGCAAGTGGGAACGACCCATAGGGTGAAATGATGGAAGGGCGAGGTACTTTGAAAAGTCACCGTGATGGTCCGCTCAACCACATGACTAAGGAATTGTGTGGGGCAACGAGTTGATTGTCTCTTGTGGTGAAAGTGTACAAACTCTGCAGAGTCAAAACTATTCGAATAGCCGTGCCCACGGTCAAGGGCGGACATGGGATCTTAACTGGATATAGTTCTATTTCAAATGCTTTATGAAATGGGAATGGAAAAGTGGAAGGCGATGGATCGCCTGTTTGGAATTGTCTGGGTGTCGCCCCATGGTAAGTTAAGCGGCTATAACGCTGAAATACGTTGCATGGTGTGATGCCATGGTGATAGTGTGCATATGATATAATGCCTTGTGTATGGAAAATCATGTTAATATTCCTTGAACATTATGTTTTTGTCCAAAACCGCTAGTTCTCGTGAAATTTTATGTATTATATTTCAAATAGTGGTATTTCTATTCTTACAAAATAAAATATGGGTGGAATAAACATGGTCATGAGTAAAAGAGAGGAATGTTTTTAGAGTACATATAAAGGCATTGGTGGATTCATGTCGATCTTGAATAGGAAATGATAGTGTGGGTTCGGAGGAATAAATTGGTGAAGTCTAGCTAAATGATAGGCTAGATAGAGGATTTAAATGATTTTTGGAGATTTAGGAATTACACAGATAAATATTGGATTATGACACTGAGAAATAAATTCTTGGGAGATGTCAATATTAGAATTAATAGATTCAGTTACTAGATGAATCAAATGAATTTTCGAGGATTTGGTGGAATATTACAAGTATTGGATTATAATTCTTGATTAATGATATTCTTGGTGGATATATAATAGTAATTGTTAATCCTTGGAAGATGTTGTTAATATAGGGAATTAATAGGAGTTGATCAATTACTAGAGGAACAATTAAATTTTCGAGGAGATTAGAGGAGTCATTAGTGGATTATAATCTTGGTAAATTGAATTTTTGGTGGATGTATATCTGAGGATTAGCTAGTGATAGATAATAGAAAAATGAGATGGATTATTGGATTATGGGTTGAAATCAATGACAAAAAGGATTGAATACAAAGTATGATCGGTGGATTAAATAAATGATGATACTTGCTGTTTGGAGTTTTAGACAGCAATCAGTAAATAGAATACATTTTCGGGGATTAAGTCGATTTTGGTAATTGTAGTGTGGAGTTAGGTAGTTATAATAAAACTTTGATTAATTAAGAATAATAATGCCGCTAAAAGCAAAATTTTGGCAAATAAAATAACCCGAGCCTTTCCTTTGTTATGCCATGCATACTATTTATTTGCATTCATGTATTGGCTCGCGAGCACGGGTCTGAGTGCTCATGCTCGCTTTGCGACAAATTCGAAGCGGAATCGATCACTGCGCTTCAACAATACTTTTGGATCACGATGACGAAGAAGATGAAGATGTCAAGGGCTAGGTCGCGAACCTCCGCTTGGTTGCTCGTGGGCATGTCTGAAGGTCCCACTGTGTGCTTCGTTCTTCCATTGCTGCAATTTATTGATTTCGCCTAATCGCCCATGAAGTAAGTCTACTATTATATTTACGCTTCCGCATGATATGTATTTTGATATTCGAATCAGAATCGTATGCGCTATCTCTGTGATCCAGTGAATAGTGCGATTAAACACATGAGATTCCGGATTATAAAATCTGGTTCGACAGAAGATATATATATATATATATATATATATATATATATATATATATATATATATATATATATATATATATATATATATATATATATATATATATATATATATATATATATATATATATATATATATATATATATATATATATATATATATATAGTCATTTCATCATGACATAGCCATTCATCATAGCTAAAGCACCCCAAGCCTCCATTCCCCATATCCAACCAAGGTGGAGTTCAACAGCAAGGCTAGAGGAGCAGGAAGCATTAGGAGGAGGAGAGAGCATCAAGGGATGGCAACCCTAGGATGAGATGACAACTGTGCCAACTAACAGCTAATCGAAACACAACTGAGCCAAGCAAGCAACCGAGAAGATCAAGCCTTGGTTCTTTCCCAAGTCAAGCCAACCATCATCCGACAAGGTAGCTCCACAACCTATTTTCGATCTTGCCATCACCATCATAGGACCACACCATATGCATCATCACTCACAAACATCTCACTGAGCCATAGCAATACATGGCATATATAGAGGTAAGCTAGAGGAGTAGGAGGAGAAGTAGGGAAGGGAGTAGAGGATACCGGAGGTGAGACAACCACAGTGATGGTGTGCCACTACTGGCCATCGCTCGCACCCGACAACTACCCCGTGCTCTGTGAGGCACAGGAAGGCCTCGAACCTTGTCACAGCAAGCCAACCGGAACCACTACCATCACCACCTCATCTTCATCATTATCAAAATAAACTCAAATCAAAGAGTAATCAAATAAAATCCAAGAACTAAAAGTAAATCAGGAAGTGAAAAAGTTTAGTATAGGGGGAAGCTCGGATCTCGGTGGCTAGTGTCAGATCCACGTTGCCAAGGGCCAGATCCATCTAGGGAGGTCGGGCAACTGGTGGCAGCCAAACTAAGCTAGGGGCCATGACCAGAAGGAGTGGAGTCGAGTAGCAGCAGTAGGGCATGAGGGAGGAAGAGCTGGCCAGTGGGAGAGGCTAACAGTGTGGCGCCAGGGCCAGTTGTTTGGGGAGGTGGCATTGAGAAAGAGTCGAGTGACAGGAGAGACCGAGAGCTAGGGGAGCCAAGTGAGGAGTAGAGAATGAGAGGATAGAGCAGAGCAGAGGAAATGGGCTGAGGCCCAAACCGGCCAATCGAGTAAGGAGAAAGAGGGCTATAGAAAGAGATTCCCACGTATAAATATCTGAGTACTTCGATACATCTATAGGTGCATGTCTAATCAATTAGGCGGTATTTTAAACTACAAAACTTAGGTAATAATTGTTCATAAACATTAATAAAAAATATTTGTCATTATTAAACTAATTTCATGTGGCGAGATAAATATATTTTAATTGTAAATTTCTGTGGTTGGCTAAATTGAACTAGGAAATCGTACAGGAATGCATAGGGTAGAGAGAGAAATGGATAAAGAGGAGAAACAGGCTGGTACTAGGCCAAGAGAGAAAACAGGCTAGCTTCAAGCTGAGGGGAAAGTTTGCCTGCCAGAGTATATTACTAACTAATGCATACCCAGATATACTTAGAGAGGTACATAAATGCATGCACTCCTGTGTAAAAGTGAATAGGTATATTTGTATATGTATAATTAGATAGGGTATTTTTATAGATATATGTATGGGTATCTATTCATTCGTGTCCGAGTAGTAATTTTTTGACACATAACAAAATGCCAAGCACAACCCTCAGATATGCCAGCACAACCTAACTCCAGTAAAATAACGACAAACAATGGGTATCAGATAGAATTTAATTATAATTACCACAATATGTTAATTTGACCACAACATTGCCATAGGAGCACATCGGCATGACGTATGTCTTATGTGTTCATAAATTAAATCATAGCCTACATATTAACTGCAGGCAACGAATCGAGTCAGGGGAAAGACTTCACTTGAGTGTACCTGAAACTGAGAACTACTATCAAATCCTAGGTAAGCATGACATTGATCATTGGATTAGAGTAAGTTCACTAAAAAGTTGTTTTTATGCTAGATCAATATCACTCCTTGTATAAAATGAATTTTGAAAAAAAATCATATGCTTGATGATGATAATGATGATTATGTGCTTGAGATTAATAATGATAATGAATATGAAAAGGTAGACAGTTGGAGTAACCACTACTTACCGATAAATAAGAAATGGATGGAGAGTGCCCTGGAAAGGAAAGATAGTGCTAGGTGTGGGCCCCTTTGCATATGAATATTATAAAAGGATAAACCAACTTTCACTCGTGTAACATGTCATATTTATCATATCGGCCATAGTCTCATCGAGGACAGGCAAAGCTTAAGTACCTTATCAAGTTGTTATACAGTCCACATGGGTTAGGAGTATATGATTGTGAGGTTGTGGTAAGGCCATAGAGGGAAAAACCTAGGCACACTATAAGTAGTGCAGTGGAGTATCGAGTGAAGACGAGTCCGGCCTGACCAACGACTAACTCTTAGTCGAGTAGGTGCCGGGCGAGGGTGAGAAACCACCCTAAGCCAACGACTATGACTAGCTGAGTGAAGGTATAATATATGAAAATAAGGGAAACAGCTCTGTGCTATGATTTGAACATCGCTTCAAAGGGAATGCAAGGGAATGCGAGGGAACTGGTTGTAATTAAATTCAAAGTAGCTACGAGTAATGTGATACCAACTTGCGTAGGGTTAAATCATGATTCATGCCTGTCTCCTAGACTGGAGGCTACGGGAGCCTGTCGGTTGCTTTTTCTCTAAATACGAGTGATTAGAAGATTTATAAACTATAAATTGAAACTTTTCACTACATAAAAACTTATTTTTGAAATGATTATGAATGAGACATGATGGTTGAGATGAGAAAATTGTTGGCATGGAATTGCATGTTGCTATTAATGCTTGCTGAATACTTTGGTACTCACCCTTGCTATTATTTCTCTAGTGTAGAAGTAGGACAGTCCAGAGATTTACTCGGTTTGGGCGAAGTCTACGTGGAGAACAATTACCACATTGGATGGAGTGCAGAGGACCCGGAGTACGACATGTATGAGACGGATGCCTCGTATGGATGTTGGGATGAGTAGGTGGTAGTCGGGAGCCATTTTTCATGAACCTGAGTATATTAGAATGTAGCTATCCACTCATCTCCGTCTTCGTAAAATTATTAGTTGGAATCACTTCTTTTCCAAGTATTGTAATATTCAAGCAAAACTTGTTAAGTCCTATTTCAAACTGTAGCCCTACGTGGTAATGGTATTGTAATAATACTATACCATCTAACTATTGTTCTACTACAACACTCTAATGTAGCTATTATTTGATTAAATGGGAATTTATCCTATTTTTTTGGGAAATAATCAGAGACTAATAGCGTTACCTAAGATTGTGATGGCACGGTTGTCACACTAACCCCAAGTCAATTATATCAACTTCATGTTAACCTTTTTGGGTGAAGCGATAATGAAAACACGAGTTGCTATGTGTGTAGTTTATCCCTAATCGATCAAATGTAACTTTAGGTGTACTCTGTTCAATATTCTGAATCTACCAACTAACAAAACTAAAATCTCTTACATGACGGCAAACACAATTCAAAGTTCATCGCGAAGTGCATGACCAAGAGCTATTATGTACACTCACCTTTTTCCTCCAGTCAAATCCCATTCTTGATTGATACATCATTATCAAGCAAGTTATGGTCTGAGGCATGCCACATATCTCGACTACATAGTTGACTTCTTAATAGGATTAATTTAGTGTGCTTGTATATTACAGTTGCATACCATTTTGTGGCAGTAGTAACTCATGTTGAGTCCCTTTCTTCTTGGTTAGTCCATCTATGTCACACAAGAGGAGGTCTAGAGTTTGCCACATAGCAAGCATTCCAATGCGTGCTAATTTTTGCATGTGCCATGATATATAGTTCGTGGCTGTCTCTTGAACTTAGTTTTGTACACATGACAAAAATACAAGAGCGTTATTAGTCTCCATCTCTACTTAGGACTTGATGGTGCACCTTATGCAAGTTTGCATTAGGGAGCATGATGCCTAAATATAAATACTACCAAAAAGGAGGTTGATAATGATGGATATGCTTCTCTTAAGTGGTTTTTATCAGTGATAAGCACCCATGTTTATAGCTGAGAGGTCACAAGATCAAATTATGGAGAACGTTTGGAGACATACCCAGTATATGGTTGGAAAAATTAGGAAAGCGACCGGGGTATCTTTTGCTAGAGCAGCTTGGTTATACATACTCATTGGGAGATCTTGCTAGTCTTGTAACCCTTGCTTATATTTACTTTTGAGTTGAACAATATGTCATGAAAACTAACCTTATATCTGGAATATTTTAAGTAAAATTGCAAATATCTCGCCACATCACAAAAACCGCTCATACGTAGGCGTTATGTCAGGGCAAAACTACGTTAAAATCGGTTGAAGGGGCCAAGTGAACTAATTTTAATAGTTGATGATTAATACTTAAACGGTTTTAAAGTTTAAGTTTATTTTTCGGACAAATTCAATAGATCATATTTACTACTGAGTAAGAAGGAAGAAGGACACCGGATAAGGGCCACCGGGGCCGGACGGGCCGGCCGCCCCTCCCCTTGCGGGGGCGGTTTCCTAACAATAGCATCATGGTTTCAACAAGTATTAATTGTTCAGGACCAATCTATCGATAAGGACATTGTTTTGTTTCTCATATATCTGTCAATAAGAATAGGTACCATATTGTATACTTTAGCTAATGATTGTATTAAGATTTGGCTGTACTATTGTTCGTGGTGAATTATATTACTAAAACCCATTAAAAATATTATATTGCTAGAAACGTGTGCGCGCGTGCGCGATAAAAGAACCAAGTTCACCCAATGGAGGATTACGAGCTTTCAGACCAGTGCTCGACGCTAGTGTGTACCTGCTGCATATATGTATGCATCGCGGGTACCCATTTTGAGGTGCCACTCGATTAGGCTGGAATAAATTGATTTATAGTTAAAATTACACTATAACTGATATAACTGATAGTGATTTATTTGATGTAACTAAATTTAAAAAGGTAAAAATAGAACAAACAAACTAGCCCATCACGAACAATAAAAACGAATACGGGAAAAAACCTGCCAAAAAGCTAAAAAACCAAATAAATAGAAAAGCATGAAATTTAGAAATAATGAAAATAAGCCAGAAACTCAAGCCTAAATGAACGGGGCCTGAGAGCTTTGAGCACAGAGACTTTGTCCACATGGAAAGTGTAGCCATACATATCTTTGAAAGAATCAAATATCCGTATTGTTTTAAGTATTTAGATTAGCCATACGAAAAGAATGCAAGCAAGTTCATCAAAAAGCTATTTGTAATGTTATGCTTTCGTAACATTTACAAATATATCTTGATAAAAACTAGAAATTGAATTTGCATCTTGGACATAATGAGAATTACTTATAAACTTTCAATAATTTAATGACTGAATCGGGTACTAAATTTTACTTGATCAATTCTAGTATAACTATTCGGTGCCATATATCTTGGTTATCTATATTTTATACTAATATAAGAGGGCAAATTTAACGTGTATATAGAAATATTTTGTATGATGGATCTGAAGCGCATCCTGATGATCCATTCATCAGATGCACACGACGAGATTTAAGATGAGCATGCTACCGGTTTGAACTTGATGTAAGGTGTAACATTAGCATAGAGTGATGAAAAGTGAATATTTTGCTTAAACCTAGTGTAAAGTAAAACCAGTGACTTAATGCCTGATGTAAAATATAATTTACTCTATTTCGAAAAGGGTATTGATAAACATCATCCGGATATTTTCTTTCTAACTATCATCCAGATTTGTGACCGTTGGATTAGAGATCCAAGGGCCACAAATTCTCCCCACCTCCTCCAAAAAAAATTCACCCCCTTCCCAAAAAAATCTCCCCCCTCAAAAAAAAAGAGACCGTTGGATCTCTAATCCAACGGTCCGAAATTTGGATGATTGTTGGGAAGAAAACATCCGAGTGATATCTATATACACCCTTTTGAAAATTTGGTGCCACACGAAGAAGTGGGACAAACTCTTAACAAAACCACACACCTACACCAAATTTGGCATGGTCCATTTGGATGCATGAATTGAATTCGGCTTCACAAAGCCAAGCGCGCAATTCTCGACCAAACAAACAGCACGGGCGCACACCTTCTCTCCCTAGGGGTGGTGGCTGCATGCTCAACCTGTTCCTCTTCATCGCCGCCACCTTCGCCAGCAGGCGGCTCCTCTCCAGTAGAGTCAAGGCACAACGCTTGCCCTCCTTTACCAGCGGCGAGGAAGAAGCAATGGCGTGCCGGCGGCGACGACGAAGTAGCCGTCATGGCGCTACCTGCGAGGAAGCCACTGGCAACAAGGAAGAGATAGTGGTGGCGTATATCCGGACTCAAGATCTGCACCGTGGTTATGTGGTGTCGTCGAGGGGCGCCGACAAGGAGGAATAAGAAGAGGTGGCCACGCCGTCGGCGAGGGAGAAACCCCAAAAGAAGAAAACTCCTGCAAGTAAATTGTGTAATAATTGTTCAAAATAGTATTTTAGAATCACTGGCAGAACTATAGTAGAGGATACCCGGGGCAGGAGGAAGTCCTCCCTCCCTGTACACCGGCGTCATTATGATTTCAATGTTTTTGGAATTTCATAAGAAGAGCGAAGTCAATACAGATTTAGTGACTGTATTAGTTAAGAACTTGAACGTGTTTTCAATGAACAGTTATGTTGTTTGTTGGATCAATTCATGCCCTCTTTACTTCGTGTCAAAAGTTTGCCCCGGCACTCTAAAAATCCTGGTTCTGCTACTGTTCACACTACTACAGAAAACCGTATTACAGATGGTTCAAAAACGTCATCACAGACGGTTTTCTGAACCGTCTGAATTTATAGGTCAGTGATAATCGAAGATTATCACAAACAGTTTTCGAACCGTCTGTGGTGTAAATATCACAGACGGTTTTTAGTTACAAACCATCTGTGATATTATTTTCTACCCCTAAATCTATTCCTGTTTATTGGCTAGCCTCAGGAAATGCTAGCCATGCCCTCTGAAACAAGCAGATCAACATGTACATGTATACATACAATTCACATCTCAATTCATTTCACAAACATAAAACATCCAATTCATATCGCACTTCATTTCACAAACATAAAGTATCCATTTCGCAAATCAATTAATTGAAATGAAATAAAATATCTATTAACAAATACACAATTACAAAAGATCTACATTACATTTGCACTTATATGGTAACATTGCATTTTTTATTGCTCGCAGTCAGTGCATGGACAGTACATATATTCCACCCCCCTTATTCAACATATCCTCCTCGGCAGCTCTTGTAAAAGCAGACACGCCATTAATGTACTCTTCACTCACATGGCTCGCGGCATATATCTAGCTTCGGTCCTACGTTATGTATATATATAACAATTTAGTATTAAAAATTAAATTAATTAATTATTACTACATATATATATACCACATGCATTCAGGCTTTGCTAGCTTAATTCATATTATAAACACAACAGCTATTATATAACCAACCATTTTGCAAACCATCTTCAATAACACTCACCAATTACTTATATCTAAATTGTAATGCAAAGAAAAATAAATTTCATTACTAACCATATCTAGAGCAATCAGGAAAGTATGAATCTTCAAAGCTCAATCCCTACCTCTTCCCATCTAATTAGTTGGCATGAAATCGCCTAGCTTGTCTCCTAAGCGAAAGAGTGAAGCACCGACTAGATCTGGATCGAAATGAAGACAAATGCGGTTCTGAGCAGCGCAATAAATGCCTAGCGTCATTATCACAGACAGTTTTTAATAAACAACTGTATGTGATAATCCTGAGATTATCACAGACGGTTTTTTAATTAAAAACCGTTTGTGATAATTGCTTACCACAGACAGTTTTTAATAAAAAACCGCCTGTGATAATTCCAGATTATCACAGACTGTTTTTAACACAAACCGTCTGTGATACTAAAGTATCACAGACGGTTCATCAGTAAGAACCGTCTGTGGTACTCATTTTCTCCGACGCCACCAACACAGACGGTGTCCAAATTAAAACCGTCTGTGGTGTCGATCACAGACGGTTTTGTCAAATCGTCTGTGATTGGCCGTCTAGTATTAGACTTTCTATAGTAGTGTCAGAACCATTAGATTTGTACTCTAACCCAGCTGAAAATCTATTGAATAGTTCTTAAGCTCTTGCCGCGGTGTCCGGACATGGATTAAAGATAGAAGATGATCAAGCTGGAGAGTGCGTGTGAAGGGGTTGAACTGCTCAAGCCAACATTTCAAACAAAAACAAAAACTTCGACTATAATAAACCTGCAGCCTCTCCTATATAAAAACTTGACCAGAGTCATGGTTGGCATGTAACTCCAATTAGTCCCCATCTAATCCAGCTGTAGCTCCGTAATCACAAAACTAAGCTATCCTCAAATCAAACACCCCAAAAGACACCAGCTAAACAGCACTATGCACACAAACTAAAAAAAAGGAAAGAAAAGAAAAGGCAAACCAGTCCTGTTTTCTCTGAAGGGTGAGAACAATTAACTATTACCGCCATTTTAAAGCTCACAACCCATAAATCACAGGTTCAGGTTCCCAAAACAATAGTAAACCAACCACCTATACCATGTGGTCGTTGCAAACCGACCTCTGATCATCAGCCAAAGAGCTACAGTCGGCACAAAACTACTCTCTCCCTCTGATGGCAATCAAGGAACAAAAAAATACTGTCAATTCCTAACCCAGCAGCTAATTAAATGCATGTCTCCCTCTAAACCTCCATTTAAAATGACCCCCACAAGAAGGCTCCAACCCCCGTGTGGGGGCTACACTGTGAGCACGCACACCTGCTTTCACACAATGCCCATGGCCCATCTGCACATACATATAGTGCAAGTGTGCGCTCGTGTGTCATCAGTGATCACTTGATCGCCATGGAGCTGGAGTGCTACAGCTACATGCTGCCTCTTGTGACCTGCTGCTGCCTCTTGATCTACACCTTCTTCTGCTCCCATGTCTTGGCAACAGGTTGCAGCTCTCACCGGCATGCACCGAGGAGCTACCCGGTGGTGGGCTGCCTGGTGGATTTCTACAGGAACCGCCGCCGGCTGCTGGGCTGGTACACGGGCCTCCTAGCGGCGTCGCCGTCGCAGACCATCGTGGTGGACCGGCTCGGCGCGCGGCGCACCGTGGTGACCGCGAACCCGGCCAACGTGGAGCACATCCTCAAGGGCAACTTCGGCAACTACCCCAAGGGGAAACCGTTCACGGACGTGCTCGGGGACCTGCTCGGCGGGGGCATCTTCAACGCCGACGGCGAGCGGTGGCACGCGCAGCGGAAGCTGGTCAGCCGCGAGTTCACGGCGCGCGCGCTCAGGGAGCTGGTGGGCGCCGCGCTGGATGAGGAGGCGCGCGCGCGGCTCGTGCCGGCGCTCGATGCCGCCGCCACCGGCGGCGGCGTGGTCGACGTGCAGGAGCTACTCAGGCAGTTCGCGTTCAACGAAATATGCCGGGTGTCGCTCGGCGCCGACCCCGGCAGCGTCGAGCTGGCATTGCCGTTGTCGAGGCTGGCGGCGGCGTTCGACGCGGCCGCGGAGATCATCTCCAGGCGTGGCGCCGCGCCCGTGGCCGCCGTGTGGAAGGTGAAGCGCGCGCTGGGCGTCGGGTCCGAGAGGCGGCTCCGGGATGAGGTGAAGGTGATACACGACGTCATCATGGAGCTCATCCGTGGCCGGAGGAAGCAGCAGCCGGCGGCACGCCGCGACGACCTGCTATCGCGGATGGCCGCAGCGGGCTACCCCGACGAGGCGATCCGCGACATGGTGATCAGCTTCATCATGGCCGGCCGCGACACTACGTCGTCGGCGCTGACGTGGTTCTTCTGGCTGATGACGCGCCACCGTGACGTCGAGCGGGAGGTCCTGGCAGAGATCGCCACGTGCAGCATGGGCGACAACGGCAGCGCCATCGGCGTCGACCTCGACGGCTCCCGGAAGATGCACGTGCTCCACGCCGCGCTCTGCGAGACCATGCGGCTGTACCCGCCGGTGGCGTGGGACTCGAAGCACGCGGCGGAGCGGGACGTGCTCCCGGACGGCACCCGCGTCCGGCGCGGTGACCGCGTCACGTACTTCCCTACGGCATGGGCCGGATGGAAACCATCTGGGGCGCCGACGCCGGCGAGTTCAGACCGCAGAGGTGGCTGGCGCTGCCGGACGATGCCGGCGGGGTGTCGCCGTTCAAGTTCCCGGTCTTCCAGGGCGGGCCACGGACTTGCCTCGGCAAGGAGATGGCCTTCGTGCAGATGAAGTTTGTCGCCAGTGCGGTGCTCCGCCGGTTCGAGCTCCGCCCCGTGGACGACGGCCGCTCGCCAGTGTTCGTGCCGCTGCTCACCGCGCACATGGCCGGCGGCCTCAAGGTGACGGTCAGGAGGAGGGGGCAGCAAAATGGCACGTGCGAGCGATGAAGTGGTGGTAAATAGTTGACACGTGTACGTACTTGCTAGAAAATCATCTCACAAGTGCCACGCAAGATTTGTTATTACTTTGTAGTGTTACTGTTAGTAACTTGGTATATATATACTGTATATCTACACCCTTGTACCATATGGTGGTTATATGAGCTAAATACATAAATGCATTGGTTGGTTGGCATTAGACGCACCACAGTGCTTCACACATGAAGGCTATGTTTGGAATGTTTTCCAGTTCTTATAGAAAATGAAATTTATGTGAAATTCCTGTGTTCCGAGCATGCCTTAACAATTTTTATCTACACGAATTAATTGAACGCATAAATTAAAGTTGATCGTGGCTACTACTCTCTCTGAGTTCCTGAATAGATGATCTTTAAGGATTTTGCACTTCAACTAAGCCATATGTAAGGAATGACCAAATCTCTCTTGTTCAATCTTTTCATTAGCGTAATCAATTTCATGCTTGAGTTGGATAGCTAGCTGCATATTCAATAGTAGTGCACGCATACATGCATTATTGTTCTTTTGGGCATTATTATTCTTTGGGGCTGTGCATATCCTTTAAATAATCCTAGTTATGCTTGGGAAGATAAGTTTTAAATATTATGGTATTACGAAGGAAAGGGTAGATCAGGGAAAAAATGGTGGGAAGTTGTCGCGAAATCGTACAATAACATATATTTAGAAACAAAATTTATAAACTAGAATGATATATAATCAGGAACGGAGGGAGTACTCCTTAATGTTGCAATGAGACTTCATATTTCCAAAGTGTCCAAAAGACCAATATATATCCATGTACAATATGCAAAGAGACCCCTAGACTATACACATATCTAACACCCCTCAAACTCATGGTGGATCAATAACACTAAGTTTGGAGAGGTAGAACCGATGCTGAGCTCTAGGCTGTGCCTTGGTGAAGAAATCGGCTAACTGAAACTCCGAGGGCACATATTGAAAAGCAATAACTTTGTCTTGCACCTACGATCACATATATGAAGTATCCACTCCAATATGCTTGGCGAGCTCATGCTTCACAGGATCTCAGTAATGCTGATCGCGCCAATACTATCTGATAAGAGAGAAGTCGATGCAGTAGTGGAAACACCAAAATTCTCAAGTAGCCACCGAAGCCAGGTGATCTCTGCTGTCAATGATGCCATGGCTCTTAACTCAATCTCAGCGCTCGAACGGGAAATGGCAGTCTGCTTCTTGGTCTTCCAGTCACTCAAGGAGAAACCAAGGAAAAGACAATAGGCATAAAGAGACCGGCGATCAGAAGGATCACTAGCCCAAGTCGTATTAGAGTACGTCTAAAGCTGCAAAGAACTAGAACGAGGAAAAAAAGGCGACGAGTGATGGTCCTGCGAAGGTATCGCAGAACACGAAGAAAGTGACTATAGTGGAGTTGAGTAGGAGCAGAGACAAACTGACTTATGATGTGAACTAGGTGAGAGATGTTAGGACGAGTGATGCCAGAGTAGACAAAGCTCCCAACAAGATGGTGGTAGCAGGTGGGATCCTCAAGAGGCTCGCCATTGATAGTCCGAAGGTGAGCACCAAGCTCCATAGGATTATCACCCACACGCTGATCAGTGAGACAAGTGCGAGTAAGGATATCTTGAATGTAACGCTCCTGTGAGAGATAATAGCCCTTAGGGGTAGAAGTGATCTCAATCTCAAGAAAATAATGAAGAGGACCCAAATTAGACATCAAGAACTGCTCATAGAGATGCTCCTTCACAAAGGCAATGTACTGAGAGTCATCACCAGTGATGATCATATAGAAGGAGGAGTGTCCGACCTCGGGGGAAAGGTGTGAACAAAAAGAGTGGGATCATGATCACTAGCGGAGAAGCCGGCTGCAGTGATGATAAAGGAGAACTGGGCAAACCAAGCACGAGAGGCTTGTTTTAACCCATAGAGAGAGCGACAAAGGCGACATACCATACCATCAGGAACAGAATACCTGGGGCGGCATGTAGACCTCCTCATGTAGCTGGCCATAGAGAAAGGCATTCTTGATGTCCAACTAAGAGATGGGCCACTGTCAAATAGAGGCCACAACAAGGAGTGTGCGAACGGTGGTCATATGAGCGACAGGAGCAAAGGTCTTATCGTAGTCATGGCCATGCTCTCTGCTGAAAACCACACGCCATAAAATGAGCCTTGTATTGCTCAAGAGAACCATTTGAGCGGGTCTTGATCTTGTATTCCTACTTACATGTGATGGGAGTGACATGTGCAGGTAAGGGTACAAGATCCCAAATGCTACTACACTCCAAGCAACAATCTCCTCAGACATGCGAGCTACCACTCAGGGTGAGCAGCAACCTCATGATAAGTCAGAGGCTCAGAAGAGGCAGTGGCTGCAAAGCCACAGCGCTTAAGCTGCCTAACAGTGTGGCGATCACAAAGACCGTATCTGGGAGGAATAGGTGGATCTGACAAGGACGGAGAAGAAGAACTAGGAACAGGTCCTAGCAAGGAGGGAGAGCCAATTGGAGAGGGAGGAGGTCGAGGACGGTGAGAGCAGTGCAGAGGAAAAGGCGAAACATCAACAAGAGAGTGAGAAGGAGCCTCCGACAGAGGTGGAAGAGGAGCAGCCAGAGGAGAGGGAGATGAAGGAGGTGGATGAGGCGAAGTAGTAGTAGTAGGTGGAGAGTAAGGGAAAGTCAGAAAGGAGATCGACTCAACAAGAGAATCAGACCTGATTGTGGGAGAACGAGGGTAGTAAGGTCGGAACTCATTGAAAATGACATCCTGGAAAATCCTCATCCGGCGAGCAACAAGGTCGTAACAGTGATAACCTTATGCTCAAGACTATAGCCAAGAAAAACGCACTCAATTAACTGAGCAGTCAGCTTAGTGCGCTCACGAGGTGGAAGAAGGATGAAGCAAACACAGCCGAAACTGTGGAGGTGACCGTACTCTAGGGATCGACCAAAAAGGCGCTCAACAGGAGTATAACCCTCAAGGGCGGTGGAAGGCTGCATATAAGGAAAGCAGCAGTGGAGACAGCCTCAGCCCAAAAGTAAGGGGGAACAGAAGAAGCAAGCATGAGAGCTCAAGCGGTCTCATGTAAGTAACGATGTTTACGCTCAGAGACACCATTCTAAACATGAGCACCAGGACAAGAGTACTGGGGAAGAGTGCCCTGTTCAGTGAGAAAATGACAGAAGGCAGCAGAGAGATACTCGCCAGCAGAGTCAGCATGAAACACATAAATAGCCAAATCAAACTAAGTACGAACCATAGTGGAAAAACTTTGATAAATAGAAAGAACCTAACTAGGAGAGGACATAAAATAGAGCCAAGTATGACGAGAATAATCATCAATAAAAATCACATAATAATGATGTCCCCCTTTCCAAATGAAGGGAACCGGACCCCAAACAGCAGAGTGTACAAGTCAAAAAGACGACTAGAAATAGAATCACTAGAGGGATAGGGGGCTGCAACTGTTTGCCAAGCTTGCAACCCATACAATGTAGAGAGGTGTCTCCAGAAATAGACCCAAGAACACCATGACCGACGAGTGACCAAAAATATGATCCACAAAGATGACCGAGACGATGGTGCCACTGAGCAAAGGAGGTAGTGGATGATGCAGCAAGACCAAAGGGAGAGATAGTAACTAACTGGCTGATGGAGACAGCGGAAGGCAGATGAAGCTAGTCTAGCTCCCAAAGATGCTGCGAATCACGGCACCGAGGGTTAATACCAAGCAGAGTCCCCATGCGGCAGTCCTAAATAGAACAAGAGTCAAACTCAAGAACAACACAATAGTTATGATCGGCAATCTGACCAACTAATATAAGCTACATAGTAAGCTGAGGAATATGAGAGACTACAGGAACATGAAAAGAGGAAGTGGATAGGTGCCTTGACCTGCCATAGGAAGAGAGGTACCATTTGCAATCTGAATAGTGAAAGAGAAAATTGTGGGATGCAGTGGCATGAGGTGGGTAGAATCTGGTGTCATGTAAAAAGAAGCACTAGAGTCCAAGATCTACGGAGACAAGATACCTAAGGAGGGAGGAGGTGGAGGTGTGAAAGACTACTGAGAAGCAAGAGCTAAACGAACCGATCCCAAGGAGTCTGAGGACGAGCCAACACCAAGGAGCTGGATGAGTGAGAGGAGCTACTCTGCGGCATCATTGGAGGAGCCCTGGTAAGAGGCACCAGCTCCTAACTGAAAGAAACCTCCGGAGTCCTTCGTGGGACGTCCATCCCAACGACCTTGGTCCCTCCTCCGCTTGTAGCAATCCTGATACCTGTGCCGTCATGCTGGCAGTAGGTGTAGTGAAGACCCACAGTAGAAACACCAACCATTGGTGCATTGGGGGCTGAAGGAGATCACGGCCAGTGCTGAAGGGGCAAGTGAGGTGGCAGGGGCTGAAGTAGACAAGACAGCCCTACAGCTGAGCCACACCACGGTGATGGGTCTCCTCAGCACACACAGCTGTGAGAGCCTCCAGTAAACTCGGGCGCAGGTGGCTAGTCAGGAGCTGAGTCCGCACAGTCTCGAACTCAGGCCAGAGATGCATTAGGAAGTCGTAGAGATGGTGGGGCTCCTGGTGAGTGTGAAGTCACACACGGCAGGACATGTCCGACAAACATCTAGCCCAGAGAGTCAAGCTGACGCTACACCTCAAACATCTACTGTTAGAAGTCATCAACGGTGGCATCAGGCTGCTAAAGGGAATACGCTCAATGCACAACTGAGAGATGCATAACATCACTCGTTGGCTGGTAGTGAGCTTGGAGGTGCTCCCACATAAACTGTGTCGTCGGCAGGTCTGCCACATCCATGGAGATAGCCACTGTCATGCTACCCACCAGGATGGTGGTAGCACGAGCCTTAGCATCCTACCATCTCTCGTAGGCATGCAGCTCAGACTGGTGAAGCTCTAGAACCTCCTCCAGCATGGCATTGGCCTCGTCCTGAGCTGCCTGATCCACATTAGCAGGGAGAGCAGACTAGATAGGTGGTGTAGGACGAGGCGGGCAGGGATTCTCTCTAGTGAGATGACCCCAAAGCCGCTGGCTATTGAGATGAATCCTCAAGTGAACCGCCAACTCCCAGAAGTTTGTTCCATTGAAACGGACAACGGGGAGAGGGATGGCAAAGGAGCTACCGCTGGTAGCCATCTGGAGTAGATTGGGTCAAGAAAATGGAGCCGAGACACCCAGAAATAGCCTGTATGGCCGGGCTACGCCGACCAACCGGCGGTGGCGACCACCGACGGCGGCCGAAGATGGGCCACGCATAGGCGACGGCGCGCCAAGCGAACGTGTGGGTAGGAGCACATGTGTGGAGATAGGCCGCGCATGAGCAACGATGCGCCCGGTGGACTATGGCTAGATCCGGTCGTATCTGAGGCAACGGTAGCTAGATTCGAGGCTGGCTAGGAGAGGCGGCGATGAATGGGCACGCGCACGTGGAGATGGGCCATGCAGGGGCAGGGGCGCACCGAGCGAATGGTGGATGCGCAGGTAGGGGCGGACACCAGTAGTGGCTACCAGATCCGATTGAATCTAAGGCGGCGACGGCTGGACCCGAGGCCACCTGGGAGAGGTGGTGATGGACGGCGCGCATGCGGGGAGAGGAGCCCACGCGCAGAAGGAGAAGAGGAGGGAAGGGGTGGCGGTGGCTGAAGCCCTAGCCCAGCTTGGGCTCTAATACCGTGTTGCAATGAGACTTCATATATCCAAAGGGCCCAACAGGCCAATATGTATCCATGTACAATATGCAAAGAGACCCCTAGACTATATACATATCTAACACTCAACACCATTGTAATCTATGATCTCCACATGGTGGTCTCAACCAGGAGCAGAACCAGAACGAGAATGACTGGGGTTCACTACTTCGCCGTACATATAAGGCGTGTTCCTTTTGTTTTTAGCTCTTGCTTCTCCAAAAGTCAAAAGGCCAAATGTCGAAACGGGGTAGGCTCATGGAAATGATTCTCCAAACAGCTTCACGAGCACAAAACCGTGTGCTTATCCATGTCGGCATCTTTTTCATCCACTGTTGTGTTGAAAAGCACAGACAAAACCCATGAGTCGCAGCCCAAAGAATACCCCATAATTACATGTATAATTTTACCTACGATTTGCAAAAAAGTTGGTGAGTATTTCAATTTTCAAAACCTAAATTCAACCACTAAATTTGAATCCTATAATTTGATAGAAATCAACCAACAACCATAACATTAAAATCATAACTCATAATTCAATACATTTGCTTAAAGAAATTAAAAGAATCAAGGGAAATTTAGCAATACCCTATGTAGATTCAGAACTTAATCCATATCGTCAAGTGCTTAGCGAGATGATTGATGGGTGATGATGACTAGGAGGCACGGCAATCGACGAGCTGTAGCTTAGGCCTTTGAGCTTTGACAATCGGTGGCTGCGAGCCTGCGATCAAGCAAGAGGGTGGTTTTTGCTTTCACGCGAGGCGGGACAGAGGGTGGGATGGAACGAAACGCAGGTGACTGGGGTAATACGATACGCATATTGTGCGGCCTTTGCTTGCTATTTTTCCTTCATAGATTAGCTTGGCTGGCCAAGTGCCTTGGACCATGCTTGTGTCAGTTGGATTACACTTGCGTATGCTAGTCTGCATGTCCTGGGTCTTGATTTGTGTCGTCTTGGGCCCAACTGCAGGAGCGTCTAGTGGAGCAGTGGGAGGCAGGAGGCCGAGAGCTTTAATCTTTAGGCTGACCAGGTGTCCATTAATTTTTTATTGGGGGTTCATATTTAAATTTACATAGCCTATACAATAGAAAAATAAAATTGGACCTGTTGTCCTATGAAGCCCGGTAGGCGGTAGCCCTCTTTGGATCCGCCTGTGGTCTCAACCGTTCAACTAAAATCGAAACCCCGTCTATCACTAAACATAGGTCGTCGTGGGATCCATGCAGCTAAACAACTTTTACTTTAACTATCATTATAAAAAATGTATATAGATTGACCACATGAAAACTGTTTCATTAATTAGACTTGCCTTGCAAAACACTTTCCAAAATATATTATGACAATTATACTTTTTCCAGTATATTATGATTAAAAAAAACTATGGCTAAAGTCTTTCATTAGATGCTGTCAAAAACAACTTATATTCAGCAACACATGGAGTTCAAACTTTGGTTAAGAAAAGAAAAAACAGGTTTTCACGTGTAGCCAGGGCTCTTCGGTGCATGCAATTGGTGCTCGTTTTTTTTTCTTTCTTTTTTTTTTTGGTGTTTTTCTCACGTGCATGTATGGGTTACTTGTGTGACGCGAACGCGGAAACGCGATGTGTTGAGCTTCTACCAATGTGAGCGGTTTGCAGGTTTAGCCCTCGCGAGGGAAGGTGAACCATGTGCGTGTACGATTGGTAGTACGCTGGAAAGGCACCCTTGATTAGGTCAAGAACTTTTGCATTATTCCTGTCTCTAGTGCGTGTTAAGTTGAACCGACTCGACGTTCTTGACCGATCGATCGCAATATTTCTGATGTGTCGTCGCAGTCAACTCGCAGAGAAAACGTTGGTTTAAGTATTGCCATATGATGCATGTGCAAAACACACTTTCTTTTTATAATCGACATGCATGATCGTGTATATCCGGGGTAGCAGCGTTCGAACTGTAAGAACTTCGCGGTTACTGGTTGGGGTTTTTTCGATTTAAATCGGAGGGTTAATGTTTTTGTAGGAAATTTGGTTTTTGGTTAGGATTTACCTGATGGAAATTCAAATCGTAGTTTACCATTTAGTACCATTTTCCTCCCCTCCCCTCATGCTTTCCCAATCAACTCCAGTTTATTGGGTTCTTGTTTAATTTAACGGCTGTTATGAGGAGAAATTTAAATATCTTGTTTTCTCTGTGCTGGTTACTGACCTGAAGACGAAATGCTCGGGACCATATTCCCATGTGGTACGTCTCGACTCGCTGATTAATTATCGATACCTTTCTAATTATTTACATTAGATTCATAAAAATTATGTGTATATATTTATTTCGAAGTATTTTTATAATATTATAATTTTATTAGGCTTTATAATTACATTATAATATAAATTAGTGAGCAATGTTGTGTTTTAGATAGTGTGCTGATTGATATATATATATATATATATATATAGGAAGCCTCTTTTCTACTCTCGGGTGTAATTACACTCTATATCGTATCTCATAACGTAAGGAGTATCTCGCATAACAAGGAGTATGTACATGTAGTATACAAGTATTTAAGACTATATAGGTGGTATGAACATATTTGTGACTGAAAGGAGTAATTTTTTTAAGAAAAAGTGGTGTACCGCCGCACCGCATTGCACGAACCCAGTTTCCAGCAACTAATTATTATACATGAGCGCATGTTCTTATAAGTGTTCTCGAAAGTAGTTGCTCTTATGAACAAGAATCTGTTGTTGTAACATCACGAGACACCAATCTTGGCTGGGAACGGCCGCTGGATCGATCCGCACATGTCGGAATTTCTCGGGTTCAGCTACGCACGTTTCCACGGGGAAATTAACTGAAGCTAGAGCACTGTCACACTCGGCTATCAAACAACTGCTCCATTAGAAGAAGGGAAGCACGCGTGCTGACTGGGCAATAGACAAAGCACACGGTTCCGTTTGACTCCATTAGGCTTGACTAACCAAGGTCAAGCGCTTTCACACCATGAATTAAAAGCATGAAAATTATGAGGACATGTTCAGATCGGTGCGACAAGCAAAACCAGTGTTTATGGCTTTTGAACTGTTCGTGAAAAAGTACGTAGTAATAGAAATTTACGTGTGGTTTTAATCGATATAAATAAAGTCACTATAGTATTATAATCAACTTATAGATCTTATCTTAAAAAGACACTCTACTTAAAATCTAATTATTATAAAAAAAACAAAAAATAATTTTTAGAAACAAAAAGGAAAAGACGAATGATGTGTGTTTGTAGCCCCCATCTTGCGAAAGAGAGGGTACCGAAAATTTGGTTGCGCTGACTGCATTTGGCTGGGTTTAGTTCGAGGTCGTATAGATTTTTTTTTTGGCCAGATTCTATCTACATCACCCACTTTTTGTTTACTCTCGCTACGCACCGAAATGTTTTTCGAAACTACATACGTTAGCAAATGGAAGCTTTGGCTAGCCAAATTTTGCCAAATCAAATTTAGATTAAATTTGGTCGATAGACTCATCAACAATGCAGATCCATTTGGGAAGTTAAATTGGATTATTTGCGGCATGCAGTTCTCCTTCTATGCCTTAGTCTGCAAAAAAAAAAAAGGATAACGGAAATCTGCCTACAGATGCTAAAACCAGAATTGCTAACCCTAGTGCATTCTCAAAACTAGTCTACGCTAGTGATCAGGGCAATTCTTTTTAGTTTATTTAGTTTATAGCTTATGACTTCTTCTGAACAAACAAACAAAATAGTTTTTTTCGTAGATAGTCTTTTAGAAATGGCTTATCAGCTTTTGATTCATTCACATAAATATTCAACTAAAAGCTACAAGCCGTAGAAAAAAAACATGAGTTGCACGCTAGTTCAAAGGGAATCTTACAGTAAATAAAAAAGTTCTCTCAGAACATATAAAAGGATGCTATGATATAGCGTTTGCTATAGACACCTTTAGACCTGATTTGGAAAGCCCATTCTCGTTTTGGATTCACGTGAGTGGACCAAGAATTTGAACTAAAATCACATGGATAGACTGGGATTGTGGCCCAACCAAACAAAGCCTTATACATTACTCCTATTCCCCGTGTCAATATATAGGGTATGTTTTTTGAGCTTGTGGCTTATAGTTTATGACTTCTCTTGAATAAAAAATAGTACGGCTTCTCTATTGCCGTTTCAAAGTGGCTTATCGGGATAGACTTTTAGAAACTGCTTATTAGCTTATCGGCTTTTGGTTCATTCTCTCGAACACTCACATTAGGACTAAAAGCCATAAGACATAGTCAAAAACCATAAGCTATAGTCATACCTATAGTGTCCCGCCAATTTGTCACTACACATCTATTGTTGCCCTCCCCAGTCACATGTCTTTTCCAACCTTGACTCCACAGTGAATTGCCACAGCCTGCTAACAACGAATAATCTATTTTTTTATTCAAAATAACAGAATTATACCTACGGCAACATTTTTTTTTACAGAAATAGGCTCCAGTCGCATAACCGTCGGGCGACTGGAGCATATCGCCCAACGGAAACACGACAACAAAATTGTCTGCAAACCGTTGGGCGATAGGTTCCAGTCGTCCAATGGTTGGGCGACTGGAACCTGTCGCCTAGCCACAGGGCGACAACATCTAGAGTCGCCCAGCCTCAGGGCAACTACAAACAAGATGCTACTCCGCTCCGTGAATTGTATAGATTTTGTGATTTTTGTATATTATAACTGGAAGATAATCTGTTGTATTTGTAATAAAAGTTTATGATCATTATATGTTGTTGGAGCGTAAAAAAAATTTGTGCATTTTGTTTAAGAATGATTGAACTTAGAACGATTAGTAAGTATGATGGTAAGTGATATTGTGATGTTACCGGGAATTTGTACATGGAGGAAAACTAGTATGTTAATATTGTTGGATGACTTGCTATGGGAATAATTGAATGCGAAAAGATGAGGAAATAAGTTTGCCTGAATTTAAATAGACTTCATAATACAGTTGAGAGTAATATGCTGCATACATTTTGATTACATGCATAACATAAAGCATCATGTGTGACAAACCAACCGAACTATTCGTACAACCTACTGTGTAGACCGGGGCCATTTTCCCTTCCTTGCGAGCTCAGCGTTGAACTCCTCGGTGGCCTCTTTTGCCTTGGTCACCATTTTCCTCTTTTTCTCACGCTCCCTCTCACGAGCCTCCTGCTCCCTACGCGTGCACACCTCGAGATGTGCTTTCGTCTTAAGTTGTGATCTCAGAGGACCTTGTGACGTTCCACTCCTCGAAGTTGAGGGCCCACTAGTCCTGTTCGTGGATCTCAAGATTGATCCATTTGCGGTAGCCACATAGGGGTCCCAGGGACTGTGAATACAGGGGAGAGGTTGTTAGTGCATACTTTCAAGAAGAAAAAGTTGGGGGGGAAACGGTGCACCTGGTCCTTACCACTGTCGATAGGTCGCGGTGTCTAGACGGCGGTTGGGATAGTCACTGGAGTAATTTGTGCAACACTAGTAATGCATACCTAGGCTGAGGCGGTGCTTAGACTTGAAGAATTTGCACGAATCCTGAGACAACAAAGGGGGGTGTCTCCCCCTCTAGTGGATGTTGCGGCGAATGCTTGGTAGGAACGTTCGGGATGGGATTATTGTTAGGGGTCACGTCATTGTGGGGAGCTGACCTCGTAGCATGCTAGGCTTATTCTGCCTAAGCCACAGCAGCCCTTGCTTTCTCATCATGTGCGGCAGCTGACCGTGCTAGGTCGCAGGTCTTCTCTCATTGCTTCATCATCTTGTCCCATTGCTTGTTCTGCCTCTTGTCATCCCGGTGTGGTGAAGGAAGTGCCGGTGTAGTGTGGGGTTTGTTTGTGTAGTGTTCTCTCAGGAATCTCTTAGAACTCCTTTTATAGGGCCCGTTGTGGCCTTCTCGGTACATGAAGATGCCTGTATGGTCGCATCACCGCGCAAAGCTACTAAGTGTGGTACTATGGGCACACGAAACTGCCTAATCAGGTTTTCAGAATGCGAAAAGTTGCACCCTTTAGTCTTGTTGCTACGCAAAGCTGAGCCGTGTGGTCTTGTCGCTGCGCAGAGGTCTGCCTGCATATATGTTTCAATTTTGCATCATGTCAAATCGCATCACACAATACAGAAGTACTGACGTACTGCAATTCACATTTCACCAATCGTTTACCTGTCGTAACCAACTACACTAACCTCATAGTATTAACTTCCTATCGGCAGCCCGTGCACCGACACCGCACTTTTCTCACTACTCGAGCTATCCCCTACTGCAAATAATTCCTAATGGTTTCGACAATTTACATGATATATCGATTTAAATGCCTATATACCAGTTACAATGGTACATAAGTTTTTCCAACATAGTAATGACATTACATTCATTCGTATTTAATCATAAATATTACTTATCATTATTTTTTACAAAGCAAATTACGAAATTCTAACATAAATATTGACTGAATTTTGTTATACCAACAAATTACTATGGACGATTAATTTGTACATAATTTTAACTGAATTTTCTACAACTAAAATTTTGTACGCATGTCAATTTGCTAACGATGCTAATTTTGTAAAAATATGTTCGCTAAATTATACACAACTACACGCTACTATAGCTGCTAATTTTCTAAAACTATATTAACTAAATTTTCCGTACAAAAAATTGAACTATTTGTATCTACATCTATAATTTTCTACTAACACTAACAGTAAATAATATATGCACTGCATACATAGCATTTCAAATACAAGAAAAAAATTACTAGGGTTACTGCTTTCTCTCCTTTCCTCCCTCTCCTCCTCCCTCTCCTCTCCTCCCCTCCCTCTCCTTTTCTCTCCTCTCTTTTCTTTCCTCTCCTCCTCTCCTCCACCATCTCCTTTTCTTCTCCCTCTCTTCTCTTCTATCTCTGGTTCTGTTGAGTCTAGTTCTGTTGAGGGGGCGGTCGAGCGGCGTGGCCTTTTATCTCCGCTTCCAGTCGCCCAACCGTTGGGCAACTACAATAATTCGTCCAATTGCCGGTGGATTACTTGCGTGGCATCTAGCCGTTGGGCGATAGGCTCTAGTCGCCCGACGGTTAGGCGACTGGAGTCTATTTCTGTCAAAAAATATTGTCTCGGATATATTTATGTTATTTCAAATAAAAATAGATTATTTGTAAAAAAATTCTTGGGTTGGGTATGCCATAGATATGCTCGGTGCACAATTCATAAAACAAATCAAGCAGCAAGGCAGAACAGAAGCAGTGCATGAACTTTGCTTTTAAAAAAAATAAGAACATTTGTTTTTTAAAAAAATCCAAAGCCTATATACACATTCATTTCTAGTCCACTTCCCTCCCTTATTTTATGTTGTTTTAATTTTTTAGATGATTTTTTATGGCAGCGACATCAGATAAAGAAATAGAAAACTTTTCTTTTGAAACTACTTTGAGGTCTAATCTCCTTTGTACCATCGCAAATTTGTCCCTATGTTTTTCTTCCATTACTCCATCTGCGCCCATTTCCTTTTTGACACTCCATTTGGTCAATACCGTTTGACTGTCAAGAAAAATAATAGAAAATCCATAAAAAAAAGAAAATTAAGAAAATATACATTTTTGAAAAACTAAAGGAAAGTACCAAAAGATTCAGAAAAATTAGGGGTCGCTTTTTAAAATATACTTTAAAAATTTATGAATAAATTACAGTAGGGCTGCATTGGGGAAACATTTCAATCTTCCTTGGCTATTATCCAATATTTTCAGAATTTTCCCGGTGTAAGATTTTCATGAAATTTCAATTGTTCAAAAGCGACCCCTGATTTTTTGGATTTTCCGATGTTTTACTATTTTTCAAGTTTTCTATAATTTGCTAGTATTTTTCTTGTTTGTTCTGGATTTTCTATTATTTTTCTTGACGGTCAAATAGTGTTGACCTAACAGGAGCGGCAAAAAAGAAATGGACGCGGACTGAGTTGTTTCGAAAGTGAGAAAGGCCATTTTGCAAAAGAAAAATTTTCTCATCAAGAAATTATGCTGTCCAGCAGGCAGCACGCTTAGCCATCCAGCCCAGTCCATACTGCAATTTCCAAGGAGATCAATTTCATGTACGTAGGAACTAGCAGCATGTGAGCCTAATGCACCAAACCCAATAATAATAGCTGAAACTGCACAGTGGAGATCTCTAACACCTACACCTACAAAAGGCTATCATTTATCAAAAACTTCCTAGTGTAGAACCCCATGTTTACAATGACGATCGTCAATAAGAAAGAAATAGTTAATCGTGATAAAACTTACCGGCGACGGCACCACATACAACCCATCGTCGGCCGGTCGACGTCTCCCGGATACATCTCGGGCCCGTGACGACCCCGCCGTTTAGCACGGTCGTCGCCCGCCGCTTAAGCGCTCGAGCGACCACAATCAGAGTAGCAGGGACAGCACTGTGAGGACCGAGTTGTTGTGGCTGGTGGTGAAAAGCACCCAACCAAACAGCCACGCAGCACGACGCCTCCAGTGCCGCGAGACTCGCGATCGTCGCTCATCATGGAACCATGTGCTCCACCGAATGCAAACAAGTTGATATTAGTATGTAATAGCACAAATAAGAGCTTCGACGACACGATCGAATGTAAAACCACGCACCTGCATCGCTTGAGCCACCTCGGCGCGGCGTGGTCCGCCTCTCCGAACACGTGGTGGTCATCGGCCGGTGGAACGACACCCTCGAACCGCCGAGCGGTCGGCGCGTCGGCCGGCCGGGCCTCCGTAGGAACGCAGCGTCTCCGCGATCGAAGCCCAAGAAGCGGTGGACACATCCTGCAAGGTCGGCGTCATCTCCCGAATGGGAGGTGGAAAGTGTGCGTCTCGGCCGCCAACGGTCCACCAAAGCCGCCGCCAGGAACGGTCGAACGGAAATCGTCGTGATCGATCCCGCCCGCCTCGTCCCGTCCTCCCCGCCGGCCGGCTCCATCCTCATCCGTGGCCTGCACCATCCGGCAAGAGGAAGTAGCCCGGCATCCCGCACCGCAAACAAAGTGAAGGTCGCGACGAACGAACTAACGGTCGCACTAAACGCTGGAATAGTGCTCACCTGGCAGTCCAACGAGGGTCGAGTCCCCAGGCCACGCGAGGTGTGCGTGTCCGGACCACTCCCAGCAGAGGCGGCTCGTCCGTGCTCCCCGGTGGCGGCACTAGACGGGAAGCGCGATGAGAGCGGTCCATGTGCTCGCCCAATAGCGCGAACCGCCACTCCGAGTCACGCCCAAAGACGAGTCATATCTCGCAAAATTTGTACAATAATTTCAACATTAAATTTTCTACATCTAAATTTGTACATTAAACTTTCTACATCTAAATTTGTACATTATACTTTCTACATCTAAATTTGTACAATAATTTCAACATTAAATTTTATACATCTAAATTTAAACACTAAATTTTCTACATCTAAATTTGTACAATTAATCCAACATTAAATTTTCTACATCTAAATTTGTACAATAATTTCAACACTAAATTTTCTACATCTAAATTTGTACAATAATTTCAACATTAAATTTTATACATCTAAATTTGAACACTAAATTTTCTACATCTAAATTTGTACAATTAATCTAACTTTAAATTTTCTACATCTAAATTTGTACAATAATTTCAACACTAAATTTTCTACATCTAAATTTGTACAATAATTTCAACACTAAATTTTCTACATCTAAATTTGTACAATAATTCCAACATTAAATTTTCTACATCTAAATTTGTACAATAATTTCAACACTAAATTTTATACATCTAAATGTGTACATTAAACTTGCTACATCTAAATTTGTACATTAAACTTTCTACATCTAAACTTGTACATTATACTTTCTACATCTAAATTTGTACAATAATTTCAACATTAAATTTTATGCATCTAAATTTAAACACTAAATTTTCTACATCTAAATTTGTACAATTAATCCAACATTAAATTTTCTACATCTAAATTTCAACACTAACTTTTTTACAAAAATGCATTATAAATGGTACACAAAATTTATAAACTAAATTTTCTAAACTTAATTTCTAAACTACATTTACTACACAAAATTTGAAAATTAAATGTCTACATTATATTTCTATATTTAATTTCTAAACTAAATTTTGAAACTACATTTTCTAAACTAATTTTCTAAACTAAATTTGTAAACTAATTTTCTACACTACATTTTCTAAACTAATTTTATACACTACATTTTCCGTCCATACCATATCATTTTTAAACTATTTTGGAAAACGAAAAAAATCTAACTAGAGGTGATATCATCAAACGATGTCTATTATCAAGGATATAGCTATTCAAATAAATTAAAATTTCACTCTGTAAAGAATATACAACGTTACTTACATGATGTAATAAACTTAAACTATTCATCTAACATACAACAATGATAGCCGGCGATTAAGATGAGCACAACAAGTTTTTTTTTTTTTTTTGCATATTCCACCTTAACATCAGCCTGTCCGATAAGCCTTTTCAGGGCATGGATGTCGCTTACCATCGGCCCATGACTCACCGTTGTGATGGACACTTGAAAGTTGTCCTATAGGCATGGATGTCTTTTTCCATCGTCTGCACGACCAAAATAAAAACAAACATATAAAACTACAGTCAGCGAGTATAATGCAAGGGCTTAATTATTCAGTCTAAACCATCTCACTCTGAAATATGTTGTACTGAATTTTATGTCAACGACACTAAAATTCGGCTTTTGGTGATTCGGATGAGACTATCACAAACTAAACTTTCGTGCTAAACTACACCGATCTCAACAAACCATTTGCTAAAGTCTAAAGCGTTTTCATTTTCATTTTGCAAACAACACTGTCGCCATGGATTGAGATGATTGAAAGGTCCTTAAACCAGATGAGGTGTTGGCTTTGAAGAAGAAGATGCAAACCCAAGAAACAGCAGCAGGGGAACTAAGAACACAGTTATAGGGGGAGGTGGAGAGACGGCTTGTCGGCTCGACACAGATTGACCGGAGGAGATTGACGACCACCCAGTGAGCCAGGAGTTAGGGAAAAAGAATCGCCGCATAAACACCAGGGTTCATCATTTTGGTAAAATCTCAACGAAATTCCAAAATTTCATTTTTTTTTCACTACCCAACGAAAAAATCATTTCGACCAAACTATTTCGTTTTAGTTTGAATTATAAAGGTTAAAAGACCTTGAAATCCCCATTGAGCAAAAGATTCCTTCTAGCCTAATGGCTAGCCTCTCCTCAACGCCTCCTCCGTCCCCCCCCCCTCCCCCCCGGCGCAGCGGGCAATCCATGGATCGAATCCCACCTCCTACACGGAATCGAACACATGACCCATCGCTCATGAAGAAAGCCCTATGCCATCGGATCAGAGCACAATCCGCTTAAAATGTCCACTTTACTTTCCTTTTATTCTTAGTTTTAAAGTTTAAAATTCAAATTTGGTTCGAACTGTCGGACCAAAATTTTCAACGAAATACTAAAATTTTGATCATTTCACCTCTTTTGTTATTCTCTGAATAAATTGTAAAACAAAATAGTTTTCCCTGCTAAACACCATGAAGGGAAACCAAGGACGAGAGAAACTTACCTAGAAGGTCATCGACAAGCCGGCAACCAAAGGGAAAATGAGCAAGAACCACTCCTGAAAGATATAAAAGAAATAGGGGTGAAAACGGATCGGATTCGGACGGATATTGCTGTTACCATATCCTAACCCATATTTTTTTCTCCGGATTCGGTATCAATCGGATTCGGTACCAATCGGATTCGGTGTCGGATCGGTCGGGATTAACCCAATTCGTTTGCACCCCTACTTGTTTGTAAGAAATGCATACAAAGGCATAAATGGAGTAGGACGCACTGACTTGATGTTACTATTTAATAGCTGATGTGGAAGATTTTATTTTACCATTACAAAAGAAAATGAAACGTCAAATAATAGCACTAACCCGAAATCATACTTGAAGACGTATCGGATTCGGACGGATATTGCTGTTACCATATCCTAACCCATATTTTTTCTCCGGATTCGGTACTAGTCGGATTCGGTACCAATCGGATTCGGTAGCGGATCGGTCGGGATTAACCCGACCCGTTTTCACCCCTAAAAAGAAACCCACCAGGGCTACTACTGTACAAGGGTTAGGTCCCTCACCATTGCCACTGCTAGCAAATAGCTGAAGAAGCTAGGAGAGGGGCTGATACTGAGGCAGAGGGTCTGTTCTTTACCTCAAAAGCTGATGGTTTTTGGCTTTTGTTATAGTATCTAATTTTCAAACGGAGTATTTTTTCAAGACGGAGTCTATAAGTTAAACGATCTACATGTTAAAAGCCCAACATCTATACCAGCCAAAATCGTAAGTGCGTATCTGTCTCTCCGTAATCTGTACCATAAACAGCCAAAATTCAAAATTTTCAACCAAAAGCCATAAGTTGCAGCCGAAAAGAACAGGCCCAGAAGATGGTGAACTGGACAGGGACACTAAGGGAGGTGTGTAGACTCACATTGAATATCACAATTATTCATGGTTGGAGTCGCACAATCATTATCCAAAATTATATGTTATTCCATATTGCATTCGCAATAACTCAAATTGCTCCTAATAAATTCCTGCTACAACGCGCGGGGTATCCTTCTGGTACTCCTGGATTGAACAACCATGATACTCATTCAAATGTGATGCATCCATCTTCAGTAACCACGGACATCAATAAGATGGTGGTGGTGAAAGAGGTTTCCCCGTGCAGGTGCAGAGGAAATAGAGTGATCTCCCAACGCAAACCACACCCAAAAACAATTACAAATCAAATATTAAGCATAATATGTACCAAGAAAGGGGGGTTAACTGAGAGTATTTGGTAGGGGTGGAAAAAAAGCTCGTTAGTGAGGCTCGTTGGCTCGGTTCAAAATTACTTCAATTATACTTGTTAATTGGTTAAACATTAAAATAAGTTGATTTCAAATGAATTTGAATTTTGCTTTAGCTCGGCTCGGCTCGTTAGCTCGTTTCTAAAAATACTTTTAAATTACTCGTAAAATGATATTAAATTAAACTGTGTCAATTTTAGAAAAAACTCGATAAGACGAGGAGTTGGCTCGATATCCACCCCTAGTATTTGGCATGGTAGAGGCTTGAGACCCACTTTCGCCTCTTCTCTTTTTTTCTTGTGATGGATGTATTGAATGCAGTGGTTCAGCAAGCTTGTTCAGTTGGCATATTCCTAATCTGGCGCCATGGAAAATTAATCACAGGCTATCCCTGTTCGCAAATGATGTGGTGCTTTTTATCCTCCCAAAGAGAGAAGAACTCGGGGGTATCAACGAATTTCTTCTTTGTTTGGGTCAGGCTTCAGGCCTTCTCACCTATTTCTCTGATGAAAGCTTGATAGTGGCTATAAGACGTGGGGAAGAAATTGTTGAGTGTGGTGTCTCAGTCTTTTAAGATTTAAAAAGATATGCTATAACGAGTTCTAAATGAATTCTAATAAAATTAGAATTCCTATTTTTTTCGAAGTATGTCTCCATCCGGCTTTTCCAGAAAAGAAAATCAATGCCATTAAAGATCAAAGGTTTGGTCGAGTACTTGTCCGTCGCCCTGGCTCTAGAGACCAGTTAAGATCTATAGAGAAGAGCTAACCGGCTCTGATACCAATTGTTGGATCGAAATCGGTGACAGAGGGGGGTGAATGTCGACTTATAAAAATTTCCTCCAAAGTACTCACGGAGCAACTCCTCTCCACTAGCTACACAAGCTATAAAGAGAAGGCGTCCTAGAGCTCTTATCACCTCAAAAGTATTCACTCGGAAGCTCTCCTCCAATAGCTAAAAAGCAATGAAGAAAGAGCATTCATTCTTGCCGGACCACAAACTACAGAAGAGAAAGCCTAACCCTAGAAACCAGAAAGAAACACCATAGACTGCATCAAAACCAAGGAAGGCCGGTCTGACCTCTCTGGGCCGGTTAGACTGCCAAGGCTAGGCCGGTCTGACCAGTCCTGTGCCGCCGGTCTGACCGCTTAAATGTTGCCGGTCTGACCGATGCTTACCGGCTGGTCTGACCGCCAAGTAAAGCCCGGTTAGACCGGACCCCCTGAATTTTCAGGCCAACAGACTACAACTCCTGCGCAGAAGAACTCAAGAATTGAGATTCCGATCAATTAAAAGATTTGGAGACAAATTCCCTCAGCCAACAGTGAATACACCTATTCTAAATAGCAGAGAGACATCACTCAACAAGAATAAACACAGAGAGATCAAGGATTTGAGAAATTTGCCTAAAATCTGAAAATGAGATGAAGAGAAGTAAAAAATTCAGATTACTCACAACTCATTCATCCCTTGCCCATGACCTTTTGCATTCAAGTTAGCAATATCAATAGGACTTTGGAAACCAAGTTTCATGCCAACTCAAGAAGGAAATCCAGAATTTCACCAAAACCCTAGAAACTAAAGGCTCAGGCACAGAGCAACACAAAAATTCAAACTGCCATCCCAAATTTGATCCTTTGGCCAAGAGACTTTGAGGGTAACTAATGGATAGCCCCTGGACTCTAGGTACCAAATTTCATGCCATCTCAAAAGCGGAAACAGGTTTTCACCCAAAATCCTAGAAATGCCAAAACTTGAAAAGACACAGAGAGCTGTTCAAAAACCAAAAATCTCAACAACCCTTCAATCTTTGCTCATGAGCTTTTGCAGGAAGATTAGCAATAGCCTAAGGACCAGAGAGTCCAAATCTTAGAGCACCTCATGAAGAAAAACAAAGGGGGCCAAGAAACCCTAGAAAGCAAGATGAAGAACAGGGGAGACCAAAAAGCCAAACCTGAGATTAAATGCAATTTGCTTTGGGAAAAGTCGATCAAATGATCTTGAGGCATCATCCCATCATAGAGCAATCCATTTTGGGCCTTCCCAACAAGAAACACCAAGAAACTCAAAAAGTCAAAAATCATCCATGTGCATGAACGAAGAACAGAGAAACAGAAACTTGAGAGATTTCTTGAAAAACTTCATTTCCATAGAACCAAGAATTACAAGGAGTCCCGATACATGATTGAATATAGAGGAATGATTACATGGGTCTCAATCCATCCTCTCCCACTCAAGAACACACACTACATGCTTGGAAGGAGGAAGAACTCACTCAAGAACACAACGAAGGAAGGACAGAACAGCACTCTGCCTTTTCCACCCACTCTCAACAACTAAAGCCAAAACAACTCTCTAAAGCCCATTTTGACTAAAGTACCAACCCTAAAGCCTAGAAACCCTTGGAATACATGCAGCCACAAGGAGGCACCTCCTCCTTATATAACCTTCGGCTAACGGGTCTCCAACCCATTACGCCCGTCAGACCCGAATGGAATCGCTCCCGCCTGTGCAGCTTTGCGTTTTTACCGAAACGCCCCTCCTGCACCTTCGGGAAGCTTCCACGTTCCTTGTCGTCCATGACTCGCAACCTCATCGAATCTCCGCCGTCTTCGACACATCTGACCGTTCTAACCTTGACACCGCCCGTGTCTAGTCCGGTCACCTCGTGTCTCACCACGACTCCGCCTCGATGTCCTGCAGCCATCACAGACAAGAAACACATCAAATAGCACCGCTCGATACATGTAAGCATAAATGCACTAATGAAATAGCCCAAACCTGACAAGTCAACATAATATGCATCCCAACCACTTTGACCAGGTTTGACCAAATCCGACCAAACCCGATTGCACCACGCAACGTCAAGGACCGAACTAACCAAATCAAACTCGACTTTCCCAAACCGATGTCAATTACTCATCACACACATGGGATGACCTCCACATGGTCTCTCAATTTTATTTCTCAGTTTTCTCTTACACAACATAGCATAAAAGTGTGGAGGGGCTGCACATTGTATACATACGTATTGTCTACAGGCAAAAGCAATAAAATTGAGAGGCTATCAGGACTACATCTTTTGTCTACTTCTACTTTGTGTTTACTTGATCTTCGGCAACGCAACCCCTACTTCAACATGTTATCAGCACGATAACGCTCTTGTGTAGGCTATCTGGTATGTTTTGCAAATAGATCAAGCTCAGATTAGTAGATTATATTGGTTTCGTTTTTTCCTCCCAATGATTGGTTTCATTTTTTTCCTCCCAATCTCCCCCCTTGCGAGCCTATGCCTTCAACACCACATCACTCCTGTGCGTGTTCGCCCGCCCTAGCCACATTCCCACACCTCGATGACCACTAGGACTGTGTCCGCCCCTGCCTTTGGCACTGCCAGCACGATCTGATCGATCATGTCGCCCATGCCATCCTCGCTGTTGCCATGGCCACCAATCTTGTCAACCCATGTCACCAACGCTGCTTGCTATCGTTGTTTGAAGTTGTCGTTTGTGCCCTTAGCACCATTGTCTCCTCTGAGGACCTCAATCCACCTGTGCCTACCGTGTCGTTGTCGAGGTTTGCTATTTGGGCCGTCCAAACTCGCAACATCCACGTTGCCTTGCTGTCGCAATCGGATCACCGCCTATCCTCGTGCCATGTGCACCGCCGTGAGTGGCAACCCTCGACCAAGCCCACACCTACCGTGCTGCCCTGGATCTCGCCAACCGAGCTCACGCCACCTTGGCTAACACTGGCCACGATGTGCCAACCTTACTGTAGAAGGGGCCTCGGTCGAGCTCGTCATTCACATCACGCTGCCATGTGCCGCACAGAGGGGTTGCAACCAAGTCTGTCATTCACACCATGCCGTAGATGGGGCCTCAGCCATCCTAGTTGTTCACATGTGCAACCATGCCTCTGCATACCATCGGCAGGAGGTGCAAGCCTCATGCCACCGTGCCACGCTTGCCGCCGCGCTCCAGCCACCGCCGACGTCTCTAGGGTTTGGGCGGAACCATAGGGGCGTCTAACTTAACATGCCCCATGTGGGCCTAGGGAGCACATGGGTTGGATCATACCCAAACCACCTAATAACAGCCCACAGTGCGTTATCAGGGCTTGGTGGTGGGAATTTTATGGAAAACCCTTGGGGTTTTGCAAAATTATGGAGAAGTCATTAGTTTATTGAAATAGGTCCTTAGGGCCAGAAAAATTGTAGATTGGATCCGGGAGTTTGTGAATTTTTGTACTGTAGGTATCCACACCTGGAAATCTTGCAAACTAAACCCTAGAAAAGTTCTAGTTTTATTAATTAGTCTTTTGTGACATCATTAATTACCATAAATTGTTTTTGTTATAGAAATTGTTTCTATGAATAGAACAATTATCATAAAATTGCTGGAAATTTGCAGACTCATATTTACTATCAAGTAAATTGTCTATATGTTGAACTCACGTGTTTTGACTCATGTGGCCTATTTCTGAGCCAACTAATAGTTGCTTTACATGATGTAGGCAACATGCCCAAGAGACAATTTTGTTTGCTATTTAGCAATGGGTGGAATTACTCAACTTTGGCACAGAATTTTATAGATTATCTGGAATAAAACAATCTTGGAGGCACCATCGAAAGGGGTAGGAATCGCATTAATGCTGCAAAGGACCTAGCCTAAATGTTTATTTATGAAAGAATAGATTATACAATTTAGGATTCGGTTGCATGTGGAAAAGATCCATGAGGAATATGGCAAGTTCGATGGAACCATTTTGGTAGGCCATTGGCTACAAGATCACATGCTCCATAGGTCCCCTTTTTCTAAAGGTCCCAACATAGGAAGATCTATAAGAGGAAAAGGGGAAATGATGGCAAGAAAGAAGCCAATCAAAACAAGTCTAAAAAAATCTAAACAAAGAGCCTTAAAATTGAGAATAGAGGAAGGGAAAGACTGATAAGGATACATTATGCACTAGGTGCGACTGTCATGGGCACTCTGCAAACAAATGCAACGTAGCCAAGCGCCTAGTAGATGCAAATCAAAAGGCCAAAAGGGGATCCACCATTTTTTATGAGATTTCAAGAATACTCTTTGATCAAAGTGATTTATGCTACAGTGTGACATCAGAAGATTTGTCAAAATAGATAGAAGACCTTGAGTGTGCCGTCGTGGGCCCCTTGATTGAAGACATATTAGACCTCAACATTGAGGATTTAACCATCATAGAAGGGCTTGTGTCATTCCCAAATGATGAAGATCTCAATAGAAGATCAGTCCTCTTAGATGAGTCAATTCATGTAAATTTTACAATGGTGTTGAAATTATAAAACACCAAGTTTTGCCTAAGAGTTAGCAATATGAGGAACTAAATGTAACTTTAATTCAAAGGAATCTTAATAAAACATTTCCAGTTTATGTGCATGATCAGTTTACATTTGCTTTATGCAATGTTTTAATTCATGTAAATTTTATCTTCTATTTGTAGAGTACAATCAATGGAGAGGGAGCAAAAAATTTGTCTTGTTGACAGTTGTGCCACGAACACAATCCTTAGAGATAGCGAGTACTTCTAGACTTTGAGCAAGAAACCTAGCAATGTGATAACCATAGCTAGCAATTGTGGTAATATTGTCGGATCTAGAAGGGCTATGGTTGTGTTACAAATGGGAACCTGAATAATCATCAAGGATGCACTATTATTCCCAGAATCAACATGAAATCTCATAAGTTTCAAAGATATTTGCTATAATGGTTTCCACTAGGAAACACAGGACGAGAATGGCTCTGAGAACCTTCTCCTCACTAAAAGAGCAGGATATGAAAATGAAACTTTAGAGAAGCTCCCCAGTTTTTCATCAGGATTGTACTATACATTTATTAAATGTGACAAACAATATGTTGTGATGAATACACTCCTTAAGGATTTAGACTTGTTCAGAATGTGGCACGAACATCTAGGACATCCTAGAGAAATTATGATACACTGGCTCACAAAGCATTCTACTAGTCATAACTTAAAGCTAAGTGACATCCTTAAAACACACTAATTTGTGTGTGAGGCCTCTGCTCAAGGAAAATTGATAATGAGACCCTCGTATCATAAACCTAAGAATGAACTACTTGATTTTCTAAAGAGGATTCAAGAGGACATTTGTGGACCGATTGAGCCCATGTCAGGGCCTTTCAGGTACTTTATAGTACTAATAGATGCATCCACACAGGGGATGCACATGCGCCTACTATCCACTAGAAATCATGCCTGCACCAAGCTAATTTCATAGATTATTGCGCTAAGAACCAAATTTGTTAATCAAAGGATCCAATCCATACGTATGGATAATGTTGTTGGGTTTACATCCAAAGCATTTAATGATTATTATATGGCCTTAGTTATAACGGTGGAACACTTTATCCTACATGTTCATACAAAGAATGGACTTGCATAATATTTTATCAAGAGAATCAAATTGATTGATTGGCCTCTATTGGTTAGGAGCAAGCTCCCCACTAGGTGTATTCACAGCATTAATACAACTTTGGCCATCTTCATACCATGAGTATTCACCTTTTCAGTTAGTGCATGAGAAAGAACCAAGTATTTCCCATATGTGTGCATTCCGCTGTGCTATATATGTACTGATCTCACCACCTTAGTAGTGTATGTCAATGGGGCCCCACCGTAAATTGGAAATTTATGTGGGATTTTAATCTTTGCCTATAATCAAATATCGAGAACCCATGATAGGGGTCTCTTGAAAGCAAGATATGCTGACTATGTATTTAACGAAGAACTATTCCTAGTATTAGGGGAGGAAAGGACCCTAATTTAGAATATCAAGAATTATAATGGAATGATAGTAGTCTTCATAATGTGGATCCACGAACTAAAGAATCTAAACAATAGGTTCAGATGATAATTAATTTGCAAATTCTTGCAAACAAGCTGCTAGAATCATTCATAGATCACAAAGAAGTGATGAAGTCACATATACCAGTGGTGAATGTGCTTGTCAGACTCAAACCACCTCGAGCTTTGGGTTCCACTCATGAATCTCCTCCCTTGCACAAGAAGGGAAGACATCCTAGTTCAAAAGATCTCAAACAGCAGATAAAGCACTTAGTGTAGGGGAAGCGAACCTGCTGATATTAGGGCAACAAAACACTTAGACTCTATCATATTGGGAAATCATGGAGAGCTGATTGCCAATCGATTTGGATAAAGAATTCACCATAAATTATGTAGAGACAGGAGAAATATACTTGAGACAAGTATGTGCTAATAGCAGCTGCTTTCCTTCTAAAATTGCTTTCCATATTGAGAATTTGGATCCAGAACTGAAGACTATTACTAAGTGTGAAAGTTGTCTTGATTGGGATAAATGGAAGGATGCAATATAAGTAGAACTAATAAACTCGCTAAATAATAGGAAAGTCTTTGGACCTGTAGTGAAGACATCTGAAGGCGTCATTCCTGTGTGGACATAAATGAGTGTTCATAGGAAAGCAGATTGAATGAATGAAGTAGTGAGACACAAAGTGAGATTAGTACCACAAGGGTTCGCACAAAGACCCGACATCAATTACAATGAAACATATTCTCCTGTATTGGATGGTATTATATTCTGTTACTTGATATCAATGGTAACAGATGTGAATTTAAGTATGAAACTCATGGATATTGTGACTACATACTTATATGGGTACTTGATTCTAAAATCTTTACGAAGATTCCAGAAGGACTGAATGGCCCATGTACGAGCACAAATGATAATTGCAACATATATAGTTTTGAAATTGCAAGGGTCACTATACAGATTGAAATAGTCAAGTCGTATGTAGTACAACCGACTGAGCGAATTTATTATGTAGAAGGGATACATAAATAATGAAGTATGCCTATGTGTGTTCATCATGAAATCCACTCATAAATTTTGTATCATATCTATATATGTTGATGATTTGAACATCATCGGAATGACAGAAGACATACTTGAATCAAGCTCATAGTTAAAGGTGGAACTCGAGATGAAAGATTTGGGAAGAGACCAAATGTTGTCTCAGCTTGCAGATTGAACATTTGTATGGTGGCATATTATTGCAGTAGACCACATACATCAAGAAAGTACTAATGAGATTTTATCTTGATAAATCTCATCCACTTGGTACTCCAATGACCATTAGATCACTTAAAGTTGAGAAGGATCTATATGGACCTAAGCGTGAGAATGAAGAAGTACTGGGGCCAGAATTCCCGTACTTAAGTGCTATCAAAGCACTTTTATATCTTATAAATTTTACCAGGCCTAATATTGTTTGGCAAGATATAGTTCCTAGCCTACTAAGAGGCATGGAATGGGATTAAAGTTATTCTCAACTACCTATAAGGTACTAGTGATCTTCGACTTTATTATCCTAAGGGTGAAGATACTAAAATCATTAGGTATTTACACGCTGGCTATCTTTCTGATCCCTATAATACTAAGTCATAGACTGGATATGTTTTTCTAATCAGGAATAAAATAATTTCCTAGAAGTCTATCAAGCAGACAATAGTTGCTACATCAACTAATTATTTAGAGATAATAATAGCACTATATGAGACCACTCGTGAGTGCATGTGGCTTAGAAAGATTGATGCATCATATCCAAGAGTCATGTGATGTAGAGGTGAACAAATGTCAGGACCCAGATTTTACAATCTGAATTCCTCTGTGATTCCACTGCACTATTCCCTGGATCAGTAGATAGTGCTCATAGTTTACAGTTCTGCATATCAAAGTACATATCATGCGGAAGCGTGAATATAATAGTAGACTTACTCATGGGCCGATTAGGCCGAAATCATTAAATTGCAGCAGCGGAAGAACGTAGCATGCAGGTGGGACCTTCAGGACATGCCCACAGGCAGCCAACTGGAGGTTCGCGACCTAACCCTTGACGACTTCATCTTTTTCTCCATCATATCCAAAAGTATTGCTGAAGCGTAGTGATCGGATTCCTGCTTTTGGATTTGTTATGAGAGCGAGTGTGAGCACACTAACCACCGTGCTCCGTGAGCCAATACACAGGATGCAATAAATAGTATGCATGGCTTATCAAAGGAGAGGCTCGGGTTATTTTATTTGCCAAAAATCGCTTTTAGTAGCATTATTATTATTAAATCATAGTGTCCTTAATTCTACCTAAACTCCACACGGCGATTGCCATAATTGATTTAATCCACCAAAGGCACCTTTTTCCTTACTGATTGATTTCTAAGACTCCAAACAGCGAGTGACATCATTTAATTAATCCACCGATCATATACTTTCTATATTGATTGTTGTCTAAAACTCCAAACAGAAGATGTCATCATTTAGTTAATCCACCGATCGTATGTTCAGTGCTGCCTAAGACTCCAAGCAGTGAGTATCATCCTTTATTTTAAATCCACCACCCTCTTTTGTATTCTAAATTCCTAACAATCCAATCTTGTGGTTGCTAATCACCAACTCTTCATTTCTAAATTCCGATGCTTCCCTAACACAATTACTTTCAAACCACCGATATCATTGGTATCAGCACTTTCTAACAATTCAATCCTCTTGTTATTGATTCGAAACTATAATTTGCTCTTCCAAAAATCAATCTTATTTTCCATTATCTATCTCTAACTAGTTCACTAGTATACCTCCACCAAGAATATCAATGATCCAGTCTACAATTCATCATTTTACATCCACCAAGATCATCAGTGATTAAATCTGCGATTCGCTAGTATACACCCACCGAAAATATCACTGATCAAGATTATACTCCAATATTATTATTATTTCTCCAAATTCCCAAAAATTCAATTCATCCATCTAGCATTCGATCAAATCCTATTAATCCTATTCTCGCCAACATCTCCCAAGAATTGGTTACCAGTGTTGTAACCCAGCAATTACCTTTGCATTCCCTAAATCTCCAAAAATCATTTAAATCATCTACCTAGCCTATATAATCATTTAAGCTCCACCAATTTATTTCTCCCAGAATCCACTCTATCGTTTCCTATTTAAGATCAACATGAATCCGCCAATATCTTTATGTGTTCATCACAAACACACATCTCTTTTACTCTCGACTCTATTTATTTCCCCTTGTATTTCATTTTGCAAGAATAAAAGTGCCATTATTTGAAATATAATACATAGACATTTCCTGAGACCTAGCAGTTTGACCAAAGACATAATGTGTAAGAGAATGCATTAATAATAGTGATCCAGATTCCATCCACTGTTACATGGTCTCTGCACCATATGCTAGACCTTCAGCGTTATAGCCGTTTACATTACCACTGGGACGACACCCAGAACAACTCAAATCAGGGCTTTCCACTGCCCTTCCACTTTTCCATTCCCACCCACAAAGTTTTTAAAATAGAACTATATCTGGTTAAGTTTCCATGTCCGCCCTTGACCGTGGGCATGGCTATTCGAATAGTTTTGACTCTGCAGAGTTTGTACACTTTCACCACAAGAGACAATCAACTCGTTGCCCCACACGATTCCTTAGTCATGTGGTTGAGCAGACCATCATAGTAACTTTTCAAAGTACCTCGCCTCTTCCATCATTTCACCCTATGGGTCGCTCCCACTTGCGGTGGGTCCCATACGTTGTGCGGGATGTTCTCCTTCTGAACGTCTAGCAGCTGGCTACTTTCCTGCTAGCCCGCCATAACAGAACTTCACCCTCTACGAGTGTCCCATTCAAGCCGTCTCACAGACAGCCGCTTGCACTATCTCACCACCCTCTCCTGTGAGGATGACTTTCAGGGTCCGGTAAATCTACTAAGCCAAGTTGTACTTTACAGACTTGTGGTTGTACTGTTTTACACAGGAGGTCATGACAAGATTCAGTCATTAGTGGTATCTGGGCGGTCTACCACTAACCCACTTTGTGCTTCCACCGCACCACACTCACACCCTCGAACCATCCGCCCAGATATTCAAGCAAGTTGGGGTTTTTGGGATCATAAAATAATCATGTCCAATATATACCAGTCATTCCCACCATGACTGTCCAAACCAATTTCTCATGTTTAAAAATGACAATGATGTTTGGGGCATTTCAGCGCCCCCGAGTATCTATGCAGTACTAAGCATGGCGTATAATTAGGGACTTATTTTCACAAGGATACTATTATCATTTTGCTAGGGCAACAAGGTTCACACATTCGATTATTCCAAAGGAGGTATAATAATATTCAAGGTAAACAATGGGCATATAACTAGAATCTTAAATTAAGCATGTATTTGCATATAAACTAATAGCATGCAATTTGATAATTTAAATCAAAGTACTTTGCAGAAAATGTAGGTTCAACATGATCAAAGTATTGACTCGTCTAGCGCGGTTTACCGCGGTCTTGAGTTCACACAATGCTTTCTCTTGAGCTTTTGGTCTCTATCTTCACTTCAAGCTTGATCTCGCTGGATCCACTGAATCTTCACAACTCTCAATTTCTAATTACGCGACAACGACTGAATCCAAATGAAAATAAATAACTCAAAAGATCCAAATAAATCCAAATACACTCAGTTTAGTTTTATTATGAGTTAACGGGTGATTTGTGTGATTTGAGGCAAGGATGGTGATGACTCGATCTTTTTATTAATGATATATTTTATTATTTTTGTATTTATCAAGAGAGTTCCATGAGTTAGGTTATACCTATGAGCGGAGCATTCTTTTGTCGAGCGCTAATATTCAGGGCATAGTCTATATAGAAGTGATATATATATATATATATATATATATATATATATATATATATATATATATATATATATATATATATATATATATATATATATATATTAATTTTAACCGAATTAATTTTAGAATGGTGGGTAGCATTTTGTGGTGCAACATTTTATGTGCACTTAGTTAATACCAGATATACTTATTTTGAATTAGGATCCCTTGGTACGGGCCCTAGCTTGCTACATTTAATCATGCTCAACCAATCCTAAGGTTAAGATTTAATTAATGGCACATTATCATTTTGTCTACTACTTTAGGCTTAACTGTAGATTTTAACTTAAAATTGTTTATCCGAGAAAAACTTGCTTTACAGGGTCACCTTTCAATATTTGCCCTTTAGTAAAATTTTCCACTAAGGTTTATTTCATGGTGGTTTAACAAATGTCAAGGCATATAGGTTTATTTTATAAGCAAAGGTAAGTTTTATTGTATGTGGATATTTAACCAAAGTCACTACATTTTATTACCTAACTATGACCTCAATTAACTATTTGGGCCATATTAATTATTCACATAATAAGTACTTAGATATTACATATTAAGTAGCCTTATTTTACCTCCTAATTACATTTACTATATTCCCTATATTAGTCCAATTTGTCCATAATTTTCACCAAAATTTCAAATGAGCTCCAAATTCTGGTTTTCATTCCATTGGATAGATCTTGAATTTAGATGAATTTAGAAATTTGTCTCATTCAATTTGAAGTTAAATTGAACAGATTATGCTCATTTAAAGTTCTCAACCCAGTGAAATTACAGAAAATATGAAATCCTGACAGGTGGGTCCCACTGGCATTTTTATTTCATTCCTTTTATTTTATTATTCCATGTGTTGTATCTATGACAGGCTGGTCCCACTGGCATTCTTAATTCATTATCTTTATTTTATCATTACTTGTGTTGTTTCTATGACAGGTGGGCCCGGAGGTTATTTTAATGTATATGGGTTATGGCCCACAAGTCAGTGGAGACATATTTACTAAACATTAATTTATTAGCATCCCTAACTGTCATTTAATCCTTAACTACGGCCATTACAGCTACTAATTGCGCTTCTGACAGGTGGGACCTCGTCGATGGGCCGCAGAGTCGCGCCATCGACAGTGGGGCCCCTGTCGATCAATAAAAGAAGAAACTCAACCCGCGAGTGCGGAGCGGGGCTCGGCAGCGCGCCGGGAGCCGGGGGAGGGAGGAAGTGAGCGCTGTTAACCAAGTGGCCATTCAAATGTTGCTTATCCTATAAGGAGGATTTATCCTTTTGAAGTATCTCGCGGAGGGGGCCGGGCTGAGGAGGCCGAGGGCGGCGGTGAGCTGTGGCGTCGGCGGCGAACGGCGGTCGGAGACGCTCGAGAGGAGGGCAAAATGCGTTCCCTGCGCGAAGGTGATGCCGGAAGTGGGGTCGGTGGGGGCCGAGGGGGTACGGTGGTGGCCGGCGGCGTGCGGTGGCAGCGGTTCGGGGAGGGTCCTCGGTGCCGGCGGGGTACCGCCGATGGGAAGCTCCGACGAGGCCGGGAGTAGCTTTGCGGTGTTCCAAAGGTGGTGTATGTGGCGGCAATTAGCTTCTAATGGAGGGAATAGACGGGGAGGCCGATGGCCGGAGCTGGAGGAGAAGAATGGCGCCGACGGTGGAGAGGGTGTCTTAGCGCAATTACCTGGAGGGGGAGAGAGCTGGAAGTGTGGGAAAGACGGTGGCACGCCCAGGAGCTCTTATAAGCGCGTGAGAAGGGCTGCCCTCGAGAGCTTGCTCGAGTGGTCATGTCTATGCGTGGCGGAGCAGGCGGCGGGGCAGGGAAAGGATCTTGTTGCAGGATTTGGCATCATACCACTGTGCCGCACGTGCCGGGGAAAAGGAAGCTCGAGCCTTGCGCACGAGAGGACGGGTCGGCAGCGCGGGGAAGAAAAAGAGGGGCAGTGGCAGAGGATGAGGGCGCGGCGGTCCATCGGTTGGGGGCGGCGCTGTCCGAAGGTCCGAAGGCGACCGACCGATGGTCCGAAGGGGGAGGAGGCGGGCTGGGCTGCGGGCGCGCGCGAGGGAGCTTTGGCCCGGAGAGAGAAGGAGAGCGGGATGGGTGGAGAAGAAGAACAGTGGCCGGGGCACTCGGGCAGAGAGTGAGGAAGGGAGGTGGGCTGCGCCAATGGGAGGAAAAGGGGTTGGGCTGGGCCAATTCGGCCTGGTCTGACCCCACTCTCCACAAATATATTTATTTTTTATTTACTTTTGCTATTATCACCTTATGAACATGGATACACATATGCTTATGTGTGTGTATATATTGGTATACATATATATATTTTTATTCCCCATTTACTGGTTTATTCCCCTAGATGCCCTATTCTTATTTTGTATGGATCTATATAGATGTGTATATATATAAATGTTGACCTTTGAAGTTTGCTTGCCACTTTGGTATTCATACTATTATTTTCATGGATAAGATTTTATGCTTAATTACAATTCTCCCTTATATTTTATGGATCATCTTTTCATATTCTTATTCTAGATTTTAACTCCCTAATATTTAAACATGTGTGTCTCTTTTTGATCCTTTTAACTTTTAGAACCTTTACCAAATTCTTTTAGAAAAAATATTATAAACTCCAGGTTCAAGTGGAACTCATTGCAAAATAATTCAAAGGCTTTACACATCTCAAATTTATATTTTTCAGGATGTTACAACAAAACTCCCACATTCCTCTATAAGAATTGTGATGCTTGTATTATGCAGATGAAGAATAGCTATATCAAAACTTCTATGCCAAAGCATATACCCACAAAGTATTTCTATTCTTATGAGTAGTACATGAACATAAATGTAGAAGTACAGAAAATCCAAACTAGTAAAAATCTTGTAAATTTATTCACTAAGGCATTGCCATCTTCTACCTTTGGGAAGCATGTTCATGGCATTGGAATGAAAATGCTCAAAGAGTTGATGCCTTCAAAGGGAGATTAATCTTCACACGTGTTCATCTTTTGACATGAAATGTTGCACTCTTTTTCCCTAATTAAGTTTTGTCTCCCTGGGTTGTCACACATGTGTTCATCTTTTGAGATGCATAAGTATAACCGTTTGTTAAGTGTACGGGAAGTGTTATGATATTATGGTATATGGACACTTACCTAAATAAAAAATTTTAATAGATTACTAGTCCCTTTGTTTGAGATATAAGAAAGGCTCCCTTCTACCACCTGACATGCGTCATTTGTGCACATATTTATCCGTCATTTACCCCATTATTTTTCACATTTCGAGATCATTTATCATCATTTACACGTTTTTCCATATTTAAATTGCTCGAAATGGACCATTTTACATTTTCTATATTTTTCTGCAGGCCGGCGCGATCTAGGCGCATAAACGATAAATTTGGACTGCTCCGTACAGATGTGCGCATCGACACGAATGCGTAGGATCTTTCCGCGATGAAATCGGACTTCCGGAGGGCCAGAATGGAAGAAACGAAAAGGGAGAATGGACCAATTTGTAAACCCTAGAAATTATGGGGACTAATCTGCAAATCACCGAAATCATCATCTCCTCAAAACCAGCCGCCGCCAGGGAAATGAGTGAGCCCGGCTTCTTCTCCCTTCGCCCCCTTTTGCTCCTCCTCCCTTCTCCTCCACGTCCGGCCGTCGGCGAGTGCGGGCCGCAGCTCGCCGGTACGCCTCCATGCCACCAGCTCCCCCCCGTGCCTCCTCTCGCCACTTATCTCCCCCGCGCCTCCACACCTCTCCACCGCGCCTCCTCCATTCTCCTTCTTCTCCGGTCGCCGCTCCTCCACCGTGGCGCCCCTTGATCTCTCTCCGCCTAGCCTCTCCTCTCCATCCACACCCACTCCTCCGTGCCTCTCTTCTCCACCTCTCCCCGCCCTGCTGCCTCTCCTCCCCTCCCTCCTCCACATCCGGCCGCCTGTCTCCACCACTCGCCACCGCCGTCCCTCTTCTCCGGCCGCCGCATAATCCTCCCCTACACCCGCACTTCTCACTCCCTCTCCCCTGCTGCTCGTCTCACCGAGGGCCGCCATCCTCACCAACACATCGCCATAGCCCGGTCCTTGGCGTCCACCTCAACGCCTCCCCTTCTGCGCCGCCGATCTCCATCGACACCGACCACGGCGACCTCCTCTTCTACGTCCCCGGCCTACATCCCCTGCTGCTCCACGGCGCCGCCGACCTCTTCACTGCTTCCTCTTCAGCGCCGCCGGCCGGCAACCCCTTCTTCCTCTACGACCGACACCTTCACCGAGCCCACCGCCTGCATCCTCTTCACCAAAACCGACGGCCTCACCCTCTGCTCTGCTTCCTCTACTCTGCTCTACTCGGTTAAATTTCATTTCCTTACCCCTTCCTCTCTCAGTTCTTAATTACAGTTCAAGTACTTACTGTTAATCTGAAATTGTGATTGGTGATCTATGATGGTGCATTGTGAATTCTGTTCAGAGATCTGTGATGCATGAGATCAATGAATATTCTGTTATTGTGAATTATGCACTGTGATGAATGCTTGTGCTCACTGAGATGTTATTTGAGATTAGGTGTTAGTTTGTGCGTGCCATTTTGCAATTTGTGCTGTTAGTAGTATGATGTTGGTCAGTTGTGATCAGTGCTGTGTAGGCTCTGTCCTGTGCTTGTCCTGTTGCCCGTGTTAGTTTCTGTGTTTGTCGTCGTGTTGTCCTGCGCGAATTAGCTACTCGGCGACCGTCTCCCTCTCCTCGTGCTGTCTTGACCCCCTAGTGCTTCTAGATCCTCCCTTGCTTCTCGACCTTCCCCCTTTCTTCTTTGCGCGGTTGGTCGGTAGTTAAGTCTGCGTGCGTTCGTTGTTTTGTGTTGTCCTACCGCCGTCGTCTAGTTAGTTGTCGACCGTCTTCCCCCTCTCTCTCTCTCTCTCTCGACTCCCTCTGTGCTTCTCGACTTGCTCCTGCTGTCTCGCGGTCGATAGTTAGTTAGATCGTCGATTGGTAGCCGCGTTTGTTCGTGTAGTCGTCGTCGTGTAGTTCGTTCGGTCGTACGACGTCCATTCGTACGGTCGTTCGTCCCGTCGTCCTTTGTTTGATCGTTTGTTTAGTTCGTTCATCGTTTCGTCTGTGCGAGTTACAATTCGTTCGGTAGTTTGTTTATTCGGCTAATTTGGTAGTCATTTTAGGTTTAGTTCTCCCCCGTTTCGATTGACCTAGCTTTAGCTGAGCATCGGTAGCCTCAGTCTAGTCCCTGTGGAGAACACGACACTCGCCGCTATTTCAGTGGCAACCCGTGTATTTGCGGGTGTGCTATTTTTGCATGATCACCACCATATAAAAGGGTGGAGGGGCTGTACATTATATACACGCATATCGCATATGGGTAAGAGCAATAAAGTTGAGAGGTTATCGGACTACATCTTTTGGCTACTTCTACTTTGTGTGTACTTGATCGCGACAATGCGACTGCTATTTCAACAGAGGGCTGTAAAGTGAACCTTTTTTTCGTTTTTGTTTGTCTACCGTAAAACTTGGAAAAAAAGTTTAAAAAAAGATAATAAGAGATAAATCAAACTCAAGAAATGAAGGGGCCGAAAGCGAAACAGACTTGCGACGGTGTAGCACTCAAACATCATACGCGATACTCATAGGAGATATGACTATGTCGTATATTAGTATGGAGCATCGCTATCATGTGGGAATTTGTATCCTCCAAAAAGAAGTATTTTTTAACATGCCGACTCTTGTTGATCTGTAGGTGAAATGGATATAACTATAAGAGTGAATTGTATCGCGGGTAATTAAACTTATCTCGATGATCCGAATAGACAAGCAAACTCATCAACTAGGTATATTTAGTCATGAAACTTGTATCTCCGCTATGCTGCAAATTAATCTGAACCATCCAGTTAAATTCAATGACCTGCTGCGATTTACTCGGAAAAAGTTCATGCTTTGTTGCGTAATTAGTGAAAAACAAACATCCTAATTGAACTAAATTCCCCAGTTCTGGCCATTCTCTTCCTCCTCGTCTCCTCTCTCCCCCCTTCTCTCAATGAGCACTTAGCTTAAATAGCCCTTTGAGCGCACGTTTTAGCAGAAAATGATCTCATTCCGATCAATTTTTGCAAAATTATCTCTCTGCTAGACTACAACAGCAGCGATAAGTGACACATTTGTTCTATTACTGTATCAGAATGATGGTAGCGTGCAGTGTCGGACCCAGAATTTCTAAAATAGGTATTTAGAGTTAACAAATAAAATATAAAAGTCCATAATAGCAAAAACAAAGTACAAAATGTTTCATGCTAGATATAATACCTGTAAATAATTTAGAAAAATTAAAAATATTTTAGAGAAATTACAAAATAACTTAAGATAAAACTATATTGATGCAGTCTGGTGTGTATAGCCTGTGTGTACCAATGCATGACAACGTATAGTCGTTGTCTAGTGCTTACTAATTTGTTGACCTAGCCACCGCCACCGCACACTCTCTCCTCGGCTCTCAGGTGACAGATGTTGCCCTTTGCTCCTTGCAGACGTATTGCCGCTTGTTGTGGCTATGCCCCTTACTACCGACGCCAAGCCAGAGACCAGAGTTGCTTTCAGCCCCTCACCAAGTCATTTGGTGACCAATTACCTCTCGATCTCGTACACCGGGTTTGGCAATTTTAGCCTAGATTAGTGGAGCTTGAGAGAGACACAAAGAGAGAGAGGGGGAGGGGATAGGTTAGGGTTTAAGGGGTCTACAGATAGGCCAATGAGCCAGTCTGATGAGGTGACGGATGGGTTATTAGGCCTGCTATTCTTCGTGAATTGGAGAGGGAAAGTGTGGGAGTAAGTTAAAATCAATTTTGGGAGGGGAGGTGTGGGTGCGGGTTGAAATCAATTCGAGGTACATATATAAAATATTTTGTCTAATTATTAGTATATATGTGTAATATACCAACTAAATATTAGGTATTATATAGAAAAAATTTGGATATTCAATTGAATACCCTTAAATCAAGCTGGGTCCGCCCATGGTAGCGTGGTAGTTGCGATACTGCAGCAGATAGTGGTCACGGAAAGTAACTCATGCACCTCCTGTAGGAGCATACCGCGGTACCCGGGTGCAGCATGTTCTTACTGCGGTAAGTGAACATGGCAGGTGGTATCCATTTCTATGCGCTCGCACCATTATACATGTGTAGTACTTGCGTAGTCTTGCACTCAAGAAAAAGGTTTAAAATAGAATTATGATGATTCGAAAGTTAAATTTAATATTCACATAATCAACAATGCTAAATTTAACCACGATTCTTCCTGTGCTGCTGTGCGCCGGATGCAAATGGCGCCTATCCGTTCTCCTGTGCGTTGCAAGCTCTACAGTGGTGATCATTTCGGCTTTTTTTTGGTGACTTATGGCTGAAAACACTGTAGTTGGTTGAAAAAAACACTGTAGCTGACAAATGCTTATTTAGCATAATTAAATGTAAAAAAAATTAAAAAATATATATAAAAAAATATGTTAGCCCGTTACGTATAATACAAACACATACGGGAAAAAAAGAACCGGCAAAAAAACTCAACAAAAAGCCAAAAGTTCAGAAAAAAGATGAAATTTATGAATAGTGAAAAATAAGCCGGAAGCCAGAAACTGAAGCCAACCGATCGGGGATGTGTGCCTATGATTTTGTGCAGCATGCACCGATATGAAATCGACTTTTTTTTTGCTTTTGTAGATTTTTTTCTTTTTTTGCATTATCTATGATAATATAATATATTTTTATTTTTTAAATTTAATTATACTGAAAAAGTTAACAAGCTACATTGCAAAATAAGTCATAAGCCTGAATTTAAAAGCCCAAATAAGCACCACCTTGTAACATGCATACTACTTCTCCCGTCACAAATTTTGAACCACGGTACTTTAACTATTAATATATTTTAAATATTTAAATCGGATATATAAAAATATATATAAAGATTTATCTCAAAAGTATTTTTTATAATATCAAAATATTATTAGGTTTTATAAACATATTAAGACATAAATCATTGTTTAAAGTTGCGTTTTGAAGATCTATTAATATTCAAAATAACATGTATTATAACCTAATGAGTATTTGTAACAGGAATTAATGAAAAACGATGTGATTTTGAACCCACAAAATGTTATATGTTGATTAGATGCAGCATGGCATGCATTGGCACACCATGCTGTGGTACCATACCGCGGCAGGATGGTTGGAAGCTTGCTTGTGGTTTCTAACTTTTTAATTTTATATTTTTAAAATTTTTGTTATTTTAGAATTTTTGTTTTTTGTATTTTATTTCTTTGTATTATTCTTGATGATATATTTTTTAAAAAAATTAATAATGTTGAAAAAGCTACCAGTAGCTACAATACATTTTCACTCATACAGTATAAAAAACCATAAACTTGAACTTTTAAATCCAAATTAGCATTGTGGTAGGGATGGCCCCTACCTAAGCCTATTCGGCCTGTTGGGCTAAAAGGCCTAGTGAGACATAGACAAGGATGTGTATGCCCCTAGCACAGTACACAACTGTACAGGGTATTATTGTAATCAGGCCTTATTACTATATAAATACGTATCTTGACCATGGAGAACGGCCAAGGGCCAGTTCATTTCCCATACTCACATTGCTGGTCTCCTTGTTTACTGTTTGGCCCGTAGCCACAACAATTGGCGTCTACGTGGGGATGATAGCAATGGCGCCCAAGAAGGCATCGGCAACAACAAAGAGGAAGCGGAGCACGGCAGGCGGTCACGAACGCCAGGACCTCAGGTGGTGGGCAGTCTACACCGATACTTGGGACCAGCTCTGGTGGCAGCATCGGTGCGGCGAACGGCCCCGATAACAACGCCCGCGAAGACGCAATCAGTGACCATGAAGGCCACCATGGCACGATGGTCAACCCCATCGATGATGTCGACGTCGGCGGGACTATCGGCATCAACACCCGCGCTGGTACGTCGGGTGACCTTGGAGCTAGCGCGGGGGCGACCGGTGGTCCCTACGCTCGCGTCGGCCTCGTCACTGACTGTGATGCCAACAGCACCAATGTGCTTAGCGGCTCTGGCAAATAGGCTATCATCGCCAGCAGCCTCGCAACGCGTACCTCCGCCCAAGCAGGTACGACCACCCCTGGCGATGGAAGGCACTCTAGTGGCGGTCCTTGGAATGCCGCAGCGTCAGCTGGCAGACCTCCTGGGGGTCATGCGAGAGATGCAAGGACTTAGAGCCAGCAAACGCCCCCGGCGGCGGTGGTAGAGATCGCAACTGACCGAGCGGATAGTCACGAAGCCCCTGCCTCTGACCGTAGTATGCTTCGACCTGTAGACCCGGAGTCTCACCCTCTGCCGGCCTACAACAGTCGGCGTGGCCGAAAGACTTCAAATTCCCGACCATCGAGCCGTACAAGGGTGATACAGACCCTAGGGAGTTCGTCCATCTATATGAGATGGCTATCAAAACCGCCGTGGGGACAACTCCACCAAAACGAAGGGATTGCCGCTTACCCTCCAAGGGATGGCGCTCTCTTGTTTCTTCGCCATTGCACCGAACTCCATATATGCATGGGAGAAGATCTGAGACCACTTGTACAACAATTTCTAGGGTAACTACATCGAATGGGTCGACGTAGACCAGCTCTTTGCCATCAAGCAAAGAATACACTCTACGTGTGCGCCCTACGGAGTCTAAATCAAAGCAAGAAGCCTACAGCCTCTAAAGGGGGGAGGTGGAGCATGACGTGCTTCATGGCCTTCGTCAATCCACCGACTTCAGGTGATGGAGTGTGACACCTTTCGTGGCCTACATCCCTCTGCCAACTTCATCGACGTATGTCCGAAGGATGGGAGACAGAGCACAACGCGATTCCAGGGCTTCGCACCTTCCCCAACTTCGTTGACGCCCGTTCAAAGAGTGGGGGATGGAGCATGATGCCCTTCGTGGCATTTGTCCATCCACTAGCTTTGTCGACGCTCGTCCGAAGGGTAGGGGACGGGGTGCAGCGCACCCCTATGGCTGTGCCCCCGCACGGCCACGATCGACCTCACTATTGAGCGCAGCTCCAAGCCTTCATCCCACCACCAGCTTTGTAGACTCTGTCCGACTGCCTCGCAATTGTAGACACCTTGTCCGAGCGCCTCACGGTCGAGACTCCATCCGACCACACCGTGATCATACACTCTGTCCTATCGCCTCATGGTCGTAGATTTTATCTGACTGCCTTGTAGTCGTAAACACCATGTTTGAGTGCCTCACGATCGAGACTCCGTCTGACCACATCGTGGTCGTAGATTTCGTCCAATTGCCTCACGGTCGTACAATCTTCATCCAACTGTGTCCTAGTCGTAGACTTCGTCCGACCATGCCATGATTATAGGCTTCATCCGACTACACATGGTCGTAAACTATTCGACCACATCATGGTCGGACACTTACTCTGACTACCTCGTGGTCATGACTACGTCCAACCATATCATGGTCACTTCGTCTGACCACCTCGCAGTCAGGACTTCATCCGACGCGTGCATTAGCTTCATCTTGTCACTAGCTTTGTTGATGTATGGGACAGAGCACAACACACTCTAGGGCTTCGCCCCTCCATCAGCTTTGTTGACGTACGTCCAAAGGGTGGGGGACAGATCAGGACGTGCTTCATGTTTCCTCCCTCCATCGGCTTCATCGCTGTACGTCCGAAGGGTGGGGGACAGAGCATGACGTGCTTCTAGGGTTTTGTCCCTCTACCGACTTCATCGACGTATGTCCAAAGGATAGGGGACGGAGTGCGATGCACATCTAGGGCTTCGCTCCTCCGCTGACTTTGTCGACACTCGTTCGAAGGGTGGGGGACAGAGCAAGATACCCTTTGTGGCATTCGTCCCTCCACCGGCTTCGTCGACGCTCGTCCGAAGGGTGGGGGATGGGGTGCGGCGTGCCCCTATGGTTGTGCCTCCACGTGGCCACGACCGACCTCGCTATTGAGCCCGCACTCCAAGCCTTTGTCCCACCGCTGGCTCCAGAGACTTTGTCCGACCGCCTCGCGGTCATAGACACCTCATCCGAGCACCTCGCGGTCGAGACTCCCACCGACCACACCATGGTTGTAGACTTTGTCCTACTGCCTCATGGTCATAGATTTTGTCCGACCGCCTCGCGGCGAGATTCTGTCCGACCACGTCATAGTTGTAGACTTCGTCCGACCACCTCGCGGCTGTACAATATTTGTCCAACCGCATCCTGGTCATAGACTTAGTCCAACCACCTCACGATCTGGACTTTGTCTAGTGTGTGCATCAGCTTCGTGTTTCATCCCTCCGCCAGCTTCATCGACGTACGTCCGAAGGGTGAGGGACGGAGCGCACACCTCAGAGCTTCATCTCGCTGCTGCCTTCATCAACCATGAGTCCGAATGTGGGGGATAGGCTACTCGTGTTAGTTTCATCTCACCGCCGGCTTCATCAACCCCGAATCCTATCTACTGCCACACGTCTTTGAACGACTTGTCATCACTCCCGAATGCTACTAAAAGGGCACTACTATTATGAAACGGATGCACATGTGAAGTCCTCATATTAGGTAATACTTGATCATGTTTCAATTAATGCTTGTAAAGGAACAACGCTTCAAGCATACAAGCACCGAGGGAAGAGCTCGCCTACACTACTCGTCGGTTGGACCTTCTACTTTTATGTACTCCTGGACGACGGCGTCCCTCGTGGAGTGTTGCTTCGCCCAGAATTGGTGTGACTCCTCCACCCAACCCAGCGTTGTAGACGATACCGAACAAGAAGTTCTAGAATTAGGAAATGGCATTTGTCAAGCACCTGCTTGTCAGATAAACATCAACATAATGTCATGATTTGTGACACATTTTCATTGCAAAATATATTGCCAAGTTTGGTAGGCACGCGATGTCATTTACACAGGTACTGAAGGCCATACATATTCGGCTACATATGGAAGCGAAAGGCCTCAGCATCACACCTATGGATCGACGTGGGCATTGGAGTCGACCACACCAACTTTGTCCCATCGGGGCACACCATCAAGCCAAGTGCCGAGGTCACCGCTGCCCTGTAGCTACGCCTCATAGTGACTTCACCGTGGCCTCACTGATATACTCCCATATCCGCTGATGGAACATGTGAGCAGACTGGTGTATCGCGTGCAGTGCCCGAGACATGACCATGTTCCCTGTAGGGAACTCTAGGTGCGGATTGGCTAGCTCACCCATGTGCAGGCAGCCCCGATGATGAAGCAGTCCAAGGACCATCTGGGTCTTCGCGAGTGAGCAGTGGTTGCTGTAGGATCGCGTGGCACTCAGTGCAAGCGTCAAGGTCTCTCCAATCCTTCGAAGGCTGCATAGGAGGTCCTCGGGCCAAAGGCTCGAGGAGGGACTACAACGGTAAGCTCGGATAGAGTGCTCTCTAGGGCTTCCACCGAACACCACGTAGTCAACAAGGCGTCACCCAGCACGTGATCCCTCTCCCCAATCTTGGACGACAGCCGAGCCTTTTCCTCCTCCAACCTAGTGATCTGCTGCGGCAACCCCTCGCGCTCTTCTGAGGCCATGCGCTGAGTCCACTGCACCAATGTACACATGTCAGCAATGGCCTTCGCGTCGTGGGCTTCAAGAGAACAGATGCATTCATCCTTGGTTGCGAAGGCTGCAACGACATCCTCGATGGACTGCCGAGTGGCGGTGGCCTCTGCCTCCGCAGTAGTAAGCCGCTCCTGCAAACCACTCCATTCGTGGTGCCTCACCGCTTGCACATCACGGGCGAGGGTTGCGGAGGCTGCAACGACATCCTCGATGGACTGCCGAGCGGCAGTGGCCTCCGCCTCTGCAGCAGTAAGCCACTCTTGCAAACCACTCCATTCGTGGTGCCTCACCGCTTGCACAGCACATGCGAGGGCGAGAGCCTGCAGGACACAACACAGTCAACAACCTTCCTAGATGCATAACCAGCATACGCCAGTACAAGTACCTTCACCTCCGAGACTTGGAGCACACTTTCCAGGAGTTCCGATCCACAAGAGGATAGTGTCCAGCAATCCAGACCCACGTCAGCACAATCTGCGGCCCCCTGGAACACCCATAGTGCCTCTGGTCGAGGGACAAAGTCCACCATGATCAACCACCGGGTCTCCAAACTAGTGGCCTCGACAGGGGCAAATACCGAAGACACCTCCATGGTAGCGCCAGTCAGGCCACGATCAGTTCCATCACTGGAGCCCTGTGCATGCCCCGAAGACCGGGGGCCTGCTGATGCCGACGACGGCGTCAACGAGTAAATCAGGGAAAGCCTTGCGAAGTCATGAGGGGAGAAGGAATTCTTCATACCTACAGCTCAACTATGAGATGAGGGTCAGGAACTAGCAGTGCCTACAGCCATCGGACATGTGCTCGTAGAAGCATCACTGGCAGCTCTAGCTCCAGAGCTTGCTCCGGGGGCGACGCGTCTATGTTGAGTCTAAGTCCTCCAAGAGCACGGCCACCGCCACTTCGAAACAGTCGCTTGTGCCCATGGGCGAACCCACATGAGTACGCTTCGCTACAGGCACCTCTGGACACGCTTCGTCGGGTGCCGCAGCGCCCACACACGCGACGGTGCCAAACTCCCGACCACCTCTCGCTACTGCATCCGCCAGGGAGGCTCGCACGCCAGCACCGATGGAGCAACATGTTTTGAGGCGCCTTGGACTTCATTTCTTGCGTTAGCCTCAGGGCCACCCACGCCACCGGCCCTGTCACCTGCATCGTTTGTGGGACATATGCCGTCGACGCAGTGGGCACCATCAATGTCACGCTCCACTTCAGACTCTAGGTTTGAGTTTACGTACTCAGCCAACTCCGAGTCGGTACTCGCGGTGGCCTCCTCAACCTCAGTGGATTCCTTTAGGGGAGGCACCAAGCATGACGGTCGCGCTCCCCTTCGGTGAGTAGGGGAGGCCTCCTACCGTCACCCTCGCGGGTGCGAGGCTAGACACCCTAGGCACAGCCCGCTCTAGCACAGGGATACCGAGGGCTTCGCACACCCAGTTCACTTGTTCGATTTTCGCCGTCATCGCTTCCCGAAAGCTATGCTCCTTGGCCATATACGACTGCAAAAAAACAGTCGTTGCATGCTCCGCATCCTCGAGGGTGAGTCCTGCCATGAAACCAAAGCGCAGTCACGACAACATCCCATATAACCGGGGTAAGTACGGCGCTTATGGCGGAGTGCTTACTCGGCTTGGCGGGCCTCGACAATGATGTAACGGTAGGGTATAGGCCATCATCGCGGGTAGGGCCGGATTGCACATGCCACGGACGTGCCAGTGGAGACACGTCATACATGTAGTACTACTCCTCAAGATCCCCATGTTGAACCTAAGAGCCACACCCACCGGCCTCTGTGTGTGGTGCTCGTCGTCGCGATTGAGGGTCATCGACAGGGACGGTGTAGCCGGGCTGTCCATGGGACGGCAGAGCGAACGACGCCGGCGCAGAAGGGACGTATAAGAAAAAGTGACCGACAACACCTATCGGCATATAGAAGAACAACACGCGGTGGAGCGATAGTGAATAGAAATCGCGGTGAGTGGAACAGGAGGACGGAGTGCACGGGGCAGCGACTCAATAAGCACGACGGCCACACGACTGCAATCAGCAGGAAACGACAGCGCGCGACGCGTCAATCACGTGCGGGCGCGTGCCCCACTACACATAACGTGCAAATGACTACGGTCAAACTTCACCCTAGTCAAACTTCACCTAGCCTAGGGGCCAATTGCACCACAGGCCGAGCCTAGGGGCCAATTGCACCACAGGCCGAGAGGACGGAGGGGGCCAAAAGCTTGGCGACATACTTTTGGCGTACGGAAAGCTCTTTACTGTGAGAGGCTCCTATGGTAGGAATGACTCCTACTTAAGCCCATCCGACTTATTGGGCTAAAAGGCCTAGTGGGACATGGATAAGGACGTGTATACCCCTAGCACAGTATACAACTGCGCAGAGTATTATTGTAATCAGGCTTTATGGTCATATAAATACTTATATTGCTGGTCTTTTTATTTACTGTTTGGCCTGTAGGTATAACAAGCACACAACTGCTATCAAATTGCAAATTCATTCAACACGGAGCCAAAACTAAAAAACAAAATGGCAGCCCCGCTCATTTCAGCTTCAGTTCTGGCTTATTTTTCACTATTCATAAATATCGTATTTTTCTGAACTTTTAGCCTTTTTTGAGCTTTTTTGCATGTTTTTTCCCATATTCGTTCGCGTTGTCCGTAATGAGGTAACATATGTTTTATATTTTTAAATTTAATTACGCTAAAGAAGTTATTTTCAGCTATAGTAAAACTTTAACCATTATAATGTAATTTTAATCTTAAATCATAGCTTTTCAGCCCAACCGAGCGGGCTGTTAAATAAGCTAAGCACTCTTCTCTGAAAGCTTCGGATCCGTCCCTTTCTTTCTTCTCCGCTCCACCCGAATTTCCTTCTGATTGCCTTGGTCTATCTCAGCCATCTCACAATTTCTGAATTGTTTGGGTGGTCGAGCCATTGTTGAGCCGCGGGCACAACCGATGGGTGTCGAGGGCGGCGGCCGGAAGAGCGCGTCGTCGCCGGCGAAGCCGGCCGAGGGCCGGGCGGCGAACTTGCTCGCCGGCCTCCCCTCTCGCGGCAATTTCCTCGCCACCAACATCGCCTCGAGCATGGTGCGTGCGCACCCTAAAACCCCAGGCTTTTCTTGGCGAGTTCCACGGTTTCCTGGTACACCTCATGTGTTGCTTACGATCTGATTTTGACTGTTCTGATGTGTGGTTCTGCGCAGGGAGGTCTCCCGGTTTATCTCTGCCTGCACGACACCGCTCCTCCAGGTTTGTTTCTGGGTTTTGGGATCAGCAAGTTGTGCTGTTGTTTATGTGATATCTTTTTCGATCATTTTTTGGGTTAGGGATATGGTTGCTTGTAGTTCTAGTGGTGTTGAGAGACAGATTTAGGTGGAAAGGTTGAGGCTTTCTACGGGTTTAGACAGAATTTCCCCTGTAAGAATGTCGCAGTCTTGGTTGTGTTCTTCAGATTAGCAATGCTGTTCTTGTCATGCTCAATTAGTGGTTGCTGGTGTTGTCTAACTGGTTCTGGGAGTGAGAATTTCTCTTGTAGGAAAGCTATCGCCCCAGATTTGTTTTTTGGATTAGTAATGCCGTTCTTGTCTGTCGCAGTCTTGGTTGTGTTCTTCGGATTAGCAATGCTGTTCTTGTCATGCTCAATTAGTGGTTGCTGGTGTTGTCTAACTGGTTCTGGGAGTGAGAATTTCTCTTGTAGGAAAGCTATCGCCCCAGATTTGTTTTTTGGATTAGTAATGCTGTTCTTGTCAAGCTCAGCTTGTGGTTATTGAAGTTGTTTTACTGGTCTTAAAAGTGAGGATTTGTAGGGTTCTGTCAAAAATTGTACTAGCTTGATCTTGGAGAGCTTAGTTGTTTTTAATCTTTGAAGCTGGGGTAATCACGGTGCAAGAATTTGGTAATTTGGCCCTCCGGGTCTATTGTTGTTTCCCATTCACTAAAATGTGGTTGTTTGAGGTTATAGCCTTGTAGGGGTGTTGGGAGTGAACTTTGCTCCTTTTTGGTGTTTTAGTGAGAACTAAAGTGAGTTGCTAAAAATAGGTGAATAGTTGGAATTTTCCCCCTTCTCCTTAGTGTATCAAATGACAACTTGTAATGGATTGTTACTGATTCAAGGTTCTGCCTAATTTACATTCATTCTGGTCAGAACGGTTCTTGCTCTGTGCATAGATTGTTCTAGTTTCAGCACATAGAGCAAAGTTGTGCTTAGTAATGTCTCTTAGATGAATCAATAGCTTATGGGGGAATTGTTTAGAAGTTGCAATGGACAATAGTAGTGAACCCTGAGAAGGAATGTGCAGATTTCCATTTTTCAGTTTTATTTTTTATAAGAAAAAAAATATTACCCCTGAACTCTTCAAGTCAGTCTAAGTTTTGACCTTGAACTATGAAACCGTCTACTTTGCACCCTTGAACTGTCAAATCCGGAACAAATGACCCCTTAACCTAATATCACCTTGGTTTTTCACCAGTGTGGGATCCAAATCAGCATATTGGGGTGATGTGGCATCCACGGCAGCAGATTCTGCTGACTTGTTGCCACATTAACAGTCATATGCTTACCGGGCTTCCATGTAAGCCTAAAACAAAGTTGTTTCAGGTTGAGGGGGTACTTTGACCAGTTTTGAGATTTGAGGGCTGAAAGTTAGACGGTTTAGGAGTTTGGAGTTTAAATTAGGCAACTTGAAGAGTTCAAGGTGGTAAGATGTATTTTTTTCCTTTTTTATAAGAAGCTGCTGTTACAAGGTGGTTTCCTTTTTTCTGCTGAGAATTTCTGATGGAACAGTTTTTGGTTTCAGCAAGAATATTGTGCTGGTTTGGCAATTTCAATTCATCTCTTTGTTGGGCTGCTATCTTTCAAATGTCGTTTTTGGATGAGTATAAAAGGTTCATGGTCTGTATATTTTTTAATGACTGTTATTAGGATATGAGCTGTGATCAACCCATGATCATTTCATTCATCCTTTCGCTACTTATGGTTAATATCGACATTTGATCGGCCATATTTTTGTAATAATGTTATGATTAGGCTGATCGCTGATGGCATGAAGAATAAGTTTTTTAAGGTCTTTTTTTGTTGTTGTTATTTTAGAGGGACAAGTTATAAACACAGATACGACAAACATTTTAATCAGATCACTTCAGTTAAATAAACCAAAAAGTGAGGCAAAAGATGTATGCCCAAAGACTCCAGGAGAAAGCAGCAAGGGGAAAAGGTACAGCACTCTAACCACCTCTTCACAATTTGCGAAACCTCATTGTTGTTTTGTAGAATGTCCAGTTTCACTTTTTCTGTTAGCAGCTTCAGATTATTTCCTGTATACCATGGTTCACCTGTACATGTGAGCTGGCAATGTGGCCCTCCTGTGAACTGTGTTATTACATTTAGCTCTTTTTTGGGATTTTTCTACTTGATATCAACTAGTGAGCTAATTGCCAGGGCCACATCACTTGCAATGAATGAATCTTGGATGTCCTTGTACTAGAAGGCATTCAAAGTCTGCGAACTAATATTTTCTGGATGTTCCACTTTTCTTTAGACTTGAGTTTAACTGAGTTAATGTGATTAGACTCGAAGCTCGGTTCTGAGGTGTGGTCAGTTTATTTACTTGCTCAGCCTAAATTTATGAGTCAACCTACTTTCACATCCGATGAAATGGAATTGCTAACAATTATTAAACAAGTCACATCATATGATCCCTGCCATTTTAGGTTCAGGTTTGAAAAGGCTGATTTTTTTACTAGAGATGTTGTGTTCATATTAGCAGATTGCTGATTTGCAGAACAGAAATACAGCACATCCCATTTATTGCTCCAGACCTTCGGTTTCTGTCTATGGTCCTTTGCTTGAGTTGAATTTAGTTGATGGGAAAAAACCATTGGATTGTGGAATCTCAAAGGAAACATTGTATTGCAAACTCTGTAAAATGGAGCCCCATTGTTGGCTAATTTTAAAAATTTGTGAACTTGGCAACATCCAAGTCTTTATCTCTTTGATGTTGTGAAGTGCTAACTATAGTGAAAATCTTCAAAGGGACAATTGTGATTTACAAGATGAACTCCTAAAATATAGGACTGGATCTGGGATTAAATTAGGAAACATGTATGAGACAATGCTAACAGTTTCACCACATAAACTACTTTTGTCCTACTGTTTTCTTGATTATTGAAGAACTTGGTTTTCTGCAACTTTGCCTAGATTTGGTGCCAATGTTTTGCTTTATCGGTAATTATGCCTCTGTACATGTATGGGTTATGTTGTTTATTGGTGTCAGCATGTAAGGAAAAAATCAGCTACTTGACATCTGCTGACTTAAAAAAATTCCTTTTTCTTCATGCAAGTGTAGGTTAAATTTTATCTTCCAAGCAGCTTATGTTCTCCTTTTTTATTAGGTCTGCTGCCAGAAATATAGAGGGCAAGAATCCATCAAAAAGACCCAACACTGGTAGCTGTGCAGGGTCATCTACCCATGGTAGGTGCTTGTTTGCTTCTCTGCATCCCATCTTATTTGAGTATTCATGTCATAGTTTTATGGGTAATATGTGCGTCCAAGGAAGAAGGTTTTAATATTTATTGTTTGCTTATTGATACATTTCTTAGGGGTTAGGGAAAGATTCTTAGTTCAATAGGCAAACTGGCAAGTGCAGCCAGGTGTTTGCTTTTCCTTTTTTTCTCATTTTGGTCTTAGATTAAGCTTATTCGGGTGAGAAGTTGAACTTATTTTAGGCCAAACAATCTGGTACTGTACTTTAAAAATGGTTTGGTCCAGGATACTGAATGAGGAAATGGATATCCGGGAAATCTGTTGGATTTCAGAGTCAGAGTCAGATAGTTTGTCTCGGATATGGAATCGGATTCGGGGAGAGGTATCCGTCGGGTCCGGAGCTTTCGGGAATTTTGTCGGAGCTATCCGGAGCAACTCTTATCGGATATTCGGGTTACATTGGCCTAGGCCTGGCCACCCAGGTGACCGCGTGCATGAGGCCCATGGTCCAAGAGCCCCTGGCCACTTGACCTCTCAGCCCCAGTCCTTGTTTTCTGAACCCCCAAATTGATGCCGCCACCCTGACCTCCCTTGGCGCCTTGCTGGTCACCGACGGCCGCCACTCACCTCCCTTGCCGCTGCCACTATCGCCTGTGGAGAAGATTGATTAAGGTGCGGACAACTCATCTGTACTGGGAGGAAGAAGATGGCAGCATGGCACTCAGCCTGCAGTGGTGAATAAGATGACAATGACGAGCGCTTGAGGGGAATCGCTAGCAGTGGGGGTGTGGTGGCCGTGGTAGTTGACGGTGTGGCTAGCAGCCAACCCTTGTGGCCATCTGTGCCGAGCTAAGCCAAATGGCAGCGGAACTCCCTATCTAGGGATTTTTACTGTGTGCCAACTTTGCTATTTAGCCATTGGAATGTTTATTATTTCTATATGTAGCCTTCACTCTTCAGCCTCCCGTACTTTTCTATTTTGACCCTACATTTTTTTACCACTATCTGTTATATCTATGCAAGACATATGGACCCTACATTAATCTTACCCCACACTTCGGTAGAAGAAAAGGTTGTACACACTACGGCACTAGCATATATAGATCTTATAGGGTTTTTTCTCTCTTCTCGATGTGTAATATTATGACCGATGCACTGCTCCGTTGAAACAAAGCACGCTCATGGCGTTATTTTTGAAAAATGTAAGGTGTATCATAAAGTATTTACATTTTTTTTGCAAAACCCCACCTGCAAGTGGGGGATTTGTCAAAAACCCACCTGCCAAACCCGGTACCGAAACGCTCCATCCCAATTGCCAAACCAGAATGTTCACATGAATGGAATTAACAAGATTGGTTTTTACCCACAGGTAATCGGATAAATGTGTAAAACTGCCATCCCTAGTTGGGTCACCGGTTGAATTTGCTTGTTGAACTGCTAAAGTCTATAATGTAGCGGCATTTTAAACATGTAGTGTTGTCCATTGATCATTACATGTTCGATATATATGGTTGTTGTTTTTGTGCAACATCCGACAACATCCGACTAAATATTTGTGACCGAGGCTATCTGCATTCAACTCGACATGTATTTGTTCCGTATTTGTGAGTTGTGACCAAGACTACCTGCATTCGTATTAGGCGTTGTCCGTATTTGACTCTGATTCCGAGAAAAAACATGGAATAGGATACGGCATGAGCAATATATGTCCGTATGCGCTCTGATTGCACCTCTAGTTGCTACGTAGCAGCCACACCCTCTGTCCATTATAGCAGCGCTATTTGAAACAATGTTTGGAAATCGGAACTGTAGTAATAATAGAAACAAGTTCAAAAACACATTGCAATTGATTAATTTGAGAAATCTATTGAGGTTTTTTTCCAAATCCTGCAAATATGAAGCAATCCAACCAAATAGTATATAGCATATTCCCTTCATATGTAATCAGAATACAGAGCAGAAATTCCATTAGGATAATTAGGGTATGACTTATATAAAGGGATTGGAAAAAAAAGACCACCTGTCATTTTTCCAATCCCCTTGTTTTAGCTCTGTATTGGGCTTCACATTATAAATCACGCTCTACCTAGACAAGCTTACACGTTGAATTCAGATTTTTTTTTTTTTGCGACGAATTCAGATTCTGAATCAGGAAATTAGAATCAGATTCTAAGTTTTTTCGGCTTACATTTCCAAGGGGATTGGACCAAATAAATTGTCCACCTATATTTTATGTAGATGATTCAATTGGCATCTTTTAGGTATATCTGTCGCCATTTATACCGCTATATACTTCTTGATAACAAGAAAACAATATACTTCACTCAAATTGGAGCGTTAGTGTTATTAATATTCTTGAATCTAATATCAATTTTAATCTTGCAGAAGAATCGGCATCTGGTTTTCGCTCAAATTGGAGCGTTAGTGTTATTAATATTCTTGAATCTAATATCAATTTTAATCTTGCAGAAGAATCGGCATCTGGTTTTTCTGAGCAGACACTTCAGTCATATACAGTGGAGAAGTTGCGTGTTCTTCTAAAAGAGAGGGGCCTCTCACCTAAAGGCAAAAAGGCAAGCACAAACCATGCTTACTTGTTGTATTGCTTTTTCAGAATTGAAACGTTTGCAAAATCGTGTTCGCGACTAGGAGATTACCAGACATTTCACATCCAAGGGATAAAATTCTGGTCATCTCAACTAAACCTAGAAATTATTGAAATTTAGTGTAGTTTCCAATGGATAAATTTGTGACTAATGCGTCCCAAGGTGATTAGTGACTCTTATTTACGCTGCTCATGTTGCCTAAATGAAAATTTTTATTTTCTAGTTATAAAAAATAAAAAATAACAGATTTTCAAGCAAAAATCGCATACCTTTGATCCACCTTAGGGATTCGACTGGAGATTAGATCTCTGCTGGCTCGTGGCCTGGCTCTGGGCCAGCAGGTGGCAGTTAATGTTTGGGTGAGGGTGCAGCAGCATGGGCAAGGGAAGGGTGATGATGGAAGCTCATCGATGTACGGTGCTAGCGACCAGGGAAGGGTGGATGCAGGGAGGGAGGAGAGGGAACTGTCGTGGAGGGGTTGTTTTAGTGTGCCGGCGGTGGGGGGTATAAAAAGGATTGGATGGGGGTGGAGAGGGTGGATTGGTGGGGGGTATCCAATTTTTTTAGTGGCATATGACATATCATATGTAGTTTGGCCAATGGTCATTTCTAAGATTCACAGATCACATGCACAAGGTACAAAATTAGAAATACAATTGTAGGCAATGTTTTTGGGTCATGGGTGTGTTTTCCAGTCTAATTATGACAAGTGGGCCAGATCTTGTTGACCCAACAGCCGATCCTAATTCATTTGCTTTACCACCAATGTAAGATTCATGTCCACGAGGTGAAACGCCAATTAGGTGGAACAGGTCAATGGCCTAATCTGTTCATTTTCGAATCATTCAATTAATGTCCTTTTTCTTGTTAAACCATAAGAAAGAACATTTTCTCCCGCTTTGCAGGATGAACTGATCGCCCGCTTAAGAGAGGCCTCAGGTTGATCTGAATTGGAGTCGTGCTGACCTCGTGTCAACTGCGTCTTGTTGGATGTTGCTGAAAAGCGAAGTGAATATTTTGCTGTTGTTTAATGTGCTGGATGTGTAAACTGAATTGGAGTCGTGCTGACCTCCTGTCAACTGCGTCTTGTTGGATGTTGCTGAAGAGCAAAGTGAATATTTTGCTGTTGTTTAATGTGCTGGTTGTGTAAACTTTTGTGGATTTTTATTTCTGGATTGGCATTACTGATATTATCTATCAGTGCATTGGTACCCAGTTTGCAGCCAACGTATTCAAGCAGTAAAAAATAGTTCCCAAGTTATTGGACATTGTCGTATCAGTGATATGCAAAACATCACCGAAAAGTTCTTCAATGCTCTTCAAAGACTGATTTTACTAGCAGCATTGCTTCTCTCTCTCTCTCTCGCGCGCGCGCGCGCGTTGTAGTTCAGTTTTTGACGGAGCAAAGAAAAGGAACACTACTGAAAAAGTCAACATCAACACAAAATCTACAAACAATTAACAAAGCGGAGTTAACATTATAATACTCAGGCAATACAAAATGAATTCGTAGATGTTTCTGAGGTGAAATACTCTTGATGGTTGCATCTCGAAACCACTGTTTTATGCAAAGATGCAACGATTCAAAACTATGGGCGCGACTCTTTGACCGATGTGTGCAAAGAATCTAGAACTAGAGATCATCAAGTGTTTTGACAAGCTTTGATCCTTGAACTAGGACAAAACACTAGAACAGCATGTTTTGTTCTTTCTTGATAGCATTTAGTAATGGCCACACGCCAGCCTACCTACCCATGTTTGCTCTAGATTTTCCAAGGAAGCACTTTGCTGTGCTATGGAAAGGCTGTGTGTAGAAGAAATCAGTTGTTAGATCATGTTAGTGGGAAGAGATGAAACTTCAGAATAAAGTTTTGTTTGTGTATATAAGCAGAGTTTTTGTGATATGGAATATCATGATTTGTTATCGTATAGGAGATGTATTCTGTGCACCATACTCGCTAAGTATGACTGCATGTACCTTGCAAGGCGTTCCTATTACCAATAAAATCATCATATCAACACTTAAAAATGTGGATGAAGCAGGGTAGTTAAGCAAAAATTATATTTATCCTCATATCTTCTTTTCTCTTCTTTTCTGAGAATTTTCCATGAGAATCGAGGTGCTTTTCTTGAAAAGAAGTATAAGAACAATAGAGTGTCGGGAACTTAGAATGTGTGTCTATAACACACGAATAAAATAAATTTACCTAGATTAAATAGTTGAAATATTTTGCAATACTAAATTACTCGAGAGGGGGAGCTCTACTGTTGAGGCTATATCACAACATAAATATACCAAATCTACATCTACTACTCTTTTGCCATATGGGATTTGCATCAGTAGAAAAATAATAAATTGGGATTCACATTCACAGATTCACTCACATTTAGCTGCGTCGAGATAAGCTGCTACTATTTAGCTTAGCTAGAGACCCAGAGTCCTTGAGACAGTAACTCAGTAGTCTCAGTTAGTAGTTAGTGCCCTCACGCCTCACGGAGTCACGAGCTCATGCCCTCTGTGCCTCACCAGACACCAGCTCACCTGCTCACAGCTACCTCACCACTTCATTGCCTTGGGGAACGAATGGGGATTTAGGGAATAGCCGGGCACCCGTACAAATGGGGAATAGCCTCGTCGGCATCATCGCTCGTCGCCTTGTCCTCTCAGATGCTGGCAATGCGTCCGAACTTCGAAGTCTGATGTGCCCTGCCGATGTGCCGATGCCACCGCACGTCGCCCGCCAGGCGCTAGCCCCGCTCCACCGCTCGGCCTCGCCAGCGCGGCCACTCCTACGCCGGGCCACCACTGAGTGGCTGACCGCCTCCCCCTTGGCCCCTTCACTCCGCGTCAAGTCGCCCTCCATGCCTGGCCGCCGACTGGCCCCGGGCTCCCCTTCCGTGTCGAGTCGCCGACCAACGACCACCTCCCCCTCCCAGGCTCCCCCTCCACCGCGTCGGGCTGCGGGTTGCCGACTCCACAACTCGTGATGCTGTGACAGTGAGTCTCTCTCTCTCTCTCTCTTTCTCTCTCCGACTCGGCATCTCAACGGCTCGGCCTCTCCGTGACCTTATCTACTGTTCAGGCGTCGGCGCATTGCATTGTGCTGTGCCTGTTCATCCTTCTCATGAGCTTATCTATTGTTCTGCTATCTTTGGGGTTTTGGGCCAGTATTTGCCACTGATTTGAGCCGACTAGGGCGCTGGGCCCTTAAAACACCGATTGGTCCTCAGTGCTGTCGCCTCATGCCTTCTTGAATTCCAACTCACTCCGGCAGTCCGGCTCTTCTTCATCCTCCGACCTCCGGTTCTTCAACCTCCGGACCGGCCAGGTCTTCTTCAACCACGGTGGGAGGAGGGGGTGCTCGAGTACCCACGGTGGATTCGTCACTGTATGAAGTCTAATCCTATAGGCATATTTGTATTTGGTGGTAGATTTTTAACAATTGCATGCGTGTAGTGGTTATTTTGAAAGCATATTTTTCCAGCCGAGCATATCTGACATGCTACAAAGATTGGTGTAAGAGATGATCCGACATGAAGTCCAAACCTGGTGTTCTTTATGGGAAATGGCAAGCAGATGATGTGCGTGATGACTTCACGAAACAATACCAATTCCCAAGCCAATAAAACGCTGTAGTAGCAAAGGCCTTATCACGTGGATCGCACTGCATGCTAGTAAAACCTCAACGTCACGCAAATCTTGCAACTTGCAACGATAGGAAAGTTTGGAATTGCTTAGCGTTTCTTTACATGGACGATCTAAAGACAAGATAATTATAATACTCGCCCCAATCAAACACAAGTGCCTTTCCGATGTCTAGTCAAACTATTTTAACTCTTCTGTAAGAAAACTATTTTAACTTTGGCCAACTGCATCCGTGTGGATGTTTAAACCGTCCCTACAAAATATTATGAGTAAACTTGTTTAAATCGTCCCTACAAAAATTATATGAGTAAACTTGTCTCGAGCAATGTTAAAACTTTCGGTTGCAAAAATTTTTTGGACACCGACGAAAGGAATGAATGAACAAAATTTTGTTCATTTCATTCGAAAATTCGGAAGAAAAAAATCAAAATTTTTTATGAAATTTAACCAAAATTTGAATAAAATTTGAGCAAATTTCGAATAGAACTAAATTCGGCCAAATTTTAGCCAAATAAAACCTATTTTGGAGGGTACCAAAAGGGACGAAATTTGCAACCCTGGTCTCAATAAACATTTTCACAATATAATAATTTTACTAGGTTTTACTAATATAATACAATAATAGGAATTAGTCATCATAATTATGTTTTGGAGAAACATATCAATGCCCAAAGTAACACCTTTTGTGATTGAAGTGGGTGGAATCTTGCGTGGAATCTTTACAAAAAATTGGTGTTTTAGCCCTGCTTACCGCACGCACGGCAGAGAGAGGGAGGGCGATGAAAGATTGGAAAGCTGGAGTCCGCTTTAGGTGCCACTTATTTAGACTCAAAAAAGTAATTTATGATTAAAATTTTACTGTAATTAATTAAAATTGTATTGTAGCTGATGATGACTTATTTATTATAATTAAGTTAAAAAATTTAAAAATAGAAAAACAGATTAGCTCATCACGGACAATGCAAACGAATACGGGAAAAAAAGAACAGGCAAAAAAGCTAAAACAACTAAAAAAATCAAAAAATGATAAAATTTAAAAATAATAAAAAAACTAGTTATCTGCCTGTGCGTTGCAATGTAATTTATTATATGTATAGAGAATTATGTACGTGAGGATTGCTTTGGTCGGTTGAAAAATAGAGAATAGTAAAAAGTAGAAAAAATGAGGCTGCTAGAGAAAAACAAATGTACAACTTACTAACTTTTTTTTATAATAGTAATGATAAACTAGGAATCAGATGCTGAGGGGCACCTTAAAAGCCGTTGGCTGGCGCCTCGGCAGCATCGACACGGCTCCATTTCGCAGCTCCTCGACGTCTCCAACCCCTCCTCTCCCTGCACCATCCAAGAAGCAACCAAACGAAGCCAAACCAGGACAAGGAGCAACGATGCAGGGAGCGCTGCGAGGCCCCTCCGATTACTCCCGCGAGCCACCTCGCCACCCCTCCCTCCGCATCAACGCCAAGGTTGCCAACCGAATCGCGAATTCCACCCCCCCCCCCCCCCCCAAATCCCATTTCATCCAAAAAAAACTCGCGATTTCCTCTCCCTTTTCGTAGCTTCCCGGTTTTCTTGAGACTTGCACGGGCGAATCTTGCAAGCCGATGACAAAAAGCTGCTGCGATCTTGCGACGCAGGAACCCTTCAATGCGGAGCCGACGCGGCGCGACCTCGTCGCCTCCTACATCACCCCCGTCGATCTCTTCTTCAAGAGGAACCACGGACCCATTCCCATCGTCCACGACATCGACAGGTGCTCTGCTCTGCTTCGCTTCTGTGGATAATTGTCGCATTTTTATCAACTACTTACTAAGTATTGCTGTTTTGTTGTGTTAATTTGCAGGTACTATGTGGCCATTGGTGGCCTCATAGACAGGCCAAGGCAGCTTTCTTTGGATGACATCAAGTGAGTGATGTGAAGAATAATACGGTCGTGTCTCGGCTTGCAAACTGTTTGAATATATGCCAGAGGGAGCTGAATGCTTTGTGTGTGTTGCTTTGGATGCAGGACGTTGCCAAAGTACGAGGTCACTGCGACTCTGCAGGTGGATTTTGATGTTTCAGTGATATCTAGATTCCCGGAACCGAAATCGGTGTGATGAGTTTCGACCTGGTTCAGTGTGCAGGGAACAGGAGGACAGAGATGAGCAAGAGTAGGAAGGTGAGGGGCGTCGGCTGGGATGTTTGCGCTCTCGGGAATGGTTAGTATGCTGCACCGTTGAACTAACAAAGTTAAGAGAATTCGCAGTAGGCCACTTGAGTGTGCATAAAGAACTTGCCTTAGCCGTCGCTTTTGAAATGAGGAAAGTTCCATGAGATTAACGATAGATGTCTTTTAAATGTTGGACATAGTCTGTCGACAAATTTCCAAGTCTTCAATGATCCAAACAAGTATACTGATGCTTGTTAAGTTATTTGGGTCATCTAGGCTTACCACAAAGGCTCTGAGTTGGATGCTTTTTTGGTCATTTGTTGCACAACGTGTCGTAATCATCACGTTTATTGTTACTTAATATATGCTTGACTTCAGCAACCTGGGGAGGAGCTAAGTTATCAGATGTGCTCCAGTTCGTTGGTGTGCCATATCATACTGAAATCACTCTGCCAGGAGGAAAGCATGTAGAGTTCATTAGTGTAGATCAGTGTCCTGTGAGTATCTTGAGACTATTTTTATGACATAATATGGCAGCATTAATTCATTGTATATAACAATTTTTCACAACATTGTTAGGAGGAAAATGGTGGCCCTTACAAAGCATCAATTCCCTTAGGCCAGGCCATGAATCCTGCAGCTGACGTACTGCTTGCATATGAAATGAGTGGCGAGGTACAAAACCACAAGTTCCCTTAGTTCACTAGGAGAATCGTGTTTGATTATTCTCATTTGACTATCTGAGTCTAAAATGCACCATCCTGACAGGCCTCTGATATGATATTCTTGATTATTTCATATATATGTGCATGTGCTGATTTATATTCCGATTATGTTCTGTTACCAAGGTGCTCAAGCGTGATCATGGATACCCTCTCCGTGCCATCGTTCCAGGTGTTATTGGTGCTCGCTCTGTGAAATGGTTAGATAGAATTGACATTATTGAGGAAGAGTCTCAGGTGCGGTATGCTAACTTCACTGTTACTGTTGAAAATATAAGCACATGTAGGTTTAATTTATTCCATAAATAAATCATGACATCATGCACGTAAAATAACAGAACCATCACAGGCATAACAGATCTATACATGTAAACCAGGAAACAATACATGAACAGATCTAATGCGAAAAACATGACTGTTACGTACCGATGATTCTGTTCTGATCGATTTGCCGATGTTGACGCTGCAGGCACGGTGTGGATGACATGAGGTCGGTGACGATTCGCCGAAGCCGAACAACGAGGAAGACGAGCCAGAGCTGCAGATAGCAATCGCACAGAGCGCTTCCCAAAAACCTTATTTGCCCTCTCGGTGCAGACTTGGCGGCGGTTCGGAGACTGCTCTCCCGAACGACAGTGCACGCCGGCGGACGGGACGGAGTAGACTACGTGGGACGGCGCAGTACAATGGAGGAGACAAAAACCCTAGATTGAATCGGTTATACTGTATGGAGGCGGCGACTCAGTATTTATAGAAGAACCAGGACGTGTGATCAAGACGCTGACGTTCTCCATAACTCGAATCAAACGGATTAGTCACGCGAATCGATCCGGATTCACCGCCACTCAAAACAGCAAAAATAAAACTGCAAAAAGAAGCCGCGTCTGCGTAAGCACCTGGAGCCGATTTTGGCGGGCCATTCACGCAGGTGCCGTGCGCCCGCACCCCCCGCCCGGCCCGGCGGGGCGAGGCGAGCGAGCGCGCGCGTGTGTGATCCTCTAGTTCTCTCCCACACATACCTCATGTGGCTAGGAGTGCACCATCCCTTTTAAGGTGGTCTTCCTCTCCTAGAACTAGCAATGTGGTACTAAAGTTCACATGCATGTCTCCTTTGCATGAGTGGGCCTTTGAGATTTAATATAGGAATTATTGTATGGGCTTGGCCCACATAATTCAACAATCCCCCACCAAATCTCAAAGTCACACAGAGATTTGCCTGAATTCCAATGTACTGTTTATATATCAGTGTTTCGATGGAGACCGATTAAGGTTGAACATCCACCTAGAACTCAAGCTACACTTATTCACAACTTGAACAATGGACTACGCCTTGAATTGCAAGTTTGGTGCAAGCAAGCTTCACTCAAAGACTTAACTGATACTAGGCCGCCAGTAGGCTACCCCTCGGTTGGAGCGTATAAGTCATACTCCTTGGTCTCTTCATGAGCTTAGTAGGAGATTTTCCCAAGATCTCCATAGACTGCGACTAACGATCGGGCTCATATAGGTGTGTTCTTTCAAGAACGTTACAGATAACGTCTTCCCTTTTGAAAGCCAATGGAACACATTAAGGCCTTAACCAACTCGCCTTGTAGTTTAGAGTATTGCATCTTCACATAGAGAGGGTTGAAATTACTCTCCTCCGTTAACTAATGGCTTGTTTTTCCTGATCCTAATTCACGGGATCTCCGATCACATAGGTTGGGTTACTACCATAGATAACTCACATGGGTCTCATACCTATCTCCTTCGATGCACTATCTATCACATTCGTGATAGTCCCTTTGTAAAGGGATCGCTGTGTTTTTATCTGCTTGGATGTAATCCAAGGTTATAACTCCGAGTTTCTCAATTTCTGACAGACTTCAATCGTCTCTTGACATGCCTAGACGATTTCATATTATTCTTAGAACTGTTCACTTTAGCGATAACGGTTTGATTATCACGATTCATAAGGATAGTGGCATTGGCTTTTCCACCGTAGGTAGATCCATCAATAGATCCGTAGCCATTCTCGCCTCAACAAGATGGCGTGTCTAGTGCCGCAAGCTCGCTTCCATGGTTGACCTCGTCAAAATGGTGCATTTACAAGGCCTCCATGAACACAAAGCACCACCACCAATAGTGAAAACATATCCACTAGTGGCTTTGATCTCATCAACATCGAGATCCATTGGAATCACTATAACCCTCCAAAGACCGACGGTACCCAAGATAGTGAAGTCCAAAGTTCGAGATACCTTTCAGATAGCGCAACACTCGCTGAAGCGCCTTCCAGTGATCATCTCCTGGGTTAGATGTAAACTAGCTCAACTTGCTCACAGCAAAGGAGATGTCTGGCCTTGTTGCACTAGCTAGGTACATAAGTGAGCCAATTATCTGAGAATATTCCAGCTGATTTCTAGCAATTTTCTTATTCTTACGAAGTAACACGCTAGGATCATAAGGTGTTGGAGAAGCCTTGCTGTCAGAAAAGCCAAAACGGCTCAAGACCTTTTCCACATAATGAGATTGCAAAAGTATAATCCTATCCTCACCTCTAATCAATTTAATGTTTAGAATAACATCAGCCACTCCCAGATCTTTCATATCAAAATTTTGAGACAAAAAGGATTTGACCTCATTTATCACATTGATGTTTGTCCCAAAAATCAGGATGTCATCCACATACAAGCATAGAATAACTCCTCACCCCCACCATAGTGATAGTATACACATTTATCTCGCCTCATTGACAGAAAGCTCAGTAGATGTCGGTGTTCTATCGAACTTCTCATGCCACCGCTTAGGGGCTTGTTTGAGACTATACAAAGATTTCAACAGTTTTAACACCTTGCCTTTTTGACCTTCTACTACAAATCCATCAAAGTTGTTCCATGTAAATTTCTCATCCACTTTCCGTTAAGAAAAGTCGTCTTAACGTCCATTTGATGAACGAGAAGACCATGTGAGGCGACAAAGCAAACAAGACTCGAATTATGGTCAGTCTAGCAACAGGTGAGTAAGTGTCAAAGAAATCTTCGCCTTCTTTCTGAGTATAGCCCTTGACAACAAGCCGAGCCTTTTACTTTTCAATAGTACCATCAGGCCTAAGCTTCTTTTGAACACCCACTTGCACCCTACTGGTTTGCACCCATAAGGTCTATCTGTCAGCTCCTCCCAGTTCCATTAGCAATAATGGAATCCATTTCACTACTGATGACCTCCTTCTAGTAGTCTGCATCAGGGGATGCATACGCTTCTAAAATAGACTTGGGAGTGTCGTCCACAAGGTACACAGTGAAATCATCACCAAAGGATTTGGATATCCTTTGTCTCTTGCTCCTTCTAGAAGCTCCACTGTCATCCTCCTCATTGACAAGTTCATGTGTATGTTCAAAAGGTTCGGTGGTGTGATTGAACTGGGAATTATTTTGAAGGTTGACTAGTAGTGTTATGTGTATCCTTCATTGGAAAAATATTCTCAAAGAATGTTGCATCTCGAGACTCCATAATTGTACCAACATGCATGTCAGGTATCTCAGTTTTAACTATCAAAAATCTATAGGCAATGCTATGATTAGCATATCCCAGAAAGACACAGTCCACAGTTTTAGGTCCAAGCTTGCGTTTCTTAGTTATTGGCACATTAACTTTCGCCAAGCACCCCCATGTACGCAAGTAAGAAAGTGATGGTTTTCTCCCAATCCATACCTCGTATGGTGTTTTGTCCTTATTTCTGTTAGGAACTCTATTTAATACATGATTAGACGTTAGCAAAGCCTCCTCCCACCATGCCTTAGGTAAGCCCGCAGTGTCTAACATGGCATTCACCAAGTCGGTCAACGTGCGATTTTTTCCTTTCGGCAATCCCACTTGACTCGGGAGAATAAGGAGGCGTCATCTCATGTATAATGTCATGTTCCTCACAAAATAAGTCAAATTCGTTTGAGAAATACTTTCCACCACGATCTGACCTAAGTCTTTTGATCTTTCTATTTAACTGGTTTTCAACTTCTGCCTTATAGATTTTAAAATAGTCTAAAGCCTCATCTTTCGTTTTCAATAAATACACATAACAGAACCTAGTTGCATCATCAATCAATGTCATGAAATATCGTTTTCCACCCTTCGTCAACACGCCATTCATCTCAGAAAGATCTGAATGCAGGAGTTCTAGTGGTGCCAAGTTTCTCTCCTCGGCAGCCTTGTAAGGCTTACGAGGTTGCTTTGATTGCACACAGCTATGGCATTTAGAACATTTGGTAATGGAAACGTTTGGAATTAAATTCATACTGGAAAGCCAAGACATCAAACCAAAATTAATATGACATAGACGTGCGTGCCAAACATTAGCCTCATCATCCACATTGCCACAAATATGGTTCACAGTCTTATTGCAGAAATCTGAAAGGGAAAAGCGGAACAAGCCTCTACACTTATAGCCTTTACCAATAAAATATCTATGTTTAGACACGACTACTTTATTAGACTCAAATACCAACTTAAGCCCGTCTCTACAAAAACGGGAGCCACTAACGAGATTCTTGTCTATAGAAGGGACATGCTGCACGTTCTTCAGCTGCACGATCTTTCCCGAAGTAAACTTCAGATCTACCGTGCCAACACCATGAACAGAGCATGTGACCCATTCCCATTAGGACGGATGAATCCCGGGCGACTGATAAGAAGAAAACAACGAAATATCAGCACACACATGTACATTAGCTCTGTATCAATTCACCAATTGGTAGATTGACTAACTGAAAGAACAAAGAGGTAAATTACCATACCCATCCCATCTCCGCCTTGCCAATGGTCACGTTGATGGACTTAGAAGTCATCCTCACAGTGTCTTCTTTCCTTTGCGTTGTGGGCACTTCTTGGCCATGTGACCAGGCTCACCGCACACAAAGCAAGTTCTATCATCCTGATTGTTGTTGTTCTTCTTCTTCTTCTTGAAGTTGGTTGTCTGTAGGGCTTTGACAAATTTTTCTTTGTTCTTGCTTGAGGGTTTCTGTACCACATTAGCACTAGACTGCCCTCCATCACCCTTAGACACAGCGTCCTTTTTCCGAGCTTTCTCCTCAATTTCAAGAGACCCAATCAGATTCTCAACAGAGTACTCTTGTCTCTTGTGTTTGAGTGCTGTTCCAAAATTCCTCCATGAAGAAGGTAATTTCGCAATAATACATTCAGCCACAAACTTGTCGGGTAAGGCACACTTCAGGAGTTCGAGTTCCTTGGCAATGGCCTGTATCTCATGAGCCTGATCTACTATAGAACGGTTATCAACCATCTTGTAGTCATGAAATTGCTCCATGACATACATGTCATTGCTGGCATCAGTAGCACCGTATTTGGAATTCAGTGCATCCCACAACTCCTTCGCGTCTGTCATGTGCATATACACCTCGCACAGACGGTCAAGAAGAACACTAAGAATGCATCCAACAAAGAGAGTAGTGGCGATCTCGAATTCTTTACGCTTTCAGCATCAAGAACACCTTCAGCTTGCCATTACTAACCCGAATACATTCATAGCAAGAAGCCACGAGTGACCTTGATCGCCATCTCTTAAAGTGCACACCGAAGAACTTATCCGGCCTCGGTGCATCGGCAAATCCAGCCATAGTAAAACCACAAATTGCCTACAATAAGGTTTTGGATTGTTGAAAATATAAGCACATGTAGGTTCAATTTATTCCATAAATAAATCATGACATCATGCACGCAAAATAACAGAACCATCACAGGCATAACAGATCTATACATGTAAACCAGGAAACTGTACATGAACAGATCTAATGCGAAAAACATGATTGTTACGTACCGATGATTCTGTTACGATCGGTTTGCCGATGTTGACGCTGCGCAGCACGGTGTGGATGACACGAGGTCGGTGACGATTCGCGGCCGAACGACGAGGAAGACGAGCGAGGGCTGCAGTGGCGATCGCGCAGAGCGCTTCCCAAAACCTTATTCGCCTCTCCGGTGCAGGACTTGGCGGCGGTTCGAGACCGCTCTCGAACGGCGATGCGCGCGGCGGACGGGACGGAGTAGACTACGTGGGACGGCGCAGTACAATGGAGGAGGCAAAAACCCTAGATTGAATCGGTTATACTGTATGGAGGCGGCGACTCAGTATTTATAGAAGAACCAGGACGTGTGATCAAGACGCCTGCACGTTCTCCATAACTCGTAACCGAAACGGATTAGTCACGCGTAATCGATCCGGATTCACCGCCACTCAAAACAGCAAAATAAAAGCGCAAAAGAAGTCGCGTCTGCGCAAGCACTGAGCCAATTTTGGCGGACCATTCACGCAGTGCGCGCGCGCGCGCGCCCGGCCGGCGAGGCGACGCGAGCGAGCGCGCGCGTGTGATCCTCTAGTTCTCTCCCACACATACCTCATGTGGCTAGGAGTGCACCATCCCTTTTAAGGTGGTCTTCCTCTCCTAGAACTAGCAATGTGGTACTAAAGTTCACATGCATGCCTCCTTTGCATGAGTGGGCCTTTGAGATTTAATATAGGAATTATTGTATGGGCTTGGCCCACATAATTCAACAGTTACATGTAATTCCCTTTTCAGTTTGGCAACACGACAAATGAAACTCGCCCATTCGTGATTCAGGGTTTCTTCATGCAAAAGGATTATAAGATGTTCCCTCCATCAGTTGATTGGGATAATATCGTGTGGTCAACCAGGAAGCCCCAAATGGACTACCCGATTCAGGTGTCTTAATTCAAAACCATCTGGTCTACTCACAAAGTCACAATTCTATGACTAGTACTGATTGTCTGAATCTACTGAAGAGAACATCGTGTTCATATTATTGACAATTATGTGCATCATATTTTGTGGTAATTCAATATTTTGTACAACATGAGATTGGAATAAGCTGACAGCTGTTCTACAGGTTGCTTATCTAATAAAGGTGTAGGAATTGTCAATGACATTGGTAGACACTAACACGTTGCTATTAATAAACACATTGAATCCCACTTCCTTTTTATCATTTCATCTTCACTTAGAAATTACTCTGTAATGTGTAATATTTCCATGATTGTGTACTAATTGTCTTCTGAAACGACTCTTTTCTTCCAGTCTGCCATATGTTCTTTGGAAGACACCAATGCTGTAAAACCGGGACAGGTTATATGAGCTTCTTAACTCATCATATGCTCATCTGATGATTTCCATTTTGCTGCATGAAACAACTCTTAAACATCCTCCGATACTGTGTTCTTCAGGTCACTATTGCTGGATACGCCTTGTCGGGAGGCGGCCGGGGCATTGAGAGGGTTGACATATCTGCTGACGGTGGCAAGAGTTGGTTTGGTGCCCTCCGGTACCAGAAGGAAGATGTCCCATATGTGGCTGGTGACATAACCAGTGACAAGTGGGCATGGGTTCTCTTCAAGGCCGTTGTTGATGTGAAAGGTGACACTGAGATTGTCGCAAAAGCGGTACTATTCTTTCCTAGTTCCTCCTCCTACTGTTCATGTCACTAATCTTTTCAGTTCTAGTTAAGTACTTAACCCTCCGAATTGCTCATGATAAGAAGTGTGCTAAATCTTGTTGCTGTTCACCTTGCACGAACTCTGCAGGTTGATTCCAGCGCAAATGTGCAACCCGAGAGCATAGAATCAATATGGAACCTTAGAGGGATTCTGAACACATGCTGGCATCGTGTTTGCCTTCTGGCAAAGCATAACCTTAGAAGCTTAATGTGATCATCCATGCATCTAATTTGATCAGGTTACAATCGTTGTTTACCGCCCTAGCTATTTTGCGTTGTTATTCCAGTTATGATCCATCTGCACTGAAGAGAAGAGAAGCAAGAGGAATCAATAATGCTATCTCTGGAAAAATGTTGTGTGTCTTGGTTGGATTGGATGTGAAATAAATCCCTTTCCACCTTATTGTGTTACCTTGCCATGTACCACCAATTGTTTGTTACCTGTTCTTGTCCTCCTTGAGAAACTATTGTGGGTTTGTGTGATTCCAGGGCTAAATCACTTTCTTGTCCAATTCTGTTCAATTTTGGAAGTGATAATTATGGAAGCTTGTATAATGTTCAATCCACATGACTGCTGGATATGATGAATCATTCATCAAAGTCAAGCATATTCTCGTGCAGCTTCGTACAGTGCTATGATTTTCGAGTGGTTCGTCGAAATCGATACAAGACTTTGCTTAGACGATTTTCATAAAATTGCAGTTCCACCACATAGGAATATATAGCCTGTTTGTGACCTAGCGGTATGCGGGTCTGACAGATACTTGTCATATTCAAGTCTTAGTTCATTATGTAGAATAGTCCAAAATATTTGCTTCCTTGGATGTATCGAAAAATATCTTTTATTCTCTACCAATGCCTTTTGGTAGGTTTCGCATTGTACATTGCTAATAGATTTATGGCAAATGCAATATTCAGTCTAGTGCAGTTTGCTAAATAAATAAGTGCTCCTACTGCACTTAAATACGGAAATTCTGATCCGAGGACTTCTTCCCTCTCTTTTCTAGGTCAGTACAAATCGTAGTTTTGCTGTAAAGATCGTCCGACTATTTATACTTTCGAAGGGTATGCCTTTTCAAAGCCAAACCTTTCTAACACCATTTGAGTGTATGCAGATTGATGTACTAATATTTCTTTTAGAATATGCTCAAGATGCAAGCCTAAGCAGTATTTGATTTTACCTAAATCTTTTATTTCGAATTCTGACTCCAAGTAAGAACTTGCCTCCTTTATATCTTCTAAGATTCTGATGATATTCAGATCATCTACATACACTGAGATTATACAAAATTTATTCTGAGATCGTCATATAAATACATAGGAACTGTCCTCATTGTTCGTGTAGTCTTTCTTGTGTAGGAAGTCACTTAAGCGATTATACCATATCCTACCTGATTGTTTAAGTTTATACAGTGATTTTCTAAGTTTCATACTATACAGGCTTTTGTTTGCTCTGTCTTGGATCGGAACAGAGATGCCTTTAGGCACATTTATATAAATGTCCGAATATAGGTTTCCATTAAGGTATGCCGTTACCACATTCATCAATTTCATTTCTAAATTCAGGTTTACTGCTATTGAGATTAAATATCTAAAGGTAATACCACCCATAACTGGGGAATAAGTTTCTTCATAATCAATTCCTGGTTGTTGAGTGAAACTTTATGCAACAAGCCTTACTTTATATCTTACAATTTCATTTCTTCCATTTCTCTTTCGAATAAATACCCATTTATGCCTTACGGGGTGCATATGGGGAGGCATGCGGATTACAGGCCTAAACACTTCTCTTTTGATCAGAGATAATAATTTAGTTTCTATTACCTTCTTTTAATCCCCCCAATCTGATCTTTTCTTATATTCAGTGAGCAATACAGCCTTTGGATCAAGATCGATGATTGTGGCAATTTTCTTTGCAAAATAATTATCAACATTGGCTGTTGTCCTATTCATATATTCTCCTGTGTGCACATATTTTATAGCTATTTCATCATGGGTTAGTTCTTCTAGTGCTTCTAATTGCTCACCACTCCTTCCAGTTGCAGGGTAAATTCCTTTAGTTTTTCAGTTCCGATGTATGCGCACACATCCATGTTGATTTCTTCCTCCATGGGAATGTTCAGATCCAGTTTGCCTTTTTCTGAAGGTGTCATACTGGTGCCAGGTCTCAATTGGCTCCACTTCTGGTTCTAGAAAACTTCAGTGATTGGCTGTGTCAAGTCCTTCTTATCCTTTTTCATCAGGCGTCCCCGGTTACATGGGATTCGAGGGGCCGGAGTTCTTGTCCTTTTATTCTAAGGCCTCTGGATGGGATTAGGGATATCTTAAGCTTTCTTTCGTATTTCAACCCTATCCGGTGCATTGCGTGTAGGCACATACGACTTGATCACACTCTTTAAATCACTAAAGTGGTCCGGCAGTTGATTTACTAATGCTTGCAAGTCAATGATCTTCTGGACTTCTCTATTTGCTTCACTAGTGCATGAGTCATGTGCATAGATTCCTGTAGCTTGCCACGTAATTTCCCGATATTTTTCATCAAGGGGTTGATTTCCTTCCCCTAATGTCAGGAAACTATCTTCATCAAATAACTCAGAAAACCCGAGGAATTCAATAAAGCTCAGAAAATATGAAATAATTTCCAAAAATTCCAAAAAAAAATTACAGAAGTTCTTGGAAATATTTTTGACTTAAATAAAATATTTTGAACTTATGTTGGTATTATATTTTCATATTAAAATATTTTTAATTTAAAAATAGATTTAAAACTCCAGAAAAACTCAGAAAATCCAAATAAAAGACAATTAAATCCAAATAATTAATTTGAAATAGGATTTTTTAGAAAATCAAAATATTATTTTATTTAATAATATTATTAGGTTTTTACTTAAATTACTTTTCAAATACAGCCATTTTAAAATAGAAATTCAGGGCAAATCTAAAATTAAAATTTAGGCACCAAAACACATATTTTTATTTTAAACCAAATTAATTTAATTTAATAATTTTTTCACTCTAAAAATTGTAGTAAACAACTGGGCTGTTATATATTCATTGTGTTGCTATCAGCTAAATACACTTACTCCATAGGGCACCACACGCGTTTTAATATAAAGTACTTTAGTAATATATAGTAGAAGACAATAAATCACATAAATAAAATACTTCAAATAGCAGAACATATTATGCCATTATTAACTAAATAAATGAATGAATTATTCAATATCATCTAACCATCACAAGAAAATGAATTGTTTGAGTACTGATTAGTCGGTTTTGTCATCAAATCCCCGCTCATTTCGGCTTGGGTTTCTGACTTATTTTTTTACTATTCATCAATTTCGTCTTTTTCTAGTTTTTTTGGCTTTTTTGAGCTTTTTTGACAGTTCTATTTTTCCCATATTCGTTTGTACTGTCTGTGACGGGCTAATCTGTTTTTCTATTTTTTAATTTTTTTAAATTTAATTACACTAAATAAGTCACCATCAGCTATAATATTTTTTCAGCTAGCTATAATAATTTTTAGCTAAAAATCACTTAAAATAAACCCTTTTAAGTAGGGCCTAAGAGCATCTCCAAGAGAGGCTCAATATTTTGTCCTCTAAAATCTCATATTGGGAGTCTTCCTAAAAAAATTGTTCTCTAAATCTTTCCCCTCCTTCTGCAGTTCCTCTAAACTTGAATCCCTAAAATTACCATTTAGGCACTGTATATTTGATGGTGATCCACCTCAATTTTGGAGTACCAAAATTATTAGGCGTATTTTTGAGTATCTATTGAAGGTTTATTTTTAGCTTTTATACTCAATATTTGAAGATAAAGGGTGAGAAAAGGCATCTCTTGGAGATGCTCTAAGAAGCCTTCCATAGAGCCGAGACGGTGAGCGTCCAAGTGCACCGGTCTACGCACCCACCCACGGACGGACCGCGTGTGACCTCACACCACCACCGACATGTGGGTCCAATGATGAGCCATAACCGGGTCACGGCCACGCACAGCCAAGCAGCACCAACCGCGCCCGATTAGAAAACGAAACGGAAACTGCCCCGCTATTTCAGGACTCCCCAGCCCCTCTCTCCCCCAAGCCCCAATCCGCCTTCTCTCCGCCCGCCGCCGTTCCGGAAACCCTAGCCCTGCCCGCCGCCATGCTGACGCCGGCCGGCGCCGCCGAGGAGGCTCCCGGACGCCTCCTCCCCACTGCCGATCCCGCGCGTCCCCTCCGCTGGAGTCGTCGTCGCCGTCCGCATCCGCCGTGACGCCCCGGCCCCACCACGCGCCGCCTCGCGGGCGCGTGCGAGTCCAGGTCGGTGCCGGGGGGGGGGGGGTCTATATAAGCGCGGCACCATAGGGCTGTGTTGCGATCGAGAGGCGGTTCGCTGCGATTTCGCCAAAGGGTGGTGGTGGTGGGCGAGTTCGTGTTGGCAGCGACTGCTCCATCGTTCTCCCGCCGTCGCGATTCGGATGCCGAGATCGAAGGTTTTCGTCGATCAGCGGGGCTTGCTGATCGATCGGAATCGGTTGCCGAAGGCCCTTGCATCCGCGAGCAACTCGAGGCGATTCTTGCGAGGTAAATTCCCGATCAAGATTGTCTCTTCTCGTTCTTCTGCGTTTTTGTCGTGTGGTAGATTATATCCATTCGTTGCTGTTGCATCTTGAATTAGTCGGGATTGTCCTTGTTGGGTTGTGCTAAAAAAATTGCAATTAATCATCAGAAATTATAATAGGAGAAAATCGAATTTGGCGAGGAATGGAATGAATCCGCAAACACCTGGTTGAAACGAATCTGCAAAGGAAATGTCGATCCATTAGGGGCTACGTGCTGAAATCTTTACCTGTTACATCTAGGATTAGGCAGTTGGCGATTTAATCGATACTACGTGTTGAAATCTTCATCTGTTGCTTTTAGGATTAGGCAGTTGGCAATTTTATCATCATAAAGTATTGGGGGACAATCTAATCTGGCCTAAGAACTTAACGAACCTGCAAACACCTGAACGAAACTAATCTGCAAATGCTTTTTAAAAAAACGAATCTGCAAAGAAAATCTTGATGAATTAGGAACTTCGTGCTGAAATCATGGTCTGTTACGTCTAGGATTAGGTGATTGGTGCAAGATTATATCACGAGATCGATCAATTCTTTGCCAAATTTAATCTGACAAACCAAATAGGAATTAGATTTTAACATCAATAACAGAAAATTTAGGGCATCAGGGCATGATATTAGTGCTAAATTAAACAATTTAAAAAATCGTGAAAATCTAACATGAAGCCAGGTAAAATTAAAGCGAATTGATGAAACTAATACTATGAATTTTCCTTCTGCCTTTTTGTTTCTGATACCATGTACTTGCTGCCGCAATTTATATTTGTATTAATTGGGATTATCATTAGAAAAAAATGGTTTTCTTGTTGGGTTTTGAATGAACAAGAATAATATATCTGTAATCAGGCTCAATATATTTTCTGAATTTATAGTCAACTAGATTTTATACTGATTTATCTATTCTCGAGAACTATATTTGGTATTAACGCTCCAGTGCTGTGTAGCAATTCTAATTGTTAAGAATTCTTGTAACTATTAGATGATAAAATCTTCTGAGATTTACAACTGCCAGAAATAAAAAAATCAAGTTTGTGATCGAGAATAGTAACTGAAAATTGATTGTCTGCTTCCTTTTCTATGAGGTTGTTATAGTATTTTTATATGAAGTGTATTGTAATAAGATATTGTACTTTGAACTTTAATGGAATTGTTTGGGCCTTCAGGGAACCATCGAACTAAGTTTAGATCAAAGAAACTAAGGGACCATTTAATAAGTTCGAAAACTTAGTTTGGGGGCAAAGGAAAGAATTGTTTAACATGGTGTTTGGTTACAGAAAACAGCCTTGTTTGCTAACCATTTTTCCATTGTTTGTGTGCTTATTCTCTTATCTTACTAAACTTGCCTGTTCATATCTTTTGCTCTGAGGTTGATAACTTCTGTTGTTGCTCATACTGTGCTCGCATCAATGTTTGAAACACTTTTTTGTTGTTGAAGGTATCGTGGTTATAAAATGGCTATTCTAGAAGCACTGGATCATATATCAACCCCTGTTCGTGGATCTTCTGCTGTAGTAAGTCCAGAAAACTTCATCAAATGTTTGAAGAAGTTCTACCGCCACTGGAAGGAGGATACATCTGATCTTTGGGGCTATTCGTGTGCAATTACTGTAGCTACTCCTCCACCCTCTGAAGATATTCGATATCAGAAATCTTTAGCCCTGAGCATGTGGATGTTTGGTTGTGAGTTGCCAGAAACTATAATGGTCTTCATGAGCAAGCAGATTCATTTCCTGTGCAGGCAGAAAGGTTGTGATGTGCTTAAACCTTTAAAGATGCCTGTTTCTAAAGCAGTCGGCGTTGATATCATGCTGCATATTTTGGAGAAGGGTGACAATTGTTCTGCCTTTATGGATGATATCCTACATGTTGTGTGTGCACATTCTGAATCAAATGGTGGTGTTATTGGGTACTTAGCAAGAGAGAAGCCTGAAGGCAAGGTTCTTGAAGCATGGTCTGAAAAGCTGCATGGATCAGGGTTAAAGCTTTCTGATGTGTCAAGCGGCATCTCTGAGCTCCTTGCTGTCAAAGATGTTACAGAGATTATGTATGTGAAAAAGGCTGCATATTTAACTGCATCAGTTTTGCAAAAGTACGTAGTTCCAAAGCTGGAGAACATTATAGTGGATGAAAAGAAGGTTCCACATTCTAAGCTGATGGATCTGACAGAGAAGATATTACTTTCCCCCACGAAGATAAATGTCAAGCTTAAGGCAGAAAATGTGGACATATGCTACCCACCTATTTTTCAAAGTGGAGGCAAGTATGACCTTAGGCCTGCTGCTTTTAGCAATGATGATGATCTGTGCTATGATTCTGGAAGCCTTATTGTGTGCGCGATGGGTGCCAAGTACAATGGCTACTGCTCAAATGTCGCAAGAACCTTCTTGATCGATTGTACTGTGGAAAAATGTAATGCATATAAGGTCCTCCGCCAGGCGCATGATGCTGCTATTTCTGCTTTGAAACCTGGTAGCAAGGCTGGTGCCTGTTACCAAGCTGCGGTTGCTGTGGTCAGAGGTGAAGCTCCTGATCTTCTTCCCTTTCTTACCAAGCTAAGTGGAACAGGAATTGGCATCGACTTCCGTGAAACTTGGTTGTCCTTGAATGAGAAAAATGATCGGACACTGAAGGAAGGGATGATTTTTAATGTTTCCCTTGGTTTCCAGAACCTCCCAGCCAAGACCGGTGATGACAAGACCAAGGAATTCTCTCTCTGGCTGGCTGACACTGTTCTGATTTGCAAGGAAAAACCAGAAGTCTTGACAGCTTTTGTCTCCAAGGCTGATGATTATGCCTTCTATTCATTTGATGAGGAAAAGACAGGATCACCCTCTGTGAAACCAGCGCTAAAAACAGAGCTGATGCTACCGTTGAAAGATAAACCAGTGCTAAAAGCAGAGGTGATGATCCCATTGAAAGAGAATTTGCGATCAAGTAGCAGGACACCAAAGGAGGACCTCAGGAAACAGCTTCAGTCAGAAATTTTACGGAAGAGATCTAAAGAAACAGCATTGCAAACTGACGCTACCAACCACGAATTGTTGGATGGACATGGCCGTTTCAGAGCTATGGGTGAACTGGTTGCATACAAGAATGCAAGTGATATGCCACATTCCAATCGACTGGAGATTCAGGTGGACAAACAGAATGAGGCTGTCCTACTACCATTATATGGAATCATTGTCCCCTTCCATGTTTGTACTGTTAAAAAGGCAGATATCCGCGGGGACAGCAACATAGGTGTTTATGTCTGCATTACATTTAATGTCCCTGGCACCTCTTCTAGTCTCCAAGATCCCCGCTTGCAGACAAATGCAAGCCTTGTTTTCTTGAAAGCAGTCACCTTCCTTTCAAAAGACAGAAGGCATGCTGAAGAGGTTGTTCAATCGGTGAGGACTCTTCAAAGGGGAGTCATGGAAAGAGCTAAGAGAGCGAGCTTGGTCGGTCAGGAAAAGCTTCAACTACGTGAGGTAATGACGAGGGATAAGATTCAATTGCTCAATTTGTGGATACGACCATCATTTGGTGGCCGTGGGCGGAAGGTTCCTGGAACTTTGGTAGTCCATGTTAATGGTTTTCAGTACTCCGTAACTAAATCTGAAAAAGTTGATATTATGTTCAGCAACATAAAGCATGCGTTCTTCCAGCCAGCCGAGCGAGATATGATAACGCTCGTCCACTTCCATTTATACAATGAAATAATGGTGGGCAACAAGAAGACTAGAGATGTGCAGTTCTACGTTGAAGTGATGGATGCAGTGGATTCGATTGGTCTCAAGCGTCGGTCAGCATGGGATCCTGATGAGATTGAAGAAGAGCAGCAGGAAAGGGTTCGGAGGAATGAAATAAATACACAGTTTGAGCTCTTTGTGAAAAGGGTTGATTCCATTTGGTCCCAGCCAAGGTTTGCCCAGCTAGGCTTACAGTTTGAAAGCCCATTGCAAAAGCTTGGGTTCAATGGTGTCCATGGCAGAATTACATGTTTTGTCGTTCCTACTCCAAGTTGCCTGGTTCAGCTGATTGAATCACCATTCCTCATAACTTCCCTGAGCGAGGTTGACATTGTATGTCTGGAAAGGGTGGCACTAGGGCAGAAATCCTTTGATATGGTGTTTGTATTTCAAGATTTGAAACGAGATGTTATCCACATAGAGGTCATTCCAATGACTTCTCTAGTCATGATCAAAGATTGGCTTAATGATAGCAACCTGAAGTACTACGAGACCAAGCTGAACCTCAATTGGCGTAAGGTCCTAAAGACAATTATGGATGATCCGGAGTCTGACAAGAATGATAGGTGGGAATTCTTGAATCCAGATGCTAGCGACTCGGACTCAGAGAGTTCGGAGACAGAAGATGAACAGTACGAACCTTCTGATGCGGAATCGAGCTCTGAATCGGATGATGAGGACAGCGATACTGAATCAGTTGTGGATTCTGGCGAGGATGAGGGGATCTTGGCTGGCCCAGATGGTGACGATGATGATTGTGCTGAGTCATGGGATGAGATGGAGCGCAAGGCAAGGGACGCCGACATGGAGATGGGCGAAGAATCAGACAGCGAAGACGAGATGCTGCGGCGGAGGGAGAAAGCAATGGCCAAACACCCGCGTCCTATTCACCCGCAGTCCAATGGTGCTCCACAGAAGAGGCAGCGAGTCAACTGAAGGCTAGATTATGGATCCTGTTATTAGCATTGCAGTTCTTTTGATCCTGTGAGGACAATGCAAGTTTATTGTATTGTAGTACTTTATTATGCATGCGTCGTCTGTGTCTTTCGTTGTCACTTATGGTGGAGTATTATTGTTATATTCCTCTAGCTATTCTGCATGATTAGATGACTATGTCCTCCGTGATTTGAACACTATGGCACATTCGCTACTTAATGGAATTCGCTTAAGATCTCTGTTCTTTTTTTTTTTGGTGTATGTTTGTTCTTCACTAGTTTCGTTGTTATTTGCACATAATTCGCATCACACAGGCAATGCCAGAATGGAGGACTTGTAGGATATGAGAGGTGGGAATAGAATTTATCATATCTTATATCGTAAATCTTATTGCAACCCTTTATAACCCTGTACACAAACGGCCTCTAAGAGCCTGTTTGGATAAGCTGGAATTTATGGATAAACTCGCGAGGCTTACCCTGCTGTTGCCACATGGAACCAAATAAATATCGGGCCTGTTTTTTAATGGTTTCTAAAAGTGGTTTTTGTTTTTTGCTATAATATCTAACTTTTAAATGAAGTATTTTTTTAAGACGGGATCTACAAATTAATTGTACTACAAATTAAAAGCTTAACGTCTGTATCAACTAAAATCGTAAGTAAGTATTTCTCTCTGTAACCTATCATAAACAGCTAAAATTTAAAAAATTTAGCTATCCCTCCGCTTGCTGCCATGTCCCCCTCCATCTGTCCACCGCTGTGATGTCTCCCACACTCCCTCTGTTCGCAGCCGTCGTCCTATCTGCAAGAAATCTCTACGCACCTCCAGCCCTGGCCACGTCCTCCCCGTCGCGCGTCATGGGCGCACCTCCACTCCCTCCTCACCCTCGCGCCACTCCTCCCTCACTTCCGGCAATCGTCGCCCTCCCTCGCCTCCCCACCCTCTCGCCGCCCCCCTTTCCCTCCCTTCCGGCCACCACCGGATCCGAGCTAGCGGAACCCAGATATGGCCCGATCTGAGCTATGGCCACCGGCTTAGACACAGTTATCCTCTCTATCTTCTTTAATTCTCGCCGTGTAAACATAAATTCTAGTTGTCATGGCTTAGACAATGTTGATATTAGAGCACTGGAAGTGTCCTAAGCTGATCCTAAGATAGTAATTGCTACTCCTTCCCTTATAAACTTTGACCAAAGATATTGTACATAACATGTATGGTTTGGATATAAGAAAATGATATGAGTGAATTTGTAAATAAAAATAGTTTCATAATATCACATCTTTGTAATTTTCGAACATAGGATAAGAGAATTTAGTGATCGGAGGTGCATCTGGCTTATTTAAAAAAATAAAAAAAAATCGCTCAATCGTGAATAGAGGGAGTATCTGTGTTGCTAAACTGGTGTGCATCTAACCTCAAGTATCTGGCAAAATTCAGTGCTCAGATTCTTTCCCAGGACATGCCCAGGCAAAATACATGACACATGCCAAACTCAGCGTTCCCCCAAATACATGATGCAAGCTTAGGGGAAAATTTGATCAGCCATGTTTACGCTTAACCCTGTCGTGAGTTATCTTTAAGAACTTCAAAACCAGGAATCAAGACCGTCTCGTGCATCCATTTAAGAATGAATTTACAACTGCTTTGTTTCATGTCGCGGGAAGATGTTTAAGTGGATGACCCATGAACAATTTAGAACGAGCTCCTGCTTCTTTCTTTCTTTCTTTCTTTCTTTCTTTCCATTTTTGGCAGATTGAGCAAACACCACTGCGGCCCTGTTTGGATACGCTTATCTGAGAATCGATTTTAATTTGATCAAGATTTTCTGATAAGTCGCGATCTGAAGAATCTGCGATCTGAATAATCTGAATAATCCTGATGGGGCTTGCGGTATAGGATTTTGGATTCTCAGTGCAAATGCTGATTTTTCCCACCGCGGCGGTTGAAAGAATCGAAAAATAATCAAAGCGTTTGGGTGGGATTCTCGCTTAATTCTACCCAGAATCGGATTTTAAGCGTATCCAAACAGGGCCTGCTCCTGCTGTCCCGCATTTTGACTAAACATCTGTCCATCCGGGCCCATGAGTATGAATTCTCATGGGTCCATTTGCTGTGGAGAGCCAAACACTAAAGGCTAAGATTGAGATATGTGTTTTGGAATTCTGTCTATCTAGATTTAGACTCAGCAACTGGATAAACACCTAAATAGGGTACATATGGTCTATCTGCCCACATCGTTTTTCATGTGATCAATCCAAATATAAAAAAACAGTATTATGATTTGAAGATCCTATAATGACTAGTTCTTGTGACCCATTTTCGTCGAGGTCCTGTTGATATACGTTCCACACCAATTCTTACAAGTTGCCGTGCTGAGCTTAAGGAACTAAAACAGAACTACTCCAATAGGCTGGCTGTTCTTTTGGGCTATACAGAGCGTCTATCCTTTTAAGCTGCGACTTATTAGGCTCTGTTTATTTAGATTTAGGTTTTTTTCGCTTATAGCTTAAAACCAATTTTTTTTGGCTTAAAGAGCTTAAAAGCAATCCGCTTTTAAGCTAAGCTAGGCTATTTGGCATTCTAACTTTTTTGACTTTTGAACGATGGCTTATTATTAAAATATCTAAAATACCTTTGTTCTAATGTTAGAGATGAATTCCATTATGATCCAATAATTCCGAAATTCGTCATGTCCTCATGAGATTTGATCAACAACAACATGAATTATTCAAACAAAAATAAGTTGAATCACAATAATAATCGGTAGAATAAACAACAATCAGTGGTAATTCAATTCATGCCCATAAACTTGATAACTATAGTTCAATTCAGAAAAAGAAAGAAAAATGTAAAAAAAATCCATGTCTTTGCTGATCACCACTGTGGTGCCTCCACTACCGCCGAGCCACCATCGGCCTTACCAGTAGGTTGTTGGTGTCGTTTGGATGCCATCACTCTCACCGTCAGGATCTAAAGATGATCTGTCGCCGTTGTCGCCCGGCCTCCCCTCCTCCAGACCTGAACAGAGGAAGCATATCCGCCAGGGGCAGTAGACGAGGTTGGCAAAGGGAGGTCAGAGGAGGCCAACGGTGATGGAGTTCGATGTTGGTTAGGTGTGGCTGGCCGGACGGAGGCAGAGGTCATGGAAGGGATCCAGTGGCGACGGTGGAGATTTGAACAAGGGTCGTGGTGGAGATTCGAATGAGACGGGCGAGGCCAAGGAGAAGTGCCAAAGGAGCAGGGAGGACGGGGCACCAACGTCGTGCTCAGAGAGGATAGTACCGTCGGTGGCAGCATGGGGATGGTGTAGGCTAAGCCCTAGTGATGAGTCATATAGTTTGGTTTGGCGAAAGGGGAAAAATAATGAGAAAGATAGAAGGATTGGGACTATATAAACAATGTCATTGGTGGGTAATTTTCACAAAGTTGAGTAGCAAGTCTATTCCCAACCCGTAAAAGCCAAAATAAGCACCTCTTTCTTGACTTTTGGCTTATGATTCTGAAGTAGCTTATGGCTTTTAAAAAACTTGGTTAAAAAGCCATCCATTTGTTTTGGTTTTTTTTGTTTTTAAGCCAAAGGATAAGTCTAAACAAACAGTGCCTTAGTCTAATGAATAGTGATTACTGAGAGAAGTAAAATCCAAAAGCCACTGAAAAGCCAAAAAGAACAAGTCATGACTTTTGACTATAACTTATTAGTCTAGTAAATAGCAATTACTGATAAAAGTCAAAAGCAAAAAACTATTAAATACCAAAAAGAATGTGACCAGAAAAGTAAAAACACCATCCAAGAAGAGTCCGGGCAACCAACATTCATTTTGGTTTAAGGCCCCCCCCCCAAAAAAACCTGATTTTCCATGGCCATTTCTCGCGCATCTCCCACTTCGTCGTAACACGTTTGTTTGAAAACATTTGCCACATGCATGCTTGCGTGGGCTTTCCTATTAATTCGATGCTTTGCTGGCAGTGGACTTAAAAGGAAAATCCAAAAACCAAAAGGGAAAGAAAAAAAACAGTGTTTGCTCACAACTGTCTCTCTCGTCGTCCACTGACCTCATCTTGCGTTAAACGTCGCCACGAGCGACTTCTGTATGGCGATAGGAGGGAACCAAGACTTGGTCGATGATTCGCACTTTGCGTCGCTGCGCATGTCATGGAGAGATTCGTCGTCTAGGGTTATTCAAAAGCATAAAAAATAAATACGTATAATTTTTCATGAGTTTCCAAAAATTGGCGCGGTCGGGGACGGCCGACGATGGCGAGCCGGCGCGAAGCGCGGCACGGCGCGGTTCTGCGTGCAGCGTGGGCGCGTGCACGAGGAGAAGGCGGAAAAGGAGGGGCGCCAACTGGAGAGGAAGGCGGATGACCGAGAAAGGAAAGCACATTCCGCCGGGAATTTTCGAAAAGGGAAAGGGCTCAAAATTCACTCAAAAATTCAGAAAAATTCACAGAAAAATTTGAAAATTTTTGGGGCATTTCAGTAACATGTTAGCTGGAAAACATTTGCCACATGCATGTTTGCGTGGGCTTTCCTATTAATTCGATGCTTTGCTGGCAGTGGACTTAAAAGGAAAATCCAAACACCAAAAGGGAAAGAAAAAACAGTGTTTGTCCACTGACATCATATTGCGTTAAACGTCGCCACGAGCGACTTCCGTATGGCGATAGGAGGGAACCAAGACTTGGTCGATGATTCGCACTTTGCGTCGCTGTGCATGTCGTGGAGAGATTCGTCGTCTAGGGTTGTTCAAAAGCGATCAACCCGTTGGCACTGCATATCTTATCTGCGCATGCATACAGTCGCCTTTGTGGATAGTTGTAATAGTCTAATTTTGCTTCAAAAATAAACCTGCACGATTTTTTCATGAATTTCTAAAAGTTTTGTTGCATATTTAAAATTTCCCCAAAGCCTTGTTGAAGTCTAAGATTTTTAAAATAATTTTCTTGGCCTAGAAATGTGAATTAAAAATTTTAAAAGTTATTTAGATACTGAGGATTTTTTCTAAAATTTTTGTGTGCAAATTTCTCCTGGAATTCAAATTACAAATGTAAACTCCATTTGAAAATTAGAAATTAAGTTTAAACCCTAAAACTTTCCCTCCTTGGCCTTTGGGCTGAAAGCCTTCCACCGGCTTGACCCATTTCCCCCGTGGCCCAAGCTGAGCTGGCCCAATCCCGCTTTCCCTCTCTTCCCCTCATGGCCTAAACCCATGCCCTCAGCCCAGCACGTGCAATAGCATTGCCGCCCTTTCTCTCACGCGTCATTGATGACTGGGCCCCACGGTCCCACCCGTCAGCAACTGGTTACTGTTCTTCTGTTCCATGTCTCTCTCTCTCTCGCTTGCTCTCCCTCTCTCCACATCATCATTGTGTCACCATGAGATAGTCCCATCTGTGCACCAAAGCCATTATAAGCCCCGCCACTCAGGTATCGTGCCATGACCGAGTGCCCTCCTCATGTTCCCCTCCTTCCCTCTATTTAAAGCCATGCCTAACTACATCACCGAGGGCGCATTCTATCCCTCTCCACTTCCCCTGAACTTTTTTCCTCTCCTCACCTTCAGTTGAAGCAAATTGAGCCGTCGACTTCAACCCCGACCACCAGCTTCCACCGAGGTATTCCACTGCTCCGGTAAGCCTTCGACATTACCAGCATGCCCATCAAGGTTGCCTCAACCTACTCTCCAGATTGCTCACCTCACCTTCACTGGTTCCCCCATAGCTAGGTCGGAACGCCGTCGCTAACACCGTCCGTAGAGCTTGGCCGAGCCCACCATCCTCATGCACCACCTAGCTCCGCTTCCCCAGTCCCAAGCTTGTAAGTACCCGTGTCACTTTGTGTTCTAGAAGTAGTGAAGACAATTAGGTTAGTTGATTTTAGCCTTAGCTCATGGTAGCTCTGCCTTGCTGTGGGCCTTCATCCTAGCTCCAGCCACCGTGGGCAACCTCACCTATAGCGCCTTGTGTCGAGTTAATGGCACAATTAGAATCCCCTTAGGGTGTAGATGCTTATGCGTGCCATAGATGTCGAGTTTAGTCACCGGATAGCCATCGCTGCCATGGGCCAGATCGTTGTCGTCGCCATGCATAGCTACACTACCGGTAGAGCCCGTCTCTAGCCATGCTATCTTGACCCATAGCATCGCCTTGGAGTATAGATCATGAATCCAACCTTAGGTTGAGGTATTTAGCTAACATGCACCTCACCGTCACTAGCATCCCACCACCACAACAACCCCTCACCACTGGCCAAATCATGATGACCTTTGGTCCTCGAGCCATTTACTTAGTCACGCTGTTAAAACATTAGCCTAGCACACAAAGAAATCGTTCCCACCTCGCCTTGTGTCAAGGGTATCCTTCGGCCGCGCCATCCCACTGCCCATCACCGATGAGCCATAGCTCTAGTGCATCTCGTCGATTGCTTCCATCGCCCATAGTTAGTATGTGAACCCCGTAACCCATTTTGCCCATTGGCCGAGCCCCCCCCCCCGGCATACCATCCCCCACTACCAGTGAGCAAGGCAACAACCGCCACCGGAGCTCCTCTGTTCTAGTTAAGGAACTCTGTCTCAATGACAAGTGGACCTCACCTAATTAACGGTTAAGAGAGCATTTACTGCTTAATTAGTAGTAATGAGTGATTGAAAGTGGGTCCCACCAAGATTAATAATTGTATTTAGCCTTCAGATTAACCATTGAGCCACTCACATAGTGGCCCAATGTGTAGCTGACAGTTCATGGACTCAGTCCATGTGGACCGTGTCACTGCCTCTCGAGCCTAGGTGTCAGCTCTCATAGGATTTCTCATGCACAAATAATTAGAAAAGAAATCAAAACCCACTGGACCCTACTTGTCAGCCAGTGAAGGATTTTTCCTGGGAAAAATAATTCAAAAAGAAAAAAATTCTAGTTGACCCCACCTATCAAAGATTTTTGAATTTCTAGAATTTCCCATTAGGTCAAATTTAGAAATGCCATAACTTCCACATTTTAAACCTAAATCCAATTATTTTTGTTTCTAAATTTATCTAAATTCAAATCCTTTCCATAGAACCAAAATAATAATTTTTGGGGTGAATTTTAATTTTATTTGAATGTTGCATTGAATGTGGATGATTTTGCGTTTATAGACTTTCATGCTTCAGATACCCCCGTCGCTGATGAACATGATCCCATTCTAGTCACATTTGATTAAGGCAAGTTCTTATAAGTGATCATGTTGAACATAGTTTTTAAATATAAGTACTTTGCATTCAAGTATAAGTGCATGCTGAATATGGTTATTTAGATAAAATGCTATGTCAAATATTGCTTGCATAACTACAACATGTGCTTGTTACATAATATTCCCCTTCCTGTAAATATTGATATTCCCTTTCTATGTTGTCCTGGATACTTACAATTAGGGCGTCCGCAATGGTAATAGCTAGTACTAGCTATATAGTCAGCTGACGTGGAGGTGAGAGGCAAAAGCAAAGACTATTTTATACTGTTGGACCCACATGCTCCTCTCTCATGTTCTTGGACTACGTGAAATAGATCAGCTATTTGCTCGTCGCTAGTGACTACTCTCTCTCCTACTTTTTCTTTGCCACATCAGATCTAGCTAACTAAATAGCCAGCTGTTGGAGACGCCCTTATAATAACTCTACCATTGGTTTAACTTTAGTAGATTATGGTTGTGCTTAGAAATATCTTAGTGGTGAAATAAAATACAACACAAACATTGTCAACTGAACTTGAAAACATGATAATACAATGGTAACATGTGTTACCACTGGAAACAAAAAAATGTTTTCTAAAATGGTGGAGACTCGAGAGGGTGGTTGGTGGGAGACTAGTGCAGGGATTGTACATATTGGATTAGCCATGCAGGGATTCACGTGTTATTTTTGGATTGGTCATGCAGGGATTACACGTGTTATTTTTGGATGGGCCGTGTAGGGATTGCACGTGTCCTTTCTTGAATAGCTGTGCAAATATTGCATGAGCTTAGGGTTGTGGTTGTTCTCATCTGAGTCATTGAAGGACCGAATTTTTGTGCTTCTCTTTTCTACACACAAATCATGCAATTATAAGTCTAGTTATGGGATGAACCTGGCCCACTAATTTTCTTAGCTCTTGTGTGAATCCTTCGCAATTATTGGTATGTGGATTTGTGGATCTTTATTGCGGTTATTGGGAGTGACCCATAATGCTCACTACCCATGTGGGATTTTGTAAATATGAATGGCTATAGACTTCCTAATAACGAGCTCCCTCATTGAAAACATAGCCAGCTAGTGTCCTCCATCATCGACTCGCCCTTTTCAGTAGAGGCCATCTTCTTGTTTAGCGTTGCGCCCTCCTTCAGCTTCCCAGGCATTGCACCCTGTTCCAGGGTAGAGCATGATTTGCATCAAGTGCAATGATGGATATCATGCTTCCAAGTGCTCCTGGTCGGGCAACTATCGTCATTGCAGCTAGACTAGCCACAAAGCGTTGGTGTGCAAGCAGAATCCCAACGGCCACTCGAAACCTTCATGTTCCCTCAGAAGCTTGAAGAAAGGAAGTCCTTTCTTACCCCGGCGTGCAATGAAACGACTTAGAGCCGCTATGCACCTGATGAGTTTTTCAACTTCTTTCTTCATGGTCAGAGGGCGCATCTACTCGATGGACTTGATCTTTTCAGGATTTGCTTCAATACCACTTGCCGAAAGGAATCTGAGCAACTTTTCTGAAGAAATTCCGAACACACACTTCTCGTGATTGAGTTTCAAGCGATGCTTTGTGAGGTTGTCAAAAGTCTCCTAAAGGTCTGAAATATGATTAAGTCATTTGATACTTTTGACAACTAGATCATCGACATAGGCTTTGAAGTTTCGGGCCATTTGATATATAAACGTCAATTGCATCAAACGTTGAAAATTTGGGTTAGTATTTTTCAAGCCAAATGGTGTTTTGACATAGCAAAACACTCCAAATGGCGTAATAAATAGAGTAAGGGTTTGAAGCTTTGGTTCATGTTCGTCGCCTGACCCGTCGTCCGCGCTGGGTTCTGGAGATCCTCCAAGGGAGCGACGGCGTCGAATCCGCCGTCCTCGCCACGGCCGGCAGTGAGCGCATCTTGTGTTTCCTTGATTGTTCGCAACTTGGATCTGTCATTTTTGGTTCTAACGATTCATCTAGCTGTACATGCATACGAAAGGCGGCTAGTATGGTAGTATTAGATGATTCGGAGTGGAAATAGGTACACTGTGATTTGGAGGTAGTGTGGCGAGGAGCCCATGAAAGATAGGAGAGAGGAGGAGCTCACATGTATAAAGACATATATTGAATTTTAAATTTAGCATGGTTGAAATTCATATCCTAGCTAATTAGCGGAATATTAACACTAGCCACGCAGTTGCTAAACCACTAGGCTAGTTGTTGCGTAAACGAAGTGGATGTGCCTGTGATCGCTCAGATTGTATCCAACAGATGACTGCTTGGATATAATGGTTGCAGAGTATCCATACAAAACTACATATTAGTGTGGTAAGGAAAGGAGATAGTAATGGAATAGAAAGTGACTCCCATGGCTTGTAGAGGAATAACAGCCAGTATATACATACATGCCAATACGAGATATTTATAGGGCATGCGAACTGAGTTTTAGCTTAGTCGAGCTCCGGGGTTCCTATTGTGACACAAAAGTAATTTCGATAACAGTTTTCGATCTATACTATTTTAGACGTGGGTTATTCCAGTGTAAATCCGCAATAATACAAAGAACTTGTGTGAATCAATTAGAGGATCTGACAATTAAAAGAAGCAGGAGGAAGCTGTTCTGAAGAACCTGTGTACCTAGGTTGTGGTACCTTCCAAAACGAGCCGTCTTGATGCATGTTCCCAAACTGCCTGCTTCTCATGGCAAAACAACTTCATTTTGCGCCACATTCATTTGGATGTGAATTGTGAATTGGTAACTATGTATCCTATATATATGCATTGCTAGCAACCCTGGTCCTCCCGGTTGAATCACACATGGAAAATCAACTAACACATGAGGAAAAGAAGCCGATAACGCTGAGAATTTAGTGCTTGTTGTGAGGAGGAATTAATATCGTCCGTTCCTCTTCATCCTTTAGGGTATATCTTCTTTTTCCCATCTTTGCATGGAAAGTGTGGGATGGTTGGGATGAGTTTCTGCTGCATTCTTGAAGGCAGCCAGCGCATCCTGCACCTCCCATGCCCTAGCATCCTTTAGGTAAACGTTGATGTCCTTGAGGGCAGAGAGGTTCTCGATGACGCTGGAACTGAAAGCACCGCACACATCTCTTGTCTTCCTCACTCCAAATACAAGGTCGAGTGTTCGCATCCTTTGCAGAGTTCCTTGCGCAAATGTCAGACCCATTACATCGTTATCAAACCAGAACCATGTAAGACACTGGAATGGGTGATCAATACTGACGACCAGCCTTTCTTCGAGGGCTCTCTCGATGCTTAGATGGAGATAGCAAAGAGCGGGTAAATCTCCGAGTACATGGAGGTCCTCTTGTGTCGCACTATTTAATCTGATAGTTAAGTACGAGAGGTTTGCAAGTGAGGGAATCCATCTTGGTAATGTAGAGAATGTGCTGTGCGCTGCCCAAAAATCACGGAGATGTGGAGCAGCCCAACAAATATCCAACATGCAATCCAAGGAATGAAGAGGAAGTAATGTAGTAAGGATTATACGTTGAATTTTGTTGCTGCCCAAACTGCATAGGCACTCGACCAAAGGTTTCTCGTAGCTCTCATCCCACGTATCAAAGCAAATGTGAAGCACCCTTAGTTCGACCAAACTGCCTATCTCATCTAAAATGGTTGGATGTTTGCTAATGTTAATGCTTGATAGTTCTTGTAAAGATTTCATATTCCCGACTCCATCACCACCCGGTGGCAACTGTGCACCCGATGGCCATTGTGCACGTGAACCAACACGCAGGCATACCAGTTGTCTCAGTTGAACAATATTAGCAGGCAATTGTTTTATTGGGCAGCCCCATATATCTAGTATCTGCAAAAACTGCAGATTTCCAATTAGTTCAGGGAGATTGGTAATGTTGCCAGAATCCAGACCCAAGTACCTCAGGTGAACCAAATGTTCTAGACCATTAAGACGATGGCTCTCCACAGAAGAACAGCGCCGTAAATTCAGTACACGCAGAACTTGAAAGCTACGAAGGGATGGCAGTAGATTAATATGACTGAAGGAAGTAAGTGACCTCACATGGCACAAGCTCGTGGTTGCCTGTTGAACAGTGTCTTCATTGTCACTACATTGAATGGATAACCGGCGCACCTTTTTTGGCCCAGACTTGCACTGTTGGCCATCTAAAACAGTAACAAAATTCTCTTCAATTGATAACGATGTAATTAAATCAAGGACCATATCATGCACGCGGCAAGTTCTGACTTGACCATCAATAAAAGTACCTACCAGTTGTATCATACTTCTATTGATAAGCTCATTACAGTAACTCTCTCCTAGTTGCCGGAAGCTTTGCCCTTGCTTCGCATGGATAAAACCTTCAGCAGCCCAGACCCATACCAATTCTTCTATATTGAGTTCAAAATCCTCCGGATATATACATAGATACAACAAGCAAGATCTTAGATAAGCAGGTAGATCATAATAACTGAGAGACAAAATTCTTCTCATTTCGTCAAAATCCTGGTTCTTCTGAAGTCCAGAACCAATAGAATCATTCACCCTACTCCATTCATCCTCTGTTTTTGGCTTGTTAGCTAATAAACTAGCTATAGTGATGATAGCCAATGGCACGCCACCACACTTCTTGAGAATCTTATTTGAGATTTCCTTCAGCTGAGGAGGAAATTCATATTCGCAGTGACACATTCTTGTATAGAATAATTTCTTAGTGTCGTCAACAGAGAGTTGATTCAGTTTGTAGGGACCACCTATATATTCAGCAACATCAACCTTGCGGGTGGTTGTTATTATACAGCTACCTAGATTATTCTCAACCAATGCACATCTGATAATTTTCCATGCCGAATTGTCCCAGATGTCATCAATTACAACGAGATACCTATGAATATGATTCCATAGGAGCTATATGTTAGTATGACTAGGCATAATTAAATTAGAATAGTGCATAGGAAAAAAGTTGTAACCTTTGAAATTAAAGTACCTCTTGTCTTTAAGAAATGTTCTGAGCTCATCAATGAGTTGCTTTTCGTCCCATGCTTCATTAATCTGGCCACTGTTTTGCTTGTCAAGTTGACTGAGCATGTTCCTGAGAATCCGCTTAGTGTCAGGTTTAAGAGAAACCGAAATGAAAGCCCGGCAGTTGAATATTTGCCCTTCAAATTTGTTATATACAGCATTGGCAAGAGTGGTTTTCCCCAAACCTCCAACTCCAAATATTGAAACCACCTTGATTTGCTTCTTCGATGAATCAATCTCTTCCATGAGAAATTTGGCAAGCTCATCCCTTGGACCATCTACTCCGACGAGCGCTGCCTTCTGTTCATAGAGAGCTGACAACCGAGGGTCAATGGCAGCAGTGTTCGTGATAGTATTTGCCAGCATGTACCTATCACGTCGCTCACCGACCTCCTTTACCTCCCTCTTGATGCGCTTAATTGTAATTCCAATGTCATGGCGAGCCTTGGCCGCGGCGAACAAGACCTTGAGCTCGTTGATGAACTTCTTGAACCCACGTGGTTTGGTGGACTCATGGCCGGCGTCATCAACACGCACCATGAAGGCGTCGATGGCATCCTCGATATCATAGGACAGCTCCCGCAGCTCGCTCGCCCAGAGCTTGACCTGACTGTCAAGCTGGTCGGCCGGCACCATGGACACCTTTTCAAGGGCGCCAAGCATGACCTCCAGCTCCTTCTGCAGGCACGCGACGTCATCCCTGACGCCCTTCTGCAGCTTGTATTCATCGGTGAGCATCTCGGCCAGCTTGGGGAGGAGGGTCTTCATCGCCCCCGCGGAGGTGCTCACCACCAGCTCCATCGATCTTGATCGCTCCTAATTTCCCTCTTGGATGATGTTGTGTGTTTTGTACACTGGTCTCTCTGGGAGGGGTGCAAAAAGATGCTTGCACTTATGCAGCCAAGATTGCATTATTGATCGTCTGCTAATGATGGCGATGGTGATGTGAAACTGGTTGCGTTATTTCCCTTTTTTAGACCTTCCTTGTAATACCACTAAATTACAAAAGAGAAAATAAAAGAAATAAAAAAGAGTTTTGCCGTCAAACCTATCGACTTTTAGAATGCCGAATAAGTAACGCTCACAGAGATTCCCAGACCACCCAGGGATGGTCGGCACCGTCTAGAAAGCTGAATAAAAGTAGCGCTCTCAGAGTTTCCCAGACCGTCCAGGGGCGGTTGGCACCGTCTCGCGTTATGGGTTTTCGTCATTTGGTAGGAAATTTTATTCTTACCTTTTACCGACTTACCTGCCATAGTAGAAAAGCACCAAACAGTGTAGGGCTGCCATTGGACCAAAAAGTTCATAATGCCCATAACTAGCCAAGGCTAAAGGGGAAGGACAAAAGCAGCATTTCACAGGGAGAGTGATGGCCATGCCTCTTAAGTAGACAAGACAACACAAAGCCATTTCACCTACTCCACTATTCTACCACAGCCACAAAAGCCGAGCAAGCACCATTTCACTTCCTCAACCGAAAGCACAGCCAGAAGCATAAGCCTTAGTCCAAAGCCATCAATCACCTCCTCCTTTCTCATTCTAGCTGGAGCCACCAAGATGCAAATTGAAGCCAAGACAAAGAGCAAGGAGGAGAAGGACAAGGAGGAGAGGAGATCCCAAGGAGCTCAGAAGGCCGAGGCATGTTCACGATGTTCACAATGAACAACAAAATCTGGCCCCTAGTAGATGTTCACGATGTTGCTGTTGTGTTGCTTCTATTATATGACAAGGCAGCATCATCTGAGAGATGTATGCTCATTAGACCAAATTGACATAAAGGATTTGTTGGGTTTGATGAAGAGCATGTACCTTTGCTAAAATTATGTACACAAGTTGACAAGTAAACACTCCAATTTTTATTTTCCAGATTTTGGACATGAAATTTAGATTTTGAAATATTGACTTTTGAAGCTTTCAATTACCTGAAATGTTGACAATGAAAGTGAAACATTATTTGACATGTCAGATAAGGTTAATTTTGTTACTTCTTAAAAAAATTAATAGTCAAGAATGGCATCCAGCAGCATATTCAAATCATAATGGTACGTAAGAACACAAAACTCAGTGATGCAGGTATTACCCTTGTTGGCTAGTGGGTCTTGTGGTTCTATTAGACACGACACTAGAATCAATGTAACATGTGTATCTACTGTATGGGGGTAAATTTTAACAATTCAGTAAGAAGTTATTGATTTTCCAAAGTTTGGATGTATGATAAACTAGCTTCTCCCATGAAAAGGGTACTCTGTAGTGTCCACATTGAACTGTGTTAGACTGATCGACTATTACCTTGGTCATGTGGCGCTTGAAACTTTCCAGCTCCAGTGCTTCCTTATGGAGCAATGTGCTGACATTATTTTCGTAATATTTGCTTGTTATTCCGGACTTAAGGTTGCTAATTGTATCTAGTCTGCTCCAAATTAAACTTTGACATGTGCACCCTTTATCTAGACTAGCCCTAATTCAGTTCGAAGGGAATCATTGAAAAAGGGGGGTTGGAAGGAAATGTCAATACTATGGATGTGATGAAACAATTGATCACCTCATGTTCAGTTGCCACTTTGCAAATTATTTGTGGAACATTGTATGGTGTGCATCTGGTTTTCACAATTCCCTCTTCTTTTTTTGTAGACAATGATGAACAAACACAAGCGAAGCAAATCGGAGCGCAAATATGGTTAAAGAATCCAATTATGCCCGTACATGCTGCTATTGCTATGTGGCAATTCTATGCAAAGAATTTGCGTAATATAGATTTTGTAAACTTTTTTGGCATTGATTTTGATTTGGAGGGCGTCGGCGTGTGGGGCTGGTTCTGATCGGTAGCCTCTTCTATTGTGTTCTTCCCAGCGTGTTCTCTTGAGGGTGGATTATGGGAGCCCTCGTGAGTCGAATCCATGTATCTCTGTTTACACAGATTGGAAGCATCAGAAAAATTATATGTCCTCAAATTCATCGTGAACAGGAATAGCAGCAACTAATTAAGCTAGTAGATCAATTAGATTGAAAAGGAAACACACACGTACCAGAGTTCTGCAAGGAAACACGTACTAGAGAGAAGCTCTAGATCAAACAAAAGCTGTACTAAAAATGTTCTATACTAAAAAATATTCTATACTACAAATTTTCAATACTAAAATTTCTATACTAAAAATTGTACTAAAATTTTCATACTAGATTTTCTACATCTACAATTTTTACTACAACTAACATTTTATACAAAATATACTATAAATACAATATACTAAAAAAATAAATGAATCTGAAGATCTGACCCTCTCCTCTCCTCCTCCTCTCCCTCTTCTCTTCTCCCCTCCTCTTCTTCCCCTCCTTCCTCCTCTTCTCTCCTTTCTCTTCTTTCTCCTCTCTTTTCTTCTCTCGCGGCACTGAACGATCAAACAAATGTGGCAGCGGCGGTCGAGCGCGCTGCTTATTAACCCCGTCGTCGCGGCCATTGGGCGATCGGAATTCTTGTCGCCCAACAAATGCGGCGACTAGAATCCAGTCGTCCAACACCACGGCGACAGCAATAACTCGCCCAACCGTTACCAAACTGCCCACATGTCGTCTCTCGGTTGGGCGATTGGCTCCAATCGTCTAATGGGGGCGAATGAAGCCTATTTTTGTAAAAAAAATTTCCCGCGGGTATATTTCTGTAATTTCGAATAAAAAATAGATTATTCATACAAAAAATTCTGAATGTCCCTTACATATTGTAAAAAAATCATAACATATTGTACTACTTTATATATGAATACCTTCAAATTTTCATAGCCGTACGTGTACCGTGGACAAACAAAAATCATAAGGTACTAGCAATTGTTTATTTCACGGCTTGGCTTGATCTTTGCCCTTTAGCAAATCACAGTATTCTGATTGTGTTACAAATAATATACTGAAAAATACTAACTGAAACAGGAATTTAACATAAAAAAACTTTTGCAAGAAAAACCACAGACGTATGAAAGAGAGATTTACTATACGAGATATTACAACGGGGCTCTTGCTTTTCCTACCTATGGATTACAGTGGTGTATGTGTGTGTATGTGTATATGTATGTATATATGTGTATGTATGTATGTATGTATGTATGTATGTATGTATGTATGTATGTATGTATATGTATATGTATATATACACCGGGAGTAGAAAAGAGGTTTCCTATATATATATATATATATATATATATATATATATATATATATATATATATATATATATATATATATATATATATATATATATATATATATATATATATATATATATATAGAAAAAATAGGATAATCCATTTTTATTGAAATTACATAAATATACCATGGAAATTTTTACAAAAATAGGCTCGATCGCCTAATGGTTGGGCGATGGAGCCTTTCGCCCAACGGTTGGCGACATTTAATGAATCTACCAACCGTTGGGCGATTAATTGCGATCGCGCCACGGTTGGCGACTTCCATCTGATCGCCCAACCGTTAGGCGGCGCATTTGATCGCTCAACGGTTGGCGACTTCTAGTGAGATATATACGCGCGCTCGCGTGGAGCGCGTTCACTGTGTCGTTCGGCCGCCGTCGCAGAGAAGAGAGGGAGAGGAGGAGAAGAGGAGGGGAAGAGAAGGAGAGGGAGAGGAGAAGGGGAGGAGGAGAAGAGGAGGGGGAGTGCGCGATTTTCAGGTAATTTTTCGTGTTATATTTTTTGTTAGTGTAGAAAATTAGTTTAGAAAATGTAGTGTAGAAAATTAGTTTAGAAATATAGTTTAGAAAATTAGTTTAGAAAATGTAGTGTAGAAAATTAGTTTAGAAATTTAGTTTAGAAAATTAGTTTAGAAAATGTAGTGTAGAAAATTAGTTTAGAAATATAGTTTAGAAAATTAGTTTAGAAAATGTAGTGTAGAAAATTAGTTTAGAAATATAGTTTAGAAAATTAGTTTAGAAAATGTAGTGTAGAAAATTAGTTTACAAATTTAGTTTAGAAAATTAGTTTAGAAAATGTAGTGTAGAAAATTAGTTTACAAATTTAGTTTAGAAAATTAGTTTAGAAAATGTAGTTTCAAAATTTAGTTTAGAAATTAAATATAGAAATATAATTTAGACATTTAATTTTCAAATTTTGTGTAGTAAATGTAGTTTAGAAATAAAGTTTAGAAAATTTAGTTTATAAATTTTGTGTACCATTTATTGTACAAATTTAGATGTAGAAAGTATAATGTACAAGTTTACATGTAGAAATTTAGATGTACCAAGTTTAATGTACAGTCTTAGATGTATAAAATTTAGTGTTGAAATTATTGTACAAATTTAGATGTAGAAAATTTAATGTTGAAATTATTGTACAAATTTTGCAGGTATGACTCGTGCTGGACGTGACTCGGAGTGGCGGTTCGCGTTGTTGGGCGAGCACGTGGACCGCTCTCATCGCGCTTCCCATCTAGTGCCGCCACCGGGAGCACGGACGAGCCGCCTCGGTGGGAGTGGTCCGGACACGGACACCTCGCGTGGCACGGGACTCGACCCTCGTTGGGCGCCGGTGAGCACTATTCCAGCGTTTAGTGCGGCCGTTAGTTCGTTCGTCTTGACCTTCACTTTGTTTGCGGTGCGGGATGCCGGGCTACTCCCTCTTGCCGGATGGTGCAGGCCACGAGAGGAGGATGGATGGTGGCGAGGGGGGGCGAGGCGGGCGGGATCGATCACGGCGATTTCCGTTCGGCCGTTCCTGCGGCGGCTTTGGTGGACCGTTGGCGGCGAGGCGCACACTTTCCACCTCCCATTCGGGAGATGACGCCGACCTTGCAGGATGTGTCCACGCTTCTTGGGCTTCCGATCGCGGAGACGCGCCTTCCTACCGGAGGCCCGGCCGATCGGCGCGCCGACCGCTCGGCGGTCGAGGTGTCGTTCCACCGCCGCGACCACCACGTGTTCGGAGGCGCGGACCCATGGGCGACACGAGGTGGCTCGAGCGATGCAGAGTGCGTGGTATATAAAATCGATCGTATCTTCAAGCTCTTATTTGTGGTATTACGTACTAATAACAACTTTTTGCATTCAGTGGAGCGCATGGTTCCGCAGCGACGATCACCGGTCTCGCGGCACTGGAGGCGTCGTCTTGTGGCTGTTTGGTTGGTGCTTTTCACCACCACCACGGCAACACGGTGGATCGCGCCTTATCGCTTATGCGAGGCGATCGACGGCGAGCCCCACCAGTCGGTGGGATCGACCGTACTTGCCGCGACGCATCGCGCGTGCGTGCGATGCGTGCACGAGGTCAAGCGAACTCGATCCTCACGGGTTGTCCCTGCTACTACGATTGTGGTCGTTTGGCGCTTAAGCGTCGGACGACCTATGTTAAACGGCGTGGTCCGTGACGGGCCCGAGATGTATCCGGGGAGACGTCGGCCGCCGGCGATGGGTTCTATGTGGTGCCGTCGCGAGTAAGTTTTATCACGATTAACTATTTCTTTCTTATTGATGATCGTCATTGTAAACAACTTGTCTTTCTTGCGAGTGCGGTTCGGCGCGCGTGCGAGTCACGCGGCGTCGGGTCTTTGTGGAGCAACTCGACCGCATCACATCCGACGACGTCGGCGCTGGAGCCGTCGTTGAGGCGGCGATGCGAGCCCGTGCTCTGGCGGTCTGTCCTCACTTTCTTTGGCGTGGCCGGGCTTTCAGCTCACCCGCCGGAAGCTCGTGTACCTCATCTACGTGGAGGACTACGCACCCACGGTGATGCGGGAGTTCGGGCTATAGCGGCCGGTTCTGTACCGATCGGACCATCGCTTCGCGGCGCGTGCGGGTGAGTGATCGTTTGTGCTAAATATGTACATATCGACTCTGCGTTCGCAAGTATCTCACATTACGTAATGGTTCTATCGCGAGTACAGCGGGAAGGGGTGAAAAGAGGCACGGGTGGTCGGTGAGAATGCAGCCACAGGTCGGCGATGGCGGGATGCGCTCGGCGACCGCGTGGGCGAGGACCGGCCGTCGACGGCGGGAGTACGCGGAGTACCTGCTGGCGGTACGGCCGCAGACCGTGTCGAGCTCGTATATGTGGTAGACCCGCCGCCACACACGTCGCGCTCAGACGGACACGTACCAGCGCGACGGCGCTCATCTCGCGATGCGTGACATGTCATTTCAAAGATTCCCAAATGGTAATGTCGTTTCCATAATCGACCACTTCATGTCTTTGTGTCGGGGCTAACGTCGGTTACGCCTATCGCCGAGTCCGACACGATCGAGAGGCTCGCTAGTGGTGCGCGGTGACCCATGAGGAGGGCCTCGGCTTTGCGGCGTCGGGTGCACGAGGGGTGTAGGCGTATCGTTAGCCTCTCGTCCCTGCACGAGGCTACCGGCGGTCTCCCCGCCCACCGCTCCGACTGCTCGTCCACCAGTGCCACCCCCACCAGCGTGGCACTACTTTGGTGCACCTACGTGGACACGTCCTCCACCACCTCACCGGAGCGGCCGGGGTTCATCACGGCGGGGCCTCCTACACCGGTTCACTTCACGCCTCCACGCGGACCCTGTCTTCCCCACGCAAGGGGTGTACGCCTCCTCCATGGCGCCAGCTACGGGTACGCATAGGGTCTTATACCGTGTTTATCCGAAGACGACATGCAACGCACTAACGATATTAATATTGCAGGTACTTACCAGCACGGCGTCTCCGAGGCCGGGAGGATGTGGACGAGTTTTTGCGCGTGCGTCGCCGGCGTCGCACGCGAGTTCTTTCGCGATGCCCTCCCGGTGCCGGAGATTACACACCCGAGGTGCGGTGACTCCACCAGCGCGGGGCGGGATAGACACCCTCCTCCTCGTTTTACCTTTTGGATCGTCCTAATCCGTTGCAGGAGGAGGGCCAAGTGAGGCCGTATGGGAGGACGCGAGCGCGCGTGACGGGCACAGCAGGTGACCAGTGAGGCGTCTGCAGATGCTATATATGTTATGCATGTAATGAAAATACATGCGCCATGTTACTCACAGATTATATTATGAAGTTTATTTAAATTTACATAAGTCTATCATCTCTTTCCGCACATAAACTATCTAACTTAACGGTGTATGTATCGATCGTTCTCTACTCAATCTTTCATAAAAAATTTTAAAAACTTTTACACACCTACAATATACAATGAACATAAACTTTTATTACAACTTCACCGTATTTTTACGGTTCAACGTTACAAAATTCACAAATTCTAAAACAATCACGGGGCTACTGCGATGCGCTTAACGGGATGGCGACTGCATGCCAGTCGCCTAACGGTATGGCGACTGCATGCTAGTCGCCATACGGAAGAGCGATTTAATGCGATCGCTCTCATGCGGCGAGATATATTGTGTCGCCGTCTGTTATGAAAGGCTCGATCGCCCAACCATTAGGCGATCGAGCCTATTTTTGTAAAAATTTTCCAGCGGGTATATTTATGTAATTTCGTATATAAAAATATATATATATATATATATATATATATATAAAAATGGATTATATATATAAAAATATATATATATATATATGTGTGTGTGTGTGTGTGTGTGTGTGTGTGTGTGTGTGTGTGTGTGTGTGTGTGTGTGTATGTATATGTATATGTATATGTATATATATATGTATATATATATGTATATATATATGTATATGTATATATATATGTATATATATATGTATATGTATATGTATATGTATATGTATATGTATATGTATATGTATATGTATATGTATATATATCTCTATATACATATGTATATATATCATATATATATATCATATGTATGTATGTATGTATGTATGTATGTATGTATGTATGTATGTATGTATGTATGTATGTATGTATGTATGTATGTATGTATGTAGGACGAGGGAGACAAGTCCTAAATAGAGAAGAAAACCAAATCAGAGTCTAATGCGCTAGCTATTGCCTCATCTGACACGGTTAGGCGCATGCACTGGTTGCGCCACGTCTAGTGCAGTGTCCGACACGGGCGCGATGACAAATTTGAATCACACTTTAACAATCTCCATCTTAAGACGAATTCACTTTTGTAGCCGAAATATCAAATCTTCTCAAAGTAAGTCTTCATCACCAACCTTATGCCTCGAAAAGTATATTGGACTAATCTTCAACAAGAAAGTGTTGTAAATATTACGGTATAAGTATGTATTTATATTTAATTTCAGCACAATTGATAAAGACGCAAACATGATATAAAAAGCATAGAAATGACTTAATCAACAAATAATCATGTGAACTCTTTAAGTCATTAAAACATACGCCCAACAAATACTCCATGTAAGAGTCTATAATCAGCATATACACATGTAAACAATTTAAGACATTGCACAGAAATGCTGATCTCAATAAAAGCATAATATGTATGACCAAATTCAGCATGTTATCAACAATTTGAATGTTATTAGTTACTCTCAGAAGGCTAGTTGTACAAGATCCATTCTTGGCCGTCTCCACCATGACAACTGCAATCTTAATTATATATGTCCTCTTATACATTTGATCTTGAGCTTAAATCAGATTTTGCTATAAAGAAACTATTAGATCATTATTATAGCTTGTTGAACATTAAATACAATTACAATAATCAATCTAACATTCACTGGACAGGAACAGAATTGATTACACCAACATAGCAAAACCTGATGACCAACTACAGTGACCGAACGAAGGATCACACAACACAGGATCAATGAACAGCAAGTAATACACAAGGATATCAATGATCCGGGTATGAAAAATAGCAATTCAACCTACGGCTCAAGATCAAATCTATATACAAGATCATATATAATTTCATTTTATGTTATTTCATCACCGAGCAATCAGCCCACAAAATCTTCTTTGCAATTTTCCAGCAAATGAGACTCACAGATATGTGAAATAGATCACGAAATTGCAAAGAACCAACAGCCAGTATACTCATAACGGCGGTGATACTCAAAATCATCGTGAAGAAACCAAACGAGGCAAGGCACGCACGTAGTGCTGTCTCAAGAAACCAAGCACCGGCTACGCCGAGCAAGGAGATGATGGCAATCGGAGATACAATGCCACACTTCCACCACGAGTGCCGAAGTAGAAGCTGAGGGTCAGGTGGACGCCGCACAAAACCGAGAGCTCCGGCCGAGAGCATCCAAGAACACCAAGAACAACTCACAGAATCTCCTTCATACACTCGGCACAAGTCCGAGTGAATCAACCTCTAGAGGTAAATCTCCAAACCTTTCCTCATGGCCAGATCAAAGGAAAAGGCACAAGGAAACCGCATGGGGAAGAACTGTAGAACGGCGATTCAAGCTGCTCAGCTGAATGCGACGGGAAAGAATCCAGCCGGCGGCTCGCAAAACTCAAGATTGGAGAACTACCGAGGGAGATCGGAGATCAAAGGGGAAGAAGTGATCTTAGTGCTTTCGATACTCCAAAAGAGAAAGGGAAGTCGCCATTTATAGGGGAGCAGGGCGAAGGCCGGCGTGCTGTAGCTACAGTTGGTGTCGAAGCGCCTGCGCCGGTGACACCTCCATTGCCGCCGCCGCTTGACTCGGCCGCCTCGGGCGAAGCTGTCAGAGCCGAAGCCACCCCGTCGCCGCACGCGAGAGATAAGGCAAAGCCTTATCTTTTCTCTCACCATCCCACTGACAGATGGGACCACTCCTTTTTTCCCTTTTTCCTCTTTTACAAGTTGAAAAATTCCCAAAATACCCTCAGGAGTTCAACAGTCCCCATTAATTTATCAATTTGATAAAGATGTTCATATGTCTTGTTTAATATACATCTGTTCGACAATGGGTACCTTTTGGGTGTGAACCCAAAGCCTAGCAATAATGACTACGACTCTGTACAGACAAAGGAGGACTTCACCTTAATCAAATGCCTTTATGTGAGAATTGTTGCCTAAGCCATATTCTGTACTGGGCAGCTTGCCCTTTCCCTCTTGGGTTGATGAGTGACTCTCACACGTCGACAATTTTTTTAAATATGGATGCACCTTGCACATAATGCAAGAATAAGAATCATAAAGCGGTGCATGTATACTTATAGCCTTCTCATGATACTGTGTATCCTCAACACATGAATTAGTTGCTTCCGCCTTTTTATTTGCCGAAAGCCAACCAAAGAAGATCAATGGGGGTACAGTACTTTGGATTCACTGCAACATCGCCACATGCAGGTCAGCCAAGGCTGCGGGATGCTTTTGAGTGTATAATCTATTGCTTCGTATTCCAATAGCTAGTAGCTAGGTTTAATTATGTACTTCAACGACTACAAGCAATATTTTACCTATGGTACTGGCCCCACTTGGTTAGGCTGAAAAGTTGTGACTTATAGTTAAGGTCTGTTTGGATCAGTTTCAGATTCTTAAAAACCAGCTATTACTTCTAGTTTTTAAAAGTTGGTTTCTAAGCAAAAACTGATGGGATGTTTGGATTCCCTAGTTTTTAAAAGCTGGTTTCATTTATGATTGGTGCTAATAGACTATTATACCCTTACATTTATTGCTCTTGAGCAGCACATTAAACAGCCATGCGTGGTCTTTAATGAGGGTAAATGGGTATTTGTGCAAAAAACTAGCAAAAGTGGGTACCATGACTTTTGGTTTTAAGAATCTGGTAGGTAGATTTTAAAAACTGCTCCAAAAACTGGTCTGTTTGGATCCCACCCAGTTTTCAAAAGCCAAATTCTTAAAATCTGGGTGGATCCAAACAGGCCCTAAAATTATATTGTAGCAGCTAAAATTTTATTGTAGCTGAAGATAGCTTATTTAGCGTAATTAAATTTAAAAAAATTTAAAAATATAAAAAATATGTTAGTTCATTATGGATAATGCAGATGAATATGGAAAAAAGAGCCGTCAAAAAAGCTAAAAAACAAAAATTCAAAAAAAACAAAATTTACGAATAATAAAAAATAACCCGAAACCATAAGCTAAAACTAAAATGAACGGGACCTAACTTCAACATTTGGTGACAGATACGCAAAAGAACTTATATTCATCAGACAAGACAATCATAACTTCGACATTTGGCGAGAGCTCCTTCTCCAATAAATTATGATAAGAACTGTTGTTGTCAATTAAAGTAGGTCATCTTATAGACATCTTTACATGAACATTTATCTAGCTACGCCCTCTGATTCTAAATAGATGTCTTTGCAGACATAGAGAAGGTCTACAGTACACACATTTGACCGTCACCTTTCGTAATTATACGTTCGATAATGCTGGCTCGCCAGGCAGAAAAATCAGACGCCTCGTGCTCCCCACCACACGACGATTTGCTTCGCTCTCCGTCTGTTTCACCCTCTCCCCACACGCCTGCTTCTCTCGAAACGCATGTCGCCGCCCTTCCATGAGTTCCTGCCGATCGAGCGCGCCCACCCTGAGTGCCGACCCTCTATGCTACCATTCCCCTCTCCCTCGCCGAGTCTCCGGCCTCCGGCCACACGCTGCTATGGGTAGCCAAGGTCTGCCACCATCGGCTGGGCCGCCACCAAGCTCCGTAGCAGGGAAACTAGACCTCCCGAGCTTGGGGTATGAGGCGGTGGCGAAGCTCTATGGCAGGGGCAGCGAGACCTCCGAGAGCTAACAGCAGGAGGTGATGGTGTGGGCCGGTCTCGATGCAGGTGTTCCAATGTTATGTTTTCCATTGTCGCAACAAAGATACAATATTTTGTTCAACAGTTTTGCTATTGTACAGGCGACTGAAATTTTTTTATCTTTCAGTCAACTGAAATTGCACTCTCAATCAACTGAAATTGCAGCCCCCCTCAAAAAAAAATAGCTGCAACTTTAGGTGATTCAGAGTACAACTTCAGGTGATCTGAAATTGCACTCTCAATCAACTGAAATTGCAGTCCCCCTCCAAAAAAAATAGCTGTAACTTTAGGTGATTCAGAGTACAACTTCAGGTGACTGAAAGATAAAAAAATTTCAGCCGCCTGTGCAATAGTCACTCCCTTTGTTCAAGTGGTTTCATGTATTTGTTGCACCGGTAACTCTTATTTTGTCGCACGTCATTCTATTGCATTTTGTGTTTGATATGCGTCCAAGATGAGGATTTGTCGCAAGTTCGATAACTCGTTGTTACATTTCATAGATTTTTGCTGCATCGGATCAAACGTGTGAGATCTATCTCTTTAAAGTGAGATCTGACAGTGCCCAGGTGTCCGATATTGTTCCACACGTGGACGTCGTCTGCGCTAGTCATCTTCCTGTATGTTTTTAAGTAAAAAACCTAAATTTGTGTATACTGGCACCAACCAATTCTTGCGGACACCCCACACATTTGCAACACATGGACAAAGCTATTTTCTCGTGGGTCGCTACTTTCTGCTCAATGCCCCATCCTATATATCCTCCTCGAGTTCGAGTCTTCTCGACTAGTAGCAGCTCGTTTCCTCCATTCCCATGTCCTCTCCATTCCAAAGACTTCGACATCGTCGCCATACCTCGACATTGTTGCATCCAACACCATCCTTCATCGTAGTTGTTGCCACTGTCACCATCCCTCACCGTTGCCGCCACAAGGGAAGCAGGCCGGCTGCTACGACGATGATGCGGTGGGCCTAGCTCGGGCGAGACGTCACGGCGGTAGCCGGAGGTAAGAGATGAGGGCCGGGTGTAGGGGCGACCGCAACCACAGGGTCCGGTTGGATAAGGGGCCGACACGTGCGGTGAGTCTAGCTTGGACGAAGCTGCACTAGGGAGGCACGCCGGTGGCCGGTAGGGTTTTTTATTTGAATTTTTTCTGAGTGTCAAATTAATGTTGTCGGTTTGAAAGTTATTATGTGTCAATTGAAAATCCCAAGTTTGAAAATTATGTGTGATAATTAAAGGTACCCGATTTGAAAGTTGATGATGTCTAGAAAAAACTTAAGTGCTATTTTGTTTAAGAGTACTCAAATTTTAAACCTTAGCATCCAAATCTAATGAACATTGTCCTCTCCCTCATTTATATAAATCCTCTCACCTCACTCCACCCTAAACTCTACCGTATCTACCCTACCACTGCCTCCCATACTGCCTCGATGGTGTCTATCTCCTCCATTGGCCCTTCCCGCCCACACCAACGCATCCCCTCCCCGACGCACGTGCCGCCTTCCTCCACCACGTCATCACTGTCCCAGCGCTGCCAAGCTTCCTGCATGAGCACTGTTTTGTCTGTCGTTCACTACCCACCGTCCTCCTTTGATCTATGGCGTCGGCTACACCACTATCGCCTCACTGTGCCCCTGTTACTGCTCTCACCCTCAACCTCCCTGTATACTTGAGGGCTATGATGAGCCCAATCCTAAACCAAGTGAACACTAAATTTTACTCGCTAGAGTTCCACCATTGGTCAACAATCACTAGAGATATCACTGGAGGTGTGAATCTTTAGACAAATCGAAGGATGGAAAATTTGAGTACTCTAATGTGAGAAAACACCTGAGTACTTCTTAAGGCATTCCCGATAGTTTTCTCAACTTGTTACTATAGCTATGTCACATCAGCTTTTATGACTCAACTTGTTACTATAGCTATGTCATATCATTTTTTATTTAAAAGAAACAGAGGAAGAAAGAGAATGTGCCCACTACTCCAACAAGTAGTGAGTCTTTTTAGAAGACCAAAAAATTAGTGGGGCCATCTCTCCAACATGATGATCTCTTTCCACTACACATAAGTTTTAGTAATAAGTTCAAGATATAAACTATTGAAGTGTGTGTTTCTAAACTCATTTAATCACTCTCTCCTCTACTAACAAGTTATAGTAATAGTTCATTGTGAATGCTCTTAAGCAATTTCCTTGGAGGTTTTGTGTCTAAACGGTGGTAAACACCAGCTGCTCTGTTCCGCGCCAAACCTGCAAGAAAATATGGCGAGAAGCGCCGCCAACCGGCTCTTCTCCTTCTCCGCGCCTCCCCTTCGTACCAGCCACCGCCTCCGCCATCCCCTTCTCCTCCCTACCCCCCGCTCCAAGACCACCTCCTCCAAGCCTCCTCGCCCACCGCCTCGCAGAGACACTGCCAACTGCAAGCCCGCCGGCGGCGGCCGCCAAGAACCCGCCGGTCCCCGCCCCTCCCTCTTCCAAGAAATCTCCGGCGTTGTCGCCTCTGCCGCCGGCACCGCCAGTGACCCTGCATTTCAGCCTCGAATGGATAGGCAGGTGAGGCATGGCGACGAGGCCCTTGTGCAGTGCACGGAAGGTGCTCGTCGAATTGCCCCAGAGAACGCGGCAGCGGCTTCTGTCTCTGTCGCTGACAGCATTCCGAACAGAGATGTTCTTGGCGGCCATTCTGATGACGGGGGAGGGCCTAGTGGTAGTGAAATAAGCTCTGCGCCGAGCTGGGAAGCATCTTGCCAGGATGTGGGAGAGGGAAACGCTCTAGATTCTGATCTTGACAATATCAGCGAGGTTGTGCAGAGGATCACGGAAGTTTTGCGTTCCGAGGTGCCCGGATCGTCCATGGAGCAGAGGTTGGAGAGTCTGGGAGTTACGTACACACCGAGGCTTGTCAACATGGTGCTCAAGAGGTGCTTCAAGAAGAGGCACTTGGGGTTCAGGTTCTTCAACTGGGTTAAGCGACTTCCAGGGTTCCAGCACACCACGGAGACGTACAACACAATGCTGTACATTGTGGGTGAGGCGAGGAGCTTTGGGGCCATGGAGGAGCTGTTGGACGAGATGGATAAGGAAATGTGCCCAAAGGACATCAAGACATGGACAATTCTCATAGCCAATTATGGGAAGGCAAGGCAGATTGGCAAGATGCTGTCTACCTTTCAGGCTATGTGGAAATCAGGATCCGTGGCAGTAGACAGTAAAGTCTATAGGACGATTCTTCATGCTTTATGCAATGCTGCAATGCCTGAGCTTGCTCTTGAGTTCTATAAAGATATGCCCAGGAACATGGAGATCGGATCTGACATTTTTCGACTTCTATTGCGTTGTCTTGCAGGATCAGATAATGTGGAAGCTGTCTTTTCTGTTGCAGACGATATGATTAAGAGCATGAGATATCCAGAGGAGTTTTGCTATCTTGAAGCTCTACGAAGCTTCTGCGTCTCAGGGAAAATAGAAGAGGCCCGGAAAGTCTTTCAGCATATGAGGAACAAGTCCATGGCTAACTCATCTGCATTTGAAATCCTCTTGAGGGGCCTGTGCAAAGGTGGAAGAATGGATGAAGCTCTGCAGGTTGTGGAGTACATGAAGAGCAGATCATCAATTAGTAGTACAGCATTTGGTTTTCTCATCGATGGATATCTAAGGAAAGGAGAGCGTACCAAAGCACTTGAGTTGCTGCAGAGAATGAGAGAAAATGGATGTGTTCCATTGGCATCATCTTATACTCAGCTCATGCAACACCTCTTTGCATTCGATCAATATGAAGCAGCATGTGGGCTGTATGAGGAGATGCAGGAAAATGGTGTTCAACCAGATGTCGTGACAATCACAGCATTGATAGGTGGGCATATTTGCAGGGGCCACATTTCTGAAGCATGGGATGTATTCAGAAAAATCAGTAAGAACGGCCAGAGACCCACAATGAAAGCTTATAAGGTGTTCATCCAAGAGCTTTGTACGGCCTCCAGGCCCCTTGAGGCATTAGAACTTCTGAAGGAAATGCTGGAATCTGATTTCATGCCTTCTGAGGGAATTTTCTACCGGATTATTTCTGCATTGCGTGACAATCACTATTTGGAGGAAGCCAGCAATGTTGAGAGGATGCGGGCATCTTTTAATTTTGGAAGCCCTAGAGAAGAGCTGCAATGCGGACCATTGGAGAAAGTTGACACTGTTGATAAGTTTTGCAAATTATCAAGGTCTGATCCAGAAGAGAAGACAATGACATTGGAATCTGTTGCTAATCCTACGGTTGGAGGCTCTGAGGACTCAAGGTTCTTGCTTTCTGATGACGCACAACACATAGAACAAGCAAAGGACTACAATGACGAAGATGTTGAAGAAATATGTCAGATTCTGTCATCTTCTGATGACTGGAGCTCAATACAACAGGCTTTAGAGATGAGATCACTGCATTTTACTCCAAACCTTGTCGATGCTATTATGAAGCGCTGCAAGAGATACAGTCATGCTGCTTTGCAATTTTTCTCTTGGGTAGGCAGAAGATCTTACTATATGCAGACAACAAAAACATACAACACGGCTATGAAACTCGCTGGCTCTGCAAAAGATTTCAAGCACATGAGGCACCTTTACAGAGAAATGATATGGGCAGAATGTTTCCCAACGGTGGACACATGGAATGTCATGATTTGTCAGTACGGTAATGCTGGTCTGACCAAAATGGCCTTGGATGCATTCTATCAGATGAAGCAGGACGGCTTTCAACCTGACAAAACTACTTACAATCACCTAATAATGTACCTCAGCCGCAGAAAAGGCCGGAAAGTAGATGCTGCAGTCAAGATCTTCCAAGAAATGTGTCGTGCAGGCTATATGCTTGATAATGAGGTGGTTTGCACGTATCTTTTGTTGCTGTGTGAGTGTGGGATGATGGCTGATGCGAGAAGCTCAGTAGTATCCCTATGTAAACGAGGATTTGATGTGCAGGTTGGCTACTCCATACTCCTTAGATCATTGTGCAGGTCTGATAGAATAGAGGAAGCTCTCAGTTTGTTCGATGATATTGAGAAACATGGCTGCGCCAGGAATCAGTACATGTATGGGAGCCTCATTCACACGTTGCTGAGGAGGGATCACTTTGAAGGCGCTTTAGCCAAGCTTGCAGAAATGAAGAATGAAGGGATACCTCAAAGCACCCATATGTATACCTCGTTCATCATCTATTTCTTTCGGAAGAGAAATGTTGCCAAGGCAATGGATGTGCTAAAGGAGATGACGGAAAATGGATGTGAGCCTACCGTTGTCACTTACTCTGCGCTGATCCGCGGTTACATGGCAATGGGTATGGTTTCGGAGGCTTGGGATGTCTTCCAACGCATGAAACTGAACGGACCGCGGCCAGACTTTGAGACCTACTCGATGTTCATGTCATGCCTCTGCAAAGCAGGTAGAGCAGAGGATGGGTTGCAGCTGATTCATGACATGTTGGATGGTGGCATCATCCCCAGCACGGTAAACTTCAGGACTGTCATCCATGGTCTGAATACAGAGGGCAAGCACAAGCTAGCTGAATCTGTCCTCCGGGCAAAATGGCATTTGCGGTGGCAAAGGACCTTCTCAAATTCGTTTATGGTTAATTCATGTGTTTAATCGTGCAGATGCGCTCACATACTATGTTCAAAAACATTTCTATCTTGGCAATGGTACTCCTTGTTCAATTTTTTTCTTGGAAGAAGTGTATATGGTAGAAGTATCAAATAAGGATGAACCGTAAACCATTCTGTTACAACATCTGAAGCGTCGTGCTGTTCTCGAAGAACAGTATTTTTTTCCCAAAGCAACAACTCGAATATAAAGTAGAGCCTTCACCTGTTACTCAAAGGAAGGCTAACTCTACCTCCAAAACACACTGTATATGTAACGCCCCCGTTTCGGTGGCGCGTACGGACACGACACCCCGTAACTATTCACGCATGAACAATTATGGAATGTCGCGCAAGAGTATACCATTGCATGCTTACAACAAAAGTCCAGCATATATTTTACATATGGAATAACATCCAGTTTTTACAGCGGGGCGTGCAAGCCCAAAGTATAATTACATTACAGAAGACTTCCAGAATCCGCTTCGAGCGCGGCGAAAACCTAAAGCCACGGGTCCTCGTCGAAGAAGAGATCCTCCGGGACTTCCTCAACGGGGAGACCTTCACCTTCGTCTTGATCCTCTAAAGATTAGATTAAGCAAGCCGTGAGCCAAACAACCGGCTCAGCAAATCCCAAAGGGATCCTAACTTACTACATGCACGGAATATCAACGAAAGGAGTATACTTGGTTTATTAACTTTGGTGGATGCAGTTTTATTTGCAAACATTTTATAAAACTGACTCAAAACTATTTCTTAAGATCTCAGGGGTTTTTCATGAAGAGTTCAATTAACCAACTAAACAAGTTAAAGCATGTACAAAACTACTTAAGCTTCGCGGCTGGAATCACCCAAGTGACACAGCTCCATTAACCGGGAGCACGGCGTATTCGAATACCATTTATTTGACTCTGCAGAGTTGCCCAACTTTACCCACACGCTTCCTTAAGCCTCATGACTGAGTTAAGGAACCGGGTCTTTTCGCTGCTCAACCCTTGGTATACACTCCATCCGATAGATAATAATCCCGACATCCTCGGCGTCACGCCATCGCGGGAACGCCGATCCGAAGTTGTGAGGACCTATCGTTGTCTTACACCGACTCCCAATGCGGGGTTTCACTTAAGTTGAGCAGGTACTAAACCAGGGTTGACAAGTCAACACCTGTGGTTGAGCGATCACTATGACATTTGCTCAGCGTAAGGGTTTCAGTCCTTATATTTTCACATGGCCCGCAACCTTACCAGACCCGCGACCCAACCTAGGGTAAGCGGTGGGCGAAAGATCCGTCTTGCGGCGCACCACCACCCCCTACCTTCAATCCTAGGGTAAGAGATGGGCGAATAATCCGTCTTGCGGCGCACCACAACCCCCTTACCCTACCTTGTGCACGTCGGCACTCTCCGCTCTAGGGCACGGTGTCCCATACCACCCTACCCTAGAGTTGGGTTTGCAAATTCTATTGGCCCGCAACCACAACCTTATTAGTGTAAAGACTTTGTATGATAATAATAACCTACAGTTATCTAGATTAACAGATAATTATTTCTAGGGTTACAAAGGCATGGCTGTAAGTTTAACATGGCATTTGTCGGTGGTAGGTTTAGCTACCTAACATGTCATTCTAAACATTTTATTTTACTTTGAATTAACATTTCAGAAATAGCTCAATGCAAATAACATAAAAGCATAATTAGATAACATGGGTTGCAACATGATCAAAGGATTTGGGACTTGCCGTCAATCCGGATGATCTCAGCTAGCTCGAACGAAGAAACGCCTGGATCCTGCGACTGCACTTGAGCTTTTGGGATCTCCGACACTAGTGCAAACACATAAAATAATTAAATCCAACTTGAGACTAATCAAGCGAGGAATGGAGTAAAATGCATAAATCTCCAAATGGAAAATTTTAGGAATTTATCTGGGATGAATTTGGAGGAATGGAGGTCAAAAATGGGTCAAGAATATTATTTGGAGCAAAGTGGTGAAATTTGAGAATTTTTGGGATTTTCTGTGATTTTCTAGGATTTATTTGGATTTTTCTGGATTTTGGAAATGATTAAACTCGGGAAATCGGTGTGAACAGTGACCGGCCCGGCCGCTTGCTACAGTGCGGCCCGGTGGGAAAATCAAACGCGCGGCGGCGGCCTAAACACGCGCGCGCGCGGGGAGAAACGGAGCAGGCCGGCGGTTCGGCCCAATCCAACGCGCCCACCCGAAAGCGATGGCGGACGCGTGGCCCGTGCGAACGGCGGGGATGCGGGGTAGACCGAAGGCTTGGATGGAGCGGGCGGGGATCGGACGGCGGTGAAGAGGGGAAAGCGGGTGAAGCGGAGGATTTGATCGGGCGGCTGGGATATAACGGAGGCGGCGAAGCGGTACGGGGATGGATCCAATGGAGGCGAGAGGCGGTGACTAAGAGAATCGGACGGTCGAGGAGGGCGGCCATCCGACGGGCGAGGTTAGACCGCACGGATGGGAGGAAACGGCCGGGATGGAGCCGCGCCGGTCATCTTCTACCTCCGGCTGAGCGCGCGCGACCGAGAGGCAGAGGGAAGGGGCGGTTGTGCTCGGCGAAGGCGACGGACTTTGGCGGCAAGGGAGAGTGTCAACGGGTAGAGCTTGACTTGGGGAACCCATTTTGGGCCTTAGGAGGAGGAGGGAATCAACGGAGGGGACGGGAGGCCGAAGGGAGGATTTGGCTTCCCGGCGGTGAAGGGGGGTCACCGGGGCCGAATGGGTCCAATCGGCGGCGGCTACACGCTCAGGGGGTCTCTGGGCTCACATGGGTGGCGGTGGTTGCGGCGGGGAAGGTCCGGAGTGAGCTGGCCACGGGAGAGGGCGACGACCGGAGAAGGGGCTGCGGTGCCGGAACTCCACGGGCGTTCACCTGCCAAATGGGATTTACCAAAATGATTAGCACACCGAGGGGATACTCTGGACGAAAGCAATTGAGAAATGGTGGGAGGGAGAGGGAGATCCGTTATACGGGGTCGCCGGCGCAGGGGAAGACGGCGGCGGCGACTGGGGCAACGGGGGTTCAATTAGGGGTTCGGGGAGCTGCGCGGGAGTGATGGGAGGAGAATGGGGGCAGTGGCGAAGCTCGGGGAGGAAAGGAAGTGGGGGAGCAGCGGGGACGGGTTTTATACCCGAGCGGGGGAGGTGGAGCTTCGGGGAGAAGGAACGGGCGAGGACGCCTGGGGTCAACAGGAGGGGACTGGAGTTGGTAAGCGTCTCCTCCGCTGGGGTGACGCCCGACGCTGCGAGGAGTGATGGCGATGCGACAAGGATGGGAGCGGTGGCGGCGGGTGCAGCGGAGGCGCGTCGCGCGAGGGAGGAGGCGGCCTCGGCGAGTGGGACCGGAGTGGGAGCGAGGTGCGCGTGCGCGGAGTGCGGTCGGCTCGGGCCGGAGCTGTCGGGGCTCGGCGCGGAGAATCCGAGCGCGATGAGGCGTCTGGCCGTGGCGCCAGGCTGCGCGAGCGCGCGAGAGGAGGCGGGAGAAGAGCGGCGCTGCGAGAGAGCGAGGCGCCGAGGAAGGGAGAGGCGGAAGGGGGAAGCGGCGCCAACGGAGGAGAGGAGCGGAGGAAAGCGCCAGAGGTGAGAGAAGGAGGAGGGAGGCGCCAGAGGGCGGGAGAGGCGGAAAGGGGGCGGGGCGCCAAGAAGATGGAGAAAACGGAAACGCCAAAAGGGGAAAGCGCATTTCGGGGAAACTTTCCAAAAAGGGAAAGTTTCCAGAAATCACTCAAAAATGCCACAAAAATCACAAAATTTTCTGGTTTGAATTTTTGGGGACTTTTCAGTATACTCTTATGTAATATTACCACTACCAGTGGTACTATATAGCGCTATGTAAGGCTGGAAATGAAAGTGCAGGTTTGCTGACCTTACACTGAGGGGGTGTTTGGATAAGTGGGATTTTGGGGGCGGGGGGGGGGGGGATTTAGTTTAAATTTGAACAAAATTCGAAGTACTTGAAAGAAATCCCTTCTGTCCCCTGAATATCTTTCGGTCAGCCCCAAGCAGATGCCTGGAAAATCTGCTGGTAGACCAAAAAAAACAATGAGATTTAGCTGACTTTTCAAATTATGTCGAATAATTGTTAATTCTTAACAAAAGAGATAAGGCCGAGACAATATGTCAAACATTGTACACCACTTTTAATTTCCATCAATTTCTCTCTAACCAGTCTTAATACGATAGTACTCCTATCATCCCACAATACAAGTCTAAATCTCATCATACACATAAACTAAGAAGGCACTAAATAAAAAAATTAATATCATTAGACATTACCCCTATTAAATAATATACTACAACTACACATCTATTTTTTAGCCAAAAAAAAGGATATATAGTAGAAATATTACAATAACTATATATTTGGTCTACATAAATAGAATTATATTATAAAACAACATTTCTTAAAAATAAAGACTTATATTACGGAGGGAGTACATGACCTGTAAAATGTGCACGGGTTGAGTAATTTGTCCCACTCCCACAGGTGCAATGGGGAGGCTTTCTTAAATGTAACTCCAATAGGATGTTTATTCTACTTAGATTGCTGGACAAAGCAAAGTAGAAGAGCTACACGTCTCCAAAAAAGAAAAGGGAAAAAAACTAACAGAGAATACTTGCTAAGTGAACAATGCATAAATTTGCCTCAGTATAAAAAAAAAAGTGGATCAATTTCCTTTTCACGATTGTCTGCTGTCTCTATAAATATGTGAGGAAGTCTTTTACTGGAATTCTAAATATCTGTTCCTGTAGCTTTGTCACCAAGGGCGGGAATAGGCACGAGGAGAGTTGTGGGACGGTGGATGATCTCGTCCCAGAAGTGTCAACTCTTCTTTCTTTTTTGGTGGCGGCGGAGGACGACGCACTCAGTACAAAACCAGGTTCAATCCAACACAGGTCATCAGTAAAGGAAGACCTCGATCACTGCATCACGTGCAACGATGGAGCAGAGGGAACGATGAGGAAACATTTGGCATGGTTTCAACCATCCAGATCATATCGAACAGGCAAAAGAATTGAGGTAACAGGGCCATCCAGGAAGGCAGGAAAATCGACTAGCCTGGCCATCTCTCATCATTGTACAATTTAAGATTAGAGCTTCTTCACAGTTTCTTCCATTGCCCGTTCATAGTATCTCATTCTCTGTGTAGCTTCTACTGCACGGTCAGAGTCCCTCTTGTCGAACGCTTCCCAGAAGGCATTGGACCAGGTTTCGAGCTTTTTCTTAATCTGAGAAAGGTGAAATATAATGTGAAGGTGAAATATAATGTGAGTCCTCAAATCATTGAAGCATAGTTGTATTTCCAAGTTACGACATGGTGTAATCGTGTTCAAACGAACCTGAGATTGGATCTTCTCCAGGGTTTGAGAATCACTGGCCTCATTAACCGCTTCACGCATCTCCATCATCTGCAAATTATGTGATTATATAGCTTTGTTCAGATTGATCTTGCGTTGAATCATATGTATTATAGTGATTCTAGTTTTCTTTGCACTAATTGAAAACAAGCTATATGAAAAATAAATCAATGATTGTGTTGGCTGCATGCAAGGCATATAAGGGAGGATTCAGCAAATTACCTCCATAAGGAGCTCTGGATCATTAATAGTCTTCTCTTCATCAACATGTATCCCCTCGAGTTGCAGCTGCCAAATGGTTTAGTATGGTTAAGCTATTTAAAAGACAAGGTAAATGCTTATTTACTTAGGTGAGCCTTACAAAAGAAAAATCCTTAGAAACGAAAAATGGCCATATGTTCACAAGTGATGGGAATGGTTCAACAACACATCAGTACTTCAAAGTGGATTAAAAACAAAGGAAATCTAAGGATGACTGAACAATTCCACATCACTGAAATATTTGAAATACTACTGGAGAAACTCACCAAGTATAATGCCCTTGATAAAGGTTTGCTCAGCGTGCGGTATGCATCAATCACAAGTGCTGACTGCTCAGCAGCAAAAGATCTTTCTTTCTACACGAGACATAAGCCATATCAGAAGTAGTTCGGAGGCTGAAATAGGATAGGAGTAAGGTTAGAAATCCCGGTATCAGAGGGGTTACCACCCAGCAGCCGGTAACGGTTACCGGCCAGCCGGTAATCAGAAGTAATTTTGAATTTGGGATGTTTCGGAACCGGTAACCGTGGAGAAACCACTAAAAACCGGAAAAAAAATAAAATTTTTGAATTTGGGATGTTTTGAAGCATATTTAGCTCATATTTAGCCTCATACAATAGGTACTCTAGCACAAAAAAACCTAAACCAACGTAGAAAGTGTATTATGTAGTCACAAACTTAAATGTACATTTTGAAAAATTGGCTGGGTTTTTGGAACCCTGGGTAGGAGTATTTTACTTTAGCTAAGAATGCCAGAGAGAGACCTCAGATTTAGAATGAACTAGGTCAGGATGTAACTTCTTCTGCCAGTCCTTGTACTTCCCTTCTAAGTTGTTATCCTTTATGTTGTATTCTCTTTCTCTGCAGAAACCAATGAAATAAATCACACTGTATGTTTAAGGCATAGAAATATTAGCAGAAAGACAACTTTCGCAATGGCATATATTTTGAAGATGTTATTTTAATAGAGACAAATTCACCATGTGGTTATCATGATGAGCCAGTGATTTTCATGATGAAGCCAATGGTACAATATTGCAGCATTAGAAGAGCAGTCCAATGCATGGGATGGCTAAAATATGCAGAGGGTGAATCATGGGTACAAAGCTGTGCAACACTCAAGAGTCAGAGTGGTTTTTATGTGGGGAAGGGTGGAAATCTATAATTGTAAGCAAAATGTAAGTAGAATATTACACACCCATCACCATATAAATGACTTACGTTATTATCTAAACAGCTACTGTATGTATGAATAGAAGGTAACTGAGCAGCACAAACATGAAATAGCTAATATTTCTCACGAACTTATAAAGTTAACGCTAGTGATGCAAAAAATGGATCCCCATATTCCATGGTAAAGATTGGATCAAGGATGTTGCAATATAAACTTGGAGAACGTACACATGGACCATAAAAGCGGATACATTCAATGGCTCAATTCCACGTATCTATCATTCTTTTCTTTTGGGTGTTACAAATTGGTGTATAAACGACAGAAATTGGATTATCAAGGACCTACAAAATAATTACACCGCCAAGCAGACAATTCACTAGAATGACAGTGCATTCCACCCAACCTAAGAATCACATCCAAAAAAACTATCGCAATTACCAGTCAGATAACCTACTAGGCTCCTACGACTAGTGATTTTTTTTCTTTTGAGGGTAAACTCCTACTAGTAGTAGTATTTTCATCCTAGCCAAAAAGGAGTCCAAATTCCCTTTCTGCACCATCCATGAAACACTAAAATCATTCCTGTTTCACTTTTTTTTTTTTTGCTGCAGGACATACCAAGAACATAAAAAATTCCACGGAGCACCGGCAGCCATCCCCGCGCTGCAACTTGCAAAACGCAATCAATACCTGCTAGCTTAGCTAGGTGGCTGCCTATTATCACGATCGCAGCACATTCCCAACGCAGTTAAGATGCCGAGATTTTGCCAAGGGTGATGGTACTCACAGGCCAAAGATTCGGAAGTAGTCGACGGCGGGGTCGACGGGCTGCACGCTCCCGCAGGACCCGCAGGAGAGGAACGCGCCCCTCGCGCCGCAGCTCCAGCACTCGTCGCCGCCACCCCCTGCCTGGTTCGACAGGCTCCGAGAGGGGCCCCCGATGGGATGCCGGAAGGCTCCAAGACTGTGGCGGGAATAGGGGGAAGCGGAGGAGGGGACGGTGGGGATAGGAGGTAGTGGGGGTCGCCGGACTCGGCAGCCGGCGGCAGCGGCAAGGTGGAGGCGGAGCGGTGCGGTTCGACGCCACATGGCCTCTTGCTGGTGGGGGTTCGTTGGTGGCGGCGGGGCAGGCGCGGGGGAAGAGAAACTGAGGGAGGCGACGGGTATACCGAGAGTAAGGGTGAAAGTGCGGCGCGTGGCGTGGGGAGAGACGTGAGAAAGTGGGCACATTACAGCATCCAACTCTCTCCGTATCTTCTCAGCTCTCGACAGTCTTTTAGAAAGAAGAGAGAAAGTGATAAAAGATAATGTATTATTTTTTATATAAAAGATGACTTCAGCTTGTAAACAAATATAAATAGTGAGAGAGTGTGAGATAAAAAGTTACGATAAAAATAGTATAAAATAGTTAGAAATAATTTATTATTGGAGAGGTTGTCTTCAATACTGTCTTTAGATGAAATGAAAAAATTAGAGACAATTTTAAGAGACAGACTATTATACATGCCATCATGAGTGTTCTTCTGAGCTGTGGCTGATAATTTTTTATTTTTATTTGTATTTTTACATGATGGACGATGAAGACATTGATGTAGACGATAATTTTAGGTTTAAGAAGTTGTTTAAATAATTCGCTTAAGAAATTGTTTTGTTTTAAAATTTGACTTTCATGTAAGTCAAAAGCAAAAACAAAAGGCGACCTGAAACCCACTGCACAAGACATGTTTTTCGAAAATTAGGTTGGAGCACTACCAATCAATTAACAAGAAGAATGATTTTTTTTAGAAAAAAGACCGGCCTGGAAGAAAAGGTCGGGAAGGAACGTCATCAGAGACTGAACAAAGGTACACATATGGCTCGTCCCACCCCAAAACCTGTTCGCTATCGCTGCCCCACCCGCCATCCCCCATTCCTGTGCGGCTGCCTCCCCCCGCACACGTCGTTTCTTCCGCCCTGAGGTCCTCCCTCCGTCGTCGCGCCGACCTCGCCTCCTCCCCTCCCTCCGTTGCCGCGCCGCCCGCGCCTCTTCCGCTCCCTCCTCCGCCACCGCGCCGCCCTCGCCTCCTCCACTTCCTCCTCGCCGCGCGCGCCTCCTCGCCTCCTCCCCCTCACCACGCCACGCCGCGCGCCGACGCTCCTCCGCGCCCCACCTCCTCGCCAACCCGCGCCCGCCTCACCCCGCCCCGCCCCGCGCGCGCATCCTCCTCCCCTCCTGCGCCTCACCACGCCCACACGCGCGCGCTCCTCCGCGCCCCGCCTCCTCGCCGGCCGCGCTCCCGCCACGATAGCGCGGCTGCTGCGAGAGAGGAAGGCGGCGGGGCGGCGCGCGCGGTGGGGCGGAGGAGAAGAAGGAGCGCAGCGGGCGGAAAATAACGTAAACAAGCCAATGAGCAGCGTAAGCGTCACGAACCCACCCAACGAACGCAAGCCCACCCATCGAAGAAGGAAAATTGCTCTAATGCCACAAAGTTATATGCCATCCTCCTTTTGCCACATACTTGATGGGTTTGTTATAATGCCACATACTTTGTGTTTATGGCTTTCTTTGCCACTTCCTCCACTAAAATGACCGGTTTGCCCATCTTCTTCTCCTTCCTCCTCTTCCTTCTCAAGCCGGCCTGCCTCGCGTGCGGGAGCTCGTCGTTCAGCGCAAACCACTTCGCCTTCCTCCGCCCGCCGCCGCGCCGCTCATCGTCTCGCCGCCGCCACCGCCCCGCCCGCCGCCTCCCTCGGCCCACCACCTCCCAGCGCGCTCGCTCCACCTCCGTCTCGCTCCGCCTCACCCACGACGGCGGCGCGCGCGCCTCTCCCGGAGCTTGCGGGTGCGTCGGCTCCGGGAGAGGCGTCGGCGCGGCTGTCGGGGTGAGTGGAGCGAGGCGGAGTGGAGCGAGCGCGTCGGGAGGTGGTGGGCGAGGAGGCGGCGGGCGATGGCGGGCGGCGGCGGCGAGCGATGGCGGGCGGGTGGCGGCGGAGGAAGGCGAAGCGGTCGGCGCGCGAGCGGCGGAGCTCCCGCACGGCGGCGGCGCGTCGGGCTTGAGAAGGAAGAGGGAGGAAGGAGGAGAAGATGGGCAAACCGGTCATTTTAGTGGAGGAAGTGGCAAAAGAAAGCCATAAACATAAAGTATATGGCATTATAATAAACCCACTGAAATATGGAGAAAATTGATGATTTGCCATCTTCAAGAATGGGCTTCGCACTTTTGCCACTCTCAACGTTGGCTTCGCAAAAATGCCATATAGTACATTAATCTCTTGATTAGTATGCCATTTCATCCATTTAATTCTTTTTCTTTTTCTAATTTAAGGACTGAAAAGACCATTCTACCCCTGGCTAATTCCTCTTCTTTGTAATATCGGGACGGGAAGCTACAGTCTTGATGAGCACTCGCTTTTGCGCACCCTAGCTGATTAGCAAACGAAATCAAACTGCAGATTGCGAAATCTTACCAGACCTTACTAGAGATCAGAGAAGAGAAGATAGAAATTTCTCATCTATAGCACAAGAATTTCTAAAAACCGAAAACAGAAGCAACGGTTTGTTGTACAATCTCCAGTCGTATACTGAATTACTGTCATATACAACTTAATGAACTTATGCTGCACTTGTCACACGCATGAATAACCCTAACGCACGCGCATGCCTGCGGCTACGCCTTACACGCACGCTGCGCGAGACGGTGGTCACACTGCGCCGCCGCGCCGTCTGAGAGAAGACGCGGACGCTCGGCCTTGGGCGGCGCTACCGCGATCGCGGACAAAAGACCCTCCGTCCGATATTACAAAGAAGAGGAATTAGCGAGGTAGAATGGTCTTTTCGGTCCTAAAATTAGAAAAAGAAAAAGAAAATGAATTAAAGGGATGAAATGGCATACTAATCAAGGGATTAATGTACTACATGGCATTTTTGCGAAGTCAACGTTGAGAGTGGCAAAAGTGCGAAGGCCATTCTTGAAGATGGCAAATCATCAATTTTCTCCTGAAATATGTGGCAAAAGGGAGGATGACATATAACTTTGTGGCATTAGAGCAATTTTCCCTCAGAAGAAAGGAACCCGGGCGAAGCGAACGAACAGCGCGGCTCCGACGAGGCGAGCCACGACCAGGAGGAGGAGGGGGAGGCCGGGGGGCCGGGCTCCAGCCGTGGATCGCCGGGGGAGGGGGAGACCGGCCGGAGCGCGCACCCGATGCCCGGCGTCGGCGGAGGCGAGTAGGGCGGCGGCGTGAGGAGGCGGGGGGCAACATGTCTGCGGTAGTCTGTGGCAAGAGGTCCTCTTCCATCTTCGCCGACGAGCTCCGCCCGCCGTCCCCTCCCTCTCCTCATTCCTCCCACCACCACCAGCCGGCCAAGCGGTCCCGCTGCTCGCCGCACCGCGCCTTCGACGCCCACCGGCGGGAGGCGCTCCTCCACCAACTCCTATCCTTCTTCCCCGACATGGATCCCCAGGTCCCCCTCCTCATCCCTTACTCTCTCTTTTCCTTTTTTTTCTTTTCCGATTTTTAGTTGGTAGGTGGTGTTCTTTTTTTTACTTTCGACGCGGAAAGGCGGATCATTTCTTGGGATAGCGTATTGACGCTGAGGCATGTGGATGCGGAGAGGTGGTAATCCTTGGTAAATTCCTTGGTCTCTGTGATTTCCAGTGACCATTTTGGGAGGGTTCGGTGCTTCGATGAGGAGATGCGCCTCCTTTGTTGCTAGATTTGTGATCCCAGCGATTTGTCATGTGCTTACGGGTTTCTGGGTGTGGAATTGGCTTTTCTGGTGCCTGGATGCTGAAAATTGGCTCCTTTCTTCAGAAGGTGGACATTTTTGTTTCCTTGCTTGATGTGGAAGTGTGGAAGTTATCCCGATCTGAATTAGGCTCTCTTGAGGCTTTCCAATGAGATGATAGCTAAAGTTGTTGTGTATCCAGTGCAGCACTGGGCAGTAAGAGCAGAATTTGAAGGCTTGGGGATATATTGTTACATAAGATGGCTTGTTTGCCAGCATGGCATCTACTGCTATCCTTTAGATGTTTTCTTTACAACTCTTTACTGATGGGTTTAGTGCTCCGATGATTTTAGGTAGGAAAACCAGCTAATTCTACGGATAGGTGTCAAATTGATTGATGGTACATGCTTATCGGATCTAGCATTGGATGGGCAGAGGGTTATGAGTGCGCCTCTTCTTTTGCAACTTGCAAGGAATTGTTAGTTTATGGTAGTATATGCAATGTTGCTTCGAAGCTATAGCGTCTCATTTGAGTACAATGTGGCTTCCTGTCTGGGGACTCCTGTCTGCAGGCACTCAAACAAGGTTTGATAAGCATTGAGCACATGTGTTCACTAGAGTGGACGTTTGTTTTCTGGGGTCAAATCATACATCTATACTTATTTAGATCTGCAAAACATTTATTTGCAGCTGCTGTAATGCCTCAATTATGCCAAATGCATTTTTCTGAGCGCTATAAGCTTGCCTTCATGTATGGAAATTTATCATCTTGTTAGGATCCTGATGGATTGAATTGTTTCTGGGCTGTACGAACTAGATCTTCTTTGTACTACTAACTAAATGTGTAGATATTTAGTTTTCCTACTAGCATCATCTCTGTAGCATATAGCTGACTATGGTGGCTCATAATGATTTAGCTGCTTGAAAGAGCTCTTGAAGCATCTGGAGATGATTTGGATTCTGCAATAAAGAGTTTGAATGAGCTGCGCTTGGAGTCAGCAAAGGCTATCTTATCAGCTACTGGTTGCAAATCTGAAAATGGGATTCCCACAGCAGTTCAGCCATCAGTTTAAGGTTCTTTTTCTACCAAAAGCTATTGTATTAATGTATTCCTAGGATACAAGCATATGGTAATAGTCGTACCCTCATTCTTCCTCGTGCAATTGTCCCATAGACACCAAATAGTGCATAACTGGAAGTGTCTGCTCAATTTTTCATCAATATTATGAGAGGTCTAATCTTGCAGGTTGCCATTGTTTATATTCTTATTGTTATATTCTACATGGTCATTTGCTGTCCAATTCAAAACATATGACATGATTGGATCCAATCATGTATATAGAGTATGCATGCTGCTGTATGCAATTAACTAGATATAGATTTGGATCACCGCAGTACCGAATAGGCGCATAGCCTATTGTGCCTTACCACTCTCATATCTTCTCCATCTATTACAGTAACAATGCACCCCCCTACTCAGTATAGCACGAAGTTGTCAAGTCCTTGCATTGCATTTTGTGGTTAACATACTACAGGACTGCTTTGTATGAGCTACTTCCATAGCACATGAATTGGTTGCATCTCACTTAGTATTAATTTCTGGAAGATAGAGTGACACAAGCAATGTGGCAGACTGTATATTGACAAGAGCAACAATTTTTCATATCTTGGCAGGTATCGTTACCAATGGTGGTGTGGATATAGATACCAAACATCCACCTGCTGCAGATAATCATCAGACAAGTAATAGTGGCCCTGAGTGGGTTGAGCTTTTTGTCAGAGAGATGACAAATGGCTCTGACATGGATGATGCACGTGCTCGTGCGTCAAGAGCTTTGGAAGTTTTGGAGAAGTCCATTGTGGAGCGTGCAGGAGCGGAAGCAGCGCAGAGCCTGCATAAGGTACTCATGCAGCACTGTAATATCTAAGAGTAAACAACAGTAACAACAATAAAATCTTTTGTCTTAAATAAGCTAGGGTAGATTAGGAATGAAACATCCTCAAGGTCAAAAGGAACGAAAGCCTTGTACTAAAAACTACAAGTTAAAAACCCTAAACTTGCATCCATAGTTGTCACGGCGTAATTGGCAACCATGTCGCCTAAGATGCATCGGGACGCCACGGCGATGCCTAGGCGAGGGCACGGTGACGCTGTACGTATGTGTGTACATAATCCTGAGTCCTGACTCTCTTCCGCTGTCTCCTCGACCCCTCCCCCCATATAATCCGTCACCCAACTCTCGGACTCATCTCTCTTTCGACTCCCAACCCCCCTCCCGACGCCGATCTCCTGCTCTCTCCTCGGTGCCTCCCCTCCCCGCCGCCTCCTCCCCCTGCACGTCGCCTGTGCCTGACGACGGTGTGCCTGACGACGGTGGGCAAGAGGAAGGAGGAAAACAAGCCGTGCGGAGGTAGTCGACTGTGCCGCCGGCGCCCGGGCGTGAGACTTGAGAGAGTTAGGGTTGTCTGTGACTGTCGCTTCGCTGAGAATGAGAGCAGGAGAGATGAGGAGGCCGAAGGCGCACTGGGTCGTTTGGGCGTGGGAGACCGGAGGCGCATTAGGCCGCTCGGCGCATGGGAGGTAGGGGTCGGCCCGAGCTCCTTTTTCTCTTTAAATTCTTTCATTTAAACCCAATTACTTTTTATATATATATATATATATATATATATATATATATATATATATATATATATATATATATATATATATATATAGTATATCTAATGTATAGCAGATTTTTGCAAAATGATGAACCATGTGGAGGTGACCACATGTGTATGATGAGTAATTGACCGTTGTTTAGATAAGTCGAGTTTGGTTTGAGTGGTTGAGTCGAGTCGGTGCGTGGCGCATTTGGGCTCCGTCGGACTTGGTCATTCTGGTCATTTGGATTTAGGTTGCATAGTCGGATGATTCGGCAGTTTGGACTTGGCATGAGTGAGTATGATGTACTTATGCTATTTTACGCTTTCATGTATCGGCGGTGCTATTTGATGTGTTTCTTATGCGTGTGGTGCGGGACGCCGAGGCGAGTCGTGGCGAGACACGGTGGACCGGACTAGGCGCAGGTGGCGCTGAGGTTAGAACGGTTGGGATGTGTCGAAGACGACGTGGACTCGAGGTGGTTGCGAGGCGTGCGAGGCAAGGAGCGCGGAAGCTTCCCGGAAGGTGCACGAGGGGCGAATCGGGAAATTCGCAAGGCTGCACAAGCGGGAGCGGGCTCCGTTGGATTTAGCGGGCGTAACGGGACGGAAACCCGTTAGCCATGAGGCTATAAATAGGTGGAGAGAGCTGCATGCCCACTCGAACACTTGAGGAGAATTAGGGTTTGCTAGAGTCAAAAGAGGTTTTGAGAGTTTGTTTTGGCTTTAGGCTTTAGTGGGTGAGAGTGGTTGAAGAGGCAGAGTTGTGTTCCCTCTGTCCCCTTCGATGGTTTCTTGGTAGAACAGAGTGTATTGTTCTTCCTCCCTCCATGGATGTGTGTGTGTTCTTGAGTTGGGAGTGTGAGGAGAGTGATTGAGAGTCTTGTAAACCTTTCATCTTGTTCGAATGTCCACGGTATCGGGATGTATCTGTATTCCATTTGATCCAATGAATGAAATCTGAAGTTTTTATTTCGAGCTCCTGTTCTGTTCTTCGTTCATCTTGGACTTGGTTTCTTGACTTTTTGATTTCTGAGTTCTTGCTTGCTGGAGTGTGCCAAAATGGGTTGCTTGATGATGGGATATTGGTTTTAGACCATTTGGTCAGGTTCCCCTAAGAGCAAATCAAGAGTAATATCAGATTTTCAGATTTGGCCTCCTCTGTTCGTGTTTCTGCATTTCTAGGGTTTTTGCCCAAATCTGATTTCCCTTGATGAGATGGCTTGAGATTTAGCATGGAGGGTCCAGAGGCTATTTACTAGCTATTCCCTGAGTCTCATTGCCAAAGGATCATTGATTTGGGAGAAATTTGACTTGTAGTGTCTTTCTCTGAAATTTGCTCCCATTTCTAGGGTTTTGACTCAGTTCTTGTTTTCCTTTGCAAGTTGGCATGAAATTGGGTCTGGAGAGCCCCTTGGCTATTGCTAACATAGTTGCAAAGTTTCATGGCCATAGGATCAAAGATGGAGGAGCAATTTGAGATTTGGTGAAGCATCCTGTAATTTTCAGCTTTTGTGTTCAAATCTGAAATTTGTGGTTCTAGGTTGATTCTCCTTGACTTCTTAGTCTCCTTTGGTTATTTTAGTCTCTATCTTACAGTTGTGGACTAAGTGTATCAAGAAGAAACCACAAATCTCTCATTTGTTTGAAGTTTGAAGTCTTTACAGGCTGCTGTCTAAAATTTGGGGTTCCCTGGAATTTTTGCCCGAGGGGCGGCCTAACTTACACATGCCGAGCGGTCTGACCTCTCTTATAAGGGCGGTCTGACCGGAGTTATCAGAGAGGTCAGACCTCTCTTTGAACTATGTTCATCCTGGTCCCTCTGAAACTTGTTGTTTGAGCGGATTTTCTTCATTGCTTCTTTCTTGTGTGTTTAGGAGTTCCAAAAGGCATAAGAATTCCTCTTCATAATTTTTCATAATTATCGGAGAGGAGATTTGAGTCCGTACTTGTGAGGGTTCGTTTTTTAAAAAGCTGACATTCACCCCCCCTCTGTCGCCATTTCGGTCCAACACAAATTTTTTTTGGGTATTCAGTTGAATACCCATGAATTACTGTAGATCCGCCCCTGGCAGGCAGGACGGTAGCCGGTCGGCAGGAGCATTGCGCATTCGTGCCGCAGAGAGTGGAGAGACCGAGAGGCGAGAGCGGACAGGCGACAGCGGAGACTGCGAGAGTGATTTAGAGGAGAGACCGAGTGGACAGTGGACAGCGCCGGAATCAGTGAGTGGTAAAACACTATATTTATATCAATTTAGTTTAGTCCGACAAAAGATTCAGCCTAGCCTCAATTTTATTCCTAGCTTCGCCATTGATCTATAATGTTCTTGTTTGATAGACTAATTTTCGAGTATTTCCTTTGCTCCCTATCATTTTGCAACTTTTTAATTGTTACGATTATGTTTTAATCCGTAGCAACGCACGGGCATCCAACTAGTAGGGGAAAAAATAACCTTCAGGTAAGGTTTAAAAAAGTCTCATCTGTAGTGTCCATTTCGCCACTGCAGCCATGATTTGAGCACGCTAGGGTTAGGTCAGCGCGGCGCGTGGCAGAGGCGTGCATTCCAGTCTACCGGCGTTCCTGTGCGCCAGGCGAGGAGAAGGGCAGGGCTGCAAATGCATGACGCGTTAGTAGGGGAAGAGAAGGATTAGCGATGGGGGTTGGGAATTGCGAACGGGAGCGAGGAAGCGATGGGGACGACGGCAACTTGGTCGTCTCTAGAACTCGCGGACGCCCCGTATCGCCTACGTGCTAGCATCGGGTGGTCGAGAACGCTTGTCACCACAAAGGAACATGCAGATGGGGGCGTAATCAACATCTCAACTAATGCAAAAAAAAAAAAAAAGAAAAAGGCCTCTTTGGAACGTAGAAAACTCAAAACACAATAATAGAAAACATCATGTCCCCTAAATCTTGCAAGAACCAAAAACTCAGAAAAACTCTTCAAACGATGTGTTTGGTTACGACAGAGGGAAAACAAAGGATTGGAAAAGGCACAGAAGAAAACATGAGGTATGACCTTACGAAAATTTTCCTCCAAAATCTCTATAGAATAGCCTATTCCATATGAATTTCAAAGGAATTCATGGGATTCATCCTTTTGTTCCAAAGACCTTCATAGGACTTTTTTCCTATAGAATTCTAATCCTCTAAAATTCCTATGTTTTTCCTTCGTTCCAAATAGGCCCTAAGTTGCTTCTGATAAGATCAGTTTACACGCTACAGCCTACAGTCAAGTCTGTCCAGCATTTCACACTGGGAAGACACTTTCTGATCAGAAACACCTACGAATCAAAAATTGCTAACCAGTTCGATCGATCCATCCGGCCAATCATACAAATATGAAGATTTGGTTCATGGAGTAAATGCAACAAGTCCTCTACCGATTAGGCAGTTAGTTCTAGAATTAGACTTCCCTAGGTCAGTCAGTACGCAGCATCCTCAGCAACTTGTACAGGCCGATCGACAACATATATCCTTGTGTTGCCATCCGAAAGTTATGACGAACGGCCGGTATAATGCAGTAGCGCCGCCAATGTCTGCAAGAGTGGTGCCTCCCAGGGTTTTCATTGAAGGGAAAAGGAAGAAGTCCTCAGAAGCCATCATCTATCCACCGAGATTCATAATATAGGAGGCCACTTCCGAACACACAGAAATAACAGAACCTGTAAGCAAATAGATACAACAATTTAGCTAAAAACAACTTTCTAAATGGCGCCAGACATTCTTAAGGATAATTTATGCTTCATCAAGGGCTGCTCGATGCTATTTAAAGATACTACTCAATCCCTTTATTTGTGTTAAGCAACAAGTATCGTCCCAATAAGGCAGTCCTATGGGAGTGAGGATACAGCAAATCTTGGTTAAAGTAGGATTAAAGATATTATTTTCTCTGGAATGTCTAAGGTGATAATTGTAATACCTTTGCGTACTAAGCTTGCAAACAATCAAGCCTAGAAAATTTGTATTACCAGAGGAACCTGTTTAATCGACAAAATGGTAATTGTATTACCAGAGGAACCTGTTTAATCGACAAAATGGTATGTCCAGTATCTTCGTGATATTCTAGATGTTGATAGATCTGCAGAGGGGCATTCCATTCAATATTGAGAATGTTCTGCTGTGGGAGACACACAAATAAAGCTGAGGATCAAAGGTCGCAGGTGTTAGGGTGATCTCAGGCATTTGGCCCAACGGCCAAATGCCAACCCTTTGACCGCATACGATCGGGGCGTCACCCAATTGGCTGGTGGGCCCCTGTCGCCAGTGCCATATAAATAGAGGTGGGGGCCGGGGCGGCACGCACGACGAGGTTCACCGTGCCACCACCATCCCCACCGACAAAACCCTAATCCGATCTAAGAGGCGCTCGGCGACGGAGCGACCACCGCCGGGAGATCGCGCCGCCGGGAGCGCGCGCCGAGGAGCCTCGCCACCTTCTTCCCCGACCGTCGCTGCCGCGCGCGAACTTCACCGAGCGAACCGTGATGGCCAACCCTCCTCCTCTACATCGGACGGTTGGTACCCTCTTTCCTCTCGGTTTTATCTCAAGAACCCGAGCGAGCAGAAGAACCCGCTAGATCTAAACCCTAGGAGATCCTAAAGCAGATCTAACAATGGTATCGAGCACCCTAGGCGTAGATCTTAGATGGGAAAAGAAAAAGAAAGAAAAGAGGAAGAGCTAACCCTAACCTAACCCTAGAAAAGAAACGATTGGCTTACACGCCGTCGTCGCCGGCCGTCGTTGTCTTTGGCGTGCGGGAGATCGGCGAACCTTGGCTCGCCGGCGCTCCACGTGCGGGCCACCGTCGATGCGCGGGACAGATCCGAGCGCGCTCGAGGCGCCAACACGGAGCCGCTCGGCGCGCGCTCCTCTAAGGGGAGCGCGCACGCCGGCGAGAGGCCCATGGCGGCGCCGGTCTTCTTCTCCTTCTCGGCGGCGTGGGCGTAGTCGCCGCCGCCGCCGAGACCGCTTCGGCGCGAGGCGAGAGAGGAGAGGAGGAATGAACTAGGGTTACTGGGCGTCCGGCGCGCTGGTTTTGATAGGGCGAACGCCGCTCGGCCGTCGATGGCGTCGGACGGCCGAGATTATATGAGGCGAAGTCGCCCAGCGAGCGAAGGTTTCGCGGCCCGAGCCGAGTTGCCTTGCGCCTTGCGCGGCCGCGAGCGCGAGCCGTCGGATGCGAATCCGAACCGACGGCGAGCGAGCAAGCAGCGCGAGGCCACTGGGTGCGGCCGTGCGGGATGGGCCAAGCGAGCGCGCGTGTGGCGCCGGCCGAGCGGCGCGTGGCGTGGCGAGGCAGCGCGCGCCGCGGTGGCCGAGCAGCCGCCGTGGGCGTGGCCGGTGAGCGAGCCAAATTGGCGTATGAGCGATAAATCCGAAAATTGATGTTTAATTAATTTCAGAAGCATTTTTTGATGAATTTCAATGAAATTTGATCCAAAATCTCTGTAATTTTTTTTGCACCAACGTGTTAATTTTTCAGAGATTAAATGTGTACAAAATAATGCTTCTATATGATGAATTATTTTTGAATAATTACAGTTTCCGCTGCAAAAGTTAATGTTGATTGATTTTTCATTATTAAATTGAACCAACGGAGAATTTAATTTTGGAAAAATAGATATAATTTCAGAGATTTATGATATTGTTATTTTTCACCAGCGTTGATAATAACAAGATATTATAATTTTAATTGATGATTTTATGCATTATTTCTATTTACGCTAGCGGTGATGTAGATTTAATGTGTAGATAAAATTGATTTAATTGTATGTCGTAATTTTGACCAACGTTGGAAATAAGGCATATAATTTTCTTTATTACGTTCTCACTTTATTTGAACTATTTTTGAGTGGATACAACTTGATGAGTTGTATCAAAGAGATCCCACTCTCAAAGGAGATAATTATGGAGAGTGGAAGAAAAGATAGACTTAACATTTATCTTGGTGAGGTGGTGGGTCCTCACTACAAGACGTCCCACCGAGCCTATGGCACGGTGAGGATCAAAATGAGGATGATCTTGCTTGGCGAGAAAAGACAGAGGATCATGCTCCCTTACGGATGTCTTATGACCTTGAGCATAAGAAATGGACCACGACCAACAAGAAATGTATGGTGTGATAAAGAACACAATTGAGCTCGCAATTGTGGGCTCAATCATGAGTGTGACAACATCACGAGTACCTTGATAAAATAAAGAGTCGGTTCTTTGGCTCTTCAAAGACTTATACTACACGGTGATTAAGCGACTTGTGAAAGGTACTCTGGTAATGGCGTTGGCATAAGAGAGCACATACTAAGGATGAGCAACTTGGCATCCGGCTTAAACCAATGGATTTGGCTCTCAAGGATGAGTTCCTTATTCATTTGGTTTTGCTTCCTTGCTTGGAGTTTGACACTTTTGTTGTCAACTACAATATGCGATCAGAAATGGGACTTGGAAAAGTGCATAGCTATGTGTGTGCAAGAGGAGGAAAGAATTAAATCCTCACATGGTGGTTCTATCAACTATATGAAGAACAACAAGAAAAAGAACTTCAACAGTAACTTCTCCTCAAAGAACAAGGGAAAAGCCCCTGTCCATCAGCCTCAACAGAATAAATTTCTTTGTAGACAAAGATCGGTGTCTTCATCTGAAGAAGACAGACACTACAAGAAGAAGCATCACGATTACTTAAAGATGATAATGGTAAAGAAATGTGAGAACATTATTACCTATATAAATGAATCCCTGTATGTGCAATATTCGAAATCCACTTGGTGGATTGACTCAGGAGCAACTGTTCATGTTGCTAATTCTTTCTGAGGATTCCGTTCGACGAGAACTACGCAAAGAAAAGAAAGATGCATTAAAGTCGCAAATGGAGTCAAGCTGAAGTTGAAGTGTTGGCGATCTTTCATTAGAGCTAGCTAATGGCTTCACTCTTTTACTTAGAGATGTCCTTTATGTTCCCTCTTTCTGAGAGGAATTTGATTAGTGTTTCAAATTTGGACAATGATGGTTATGATTGTAATTTTGGAAATGGCAAGTGTGAAATAATGTTTAATAAAGAATGTGTTGGTCTTGCCATCTTACAAAATGAGCTTTATTTGTTATCATTATGTGATGATGTGAATGTCGTATGCGATAATGGGAACTTCGCGTGCGAGAAAGTGATTGAATCCTCGTCTCACGAATGTAAGCAGAAGCGAAGAGAACTCGGATGAGTCGTGAAATTATGGCACTGTCGTTTAGGCCATATTTCGAGGGGGAGAATAGAAAGACTAGTTAAGAATGATATTCTTCCTCCATTAGAGTTCTCCGACTTAGAACAATGCAGAGAATGCACTAAAGGAAAATATGTAAAGAAAATTAAGAAAGACGCCAAAAGAAGCACAGGAGTTCTACAAATTATTCACACAGACATTTGTGGTCCTTTTCCTGTGAAAAGTGTGGATGGATATGACTCGTTCATAACATTCACGGATGATTACTCCCGTTATGGATATATTTATGCAATCAAAGAAAGAAATGAAGCCTTGGATAAATTCAAGATATTTAAGGCTGAAGTTGAAAACCAACACGATTTAAAGATTAAGATAGTCCGATCTGATCGTGGGGGGGAATACTACGGTCGACATACTCCATATGGACAAGTTCCTGGACCTTTTGCAAGGTTTTTACAGGAAAATAGCATAGTGGCCCAGTATTCTACACCGGGCGAACCTCAGCAAAATGGAGTAGTGAAAGACGCAACTGCACTCGATGGATATGGTGCGAAGCATGATGAGCTATTCCACACCGCCATTGAGTTTATGGATGGAGGCGTTGAAAATCGCCATTCATATTCTCAACAGAGTGCCTAGTAAGTCGGTGCCCAAAACAAATGCGAGTTGTGGACGAGGAAGAGTTCCTCACTAAACCACTTACGTGTGTGGGGAGTCTGCTTTGAGGCTAAAGTATTTAACCCAAACCTTGGGAAGCTTGATCCCAAAATAGTGAGTTGTCATTTCATTGGCTACCCTGAAAAGTCAAAAGATTTTCGTTTCTCTTGCCTGACAGGATATACAAAGTTTGTAGAAACGAGACACGCTGTCTTCTTAGAGGATGAAATGATGAGAGGAAGTATGGTAGCTCGTGAGATTGATCTTGAAGAGAAGCGGGTGTATGCGCCAGACACTGTGGTGCCAGCACCTGTTATTGTTCCTCCTGTGGCAACAATGAATGATAATGAGGAACCTGTTTTTCAGATCCTATAGAACCTATTGCCACAGATGAGGGGAGCAACAGCGACCTCAAGCAGAAGATGTACCAAATGAGGAGGCTCCAAGGAGGTCTCAAAGAGTAAGAAGATCGGCTATTTCGATGATTATCAGATTTATCATACTGAGAGGAATTTCAAATGGAGGATGATCCCACCTCATTTGAAGAAGCCATGAGAAGCAAAATTCTTCAAAATGGCTTGAGGCCATGGAAGAGGAAATGAAGTCCATGAAGGCTAATAAAGTCAGGACTTGGAAATTATTCCTAAAGGAGCCAAAAGCAGAGAGCTGTAAATGGGTATACAAGACAAAGCTTGACTCCCAAGGAATGTAGAAAGATACAAAGCGCGACTTGTGGCAAAAGGCTTTACGCAAAGAGAAGGGATTGATTACAATGAGACTTTTCTCCGGTCTCATGTAAAGATTCCTTGAATCATAATGGCATTAGTAGCACATTATGATTTAGAGTTACATCAGATGGATGTAAAGACGACATTTCTTAATGGGGATTTGGAGGAAAATGTTTACATGGCACAACGAAGGGTTTTGTCATGGAAGGAAATGAAAGAATGGGATGCCGCCTAAAGAAATCGATTTATGGGTTAAAGCAAGCTTCAAGACAGTGGTACTTGAAGTTTGTGAGACAATAAGAAAATTTGGGTTTAAAGAGAATGTAGAGGACAAGCGTGTTTATGCAAAGTTTAAAGATGGAAAGTTTATCTTCCTAATCTCGTATGTGGATGATATCCTACTAGCTAGTAGTGATGTTAGTCTCTCTTGGAGACAAAGAAGTTTTGTCCTCAAACTTTGATATGAAAGATCTTGGTGAAGCTTCGTTCGTTCTAGGGATCGAAATTCACCGAGATAGAAACAAAGGGACATTGGGACTATCGCAAAAGACATACATAGAGAAAATCTTAAAGAAATTTGGTATGCATAAATGTAGTCCTTCACTGCACCTATAGTCAAGGCGCGGATATGGGGATTTTCAATGCCCGGGAACCGAGATGAGATCGATCAAATGAAAGCGGTTCCATATGCTTCATTGTCGGAAGCTTATAGTATGCTCAAGTATGCTGCATACGACTTAGCGTTTGTTACCGGGTTACTTGGCGATTCGAGCAATCTTGGAATAGAACATTGGAAATTGATAAAGAAAGTCTTGCGTTATTTGCAAGGAACAAAAGGCCTCATGATGACATCTGAAGATCGATTCACTCCATATAGTGGGGTATCTGATTCGATTTTGCGGAGATGATAGAAAGTCTACATCCGGATATGTGTTCACTCTCATTGGAGGAGCTATATCGTGGAAAAGCTCAAAGCAAACCGTCACTACATCGTCCACAATGTATGCCGAGTTTGTAGCATGTTATGAGGCTACGGGCGGTGGCGGCTAAAGAAGTTCATACCGGTTTGAAAGTGGTTGACGACATCAATAGACCACTTAAGTTGTCTGCGATAATGAACCCGCAGATAATGTATGCCCACAACAATAAGTCAAGTGGTGCTTTGCCAAACACATTGACATAAAGTACTATATTGTGAAAGATAAAATTCGGGATCAAATTATAAGTCTTGAGCATATAAGTACCGCAAAGATGTTAGCGGATCCGCTTACTAAAGGCTTACCACCCAACGTGTTCGAGAGAACATATAGCGGCATGGGTTTAAGGAAAGCCTATGATTCTGAACTAAAAGATGGCCCAAAAGATTAAAGTAACTATTTGAGCAGAGAGGTGTATTGTAGTCATTAAATCTATCGGCGATTGACCGTGACGATGAGACATGTTCTATGCACTAATCTACGATGGAATGAGTAAAGTCAAAAGTAATTAAAGTAAGCATAGATTGAGATCAAGGGGAGAATGTTAGGTGATCTCGGGCATTTGGCCCAACGGCCAAATGCCAACCACTGACCGTGCCACGATCGGGCGCCCACCTAATTGGTGGTGAGCCTGTCGCCGCCGCCATATAAATAGAGGTGGGGCGGGCGCACGCACGACGAGGTTCACCGTGCGCCACCATCCCCACCGACAAAACCCTAATCCGATCTAGAGAGGCGCTCGGCGACGGAACGACCACCGCCGGGAGATCGCCGCCGCCGGAGACGCGCGCCAGGAGCCTCGCCACCTTCTTCCCCGACCGTCGCTGCCCATGCGCAGACTTCACCGAGCGAACCCGTGATGGCCAACCCCTCCTCCTCTACATCGGACGGTTGGTACCCCTCTCTCCCTCTCGGTTTTATCTCAAGAATCCGAACGAACAGAAGAACCCGCTAGATCTAAACCCTAGGAGATCCCTAAAGCAGATCTAACAGCAGGCACTTCGCTATCCGTCACATGTATCCAAAAACAATCTTAAGACAATTCCTGGTAAATAAAAGATATAAATGGCATTGAGCCATTCAACTTTTCAAGCTTACCATTTCAAAGATAAGACTGTTCAGATGAATATTTGCCATGGAAAAACTCGGGAAAGTTGTCAATAACAACTGCAGTGTAACACATAACAATGGATAAATTGGATACAAAAACCTGCACAAGCAGATCATAAAAAGTTTGGTTAGCTATATGTGTCATCTGTAGATTAACCAGAAAGGGCTAGGAAAATATCAAGAAATTTTCTTCAATAGATTGTAATTTTCATACCCCGAGAAAAATAGAGCTATTTTCGTAAATCAAAATAATGATGACAACAAGGTATGAAAAACATGGCAGATACTCTAAACAAGTGAGTTACCAGCAGCAACTAGTCCAAAATGGTTTGCACTGTATAAGGAGTAAACTAGCTGATTAGACATTAGAGTGTAGAACCATATATTTTGGATTAACGTAAATTTGTTAAAAATAGCTTAAGTGAAATTTCGAGGTTATTCTCTACAAAATTGTGTGAATTAAGTTTAAATGCACAAGACATGTATACTTTTTGAAGTTGGTAAACAGGAATATTAAAAAAACATAAATACATCAGCAATTTGGAATATTGCATATTAATAAAAAGTTAAACTAAGAAAGTTTGCACTGATTACTGCAGGCAAACAATGGAATGTAAGGGATAAAGAGAACATACAGAAAGTGAAAGAAAAATCACCCCTTCAAATCTATATCAAACTGAGCAGGCGAATACACAACATTGATGCAGCTTATTTGAATTCAAGGGAGGTTCAATGATAGGCAAACAGAAATGAGCAATTCTGGTTGCCTCTACATAATGTCTTCATGCAGACTACAGACAAATATAGTTCTGCTGAAAAGGGTATTTTTTCCTACATTATATTAAGAGTTCAATTGATTCAGAGGCGGATCCACACCCCGAGCAGCCTAAGCTCCAGCCCGAGGTGTGTAATATTTATCAGTGCAAAGTCAAGATAAGTTCAAGTAAGCTAAGTGTGTAACTTTCCTTTCCAACTCAAGTAATAGTGGCCTCTGACTCTCCCTAGCCCGGGGCGTGACAAAATATTAGATCTGCCCCTGAATTGATTGATAAATTAGTATTTACACTTCAATGCTTGCCCTTCTTCTTTGTGTGTCTGCAAATACATGAAAGCCAACCAGATGTAGACAGGAGTGACAAGTGAAGTGACAACTACAAATAGACCAGGATCATATTTCTTCCCCGCAAATGGTGCAACCCCCAAGAATAGCAGAGCCAGATGAAGGAAAAAAATGAAGTTATTGAAAACATTCCTAAAGTAGAATGTAGGCCCTTCGTTACATAAAAGTGACTTTCACCACCACAAAGAGCGTTATATTTCAGAAAACTGAACACCAATAATGTCCATCAGCAACAAACAAAAGAACCTAGCATACATATGTCATAATCAGATCAAATTTGAACTTCGTCACATCGTAAAATACAGAAATTACTGTAAAGGTGTTACTTACAGGCACAATGAAGTCATAAGTCCAAACAAACAAACTCTTTTCAAAGGTTCCCTAATTAATATAAGTAAACAATGATCGGGAAAAACCAAAATTGAGAAAGGCCAACCAATGATTACTTCAGCAGCTGTGAAAGAGACTACACCACCATATTTCTCAGGAAGACTGCAGCGAGTGCAACGACGACGACGTGGGTGGCCTCCTCCGTCCCTCCCGTTTTCCTCCTCTCCCATTGGCAAGAGGTGGTAGAGATGGCAGCGGTGTGGTGGCCTCCTCCTCACATGTGCCAAGGGTGAAGGTGGACGAGGCGGTGCGCATCCGCCCGGTTCTCAGCGATGGCGGCGGTGTGGATATGTTAGATTTTTGTCTTGGGTGAACATTAATCTTGAATTTATCTTTGATATGGATACTTGGTGAACATATATAAATGTTAGATTTATATTTTCTTACCATGCTAAATTGGTCTAATATGTATAAATGAATGGATAAATATTATTGTATCATCAAGTAAGACCTTGTTTAATAGAGGTTATATTATTGAAGCTTTAATGGTATTTTGCTCTAATTTATACACATCAAATGGAACTTTTGAATCTATGTTTGTACATGTTTATGTGGTTGCATATAGAAGTAGGACAACAAATAGATTGTACAATCAAAATAATTGTCGATCGTTAATGAAAATCACAATGTGCAATTAATGTGCACTAAAAATTAGTGTTGAGCATCACTATGAGTTCAATGGATGAAATTTAATAAGTGTTTTATATTTGTGTGTATTCTGAGATTATCAAGTGATAGTATGTGTCGGGACCCAAATTTGCTAATCCGAGCCCTAAGTGTATGCTGCACTAGTCTCGGATCATGATAGTGCACACAGTGGCAATATCAATGTAATATCATCTATACACATGAATAACTAAGAAAACAACAAATACCTTTATTATCAGAGTAGCGACCTTAGGGTCAAAACTTGCAATTAATAGTTTCAATGGACAAATAACTCAAATAAACTATAGTGGAAGGAATAGAATAATCTTCAAATGTAGGCTGTCTATATGCCCACAGGTAATCATCTAGGGTAGCACAACCTAGTTCTTCTCAATTCTTGACATAGTAGTCTTCCCTGAACAGCAAAGTGTAACTAATGTCTTCAGCAACTAAGGATGGCTAATATGGTTTTCTTTGTAAAAAGCAATATCTTAAATTGAAATACAGTAAATAGATTGTAAAGCATAGGTCAAAACAAATATTCATAAACTAATAGGTAAATGATAGACAAAATAAATAAAACAGTGAGGCATCACCCTGCGTCCATCCAAAGATTCCATCCAGCCACTTGTACCAGCCAATCTAAGCATATTTTCCAAAATTCTTTACCAAGGTTGTTTCTCAAAATCTTACCCTCGTATGAAACCCCCGATCATTGCTTATGATCGGGGGAACAGCTATTCAAATAGATTAATTAACACTCTGTAGAAATTGAACAACTTTATCTATATGATATGATCAACTTGTAGTGTCAATGTATAACACACTTTCTTAGGTGTACCGACCAAGAAAATCACAACAAAGCCTTTATAATACCTCACCCCAACACTAGCCTAGTGATGGAACACAACCTTTAGCATGGCTCTATCTAGCGGGCATCCCCGCGAAATAAGCTCAAGTATGAAACTAAACATGCACCATGCCCAATCTACCATGCGACCGTCTGTCCCCAAACTTAGCCCGACCGTGGTAGAGCTAGAACTCGGTAATTTATTTAGCCAGGTATGTGTCCATACCAGACATGTGGTTGTACGGTCACACTTAGTTCAACGTGGAATAAGATTCAGTCCTTAATCCACCCTAGGTAAGCCTCCCATTGATTCAATGCTACGACACATCAATGTTCCACTCGTCAGGGTCCAAACTAGTTTTGTCATTCAACAACCAATGACATCCACATGCCATGGCTCATCACATTTTATCAATAGTGGCAACTACCTTCTACTTATAATAAATAGCTCCATAATTCCTTAATCAAGATTGTTAAGTATTTCCAAAAAGTGATTCCATAATATACCCAAGCATGGCTAAGCAATCTAACCAACCCACGTTTGCGCTATAATACTGACCAACTAATATTAACCATCCTAGCATGACAAATCGATTGTAGCATACAATTAACTTGGGATCAAATTATCAAATAATTGGGTACTAACTACCAATAGTTAAATAATTTGCATAGAAAAATAGCATGCAAGTTTAAGTAAACAAAATAGCTTTGTAAAATTGGGTTCAACATGATCAAGGCTACATAGCTTGCCTTGCACCAATGCTACTAATTCTTGACATTCGATAAAGTATTGATCTTGAACTACTTCTTCTTGCTTGGTAAACGGTTCTGGTGCGTAGAAGTATAGTCGTACAAGAGAGAAAATCCAAATAAAAATCAAATCAAATCAAAGAGAAAATAAAAAAAATAAAATTCACCATAAAATTGAGCTTGATTTTAGACGAATTTAGTGACTTGAACAGGCTTAATCAGAGTTCAAGAGAGAATAGGCTCTTGGAATTTGAACTCGCTAGGAAATTCGGGAAAAAAAGAAAAACAACTATGCAACTAGGGTTTACTATGTTGTGGACCAGGTTCATGGACCAAGGCTAGTCTACGGTGAACTTGGTCTATGGAACAGTCCTACCGTGGGGGTTTATAGTTATGTCGACGGGTCATATGAACCGGGGTCCTAGCACACGCCTATGGGTCCATGGAGATGGAATCTAGGTTTTGTGCCTCAGTTTGCCATGTAGGCATCCATGTAGCAGCTGTGTGGCACCGTGCGCTGATGTGGCACATGCGCGATAGTGATGATGTCGCCGATGGGGCATGCTGATGTTGTGACTTTGGCTACGGTGGTGAGGTTTGTTGGTACTTTAACTAGATCAATGCCAGCAATTAACAACATTCTAACCCAAGACATAGCAGGCCTAGCGAGTGGCACGCGGAGCCCTAGAGTCATAAGAGATGGTCGATGGTGAGCGGACAGTGGTGGCATAGCTTCGACACCCGTAGAGGCTTGGACCTAGCGATGCTTCGGCGAAGGAGAGGCAAGGACAAGCTAGAGCTCGGAGAGGGGATTCCAATGGAGGTGGTGATAAAGGTGGGATCTTACCGATGGAGGAGATCGACCTGGCGAAGTTGATAGTGGTGATGGCTCAATTCTGGTAGATGGCGACATGATTAGAGGCGGTGTTTTAGGGTTTCGGAAGAGTATAGCTTGGGTGCAGATTCAGCATCTCGATCGAAGTTTTATAACCCGAGAAGGCGTGGTGAAGGCGGCCTCCCATGGCGGCATGTCTGCCGAGACCAGAATATACAAATCCGAACTCTCTATGTATACCGTGCTAGTCTAGGATCACACTAGTGCACATAATGTAAATATAGATGAAATATCAACCTTATGCTAGATTAATAAAGGAAATGACTCAAATATTTAATAATAATTATCAGAGTTGTGACCTTATGGCTAAACTTACAAATAATAACATAAAGGGCTTAAGAAGTGGAGGAATGCACCCGTCGGCTGGGGGCAGTGGAATGGCACACGCGAAGGCATGTGCCGATTTGGCCTTGCATGGTGGCGCGCATGACGAAAGTCCAACCAATGGGGAGACAATGACAATGCATAATAGTAGAAACTTAACCAATATATGAAAAGAAAAAACATCAATATACAATAGAATTAAAAATTAAAGTAATGCACTAAGAAGTCTTAGCTTTAGAGTGTTATCGTGCTGATAACATGTTGTATGATTGAGGTTGTGTTGCCTATGATCAAAGCTCTCAACTCGCAAACAAGAATTAAAGTAGATAAGAACACAAAGATAAAGTCTCAGCCTTCTATTTCTTTATTGATTTTTCTTCCTGTAGGTTTGTATGTATAATAAAAACCCCCTACCCCTATGTTTACGTGAAGGAGGTACTCCTTCATAATTCAGTAGCAATATATGACTAAACAAACTAATAAGCCTTATAGACCGACAGCTTTTAATAGACCTTTGTTTAGATAAAATGTCCACGTATAATCGCCGATATACAACACCGTATATACACGTGATAATTATACAAGAAAATTCAAACTTCATAACCCCTCTTGCTAGCACGCGAGAAACCTGAGTAACTTTTGCACGTAACTCCTCCAAACTCGTCATAATCAGCAGTCCACCCCCTCCTCCTCGTCGCTCGCTCCCTTCCCCTCTCCAAAACCATAGCCTCCGCGATCCCGAAACCCTAGCCCCACATCGCCGCCGTCACATGGCGTCCCGGGGAGGCTACGACGGCGGCTCCGGCGCGGGCGGCAAGATCCGCCGGCGTCCTCCCTCCCGCGCCGCCGCCGCCTCCCCCTACGCGCGCCCTGCTCCCGCTCCCGCGGCGCCGTCGCAAGGCGGTGAGGGGGGCGGGTGGCTCACCCGCCTCATTGCCGGCGGCGCCTCGCGCCTCCTATCCTCCGTGTTTCGCATGCCGCCACCGCAGCTCGCCGCGCCGCCGCAGCCGGAGCCGTTCGATGCGCCGCCTTCGCGGTCGGAATTGATCGACGCATCGCCCTCGCATTCGGAGCCGCTCGACGCGCCTCCCTCGCCGCCGCCTCCACCTTTAGGTTTGTGCTTTCGTGTTTTGCTCGCTTGCCTTTGGCTGTAGCTCTGTTGGCCAGTTGATGTTGTGTGATTTGCGATTGGTCCGTAGTGATTTTTATTATCTCGTAGAGGCCAAACCATCTCTAAGCTCCCCAGCTAATTAATTTAGCTTTCATCAAAGCTAGATTGGCATGTTGCTGGTGCACATGGGCTATTGGCTGAGAGGTGAAGTGGGTGGCATGCACTGTGTTCATTGTTATGACCAGATTAGCGACTTATTGTCTAGAACTGTTGGGAAATTGTATGCTAGTGTAATCTATGCTGTGAGATGAGAGATGATTCACGCTTCCTTCATTGTTGTTGGTTGCCAGCAAACTCACAAAACTTTCCTGTTTTTTTGCACGTGCAGAGGATGACATTTCGGACAGAGAAGAAAATGGCGGAGGGATTGCTAACGTAAGCTGGTTCAATAAATGCGTATTCTACTTGTTGCGTGTTGTACTGTTCTTTATGTAGTTGGGTGACTAGCACATTAATTTATCAGTTACTAGTCAAGGGCCTGTGCGTTGCAACAGATCTCATAAAAAATATCATAAACTCTAAATTCTAGAAAAACAAAATATGGCGTGAATATTCCTACAGTCGCAATGGTAGCATAAGCAACATTTATTTACAATATAGATAGCATTTTTGCAAAAGAAAAAAGAGGATAAAAGTTCATTTCTCCAAAAAAAAAGTTAAGAGTAGCATTACAAGTTTACAACAAACAGATATATATTTGTAGTGGGCGCCAGAATATCCAAATATTCAATTCTTCTTGAAGATATAAATGTTCTGAATATAGGTTTGCAATCCATTATATCCATCTAGTTAAGCAATGCCAGCATTCATTCTATAATCTCCTCTCTAATTCTTGAATTAGAACTCAGTAGTAAATCAGGCTGTCCCTAGGGCAGGGCAGTAGGGGCCCGCTAGGGGCACAAGAAACAGGGCCCAGCTCATGTTGAAAGCTTACTTGATACAGGTCTTCTAGGGGTAAAATTACCACCTAATCTCAAAAAAAAAACTCAAGCCTTTTCTATAGATCACAAGCTGTACCATGCAGGCCATCATATTCAAGCATACAAATTTGCAAACAACCCAATTTTTCTTTCAAGGGAGAATAACCAACCAAAACATGAGACAAATCATTATTACCAGAGTCCCACGGAAGAATAGCAACAAAATTATTATGCTCAGCTGCTAGTCTCATGATTGGTATATCTGACGGTTCAAGCAACATAATATGACACTGGGAACTTCTGATTTGGTTGTACATTTCAAGCAATCTTCAGTTTTTGTGATTCAGTGCTGGGAGCATGGGACTGTCTTAAATAACAGCGCTTGGTATCCATCTCCAATTTCGTATCCGTGGATGTGAAATGGAAGGAGAGAATAAGCTTTGATTTACAACATTGCAAGCAGATGGGCAACAAAATGGCGAACTTCATAGGAAATGTGAGCTGTTTATACCAAAGAAAATTTAGCTTGTTCCTTCGAAAAATACATTGTAGGCAGTCTGATCAGTTAATACCTAGCAATCTACAATAGTAGATTTTGACATGTTATACTGAGATAATCAGCTCTTGACAATGACAGTGTATAAAATCCTTCAATTAAGTTATGATACTGAATTCCTTAGTCAAACATAGGTTCCACATAATGGAACACTTGCGGTAAGATTAATCCTGCAAACTTAGAAAAAAATATTGTTGCAAGCTTATCAGATATCCTACAGTTCCTCAATATTATGTAAAAGAGCTATACTCATGTGTTTCAAATTTATATACCCAGACAATTAACTGGATACTGTATACCATCTTAATTATATTCCGTTGCAACACATGGACGTTGTAAATCTACAATAACCATGAAACAACCCTTGTTTTACATTTTCAGCTTTTCTTGACTTGATGCCCTAAGGGGTTAGCACAAAGCAGCTAGGTGGTAATTTCCACAAGATATAACCCTTTTATCAAAAGGATTAATGAATATATACAATGAAAACATTGACTTAATGCAGCTATAGCTTCATCATTGAATTAAACCGCATAAGTTCGCAATGTTATTCAATTTTGAACTCAATCATGTCTTAGATGAGTAAAATACACAGTCTTAACAAGTGTATGCAGATACAAGCAAAATATCACAAGATTCCTGGTTTCATTGATATGTAAAATGTGAAACAGTTGACTTTTCATATATAGGAAAAAGCAAAGTTTATCGGCACCAAAATTGCACACAGATAAGAAAGGCAAAGAGGCAATTTTATCAATGCTACAGGTTCATTGTAAAAACAATGTATGAGCATGTGGCGGCGGTGTCAGAGTCTGCAGTGTGGGAGCGCGACGATATCTTGACCAAGGAGACCATTTAATTTGGGCCTCGGATTATGCATTCAACCCACCATTCATTACCCCATAATATGCGCCATCCATGAATTGTGTCTCAATTAAACCTTGCATTAACAAATTAACAAAATAAAGTAAAATCAACCACACATTAGGGGAAAAAGGGCAAAAATCAAATCTTCACCCGCATGGCCAAGTCGAAAACACAACATTAGGAAAAATCGACTGAAAGACCTCGGCAATAGTCTATTATTAATATGAAGATATGTATCTAATTATTTCTAATATGAAGATACACATACAACTATTCCTAATATGACCACTACTGGTCTACGATGCACGAGTCTGTTCACGTGCTACACCCGCGAAATGCCTGCAGAGAACATCCTCCTTTATCCTCTTAGACTTCCGGGCATCATAACATACATAATGTTAATAAAAATTGTTTTGGCGCCATGTAAGAGCGAGTCCCCATTTGCAAAGTGTGATACTTGCATTGACCCATGACCAAACAGTCAAACTTTTCACATTTATCTACTTATTTACACATTCAAGTAATATGTCATCTACCAAAATTCACAACACATTGCATATTGCATGATTGCATCAATTATACTAATTCAACAAAGAACATTGAATTTTGTATGTACACTTGTACTTAAACAAAGGTATCATCTGCACTCGAATTTTAGTTGGAGGTGGTAAATAGCGATTAACATGGCGGGACACAAAAGTGTACATACCCAAAATAGGCACAATATCTAGCAGAAGCGCACTTAATGTGTTTCATGTATCTATTCAACAAACTAACTTTGGGTCATGTTTAACTCACTTAAATCAAGTTTATTTGGCAAAGGGAAGTAAATGAACAACAATAGAGATGAGCGAGGAGCATACTTTGTAATGTCTGCATTCTTCTTTGAGGTCAGTAACATTTTCGGTGACAAAAAGCACGACAAGAGATTAAATAAATTACATTGAGAAGCGACACATAGTCCCATATATGATGTAATGACTAATGATGCCACATTAAAACAATTCTCATGAAACACAAGATTGCCCTTTAACACATGCAACGATTGACTATATTTTTCATTTCTTTCCTAAATTAGACATAGATTATTTCTTATGTTCCCTTATTAACCAAGGTTTGTGCGATGAATAATATAGATATAGTGGCATTGAATGTATCTTGTCATTAATCAAAATTTTCTAAAATTTCATGCAAGTCAATTATCCATTGCCAATTCAATAAGGGTATAATCAAATATCTCACTTTTTCCTTTTTGCTTCCGGATGTTACACCAATAACCCATTGATTTACTCAAGTTCAAGCGGACTCAATTTCCCATGATAAAGAGAACTATATGAACTATGATCGGACATAAAGCTAATCTAAACTCCGTTTGATAAGAAAAGAACACTCTAAACAATATCGCGCATACCGGCTCCACCGTGATAGCACCTCCAAAGACTCTGCATAAGGTATACCGTTTTGGACAAGTGCTACATCATAAAACATACAACCTAAACACTCCAAGAAGTGAAAGAAGCGCTTGGCACTTACTCCCTATCGTAAATCCTCCTAGCCCCTTCCAGTGCGACATCTCGCGTCAAAGGTATTCACCATCTCCAGCGCCTCTGGCGTGCTCACGAAGCGCCACGAACCTTCAAGCACAAGCCAACCAAACACCTATCAAAATTCGATCTTTTCGACACCACCACCCCAGAATCACCACATAAGCCAAGCATATCAAGATGGGTTTTAAAGTTCAAACAATTGCAGATTCAAAATTGTGATCTTATAGGTTAAGTGCGGATATGTGGTAATGAAAATTAAGTACCACGATAATCATTAGAAAGAAGCATGAACAAGCGGTGGAAATATAGGAGAAAGCCAAAGCTATGAATCCGAATATGTGCCCGCATGATATTTGATGGTTGCATGCGGTGAGCTCTGCGCGCGCCGGTCGGCGCCGGAGATCCACGCGAAGGCCTTGAGAAGTCCACGTCGTCACCGAAGAGGTACATCCACTTGGACTTGGCGAGAAGGATGAGCTCGTCGCCGCCAGCGGCGATGCGGCGCCTCGGCGAGGAGCTCGGCAATGGTGCCGGGATGACGGCGGCGGCCGCGAGGTGATGGCGTCGGCGATGGTGGTGCGGCGAGCGTCCTCTCGAAGACGAAGAACTTCGCCGACAGCGTAGTTGATCTTGCTCGCGTTGCGATCGGCCATGGTTGGGATCGGGGCCCAAGAACCGACAAGCGGGTCGAGGAGCGCGAAAAGGAGGCCCTCGCGCGCAGACGCCATGACGCTGCGGGACCGATCCCGAGCAGTCGTCGGTTTCGCGAAGAAGGTGGGAGCGGGGAGTGGAAGGGCGGCGCGTAAAGGGTGGAAGAGGAGGCCGCCGGTCGGTGGGGTCGATGGCGAGGGTCCACCCGTCGGTGGCGCGTGAAGCGGCGGCGGCGGTGGTGCGCCTCGCGGTGAGGCAAGCATCCGAGGTCGGGTAAAGCGGTCTCGGCGGAAGAAGAGCGCGACGGGAGGGCGGGAGAGCGACCACGGCGCTGCGGCGAAGCGCGATCGCGGCCCGCGCGCCAGCGCGCGCCAGAGGAGCGAGCGGAGGCGGAAGCACGCGATGTCGGCGAGCTTCGGTGAGTCCGCCGGCGATGTCGGTGAGAGCTCCGACGGAAGATCCGACCGGCCGTGGCGGCCATGGCAATCACAATCCGGCCGGGCGCTTCTAGGGTATGCGCGGGAGTAGTAACCTCTCCGATTTATGGGTCCGCCCTGTCGCCTCCTTCCTCTCTCCGCCCCAATGGCGCCGCCCGCTGTCGCCTCCTTCCTCTCTCGCGCGCGCCGCGCCTCTCCTCCTTCCTCCCCCTTCCTCTCCAAGCCGCCGCCGCGCCGCGCGCTCCTCCTACCTCCGCCCCAACCGGTGAGATGGAGTCGCGCGCCTCCTTCCTCCGCACCCACCGACGCCGCCGCCGTCGCCTCCTTCCTCTCCTCCGCCCCAATCGGCGCCGCCCGCCGTCGCCTCCTTCCTCGGCGGAGCGGTTGCGGAGATGGGAGGGGCGGAGGAGGCGGGCGGGCGGGCGGCGGGCCGTTGGATGCGGCGGTGCGGAGGGTGGGGAGGAGGAGGCGGTGGCGCGGGGTGGGAGGAGGAGGAGGCGGCGCGGGGAGGAGGCCGGGAGACGCGGAGAATGGGGAGGCGGTGGCGCGGTGGGTGGGAGGAGGAGGCGGCGGCGGCACGGGGGGGAGGAGGAGGCGGCGGAGCGGGGCGGGTGGGGAGGAGGAGGCGGCGGAGCGGGGGAGGAGGAGGAGCGGGGGAGACGGGGGCGGAGGAGGAGCGGATCGGGCGGAGAGCGGGATTGCGGGGAGAGAAGCAGCGGGAGGCCCACATGTCGGTGCTTTTCTGTGAGAGGCGGCAGAGCGTAGGACTCACCATCCCCTTCAACTCGTTCTTTTAAGAGTAGTTTAGATCATGACTAAATGCTGTGTGCACTGTAAACACTGTAGCTTTGTTTATCAATTGAAAATACTGGCTTCAGGCTGCATCTCTTCAATCTATTTCAGGCCAGTATTTTTAACTTCCATGCATGCATAATTTGCTTGCAGGGATTCTTGAAAGCTTTATTAATTGTTGCTTCTTTGAGCATCTAATAATTATACTAACTTTACACTACTTTTTCTTGTTCTTTTAAGTTACATTAGCGACCAGTGCCAGTCCTTAATATATTTCTTCTATAACGGTCTAGCTTATTGAATGTTGTTCGTTTTCTGTGTGATTTGAGTTCCTGAACTGTGATGGTTTGTATGCAGAATCTGTCTACTGATAATCCTGACAATTCTGCCAAGGAAGGAGATGGCATGCTAAGAAGATCTGATGGTCATGGTACAATTGATCTTGAAGAATTATTGAAGCAGAGGACTTTCACAAGGCATGTATCTGGTTTTGTTATAAACCATCATAGTCTGATGGTTCTGCATGTAATTTGAGCAGTATTATCATGGAAATTCACATCAATTTGATTTGGACATTTCAAAACAACATATGTGTGTTGCTGACATCTTTTAATGGCTCAATAACCTAATAATACATCATTTTACTAAGGTAATCCACTTGTTCTGCACTCTAAGGGTAGGTTATGTAGGAAATTCCATGATCAAAATCTACCCCTGGGGTCACTGAAATTCCATCACTGACCAAATCAATATGACTTGCACTACATAGTACGTGACCAAGGTAATTTCAGTCAAGTTTCTACCAAGAACTTATTATCCTTATCTGACTTTTTTTTTATATCATAGCAAGATTTACTGGAGTGACCAGTGAGGGAGAAAATTATACTTTCTCATTTTGGGAGCAAAAATGTGTATTTCAGTACCAATGCCTTGGAATTCTGGTATTTGCTTGACATTAGTTGATTGTAGGAAGGACTATTGACAATTTTGGACTGGACCACATGCACATTGTCTGTATGGTCCAGTCGCCTTAGTTGCCGATGCTTCTTTCCTGTTTCTGCCTTATCGTCCCACCTCCCTTGCTTCTTGCTTACCATTGCTTAGACCGTTAGAAAGACCATTTTCTGCATGGTGCACTTAAGAGTTCACTAGAAAGTGGCTTAATGTAGTTCCTCTTAGGCAGGAATAATTGGACCAAACTGTGAGGAAATTGTTTCATTTTGCACAAACGGGGAAAAATCATACAACTGCTGCACTAGGTTCTGGCTTCTATGGGCAGTTCACATATTTTGTTGTAGCAGTTTTTCTGAACCAGCATCCAGTCATGTAGATGACATATGAAGCAGCAGATCATTGGGGAAACACTCCTACTTGATTGTTCTGATTCCTTATTTATTTTTCCTCTTTTTATGTTCTCCTGTTCCTATATGAGTCTCAAGTTTCTTGTTTGTTGATTTCGCTGCATGCTAGCTCTGTTTTGAGTCCATTTTCTGCTGTTAATCCATGGGCGTTTTGTTGTATGCATTGCGCAAGTTACAAATATGTAAATTGGTTTACCTGTTGCATTGTGCATTGTTTTTCTTGTTTCCATGTTTATAATAGAAATATCAGCACTTATATTATATATCTCAATAATAATAATCTGTTATGTTTTGTAGGAGTGAATTTGAATATTTGGCTGAGTTGTTGCGATCTAGAACAGTTGGATCCAATTCATTGAAGCCAGAAGTTGGTAATGTAAAACAAATGTATTTTTCTGAGAAAGAAAATGGATCTAGAGACTTGCCTGCTGATTTCTCCATTAGAACGTACAATGCTGCTGTAAGTATGCAATTCATGTTGTCATACTTCCCTTAAATGTTACAGTGTTTCTGTTATGCTGATGAAAAATGACACTTGTTTGCAAATTGCAATTAACCATACTGTATAATGTTAAACTTGTTACGAAATTTTGAACTACCCTTATTATTAGCTAATTTGAGCTTAAATATATCGTATAGTTGATTTAGTCTTTCTATCTTAACCAGTAGAATAACTTGTGTTATTTTTCATGTTCTATTCTGACATGAATTGCTTCTGCTATTCTATGTACATTTGCCATGGAAAGAACAGTGTTCATACTATGAACTATTTTTCTTTTGATGCATTTGTTATTTTGATATATTGTTCTCTGATTACAAGCATAATCTCATGTTATGCTTTCCCGCAGGATCAAGTTGCTTCACCTGCAGAACTTGCAAAGGCATATATGGGTTCAAGATCTTCTAAGGGATCCCTGTTACGCCTTAGATTGCATGACCCCGCCTCTCCTGTCAAATTGATAGAAGCTAACACAATACAAATAGCTAAACCTCCCACCCTCCCTCTTCTCTCAAGTTCAAGATTGCATGGTTCCACACCCTCTGATCATCCTGGAAGCAACTACATGACTCCGAATAGATCAGCAATATACAAAATGTCATCGTCTCCTTATTTCAAGGTTTTATTCCTCATTTACTTCATTTAATGCATTATTATTTTATGCTCATGTTATGTAATATATGACATGTATGTGCGTACAAAGGCTTTGTATTCTCAAGAGCACACCCAATTTCTTATTACTCTTCTCTATTAAAAACCTGAATAGACAGCCATAGACTATTTGAGAAAGTCGAATAAACAACTAAGGAATGTATTATACCTTAACCAATCTCTCTGAGAGCAGTATTCAAACCAGTAAGCTTTGCGCTTTTCTATTACATGTCATAGTAATACAATCTGTTTCAACTCTACATGATACCTTCTTTTTATTCTTGTTCTCGAGCATAATATCCCATGTTTACCAGTATGTGGGTAGTCTTTTCTAACTTACGTTCATCGATCTGTTCAGAGTGCTGTTTCTTCCAGGGATTTGTCTGGTACTGTATCTTCATCTTATCAGAATGCAAGCAGTGTTCATACATTTGGCAGGCAGGTACTCATTATTGAAGCACAATCTTGTTTTGCAGTATATTTACTTTGTGTTAATTACTTAATTACCATGTTCTGGGATATACTGTTGAGTTGCTACTGTATGAAATTTTATCAAGATTTCTATGTTGTAGTAGTGGATGATCCACGAGATGAAATCCTGGACTCTCAATTCTGCATTTTAAGTGGTGTATGTACCTTTCTCTCACTGCTTAATCCATCCCCTTAAAGTTACAGGAGGATGCATCAATAATTAAAGATCTTGTTTACTGCACACTGCCTGTTTTTCTGTGTAAAATAAGCTTAAAATACTGACACATAAGCTTAAAATACTGACACAAAAGCTATTATTTTAAATTTCTATGGAGAATTTAACAAGACATTGGTACATTTATTTGAAAGCCCTTTAGTCATGACAATGGTATGCAACGTTGACCTTTGTTAAGGTTATTTGTGGTATTCTTAGTTTCTAAGGTTTCGTCTTCTGTTGTGTCTCGTACTCTATATATAGCCTTTTAGGCTGAGTTCAATACAACTAACTATTTATAAATCCATTCCTCTTCTCTGCTTAATATGGTATCAGAGCCTAGATCCAAACCCTAGGCTCCGATCGTCTTCCACTGTCGCTGCCCTCAGGAGTGATCTCCACTCACAAGAGGCGGCCACCTCCTAGTAGTATTAGTGTCGGTAGTAGCAAAAGTGGCGCTGAGGAAGCGGTGGCACAACTCTTGTGGTTGCCCCGGCGGCAGCAGCAAGTCATCTTTGACGAAGACGACAGTTCCTGTGCTCGCATTGCACCTCTACACATGTGCACCCTCTCACTGCCGCCGCTGCCGAATCCGGCCTCGCCCTACCTAGATCCGGTTGTCTCTGGCGTCGCATCGCTTGTATCCGATGTCGCACGCCAAGGAGGGGACTTGAGCTTGCGGAAGTGGGACTCGATGCTGGACGGGAGGGTGGAGTCGTTGGCGAGGTGGGCGATGTTGAGCTATGCGATGCCACCTCGCGACGGATCTACACTGCTCTGAGCTTGATCTGACGTTGCCCGGATCCACCCGTCGTTAGCCTCGCCGCGCTTGGATCCGGCTGTCTTTGAGCTTGCCATGCCGCTCTGAGCTGGGCTGCGCCGAGATGCCACCGCCTCGATTGGATTCTCGTCGCTTTGCTTGGATCCGGTCACCGCTGGCCTTTCCCACCCTGACCCGGCCTTCTCCGCCTCACCCTGCCCAAATTTGTGCCTTTGTATTGAGTTGCTCAAGTTGGCCGTTGGCTGCCCGAGCTTCCTTTATCCTGGATTCGTGCTCCCTGACGTCGCTAGCACCAGGTTCTCACTAGGCCTAACAACAACAGATCCAGGCTTTGGGGCGCCGCCGGATCTGCTCGTCGCCAACCTCCAACACCATGTCACGCCGTGTCCCTAGGCTCTCTCAGCTTTGGGTCTCTTCTACCTTAAGCCGTAGCCACCATTGCCTCTCCTGCCTCGAACCGTCGTGGACCTATTGGAGGCGGTCACCACCATCCTTGGGGGCCACGACTTCTTGAGCCGCTGCAGAGCAGCAGCAACGCCATTGGTCACCCGAGTTCGCATCACGCCACCGCTGTCGGTCTTCCACTGCTCGAGCTGCCGCCACTGTCCCCTTCTTGGACCGCCGTCGCCGCTTGGCTCTCTTGATGTCGGCCGCTGCTGGTGAGATCTCTAGCAGCCCCCGTTGTCCTCTTGGACTATCGCCGCCACCTCGGGTCTCTTCTTCCCCGAGCAGACACCAGCGCTGCCTCACTTGTCCTCGGACGCTGCAGATTAGTCGAAGGTCGTTGCCGCTGTTAGGTGCCGTTGCTGGCCACTGCCCTCCTCAGGCCGTAATTCCCTCCATGGTTGTTGCTATGCTCCACCAGCTTGAGCTCATCCGCCGCCTCAAGCCCATTCCAGTCACGTCCGTTGCCTATTACCTTTCTTGGAGCGCAGCCATGCCTTTTGTTCTTTTGCTCGCTTCTTGGCTGGCTTTGGTGCTTGTTGTTTTGAATGAGGGGTGTACTTCCTACGACTAGGGTGAGCTTTGCTGCTGGTGGGCTATGCGTATTGCTAGTATCTGGAGTCTTTGCTTCCATTGCGTCCATCCAAGTCCACTGCTCTCTCTTTGAGTTCGTCTAAGCTGTGTGAGTCCACAAATTTGTTGTCAGCCAGCCGATTGCTTCTTTGGGCACAATACATCATTTGGATCTAGTGTAGCCCACTCCTTCCTTTTTGCATGGCAGCAGCTGCCGCTTTTCTCCTTGAGCTGCCGCATATCATAGAAGTCATGATGCCACCGTCGTCTCAGGTTTCGATCTACACTGTCATGTTTCTATCCATCCCTATTCGGCTTGATTTGACAACTCTGTTTGTGACGGCTTTATCATCTCTGTGTTGTCGCTGTCAACTTTGCTCTCGCTTGCCTCTGCTTTGTCAGCCCCTGCACTTTGTGTTTTATGGGCTGCCGCATGACCCCGAATGGGAGATCATTTGGTACTAGACACAATTTCCCAAGAGCTGCACTGTGATGACATAATCACAACTCGGACTTTAGATTTTTCCCTATTTTAGTGTCAACCCTTCCAAATACAATGTTATTGCATATGCCTTGCATTTTTTTGGGGGGGGGGGGGGAGGGGTAAGGGTGTTTGTGGTATTTTCTAGTTTTTAAGGTTTAGCCTTATGTTGTGTCTCTTGTACTCTATATATAGCCCTTTTGGCTTTGGGCTGAGTTCAATACAACTAACTATTCATACATCCATTCCTTTCTACAATCTTAAGGTTTTACAAAACTGTTTTTGCAGTTGTTGAACACTTACATTAACAAACATAAGTTTCCAGGATTTCATTTAGACTGATATCGCTGGCGCCTAGTGACACTAAGTATTTGGATAAAATCATGATTTTATCTCAAAAGTCTCCAAGAATGTTTATCAGTGGTTAAACGTCCAAGAACATTTTTTAACTCCAGTACTCCACACAGAATGAGCTAGTAATTTGGTATTAGTTTAGAACAAAGTTGCAAAAAAAGAAAACATGTAATCTCATTCCTCAAGAATATATATAAAAAAGAATACAATAACTTTTATTGGATTTACATGCAGTACTTTGGTTCAGTATAAAAAGATAACCACCCACCACCAGGCAATGTGAGATGTTTGGAAAGTTTTGGAGCCCTAGCATCATTCAACTACGTTGTTGGTTGGAAAAAAATGGTTGGTTAGATGTTTACAAAAGGTTTAGGGGCCCAAATAATCCAATTAAGTTCATGGGCCTATGCTGACAGTTTTGAAATATAGGACTTCTGTGCGTTGTTTCCAAGTTTACGCAATTAAATTGTGGTATATGGGCTTTTGAAGTTCTGTGCAACCTTATTGCCTGCTTATTTTTTTATACTGCCTTGCATTGTTAGTAACTATTAATAAATCAACAGTTCCTGAAGAGAAAGAGTACCGCTCTCAACAATGAGACTGTCTCTGTGGGTCCCATACGCAAAATGCGCCAAAGATACAACAGAGTATCACCACTGTTGGAAACACGGCCAGGATATCGTGGATACCTTGGTAGTCGTGCAAGCAAATTTGATGAAGATTTTGAACACTCCACACAAACTCAGAAACGCCAATGTCTGGATAAAATTGGTGATGGCACTCGAGGTGATGTAGGTAACAGAGCCCATGATAACAGTTTTGGTCAGGTGCCAGCTCAATCAACTGAGATGGCTGCGAAGATACTGAAGCAGCTTGATACACTAGTTCCTTCTCAGACGGAAGGCACATCAGAAACAACACAAAAACACGGGAATGCCATGGATGCTGATGATCCTATTTCTCAGATAAAGGAAGTATTAACACAGGGCGGTCTTTTGGGACGTTCATCAGGAGATAAGGAGTATTCTTTACTCAATAACATGAATGGTGCTGCTAAAATCACACCAGCTGCAATAGATCGCAAGACTGTTGATGCTACATCAGACAAATCTGCTGTCTTGAAGAGGAAATCAGCCTCCGAAATAACTTCACCCAAGGTATGAACATATGATGCTGCTTCTTATGGGATACTATCTTCTATACTCTGCAGTTGCCTTTTTGATATATATATTTATGTACTTATTTACCTTTTTCTTGTAGGATTCTCTGGAGGTGGACAACTGCAGTGGAAGTACGAAGATTGCTCTTCATCAAGCAAATGATAAAATTGAGGGGAAGAAGTCACCAATCCCGGAGCATACTGCTAAGAGTTCTGGATCAATAAATGAGGAGAAGCCTCCAACATTCTCGCTGAGAAGCCATGCACCTTCTAATCTGGTATTATCCAGTGAAATTGACCGAAACAAAATGCCGGCTTCATCCAATGGCTTCTCATTCCCTGTCCCAGTTGCTCTTGGTGTCCACTCGCAGGCCCCTCCAACACCTACTATGGCATCTCCACCTCTACTACCTGTTGAGAAGCTGCAATCTTCTGCAGTATCCAATGCACCAGTTACTTCTGCGGAAACTGTACCCAGGTTAGTTTCTGTTTGGGTTAGTTTGAAATGACATTATTACTGATATAAAGCATTTTTTCAACTCAAGTGTTATTCTTTTTGCCTTGGCAATAAAATTGCAATGACCACCAGTTATCAAGTAGGTAATGCAATGAAGAGATTCTACTTCCTTTTGTTTCCTCAGTTTATGTTTCAGAACTAATAGTTTGAAGTATGCCATTTTTGTTACACTTTCCCGTTTACTAAGAGCTCATTTATTAAAAAATGTCTGAAGCACATTTGTCTTTCCAGAATTTTGAAACCAGTTTCAGAAGAAGGCACAATTTCAAACAAATGTGCTAAGAAGTTGAATGCAGAAAATCTGCCAATTTCTGCTAAAAGTTCTGGGCAAGTTGCATCTTTCACCAGTAACCCTGTATTTAGTGTTGCCAGTTCCAAGCCCGCAACCTTAAGCAATGGCCTGGCACATACAGCGTCTTCTACCGCTTCCTTTCCACAGTTCTCATTTCAATCTGGTTTCCAGACTTCAGCACAGCAATCTGGTGGTACTCAAGTTAAAGCAGAGGCCGTCATAACGGCACCATTCAGCACTCAGAGCAGTTCAACTGGAGGCAGTTTCTCTTTCTCCAACACTGGTACAGGTAGTTCATCGGCATCCTCAACAATATTTGCTGCCACAACTCCTCAATCTGTTACTGCACCATCATTGGCGTCATTTGGTGCAGGAATTGGCAGTGCCCCTTTCAGTTTCTCTCCACAGTTTGGCAGTGCAAGTTCGTTAGCTGCTCAGGACAAATCCAAGGCAGGAGGCAGCAGTGTTCCTTTTAGTTTCTCTCCGCAGTTTGGCACTGCAAGCTCCTTCACTGCTCAGGATAGATCCAAGGCATCCTCACCTGAATCAACGTTGTTGTCTGGAAACCAGTGTGCCCAATCAGGAAATAGCAGTTCATTATTCACACAGAGTTCAGCAAGTAATTCGAATGTGATATCTTCAGAAATATCATACTCTGGAAGCTCACCAAGTTTTGCAAATTCATCATTTGGTTCAGCACCTTCGGGTTCTAGCCCTTTCAATTCAACTTCTGTGTTTTCTTTCGCAACTGGTTCTGGTTCTACTTCTGTGACTACAACTGCTCCACCGTCTTTGCCGTCTGCAGCCTCATCTTTTGGATCCGGCACAGCATTCTCGGCGTCACCAATATTTGGCAGCAGTTTGACTACAACTGCTCCACCATCTTTTGGCTTGCCGAATACTGCTTCTGCTGCCTCACCATTTAGCTCAACCTCAAGCCCTGTATTCTCATTCACTTCAGCTACACCTACGGTACCAAATCCATCACCCACAACTCCAATATTTGGTAGAGCGAGCCCAACTGTTGGTTTAAGTACAGGAACTGATCAGATGAATGGAGGGCACATGATTGGGGACAAGAACCAATCCCCTTTCTCAACAACTCTGCCGTTTGGCCTCCCAAGCAGTTCACCATCAACTCCAATTTTCAGTACGCCAGCAACTCAGTTGGCTTCAACCACGTCAGCCTCACCGGGTATTTTCCAGTTTGGCCAGCAGAGTCAAGCATCTTCAGGTGGCTTTTCAATGGGCACTGGCGGAGGCAATGACAAGACTGGCAGAAGAATTCTGAAAGTTAAGCGAAAGAAGTAGGCCACTTCATCCTCTGTCGAGGCTCATCAGAACTTGCAGTCAATAGGACTGCGGCCCAGTCTGCATTGCAAATTTCTCTGGGATTTCAGGGCTCTGAGGCGATCGCCAAGTATACATTTCACATTTCTTCACTTGATACCCAGGAGTATTTGCCTGAGCTGGCACAAGATGCCAGTTGTTTTTTTTGCTGATCCGAATTTTGGCACAATAACTATGCTGATCCGAATTTATCGTGCATGGCTGTTACAACAGTGTATTCATGAACTTTATTTGTTTCAAACGCAGCAGACCACAATTTGCAATGATTGTGCAAATTGAAGGGTAATTTCTTTACAATGATAAAAGTGTGAGTTAGTGGTTGGTCCATTCTCCCTCCTCTCTTCTCAGCCATCCGATTTGATCTGGACCATTCGTTTCTCTCTCTTAGAATACAACCGTCCACCTCCTCCACTTTTCTCATCTCCTTGCTTATTCTGGTTACCCTCTCTGTCGCTTGGTCTCCAATGTTTTATGTGTGAAGTTAGCAAGGCAATAAGTTCTCTCATTATTTTTATGGCTCTGTTGTAACGCACGAGTCTCTAACTAGTTACTATTTAAATGCGAATAAAAGTCTTTAATATTGATTATGATTACATTATTTATCTACTCGATGTGGCCGTGTTAACTAGGGTTAGAAGGATCTGAAGCTGTTTGGACAATAGACAAGTGAACTCCAATCCAGGTTTCCTTGAAAAGTTAAGTGAACCAACCAGGTAGAACAATAATGTATTGAAAAGGAGATGCATAAGGGTATATGCAATGGTATAGATAATTATTATTTATAATAACTTTTATATCATCTATAGACGATACTAAAAATATCTTATACAATATGTTATTTTTTACATATCTTTATAGACAGCTTTTTATGACACAATATGTCTTATTTCTCGTATTATAGTTGATTGGTGTATGAGAGATAGTTCAATTCTATATGCTTTCTCACTCCTTTACATTATCCTATGATCTACGCGCCAAATCTCATACCATCGTACGTAACCTAACCTAAGTAGTTTTTCTGTGCCAAAGCTCGTACCACCGTACATAACCTAAGTAGTTTTTCTATTCTAATTGAATGCAAAATAAGTAAGCAAAGTGTCCGTGCGACCGTGATGAAGTATATAGCATTGGTTTCTAACTTACTACTCATGTATGTAGTTAACTTTTGAAACTTTAATTATCGATTTTTTAAAAATGTTTAGATTGGATGCATAAAAGTTATATATATAGATTTTAAAAAGTACTTTAACAATATTATATATTTTTAGGCTTTATAAATATATCATATAATACAATATAAATTAGTATTAAAATTGTGTTTTAAAGATTGTATCGATGTCTAAAATGATATATGTATTTATGATAAGAAGTACAAAGTTTGTCGGGACAGTACTCACGTGACAATGTAGCTAGTGGTTGAACTGAAATGTTTTGCTTTAGTACTCCTTTTGGTACTTTTTTAAGGAACTTTACGGATCTTAATGGAAAACTAGATACTAGGAGAAAGGCGTAATTCCGTAGCGATGGTACCTTTTATTTTTTAGGCAAATATGGCCTATGAGGCAATTAACTCTGGATTAATACTAGAGTGAAAGTACAACCGCGGTGAACATTACACAAGAGAGCCTGAGGAGGCAACATTTGATAACTTGTCCTGCACAAAAGAAAAAGAACTACAAAAAAATGGAAAATTACATCTAAGCCTGTAGAACTATGTTCAGAATGTCTGATTTATATGTGTTAAACAAGTAGTAATTTTGTTGACTTGAAATTTGAATTTGTGAAAAATTGCAAAATTTCAAAGTTACTGTTAGGTGTCAATCGGTCTGACCGGCTTGGTAGTAGCTATCTGATCAGTGTGTCAACGACGGTCTGACCAACGGTTATGGAGTGGTTAGAATGGCCATATTTCTTTTCGAAAATTAGACATCAAACATTTATATAGGTGTGTTTTAGTATGTCTTTACACTAGGTCACCTCAAATGGAGTTCTAGGCTAAAACTAGCTAGAGTTTAACTAAAATTCTAAAAATGGTGTTTTCTAGTGCTCAACCCGAGTGGTCTGACCAACCGTGGGGTTGTCTGATCGGGGCTAGCGGTCTACTACAAGAAATCTTATGATAGGTGACGTTTCATTTACGTCATGAAAACTAGAAATTATGTCATGTTTCAATATATGTGACGTTCACGTGACGAAAATTTATTCGTCACCTATCATGCGTCTCTAATCATGTTTTGTGACGAAAATGTATATTTTCGTCATTGATATAGTGACGATCCTTCTTTCGTCATTAACGAGTCCAAGAAACGTCACAAATCACTGAGCTTTGATGACTATACAATTTCCACGTAGGACACGAAACGTCATAAAATTTTACCACAGTGTGACGTGGAGCTGACATGGCGGGTTTGTTGTGACAATTTTATTCGTCATAAATTCTCTTGTGGCCTGTCAAGGGCCATGTTCGCTAAGCCCAATTGCAAGCCTTATTACATTTTGACTTGCCCATGTAACGCGTAGCAATATTCAGCCCAATTGCATTATATCCATTTGCATTAATATGAAATAATATGTGGGCCAAGTCCATTTTAAAAGCCCACATAGGCCTAATCATTATGGCTAGTAACAGTCCATATAAAATAAAGGTTATATAGCCCAGTTAACATCACATCGAATACAACACAATATTTATAGCCCAATTAACATCCAAATCCAACCACATGTTCAAATACAGTCAATCACATGTTCACTGACCAAATCCAGCAAAATAATCATTATTTACATCACAGGTTCCATTACATCGGTACATTGACCATAGCCTAGATAGCAAAATAAAAGTTCAGCACATCACTGACCAAGTTCAGCCACAAGGTTCATTACATCACTGTCCAGCCATAAGTCACTTTCCAAAACCAAGTCACATGTCCAAATAATTCACAGCCACCAACCAAAACAAAGTCACAAGTCCAAATCACATTAACCAACAGACTACAACCATCTCATCATGAATCGAAAAAGCAACATGAAGAGGTCTAACAAACCTTACTAGGGCTGACCAAAAGATGTAGTATTGAGGCTAATCAAACGACGAATAAGGGCATTGGTCTCCTCTGATGACTTCTTTAAATTTTCAATCTCTTCCAATTGTTGCTTCCTTGCTTCTTCTGATTCGTCTACCTTCTTCTTCAAGGAATCCAACTCATCCTGCTGACCATCAAGTGTGTCTCTAAGATCTGCTGCACATTGCTTCTCTGCCTCAAGTTCAGCTTCAAGTTCTTCAACACGTGCAGCAACAACAGCTTTGCCACTTGTCTTAGAGGTGGCTGACTCAAGGCCAACATTTTGAAGAAACTTTGATTTTGGCAAAACTTGAGAAACAACTTCAATATGAGTTTTTGGTGTTTGCCCTCCTTGCACAGGATCAGCAATGATAGCTTCCATATCAGCCTGGCAATAAGAAGACAAAAATTCAGAACTTACTTTCCATTAGCCTTAAAATATAAGTACAAAAGAAGAAAGGAAAATGTAACTCACAATAACGTTCTTTACAGGCTCACTAAAACCTATCTTGCTGCTGCAATGGCACTCCTTGAAAAGATCAATTGCAGTGGGCAGCACATCTTTATACTTAGTTTGCTTCTGAAATTACATGCAAACAATTTGTAAATACAACAAGCTATCAAGCTATGATCAGTGTTAAATACAACATGCCATCACTATAAAGTTTTCTCATTCAATGTTTCACTGACCTATGAAAAATTTGATAGCATCTACATAGAACATGAAAAAATTAGTGCTAAAAAATGAACAACTTTCCACTGCATGTGTTGTAATTGCATTGAACATGGAAATTTTGTGACATGGAGCTAGAAATTTTGAAAGCATTGACCCAGAAATTTTGACAGCATACACTCATATAAAATAGAGCTATGGTAACACATGTTTGTAACACAAAACAATCTATGTAACACATAATTTGTATGATGAATAAATATGTTACAAGCATGTAGTACAGTAGCATATAGTTGTGTAACAGTTTGCTATCCTTTATGTTGAATAACTTTATTTTCAGATTGTAAATCCACAAGACATAATAAAAAAGATTGCAAAAAATATATGACCAAGAATGTTAGCAGCATCTTTATCTCTGTTCTGTTGTAGTGATACACCCAGAAATTTTAATAGCATGTGCATTGATCACCAACAGAGTACTAATTTTGGAGTGTACAAATTAAACAAGTTCATATTACCAAATCTGAGAATACACTCTAGACTACATCTTAATCATTACCAAGTATTATAATACACTCCAAAATACAAAGGAGTCTCATGCACAAAGTAAATCATGGAGCACTAATCTCATTTATCAAAGAACTAAAATGGAACTCATATAATTTTCTTATCATACCACGACATGGCAATGCGCAATGTAGCTCCTAGAGCCCGTCCTTTGCTGGTACTGAACATTCTCACGGTTAAGTTTGTTTTTCACACACTTGTCCTATAGAAAGACAAACATTAGTACGACAAGTAGCTTAGTTCTATCACACATACAAAAGACACCAGTATATGAGATAACACAGAGCTTAGTTCTATACCTTGTGCTTTGGGTTTGACCACATCTCCACTAGTGCTTTCCATTCCTCGTCAGTCATACTCTTCAACGGTGATGTTGTTCTCACTTGGTTTGCTGGTACACCATTAAAGTAAGTCTTCTTTAGCTGGTACCTCATTTGCCGCTATCCACACTTGAGCAAATCAGCGCATGCATCTTTGACTGGCTTACTCTCTGTGTCTATGGTAAATTGACCCTAATTAAGAGCATGAACACCAGAAAAGAGGCATTAGAACTAAATAGGCCTAATATGGCATGTCTGTTGAGTATGAGTAAGTTCTAGTCTTTATTTATCAATGGTGACTTTAGATATGAAACAATAGCTTAGACAACAATATAGGTGTGACAGTAGCTGTAAGACAACAATATAGTAACAATATAGCTCAGATCTAAAACAACAATTACTAAAATCACATCATTGCAGTGTAGAGTAAGTTTTTTACAGTTGGACTAATTTTTTATAGTTGGATTGTAATTTTCAGAACTAAGACTTGAGAGCAAAGAAAACAAATAGCATATCATCCATTAAGGCCAAGTCACATATAGCCTTGTTAAACCTTTCGGGATAATGTCGGTACGCTAAGCTAGAGTTGACATGTATTGGGCTTCAGCAGTCTGGCTAAGAGTCTTCAAACTTGATATTTAACTGCTTTAGTGTTATTCCATATGGCTTTGTCTTTAGATCATTTAAGACTTTTCATTTGGCAGCAACAAAGTGGAGAGATCCTTCTAGTGGACAGCATGTTGATTATGATCAGCCCGGATGCCTTCAGTCTGTTTTCTCATTTTATATTTGTCAGCTCAAAACAACATTAATCCTATATCTGTCATTTTCTAAATTTTGCCTTCATAATCTAGAGGAACTGTCAGATATGCTAGTGTCCATGCACATTTAGGAAGAACTGCAAGCAGGAGAGATGATTTGGAATCACTGGCTTATACACTAGTATTTCTTCACCGAGGCAGGTTGCCATGGCAAGGATACCAGGTATCATCACAAATGGTATATAGTACATATCAATTCGTATGATCCATATGAACAATTCATGCCGATGTTTGAATCGAAACAAAAAAAATTATAAACTAGCAAACTGCTTAACAGATCAATTAATTATCAAATCTCATCTTCCTCGGATATGGTAGCAAGCTCCGGTAGTATATTAATTTGAAATCTGTGTTCTTCAGCCAGCATTGGTCGTACAGAGATTTCTATGCTTCAATTAACACAACACCACTTTAGTGAAAGGTAGCCTCATTAGCCACTAGGGACAGTACTTGGTTAGCACTGCACAGAAATTAGTTCTGACTACCAATAAACAACAACAAAAAAAACCCATTGGCAAGGTCATTTGGCTGCAGACAATTTCTTAAAACTTGAACTTAATTGTGGACCCAACAATTCATCAAGAGATAATTGAACATATTATCTATTTTCAGAATACACATGATATATTGTTAAGTAAAACCTTAGGAAAGCTAATGTATAACCCAAAAAGTCTCAAATGCCTTCTTAACTATGATTATGGAACATGTCAGGAAAAACTCAACACAAGTTCTAAAATTCCAACAAAGGCACCCGATCACATTAAGTTGACATATATAACAATATGTGCTATGAGAACTTGACAAGGTAACAGAGGAAAATCCATACATCAGATACCGCATACCACAAAATCAAATACCGCAGACCAGAAAGAGTGTACTTATTAACCTAAAACAAGAACTTTTAATGTATAATCAACATCGATTCCTCAGTTTAGCATTTTACTGAAAAATGGTCATTAACACATCAACAAATAGCCGCAATATATTGACCACCCATCTCCTACAGTGAAACTAACTTATTGGTGACCCCTAATACTGGCGGAGACACACAACAGGTCCACCACCACCCTAAGACATGGTGTCTTGTGAGTTTATCACTTGCCATGAAGTAAAAAAATTGAACCCCTCAAAAGTTTAAAGCATTTTGCTCCAATATTATTCCTATAATTAATTAAGCACGGAGAGGCCTCTAATCTTGCATATGCAATGCGAGCCAACGCTAATAAACGACAGGAAATGATTAAAAATTTAAGACAGTTGCACTATTAGGAAAGATTTGATCTCCTTACAGCCACTTTGTCCATATAGTCTTTGAGTTGAGACTTGTCCTTCTTGTAATCCTTCCAATGCGGAAAGATTGGTATGTGCTGCCTAAGTATAATCCCGCCCTCTGATGCTAGCTTTGCAGCTTGTAGTGGTGCCTCTGGTCTTCTCTTTCCTTCAGCAATATGCACCGGAAACTTAGTGCACAAACCTCGGCTTATCCTATCCAAATCTCTTCCCATAGTTCTTCCCCTATTCCATCGATCAATCATGGCATTTGGTTCACCTGACAATCATGAATATTTCAGAGTTATTGGAAATCATAAACTATTTTGACGCAAATATGTAAACCATATTGCTTTGAGAAAGGAGTACAATACTTGCCTTCATTTCTCATTAGGATCTGGTCATCAGGGTTAGGAGAGTTAGTAGCGACCAATGCATCTTCTGTGGAACCATCTTTTGGATTTGTAGTTGTACCATCTTCAGTTGAACATTGTTCCCTTGTCCTCTGCCTAGTCATTCTAGCTGCTTGATCTTGTTCATCAGTTGCCATCACTCTCTTTGACAATCTTCTTCCTCCTGAAGGCATGTTGACATTTCCTGTCAAGGTCTTCCTATGTACATTTTCAGAAACCTACATGGCATTATATGCAGAAAAAATAACAGCAAATTAAACATGTTGCATATTGAGCACAAATGAGTAAAAATACTGAAACATTGCAAATACCTTATCAACTACGCCTTGTTCAATGTCCTCGTTACCTTCAGGTTCATACAACGAATCAGAGTCTTCACGAGCACTACCCTTGCGCTTTGCATTTGATTTGTTAAGAATCGAAGTTAATGCACTAATTCCAAGACTCTGCAACACTTGATTGTTCCTCATCATAGTTTGTGCCCTCACCTTTTCATATCCACTAGGTACTGCCTCTTTACATGCATAAAAGAAGAAATTAAGTATAAGCAAAACTCATAGCATAAGATTGGGCATAGGCATAGAAAACGATAATCTGAACTGAAACATAGACATAGACACTAGGATACAAGAACACTCAATCCTAATTACTTCCTGTGAACTCATCATGGGCATTAGAGTGAGGTTTCCTGGTGGCATCAAGCAATCTAGCGAGTGAGCAGAGCTGATTAATTAAGTTGCCAAACTGCAGCCGCAGAGCAGCTGCAGCCCGCCAGGCTCCAGATCGCTAAACACCAGGCCACCCTCCCCCGCGCAGTGCTGCCGCCAGGCCCCAAATCGCTAAACACCAGGCGCCCACGCCGGCGTGCTTTGCTGCGCGCCGCTATCGCCCCTGCTGCCTCTGCCGCCGCGCGTGCCGCCTCTGCCGCCGCGCGTTCGCCGTCGCCCCTCAGTGCCTCGATCGAGATTGGGAAGAGAGAGCTAGGGAGGCATCTTACCTACTGGTTTACGCTTGCCGGGAGGCATCTTAGCGTTCGGGCTTCGTCGGCGACGAGAGGAACCAGGGTTGCCGTGGTCTGTGGCGGCTAGGGATGGGGGTGGTGATCTGTGGCGGCTAGGGTTGGGAGAGGTCGGGATGTGTGAGTTGGGATTAGCTAGGGTTGGGGAACCAGGTGTATGAAGCAATCACCAATGCGATTTTACCGGAATCACCATGGTGTGTGTGCAGTTGTTAGAAACAGTTTGGACAAAAAGGTCATTTCACCTTAAAATTTTTGCTGGCCTGGGCGCGAAGCCTTCCCACCAGGCTAAAAGTTTGGCGCTGCGGTCCCTAACATGTGGTAAATGCGAAGAACATATTTCATATTATGCCAAGTTGTATGCGCATAAAACGTGATGAATCAAACTTTTGATGTAATGTACATATAAATCAACCATTTTTTATGATATATACACATATGACATATCCTTCGGTGCTGCCTTCCCGTCCCTCGGTCCTCCGCTCCGGGGCTTGACCGGCGAGTCGGCGGGGCTACCGGGCGACGAGGCGAGGGCGATGGAGCTAGGCGCACGAGCCACAGGAGGTGCCGAGGTGGTAGCCTGCGGCGGCATGCGAACGTGGGCGTCGGCGTGGGCGTTGGCGGCTTGGTGCATGGCGCTGGGGTTGGGCTGCTTCCACACTGCTGCGCTGGGCGGCTGCCGGCTAGGGCGGTTATATGCAGGAGACTGGACCGTATAAAGACACAGGAGAGAGCGAGAGACGGATGGATGTGGTTATACGCAGGAGACTGGACCGTATAAAGACACAGGAGAGAGCGAGAGACGGATGGATGTGGTTATACGCAGGAGACTGGATCGTATAAAGACACAGGAGAGAGCGAGAGACGGATGGATGTGGTTATACGCAATAGCCAACAGGATCGGGCGCTCGCCTAGGCGTCGCCGCAGCGTCGCCGTGGCGTCGCCTAGGCGTGGTCGCCAACTTCGCCGTGACAACCATGGTTGTACCTGAACTTCTGTCTGGTGGATAGAATAAAAAAGGGCAATCAGCGAGCCACGAGTAGGCGTGGGCCGTTTGATGTTTGGGCGTGGGGCAGCGCAATGGGCCACTGGGCCGCATCTGTGTAGGTTGCAAGACATATTGAACTATAAATATAGAAATAAGAAATTCCTTAGCGAAATGACTTAATAGCCGAGTGGTACGAGCATCATTGGCTACGCATTAGATTGTGGGTTCGAGCCCTGTGAGGCACATCAATTTTATCTCATTTTCTGCAGCAGGCCTCTATCGCCTATCGGGCTGTGAATTTATGCTGCTGCAGGCCGCTGGGCCATTAACTTTTATGTGGGCTGCTACAGCCGCCGCTTATGTGTGCTACAGGCCAGCCTGCCGTTAATTTTTCTGCCAGGCCTCTAACAATTCGCGAATTTTTCTGCTGCAGGCCGGGCTGTGGCAGACTCGGTGGGATCCACTTAACTAGGTGGCATTGGGACCTGCTCTAACAGGTGGGCCACGCCTGCCAACAAGGACAATATAAGCACCCTTGAAAAATATAAAAAAGACTTATGACGAAATAATATTGTCATGAAATTATGACGTTTGCAGGTTGGCCTCTTATGACAATATAGCGTTCGTCACGAGATGCCACTAGACTAGTTTATGACGATTCCTAGTTGGTCTCAATGACGAACACCTTATTTTCGTCACTAAGCTGCACAATCTCATACTAAACGTCATAAACGAAATAACATAATGACGAATAACTCTGATGTCACGAGAAATTTGTCACAGAAGATCATATTTGTTGTAGTAACTGATAGCCCCTAGGCTATTGCATTCATGGTGTATGAACCATGTTGGACTAATGTGGATCAAATGGTGAAGAACTTATGTCAAAAATAATTTCTTGGTCTTTAATGTATAGAAAGCTAGGAAGCAACCATGGTCGACAGCATAGACCAAGACCAGGCTCCGGGATGAATGAGGTACAGTCAAAGAAGTCAGGCGGGATGTTGTGCTCAAGCAAGGCACACAAGGAAGGTAAGAGATGTTGAAAGGAAGGTTTGAGTAACGGTTCATCGAATGGTGCGGTTTGTGTAGGCGAGGCGTGGTCGGGGGAACCAACTTGAAGAGATTTGCGAATGTTTGAGCCATTAGTGAACTTAAACGTTGCAAGCATAGATATTGCTTGCAAAGGAGTAGATAACCATGGACTAGACTTGGGAAAGAGGTGAGGTCCATGATCATATTGAAGGTGTTTTAGCAGAGAAGCCAAAACAATGAAAACGATGATGGGACTAAAACCACAATGCTTAAAGGGTGATTTTGGTCAAGGAGACACTAACGAGGCTAAGTGAATGGGAAGCTTGCTCCTTTATGAGTTTAGGCTTATATGCTTTGAAAAACATGTATATGTTATGTATGAGTATAAAACCCGATGTGTGTAGAGTTAATGAGTTTTTTCAGTTGTGCTAATGGATAGTATATCCATTAAGGTTAGATATATGCTGGTTGCTCCATCTATATGAGTGGGAGGGGTTGGTGGCTAACCAACTAACCATCCATTCTTTAGGGTTTGAGAGACATTGGAAGCTTTGGGTGAGTGCTCTTGGGAGAGAGCTCTATCCTCCAAAGTTGAGTGACTGTAAAATATATATTTATGAGTCATAATAGATCAATTTTGTTCATCTTACATGGTGTGTTCTTACTCTTATTGATTTATCACTTGTTTTGGTTGGTGTTTTTACCCACTCTCCTTCTCTCTTGATCTTGCTAGGTTCCAAGTATGTGTAAGTAATAGAAATGCCTCATGAATATCATATTTCATCCATCTAGGGACTAGCTATAGCAAGATCATAAAAGGTAGCATGATTTGGTTTGATTTGGTCTAGTGCAATCTTGTTTCTAGTATTTGAACTCGAATCTTTGGGTGTTCTTACTTGCTATGACAAATGAGAACACATTTAGATCTATCTTGGCCATACTCAACCCACGAGGAAATCATATCTCAAGTTCTTGAGTTTTGTCTAGTTTTGGTACAACCTTGCTTCATATCATTTAGACAAGATCCATACAATTCTTGGATCGATTAGGTTCCTAAAATTCTCGGCAAGGTGTGTGTAAAGTTTCAAATCATTTAGATATGTATTTTGAAGATAGCACCATTTTCGATTTTAGCTCGTGCTGATTTCTTGGTTTAGAATAGGGGTGCGGTCAGACCGCCCCAAGCTAGCGGTTAGGCTAGAGGCTGGTTAGACCAGTCAATTCCTATAGTCATATGGCTAGCTCCTAAGCTGCGGTCCAACCACTCCCTTCGTAGTGATCTAACTGGTCTAGAGAATTTGAACTCTATTTGCTTCCACACTTTTATGAGTTCTTTATTGGTGGACAAATATGATCTTCCTAGATTTTAGTATCTAGTGGAGTGAAAGTTTTGAAATACCATTTAGGGAGGTTGAATTTGAAGACATCATTCACCCTATCGGGTCAACATAGCCCTATGACAACTAAGGTGCGACTGATGGTACCTTTAGCACAATTGATGTTAAAATTTAAAATGTTTCAAACTTATACAAATGTTGATAATTAAGAACTTAGGGTGATAATTTCTTAAAACTATAATGATAACTTAGGGTTTGAATGGTGGTAATTCCTAATTTTTCCTAAATTCATAAACTGATGGTAATTTTGAAACTTATGTTGGTGATTTGTTAAGCTATTGATGGTAACTTAGGGTTTAACAGGTGGTAATTTATGTGACTTTTGTCTGGTAATTTTTTAAAAATCAAGATGATAACTTTTATCTTTGTTGTATTTTTGAATTTTTTGAGTTACATGACATAATTTAGTGGTAATTGTTATGAATAGAAAACCAAATATTTCTAAGATTATTCCATAAAAAAAGAAAAAAGTGAGTGCTCTATAAGACTAAGGAGCACCTAGGTGTTCTATAGTCAATTCCAAATATTTATATGTTGGATCTGATACGGCAATCAGAGGCGGTGAATGATGCCTTTAAATTTATCCTCTCATAGTATTCCAAAACTTTCACTTCACTAGCTACTGAAAGTTAGGAAAATTATATTTGCTTACCAACGAAGAACCCACAAAAGTGCGAAAGTAAACAGAACTCAACTCCTTTGGACTGGTCAAACCGCTATGATGGAGTAGTTAGATCGGCAGAGCAAGATGATTGGTCTGATCGACCTCCAGTCGAACCGCAGGTCTTAGGATGATTAGACTGCACCCCTGTTCCCAGAACTTGAAATTAGCCTAAGCCAAAATCAAAATAAGGTGTAATATTCAAAATACACCTCTAAATGATTTAAAAATTTGCACACACCTTACTGAGCATCTTAGAAACCTAATTTATCCAAGGTTCACATGAATCTGGGCTTAAGTTACAATATTTCCTCAAGACAACTAAGGTTGCACTAAAACCTGACAGAACTAAAAAAGTTGAGATATAACTTGCTCTTGGGTTGAGGATAGCTAAGATGACTCTAGATGAGTTCTCACATATCACAGCAAGCAAGGGCACCCAAAGATTAGAAGTCAAAAATCTAGGAACAAGATATCACTAGAAGGGCTCTAAATCGAATCAAATCGGGCAACCTTCAAGATCTTGCTATAGATGGTCTCTATACAAATGGAATATGATCCTCATGAGGCATCTCCATTAGTTACACATCCTTAGAACCTAGCAAAATCAAGAGGGAAGGAGAGAGGGCAACGCACTAACCCAAATAAGTGCAAAAATCAACAAGAGTAAGAACACACTGTGTAGGATGAACATGATTGATCTATTGCAATTTGTAGATGAAAGTTCTATAACCACTCTACCATGGAGGACAGAATTCTCACTACTATAGCTGGTCTGACTACTCGGGTCGAGCACCCAAGATCCTGATTGCTTACTTATTGGTGTAAACCCACTTTTGGAGACATTAAGGAAATCACAATCTTCATGTTTTTGGGTTGACAAACTCTTCACATTCTCATGCTTCTAATTGACATTTGCACTAGCCAAATCAATATGAGAAGATTTATCAATCGATATAACCTCAACTTCTTGCTCATTCCAATGAATTAGCTCTTGGTAAAGAGTCGATGTTATACAACCGTTGGCATGAATCAAGCCTTTTCGTGGTAGAACACTATAATTTCCTTGAGCCTCCACCACAAAGAAAGTCGTAAGCAATGTTTTATTGCCAACTGTAAGCTCGGCCATCAACACCCCATTAGCTTTAGTAGAATCTCTAGTAAACACATTGAGAATCATGTTGGTCTTAGTTAAAGTCATCTTCAATTTTCCCAAGCTTCTTGAAAATCTTGTGGGGGCATCAAATTGACGATAGCTTCCCCATTGACCAACATCCTGAATATTGGTTTACCATTGATCAAACCCTTTAAGTATAATGGCCTAGGGTGTCGATAATCTTTATCAAGCTTTCAGAAAATAGCATCCTTTGGCCCAATACATAACTTAGCCATAGCTGATTCTATTTTCTCGTCTAGATGCTTACAATCTATTGGCAAAATAAAAACCATATTGATGTCGCTCTGCCCCCGAGCCCAAGTTTTTCACCACAGTCATCTAGCAATATAGTATCATCATCCGAATGTGATACTTCCTCTTTGTTCTTATCAAGATTTTATTTCATTAAAAGCTTTGTCTTGTAACTTTTCGGCCTCAATTTGATATTCTTTCTGTTTTCTGAGTCCCTGCAGTTGACATCTTTGCGACCTAGTAAGCCTAGATAGTATCCATTGTGGCTTTTATTCTGGCTTGTTTCTTATTGGTTCATCATGCTTAAAGGTTTTGCTATATTGAAACTCTGTATCAGTATTAGAAGACTCATCTTTCATCTTTTCAGTAGATTAAGGTTTTAAAATTTTCTTTCCTTCTAATAAATTTCTAACAATTTTAATATGACAAAGATTTAAAACACTTAAAGAGTTCAGCTTGCGGGTGAAAGGTGGATGTCATATCGAGAGATACTCCGGCCAACTTAAAGAGTTCTTTCCAAAAATTGCTAGTGAAAATGGTATCCCGATCACTGACAATGGATTCTAGAAACCCATGAAGTCGAACAATAGCTTCAAAGAATGCATGAGCCACAGATTGAGCCGTATAAGGATGTGCCACGTAACAAAGTGTGCATATTTAGAGAATCTATCCACTACCGTCAGTACGACTGATTTCCCGTGTATGCGAGGAAACCCATTGATGAAATCCATAGAAATATGAGACCAGATCTAATGGGGAATTGGTAGAGGTTGTAATAGTCCGGTGGGGTGAAGATGATCCACCTTATTGCGTTGACAAGTAGCGCAACATGTCACATGGTCGCGAACCAGCTTTTTAAGTTGGGGAATATAAAAATCCTTTTGGATGCGGTGCAAAGATTTTTGATCCCCTCATGACCAATGGCATGATATGCTAATATGATCTGTGGTATATAGACCGAAGAAGTTGGAACAAATATCCGGCCATTGTAGGAAGAAGCCATCAACAAAAGCCAATGTGGAGGGAGTTCTTTAGCTGCCAACTGAGACTGTAGCATCTGAAATTCCGGCAGAGAGTTGACCTCTTCTTTAAGCTGAGTAAGCAGTTGGAAGTTTGTCGAGACCCGAATATGCAAATCCGGACTCTCTGTGTGTACTGCACTAGTCCAGGATCACGCTAGTGCACACAGTCAAACATAGAGGTAATCATCACCACAATCACGATATTAAATAAGGGAAATTCAAATTATTAATCAATACCCAAAGTATGACCTTATGGTCAAGCTTACAATCTCAATAGCCTTAGGGCTTAACAAAACTAGCGGCGGAAAACCAAAGTAAAGCGTAGTGGCCAATCGACATGCCCACGTGCAATCGAGTGGGAGCGAAGCCTAGAACTCGTAGTCGTCGAAGTACTCTCCTCCTGGAACCTCCTGCTGGTAGCACTCTTCATCCTCAACTGAGCAACATAGGCATAAAGCCGTGAGTACATTGGTACTCAGCAAGCCGTTTGTAACAAATGATGCAATATAATATGCAAGGCTTAACAATGGAAAGCTAAAAGGGTTAATTTGCATAAAACAATTGAAATTACCATAAATAGATTGAAGTAATTGTAAATAAAACAATAATAAATAATCAAAGGAATTGAAGTAAACTACTTATGGACTCCCCATCCACAAGCTAAACCAACGAGTGAATTAACCATCCAGCGATCAACTACCAAAATTTCCAAGAATAACTATACCTCGTGTGAAATCACCGAGCATTGTCCATGACCGAGGACACGGCTATTCGAATAGTTTTACACTCTGCAGAGGTTGCACAACTGTACCCACACGATGTGATAATCCTCACGTTAAAGATAATCACAACAAGGCTTTTACAATGATCCATCTCCACCTGATCCCACTCGCTAAGGTTTCGACGTCGAGTAGGGTAACCCCCTAGTCGATAATTGCCCCCTCTTGCGCCACACAACATCAGTAGTAAAACCAAAGTGGAGACTTCACAAATTATTATGCCAGGTCTATCCCATACTAGACATGTGGTTTGCACGGTAAGGCTCAGATCAATGGCGCACAAAGTTAAGTCCTTAAGTAATACCCAGGCGAAACATCCACATCCCAATGTGCAACCTGCACCCCCTTTACTGCACGATCAATCGCCCAAGTGAAAACCAATTTTGTATAACCACCGCCAATGACGCACCAACGTCACGGCACAAATTTTATAACAGTGGCACCAACCACGATTCAATATCTCATTAAGTCAAATTAATTAATCACATGTAATGATGAACCCTTTCGCAAGAATAAGCAAGGCTAAGCATTCTAATCGTACCAACCCAATGTGACAAATAACATAGCATCACTAATAAAATTCCCAACCTAAGGTGACAATAGCATCAAGGTATTCCAAAATATCAAGGAGGGAAATAACCAATTGGGACGATAACTACCAATACAAGGGTTTGAATAAAAATAGCGATGCAAGATAATTTAAAACAAAATAATTAAATAATAGATTGCAAACTGGGTTCAACATGATCAAAGGACACGACTTGCCTTGGCCTTGCTCAGTTGACATCTCTTGATCTTCAAATCCAACGGCGGCTCCCTCGAACGCGTGATCTAACGAGAGAGAAAACGACACAAAGAGACAAAATAAAATCAAATAAAATTCAAATGAACTCCAAAAATTCTCAAACCTGAACCAAAAGGTAGAGCTCAATTTTAGATGAATTTAGGAAAAGAACGGGTCAATCGGAGCTAGGACGAGGAGAACGGGCTCTTGGAAAAGTGGATCTAAAGAAAATCGGGAAAATCGGAAATCATAGCATGTCTTTGTAGACCCGCTCACGAAATAACAGATCATCAGTGAACCAGCGCACGCACTGCTGGCGGAAGCGGTCGAGTCGACGGCTGGCCGACGGGCGGACACGTGGGCTGTTTTGGGCGGCGTGGCGGCCGACCGGGCTCTTGTGGCGAGCGACGCGTGGCAGTTCACGCGCCCGCGCAGTGGGCCCAGGCGTAGCGGCTCGGCGCACGGTGGACCAGCGCAGGAAAGCGAAGAAGCGCGATCTTGGCGTGGCACACGCAGCAATGGCGCGGAGGACCGAGGGACGCGGGCGCGGCCGAGGCGCGGCGTGTCCATGGCGGTGCGGAGCGCGGCGAGATCCGCCGCGGAGAGGTAGCGCGGCGGCCGGCGGGCGCGGCGGCGCGCGAGTTTAACCGGCGGCATCGAGGTGGCGGCGGAACTCACCGGCGCGCGAAGCTCCGGCGGCGGCGGCGAGCGACGATAGCGGCAGACGGCGGCGCCGGCGGCTAACTCGGCGGCAGCGAACGCCGGCGTCGGCGGCGGTGGCGGCGGCGTGGCGGCGCGCTCGGGGAGAAGCCGAGGTCGCGCGGCTTAAATACCGGACGTCGGCGGTGTCCAGTCGATCCACGGCGGCGGTGTCCCGGCGAGGCAGCGAGACGAACCGGACTCGAGACGGACTCCCACCCAAAACGACGCGCTGACAGGTGGGCCCCACCGTCAGCCGATCGGACGGCGAAGCGGCGAGATGGCGCATGGCGTGGCGGCGGCGGGATGGCGAAACGCGTCGTCCATCGGCGAGGGCAAGCGGCGCGCGCGCGCCGATGTGCGGCGCGTGGCACGCGGGATGCGGCGCGGTGGCTGGGCTGGCGGCTTTCTTTGGGATGGGCTTGGTGGGTTTTTACCACCGGCGGTTGGGATTTTGGAGGGTTTTTCTTTTCAGAAATTCAAATAAATTAAATTGAGCTCTAGAAAATAGCAAATAAATCCATAAAAATCCAGAAAAATTCCAATAAATTCCTTGAGACACAAAGAACTCAAATAAAATAATTTTGGCAAATGTTCATGTTCAGATTAATCATATTAAATCCTTTTAATTTATAAAATTCCATTTAAGCTTTAATTAATTCCAGAAAAATTCAAATGGTGAATTTTATTTTAAAAGCTTCAAAAAGACTCTGAAAATCAGGATGTTACAAACCTTACCCCCTTAAACGGGATCTCGACCCCGAGATCCGGGCTCACTACTAGATAGGTTCGGGAACTCTGCCTTGAGATCCTCTTCGCGCTCCCAGGTGGCTTCCTCCTCCGAGTGATTGCTCCACTGAACTTTGCAAAAGCGAACAATTTTATTCCGGGTGACTCGCTCTGACACGTCCAAGATCTTGACAGACGCTCTTTGTAGGACAGATCCTCACGAAGATCAATGGCCTCAAGCGCACACCTCCTCTCGCACTCTCAAACACTTCTTCACTGGGACACATGGAAAACATCATGTACCCCATGAAGGATGCAGGTAGCTCAATTGATAAGCAACCTCTCCTGCGCTTCAAAATTCGAGCGGACCGACATACCTTGGTGCAAGCTTTCCCTTTGCTGAAACCTCTTCACACCTTTGAATGGTGTGATCCCGAGATACACAAAATCATCCTGCTCAAAACTCGGCTCTCGGCGCCCGTATCCATAGCTCTTTTGCCTGGCACAGGCAGTCCTCAACCTCTCTGAATCAAACGGACCTTGTCCTCGGCCTCTTTTAAGCAATCTGGACCAAACACGACCTTCCTGTCTCTTTCCAATTGAGAGGGTCCTGCATTTCTGCCAGTAGAGTGCTTCAAATGGTGACATCTGCAAACTTGCACGATAACTATTGTTGTAGGAAAACTCGCAAAAGGCAAACAATTGTCCCACTTAGGTCCATGATCTAGCACACATGCTCTCAACATATCCTCAAGAATCTGATTGACTTGCTCGGTCGACCATCCGTCTGCAGGGATGGTATGCGATCGAAATTCAGGTGCGTTCCCATAACCTCATGGAAACTACCCCAAAACGAGAAGTGAATGGGACCCTCGATCGACACTATTTTCTTGGGCACTCCATGCAACCGACAATCCTCGACATATCTGACTCCGCCAATCACACGGTGTAGGTTGTCTTTCTTGGAATGAAGTGAGCAACCTTGGTCAATCGGTCTACGATGACCCAAATCGAATCATAGCCATCTTTGGTCTTAGGCAGCCCGACTATGAAGTCCATACCAATCTCTTCCCATTTCCACTCAGGGATTTTCAACGGCTGAAGCAAACCTGCTGGCCTCGATGCTCGCCTTAACTCTCTGACAGACATCACAAAGTGCCACATACTCAGCAATCTCACGCTTCATGCTAGGCCACCAATATTTTTCTTTAATGTCCTGGTACATCTTGGTACTGCCAGATGTATCGAGTACAACGACTCATGAGCTTCTTTTAGCAATGCAGATCCTTTAGTTCCTTCTTATTGGGCACACACAAGCGTTGCTTGAACCACGAGGTTCCTTGGGCATCCTCTGAAAATCCAGACCCTTTTCCTTCACTCATATTCATGTCGATACGCTGAAATGCCTCATCATCCATGCGAACTTGACGAATCGACCATCCAAAGTGGGTCGCAACTCCATTCTCGCCAAAAATCCTTCCTCAACCAATTCCAAACCGAGCCTTTGAATTCCTCATGCAAGGTGGCGACTCTCCTTGACCATCACCGAATTACAATAAACCTTCCTGCTCGAGCATCTGCGACCACATTGGCCTTCCCTTGGTGATAATGGATTCCAACATCGTAATCCTTTATCAACTCCAACCACCTCCTCTGCCTGAGGTTAAGTTCGGACTGGGTAAAAATGTATTTCAAACTCTTGTGATCCGTATAAACCTCACATCTATTACCCAAGAGATAGTGCCTCCAAATTTTCAAAGCATGCACTACGGCTGCTAGCTCTAAGTCGTGGGTAGGGTAATTCTCCTCATGCGGTCTCAACTGGCGCGAGGCATACGCTACCACTCTCTTTTCCTGCATCAGTACACAACCCAAACCCTTGCGTGAGGCATCGCAATAAATCTCAAAATCCTTGTTTAAATCTGGCAATATTAGCACTGGGGCTGTAGTCAAACTTTCCTTCAACTTCTGAAAGCTTTTCTCGCACTCAGGCGTCCAAACAAATTTCTTTTCTTTTTTGAGCAATTGGGTAAGTGGCTTGGCTACACTGGAAAATCCCTCGATGAAACGACGGTAATAACCAGCCATACCCAGAAAACTCCTGATCTGAGTCACCGAAGAAGGTGACTGCCAATCCAAAACATCCTTGACCTTTCCGGGTCAATGACAACTCCCTTTGCGGACATCACATGGCCTAGGAAGGCGACCTCCTTCATCCAAAACTCACATTTGCTAAACTTGGCATACAACTGATGGTCCCTTAATTTCTGCAATACCAATCTCAGATGTTCCTCATGCTCTCTCTCATCCCTGGAGTAGATCAGAATATCGTCAATGAACACTACGACAAACTTATCCAAATATTCCATGAACACCTTATTCATCAGGTACATAAAATAGGTGGAGCATTGGTCAAACCAAAGACATCACTGTGAACTCATACAAACCGTAACGCAGTCGAAAATGCTGTCTTAGGTATGTCCTCTGTCGAATCCTCATCGATGGTAACCGACCTCAAGTCAATCTTGAGAAAACTCCGCTCCCGAGCTGATCAAACAAATCATCAATCTCGGGCAGCGGGTACTTGTTCTTGATGGTGACCTCATTAAGTGCTCGGTAGTCCACGCACATGCGCTGTTGCCATCCTTCTTTTTCACAAACAAGATCGGCGCTCCCACGGGACGAGGCTGGGCTGACATAACCTTTGTCCAAAAGCTCTTGAATCGCTTCTTGAGTTCGCTAACTCATTTCTGGCATCCGGTAGGGTCTTTTGGAAATCGGAGAGGCAGGGTACCAACTCGATCAAAAACTCAACCTCTCGCTCTGGTGGCATCCCCGGAAGATCATGCGAAACACATCGGGTACTCCACGACAATTGGCACATCCTCCAACTGAATTCCCTTGATCGACAAACCATTACCGCTCTGGTGATTCATGCTAGCTGAAATCGCACTTTCTTCCCATCGGGCTGGTCAAGGTCACCGCTCTGCTCCCGCAATCTGAACCGCTTTGATGCTTCTTGAGCCAATCCATACCCAAGATCACATCTAGGAATTTGGATATCCAAGATAATCAAGTCCGCTCTGAACTCAACTCCCTGGATGTCTATCTAAACTTCGGGACAGCCTAGGTTGGTGCTCAACTCCGAACCGGGGGTTTGGATCAAATGAATAGATCCCAGAGTAACAATTTTCAACTGATGCTTTAAAGCAAAACTCCGAGAAACAAACGAATGGGAAGCTCCAGAATCAAACAAAACTGTGGCAGGTGCTGAATGAACTAGGAACTTACCGACCACAACCTCTGGTGCTGCCTGAGCCTCCTCTTCTTGCGAGACTCCTCGAGCTCACGGCGACTGTCCTCAATCAGGATGACCTTATCCACCATCTGCTGAAAGCTGGCATAGTCGTTGCCCACGACCTGCACCTTCAATCCTGGGTTCAAGCCTTTCCGGAACCTCTTCTGACGGGCTTCATCTGTGGCTACGTCCTCAGGTGCATAGCGAGCTAGCTGAGTGAATTTATTGAGGTATTCACTCACTGACATGTTCCTCTGCTGCAACTCACGGAACTCCTCCTTCTTCATGTCCATCACCCCATCCAGAACATGGGCGTTACGGAAAGCGGTGGAGAACTCATCCCAAGTAATGCTGTCCTGGTTCTCGTGGGCATCACGGTGGTTCTCCCACCACTCTGCTGCAGTCCCTCTAGCCGTGTGTCTGCATACAAAGACTCTCTCCTGTCTCGTGCATGGGCCAAGTTCAGCTTTTTCCCCACTGAACGGATCCAGTCGTCTGCCTCCATAGGCTCTGAAGAGCTGGAGTAGGTAGGCGGCCTCGTCCTCATAAACTCGCAGCGAGGCTGGCTGGTGGGCGGCCTGAGGTGCTGCTACCCCTAGGTGCCGTGCCGAGCCATATTGTTCATATTTTGCATCATCGCTTGCATCATCTGGTGCAGGCCATCGGAACCGATCGAGAGCGGGAGTCGGTCGGCGGAACTGCAGGGTGGCTGAGTGGAATCGCTCCCGGGTTACGGTTTGTCTCGCCACGACTGCGGAGTTCCTGGTTTCAACCATCTTCGCCTGCTCAAAAGAAAGATCATTAGTGAGAACTGACATTCTGAAGGCTCAATAGGTAAGAGGGAAAAGCAAAGGTAAGTGGTAAACTCGTCTAAGGGGAATAGCTAATGGCGACCTAAACTAAGCAAACACTTAGCCCGAAAGGCTAACAGCAAAACCGGGGAAATAACACCAATAAAAGATTGACGTGATTGCAATATAATGCTTTTAAGGGCAAAATTTGCAGCTCACATCACATGCAACTGCAAGAAAAAGCAAAATAGTCTACACGATGCTAAAACTATGGCAGGGTTTAAATCTAATGGCTCTCGATCTTCACGGCAGTCTTCGATCTTGTCTTGGAACATCTTCAGTGCTTCCTTGATCCAATCTTCACAGCAACGCTTGAAGAATTCTGGGTCGACCTCCTTTTTGATCTTGGGACACTCGAGACATCTATGGACATTATGGAGATAAGAAGTTAACTTGATTTTCAAAAATAATATTCCCGAAAAGGCAAGGATTAAGAATCCTAAGAATAAGATAAGGATAGAGGATCACTAGATATTCATTTTGTTGATTTGATTTAGAAAGTAGATTTTGAAATTGGCTAAAACGACCATTCTAACCAAGGCTTCGTCCTCTGATCGATTTGGCTCGATACCATCTCTGCCGAGACCCGAATATGCAAATCCGGACTCTCGTGTGTCTGCACTAGTCGGGATCACGCTAGTGCACACGATCAAACATAGAGGTAATCATCACCACAATCACGATATTAAATAAGGAAATTCAAATTATTAATCAATACCCAAAGTATGACCTTATGGTCAAGCTTACAATCTCAATAGCCTTAGGGCTTAACAAAACTAGCAGCGGAAAACCAAAGTAAATGTAGTGGCCAATCGACATGCCCACAGCAATCGAGTGGGAGCGAAACCTAGAACTCGTGAGTCGTCAAGTACTCTCCTCTGGAACCTCTGCTGGTAGCACTCTTCATCCTCAACTGAGCAACATAGGCATAAAGCCGTGAGTACATTGGTACTCAGCAAGCCGTTTGTAACAAATGATGCAATATAATATGCAAGGCTTAACAATGGAAAGCTGAAAGGGTTAATTTGCATAAAACAACATTCGAAATTACCATAAATAGATTGAAGGCGAAATGTAAATAAAACAATAATAAATAATCAAAGGAATTGAAGTAAACTACTTATGGACTCCCCATCCACAAGCTAAACCAACAGTGAATTAACCATCCACTGATCAACTACCAAAATTTCCAAGAATAACTATACCTCGTGTGAAATCACCGAGCATTGTCCATGACCGAGGACACGGCTATTCGAATAGTTTTACACTCTGCAGAGGTTGCACAACTGTACCCACACGATGTGATAATCCTCACGTTAAAGATAATCACAACAAGGCTTTTACAATGATCCATCTCCACCTGATCCCACTCGCTAAGGTTTCGCCGTCGAGTAGGGTAACCCCCTAGTCGATAATTGCCCCCTCTTGCGCCACACAACATCGTGAGTAAAACCAAAGTGGAGACTTCACAAATTATTATGCCAGTCTATCCCATACTAGACATGTGGTTTGCAGTAAGGCTCGGATCAATGGCGCACAAAGTTAAGTCCTTAAGTAATACCAGCGAAACATCCACATCCCAATGTGCAACCTGCACCCCCTTTCGCACGATCAATCGCCCAAGTGAAAACCAATTTTGTATAACCACCGCCAATGACGCACCAACGCCACGGCACAAATTTTATAACGATGGCACCAACCACGATTCAATATCTCATTAAGTCAAATTAATTAATCACATGTAATGATGAACCTTTCGCAAGAATAAGCAAGGCTAAGCATTCTAATCGTACCAACCCAATGTGACAAATAACATAGCATCACTAATAAAATTCCCAACCTAAGGTGACAATAGCATCAAGGTATTCCAAAATATCAAGGAGGGAAATAACCAATTGGGACGATAACTACCAATACAAGGGTTTGAATAAAAATAGCGATGCAAGATAATTTAAAACAAAATAATTAAATAATAGATTGCAAACTGGGTTCAACATGATCAAAGGACACGACTTGCCTTGGCCTTGCTCAGTTGACAGCTCTTGATCTTCAATCTAACGGCGGCTCCCTCGAACGCGTGATCTAACGAGAGAGAAAACGACACAAAGAGACAAAATAAAATCAAATAAAATTCAAATGAACTCCAAAAATTCTCAAACCTGAACCAAAAGGTAGAGCTCAATTTTAGATGAATTTAGGAAAAAGAACGGGGTCAATCGGAGCTAGGACGAGGGAGAACGGGCTCTTGGAAAATTGGATCTAAAGAAAATCGGGGAAAATCGGAAATCGCACTGTGCTGTAGACCCGGCTCACGAAATAACCAGTCTACCGTGAACCCGGCGCACGGAACTGTGCGGGCGGTCGTGCCGACGCTGGCGCGGAGTCGACGCTGGCGCTGACGGGAGTGACACGTGGGCTGTTTTGGCGACGTGGCGGCCGACCGCTTGCCGGCAGGCGACGGCGTGGCGGTTCACGCCGCGCCCGGCGTACGGCTCGGCGCCACGGTGGACCAGCGCGAGGAAGGCGAAGAAGCGCGTGTCGGGCGTAGCGCCAGCGGCGCGCGGAACCGAGGACGCGGGCGCGCCGAGGCGCGGCGTGTCCGCGAGCGCGGCGGCGAGATCGGCCGGCGGAGGGGTAGCGGCAGCGGTGGCCGGCGGCGCGGCGGCGAGTTTAACCGGCGGCGGCGAGGTGGCGGCGGAACTCACCGGCGGCGAGCTCGGCGGCGGCGGCGGCGAGCGACAACGGCGACGCAGCGGCGCACGGCGGCTAACTCCGGCGACGGCGAACGACGGCGCGCGCGGAGCGCGCGGCGGTGGCGGCGGCTCGGGACGAGAGAAGCCGAGGTCGCGGCGGGCTTAAATACCGGACGTCGGCGGTGTCTGTGTCGGTCACGGCGGCGGTGTCCCGAACGAGACGGCGGCGGAGACGAAGCGGACTCGAGACGGACTCCACGCCAAACGACGCGCCGACAGGTGGGCCCCCGTCGCCGGTCGGACGCGGCGGCGAGGATGGCGCATGGCGTGAGCGGCGGCCGGGATGGCGAAACGCGTCGTCCATCGGCGAGGCAAGCGCGGCGCGGCGCGGCGCCGATGTGCGAGCAGCGTGGCACAGGCGGGATCTGCGCGCGGCTGGCTGGCGGCCTCGGCTTTTTGGGCATTTGGTGGGTTTTGGCCCATCGCGGTTGGGATTTTTGGAGGGTTTTCTTTTCAGAAATTCAAATAAATTAAATTGAGCTCTAGAAAATAGCAAATAAATCCATAAAAATCCAGAAAAATTCCAATAAATTCCTTGAGACACAAAGAACTCAAATAAAATAATTTTGGCAAATGTTCATGTTCAGATTAATCATATTAAATCCTTTTAATTTATAAAAATTCCATTTAAGCTTTAATTAATTCCAGAAAAATTCAAATGGTGAATTTTATTTTAAAAGCTTCAAAAAGACTCTGAAAATCAGGATGTTACAGAGTTTGGCATCGAGATGGCTGACAAGGACATGTGTTCGTCTCGGCGAGACAAAGCATCAGCGACTATATTTGTTTGACCTGACTTGAATTTGATTTGGAAATCGAACCCAAGGAGTTTGCTGACCCAATGGTGTTGAGGGATAGTGTTCAAGCGCTGATCTAACAGATATTTCAAGCTGTAATGATCAGTACTAACAATGAATGACTTGCCCCAAAGATAATGGCGCCAGTGACGTACTGCTTTGACCAAACCGATGAGTTCGCGCTCATATGCCGCTAGTTTGGCATGGTGAGGAGGGACTGCCCGGCTGAAGAAGGCAATAGGCTTCGATCCCTGATGAAGGACAGCACCAAAGCCACTTCCAGAGGCATCGCATTCTACTATAAAAGGTGTTGTGAAATTTGGAAGAGCCAAGAAGGATGGCGTGCAAAGAGCCTCTTTTAAAGCAGAAAATGCCACATCTACTTCTTGGGACCAACAAAACCCATCCTTGGTGAGCAATTGGGTTAGGGGAGTGGCAATAGATCCAAAGTGACGTATAAACTTACGGTAGTAACCTGCGAGCCCCAGAAATCCTCTCAATTGGCGCGGAGATGTAGGAACCGACCACTGTTGAATATCCTGCACTTTGGATTGATCCATCGATACCCCATCAGCTGAGACAACATGACCCAAATATGATATTGACATGGTGCCAAAAGATCACTTTGATTGTTTGAGGAAAAGTTGATGATGTCGAAGAAGAGCAAAAACTATTCGGATATGGCACAAGTGTTCTGACCATGATGGACTAAAAATTAAGATATCATCAAAGAAAACCAACACAAATTTGCGGAGATACGGCCGGAGAATAGCATTCATAATAGCCTGAAAGGTCGTCGGAGCATTAGAGAGACCGAAGGGCATAACCAAATATTCAAAGTGGCCGTGATGCGTTCGGAAGGCTGTCATATGAATGTCATCCGGGTGCATCCTTATTTGGTGATAGCCGGACCATAAATCCAGTTTGGTAAAGTACTTGGCATGTTTTAATTCGTCCAATAACTCATCAACCACCGGGATGGGAAATTCATCCTTGATGGTTTGGGTATTAAGAGCACGATAGTCCACACATAGTCGCCATGAATTATCCTTCTTTTTGACCAAAATCACTGGCGAACTGAAAGGAGACGTGCTGGGCCGAATAATCCCTTGTGATAACATCTCTGTACATTGTTTTTCAATCTCGTCTTTATGGTGGTGGGGATACCGATATGGCTGGACCGTTATTGGTTTGGATCCTGGGGAAAGGTAAATGCGGTGGTCGAAGAATCATTGAGGAGGTAATCCAGAGGGATGCTGAAAAATGTCACGAAAGTCTGACAAAAGATCTGACAGTAAGGATTTAGTAGATTCAGTGATCGCAAACAGACGAGAAGATGATCGGTGGGGTATGCCCAGAAATTTAACTGGGTGTCCCTGATGCCAGAAGGACATCGACAAATTGGAGAAGTCCCATAGAATTGGACCTAAAGTGCGAAGCCAGTGAACTCCCAGAATGAGGTCGAAACCCTGAAGAGGTAAGGCATAGCAGCTAATAACGAACTCTTCCTGATCAATGATTAGTGGTAAAGAGGGGCAAGAGCCCGGGCAAGGTAGCCTGTCTCCGTTAGCTACCGCCACATTAATGCTTGCTCGAAGTTGCGAAGGAATAGCTAACAGCTTAGCAGCCTCAATGCTGATGAAGTTGTGAGTAGATCCCGAATCAACCAAGGCGCAAAATTTGTGGTTATTAATGAGGATTGTCAATTGCATAGTGTTCCCGGAAGAGATTCCAGTCAGCGCGTGTAGAGAGATTTGAGGGTTGGGATCCTCAACACTGTTGTCTGGAACATCATCTTCATCCAGAATTTCAATCCAATACAAACGCTTGCAACGATGGCCTTTGGTAAAGTGTTCATCACAATTAAAGCAAAGTCCTTTTTATCGGCGATCAGCCATCTCAGAAGGTGTGAGGCGCCGAAAAGCTCGCTGAGGTGGTATTATTGGCCCTGTTGTTGGCGCAGGAAGGAGCGGAACCTCAGGCGGTTTAGACAGAAGTGGTGCCGGTTGTTGCACTGGGGGTTACTTTGCGGTCGAAGGTAGTGAACCGGAATGCTGTTGACGAAGAATCAACCAGAATTGTATAACAGCTTGTAATGTCTCTCAGCTGCTTTGGCTAGACTCATTGCGGTATCCAAAGAGGATGGATTTTGCAGTTCCACATCTGACTTGATGAGTTCCCCTAATCCGGCCAGGAATAATCCGACTTCGTGCTCCGGGAAAGATTGTCGGCGCGACAGACTACTCTATAGAATTCCTGTGCATACTCTTCAACTGAACCCGTCTAACGAAGAAGAGCAAGTTCTGAGACTGGATTTGATCTAAAGAGAGGACCAAAACGTAGGCGGCAAGAATTTTGAAACCTAGGCCAAGTAGGAATCCCTTCGGAGCGCTCCAATTTGTAGTACCACTGCTGTGCGATGCCCGTCATATGATAGGTCGCCAGCCAAACTTTTTCCTCCTCAAGCGTACGATTACTACGAAAGAATTGATCGCAACAGGCTAGCCACTCCAATGGGTCGGAATTGCCATCAAACAGAGGAAAGTTAACTTTATAGAACCGACCTGGAGATGAAGCTGCAGTTGGATCCCCGGAAGGATGTCGTGCAGAAGAATTTGCAGAATTGGTGACCGTAGTTGGTTAAGACACGCAACCTTCAAGAGCAAGAACGGCCGCCTCAAGATTTGCATGAGCAGCAAACTGTTCTTCCTGCCGCTTCAATATCGTGCCCAGAATCTCCTTCAATTCGCGTAACTCCGTGTTGATTGTGTCAGAGGCCATGGAATCTGATACCAAACTGTTGTGAGCCTTAGCTCTTGGTCTCAGATTGTAGGGATGGATGGGTTGGGTAGTTCTTGCTCTTTCCCAGTGAGGCACTTCTTGCCTCGCCGTGATTGAAACTTGCCAGCAAAAAACTAGGGTTTGGGGAGAAGAGGATCTCTTTATTTCTTGTCTAATCCTTCCGCCCAAACGCAGGAAGTTATATATAAGTTACAATGTCTGCCTCTCCCAGAGACCGAATCCTAAACAACCTCTTATTTAAAACAATCTGTAAAAGACTTTCCTAAAGTAGTCTGTAAGAGAACTGGACTCCTAAACCAAGTAGAACTGTTAATTCGGATTGGAATTGGCTGCCTGTTTAGATCGTCTGCCATAATGTTTCCCCCAATAAGCATCCGTAACAGATGCAGTTGAAGGCAAGCAGATGGAACGGGAGGAATAAAAAAGGAGGTTTCAGATAGGAACGTGAAAAAAGTTTTAAAATGTAACCTGAGATGTAATGTGATGGAAAGGACTGCTTGTACTGAGCTAAAACAGCCTAAACTCGGTTTCAATAAAATTGGAACTGAGGCATCGCTCGTGGTGACCCGTCCATCTAAAAATTTTTTTTACGGAAAATCTAGTGCGTGCCTACGTGTGTGTTAGTCTTAACGTACACCCGGACTCGAGTCCATGGGATTGCAACGCTTTGATCTCGCATCCGTTCAATACTGCAGCTTTTCCATCAGTGTGTTTCTGCTGTGGGCTCAACTTTTGCTTTTGTTGTTCCCTACAGCTGCATTGCATCCACATTGGTGCCCTTGTGGCCGAATTTTTTGTATTTTAGCCCTTTTTTTTGAAAAATATTCACATTTAGACCCCTGGTAGTTTTAATTCCGTTTTTGGACCCAGAGCTCGGCGCCGTGACCCACGGCGCCGAGGTAACACGTCACGGCGCCGTGGTCCACGGCACGAGATCGCAAGCTGCACAGCGTGGCGCTGCGTGGCGCCTACGTGGCAGCCACCTCGCCGTGGTCGTGGTGCCGAGCTCGGCGCCGTGGATCTTGGCGTCGAGCTCGCGGCATTTACCCAGTCGGCCAGGCCGAGCATTCATTTCGCGTCGCGTCGCCTCGGCCCTCGCCTCGCCGTGATCGCCTCCCGCCGCCTCCCGGCCGCCACCGCCCTCCGGCCCCGCCGCCTCCGCCGCCGCGCCTCCGCCCGGCCGCCTCCCGCCGCCTCCGGCCGCCGCCTCCGCCGCGCCGCCTCGTCCGCCTCTCGCCGCCGCGGCCGGGCAGCGCCTCGCCCACACCGCCCCCGGCCGCTGCGTCTCCCCGCCGCCACCGCCTCCCGGCCGCCGCCTCTCGGCCGCCAGCGCCTCGCCCGGCCGCCCTCGCCGCCTCCCGGCCCCGCGCTTCCCGGGCCGGCAGCGCCTCGCCCACGCCGCCTCCCAGCCGCGGCGCCTCCCCGCCCGCCACCGCCTCCCTGGCCCCCGCAAGCCTTCAAGGTGAATCTCTAGTATATCATGAATTTTTTCCACATATGTTACACACTGTCGCTTAATGTTCACTCCATATCTATGGTACCTACGAGAAGGCATAATGATTTTAGACTTTTGGTGTGATTAATACAATATCTAGATAAATATTGGTGGTTCTGTTTGACTCCAAAAAAAGACAATGTAGGCTGCATATTATAACTGAAAATCTCATGTGACTATATCTGGATCCTATTAGATATATAGATGTTTGAATGGGAAAGGGTTCATTTAGATATTTTATTGGTAAGGGTAAGGGTAAGGCTAGGAGGCAGTGATACTTATGTGTAGGCTTGTGGTTGGGCTTAAAAGTCATTGTATATATTTTGTAATGAGCTAGGAGGCACTTGGTAAGTGGTTGGACTGAGATGTGTTTGTAATGAGCTAGTTGTTGTATATATGTGTTTATGTTATATTCATAAGGGCTTCCTATATTCACGACCTCCTCGTTGCCCCTCTCGCGTTGCATCTGTTCGTGGAGGTCGTTGTTCTCCTCAGTGAGATTCTCCATTCGGTACTCCAAGTCCCATATTCGAGCCCATAATGTATCCACATAACGATCAACATACCGTTCATGAGGAGGGTCGATCCAATGGAGAAGTCGCATTTGGCCATCTGCACAAAAAGGACGGTAAACTTCGAGGGTCCATAAGCAATAAAAATGAAACATTACTAATTTGTACCCGAGCGCGAGCATCGAAGAAACGTCGCCGCCATCATTCGGGAATCCAAGATCTGGACAACCGCGTACTCATTGTGTCCGCATTTCGCCACGGTGGTTGAGCACGCCGGCTTGGTATCAATCGGCATGCTGGACCGAACATATCCTCGTTTCTAAGGGAATGTCATCCTTCGGTGACCCAAATCCCACGGCCTCGGCCGGACATGGTATGTTTCACCACGAAAGAGAGGGTACTACTTTGTTCGATTCACAATGTCATGGGACCCCAACCGTGCTACTTATAGCAAAACGGGGCAGCTTAATGCAGTGACCACCAAAAAAAGAGGCTTTTGCTCAGGGACATGACAACACGCCCCAGCTTTGCTCAGGGACATGACACAAGAGGTCAGCTTTGGCTCAGTGAGATGACAAAAGAGGGCAGTTTTGCTCAGTGACATGACAAAAGAGTTCAGATTTTGCTCAGTGAGATGACAAAAGAGGGCAGTTTTGCCTTTAGCCTGTACACATATAGGGCGTAGGTCTTTAGCCTTTACAGGAGTAGGCCTGTACACATATAGGGGCGTAGGTCTTTAGCCTTTACAGGAGTAGGCCTGTACACATATAGGGGCGTAGGTCTTTAGCCTTTACAGGAGTAGGCCTGTAGGCCTGTACACATATAGGGGTGTAGGTCTTTGAAAAGGCTACGAACTATGAATTTATTACGAGACTAGTCTCTGAAAAGCCTACATAAGGCCATTTATTGCTACACTGGAATCCAGGAAAAGCGAAAAGATCCTCTCCATGGACTATGCCCACTGCACCGATAACCTGTCCTATATGAAGGCCTCATATATCTTCCATACCACATCTCCTCCTCAAGACATCACAATATTACCACACAACAATGTCTTCCTGGAAGTCTGACCCATTTGGAGTGCCGGAGTGGCATGAGCGCCCGAAGTGCCATTGCGGTTTTAGGACGATGTTGGGAGTCTGGACGGATCGACTACAACGAGCCAAATACGGCCGTAGGTTCTTCAAGTGTCCAGACCTGGATGACGACTTCGTGGTAACGACCACAACTAAATCATTTGTTTCTCGTTACCGTTTTTCAACTTGATCCATGACATCTACCACGCCACACATAGGCTTGCACGTTCATCGAATGGGTGGATCGGGTGTCGCCGGCATGGCCAGATAACCGGGCAGTGGAGGTAGAAAACAAAGGACAATACTTTAGCAAGATGACTCAGGCTCGCGAGGTGGAACGGCGCGATGCGGCTTGAGCAAGAGCGCCGCGTGAGGGTGGACCAAATCCGTCTGCAGGCAAGGAGGATGAGCGCAAAGGAGGAAGGAGAAGTTAAGTCTGCGTGAAGCAGCCATCAAGCGTCAGGAGGAAGAGCTTCAAGCTCGTGAGGCGCTCTCAAGACCAAGAGTGACAGGAAGAAGGATGCAGCGGAGCCATCTTCAGGGCGCGACAGAAAGGGGAAACAACCACGCTACACCCAGTAGACAAGATGTAATAGACCCGGTCCACACGAGAGGTCGTACGAGCAGTTGGGTCGATTAGTCGGATATCATGCTAGCATGTAATAAAATTGTACGCGCCATGTTCGTCCCAACTTCATAAGCTTATTATCTCGGCTTTTCCCATGCAATGATTCCCACGTGTCTTATTATCACTTCCCCTCCTTTCGTCCAATTGTTCCTATCACAGTTGTCATAAAAAATAATTCAAAAAATTTCTTCCAATAAAACAACATAACATGATCGAAAAATGTTATTGCCAGTTCAACATATTTTTCACGGTCAGCATTGTACAAAAATCACAAATACACTAATCGTTACTTCACACATAACTCGTTCGTCAATCCACAAACAGAGGGGATGGGATTGACCTAATCATCCTAGTAATTATTTCCCCAAGTGTGTAGTAACAATGAACAAAAGGAAGAGGAGAGTTGCTTGTATGCCACATGTCGCCTCCTCTGCCTTGCCCATGAGATCTCACGGCCCAGAACTTCACACAAAACTCGTTCGTCACGGCCTGCAGAATTTTATTTTTCAAAAACCATTACCAACGTACCATAATATTTTTAAAAAATCTAGATGAATTTTCCTACATGTATCATCTGCAATACATAACGAATTTTCAAAACATACGTCGTATTTTTTGCTCTCTATAAATAAATAACTAACTATATTACATAATATTACTATCATTAAATAATCCAAATAAAAAATACAACTAATAATTCATTTTGCGAAAAAAGGCTGATCGGTGCAAACCCTAAACAGCCGTGGCGCCACGTGGTAGGCAGCTCGGCGCCACGGCCCACGGCCGACCTCGGCGCCACGAGCCACGCCACTCTCGCCACGAGCCACGGCGCCGAGGTGGCTGCCACGTAGGCGCCACGCAGGCCGCCACGCTGGTGCGGGCTTGCGACCTCGGCGCCATGGACCACGGCGCCGAGACGTGTTACCTCGGCGCCGTGGGTCACGGCGCCGAGCTCTGGGTCCAAAAATGGAATTAAAACTACCAGGGGTCTAAATGTGAATATTTTTCAAAAAATGGCTAAAATACAAAAAATTCGGCCCTTGTGGACCATGTGCAAGCTATATAGAAGGACTAAGCTACCTTGTGCATTCAGTCCTACAAGCCACGGTGACTCTTGAGTGTAGAGAGTTTATGCACTTATATAATGTGATGCCTCTCGGTTCCAAGGTTAATAAAATAATTTCATAATGATTTTCTACATGCATGGATTTCTTTCTGTATGTCATTTTTTAACACTATCACAGTAGTATCACTACATCCATATGTAGCGGAGTCACAAGATGCATGATTGAAGAGAGAGAAAAATACCAATTAATCAGTAGTACAAAATATTCATTTAGAATGCTGAAATTTCACATAATTTATGTAGGAACTTTACATAAAACAGTTCATTTCCTATATGACTCGGAAAAACTGCTTTGCAAACATGCCTACTTGTTTGCTGCAAGTAGAGAGGCACAAAACTTCACTTTTGGATGGTAAGTGGTAACTTATTAAAAACGCAAAATGGTAACTAAAGGTTCAAGTTATGATAATTTTCAACCTTTTCCAAATCACAAAAATCGATGATTTTTGGAAAATTGGCTTGTGGACATCGCACTTTGACGACATTTGCTGAAACACACTGCAAAAGCCATAGTTTGGCCATAGACACTGCAAAATCATGTGTATTTACCATAACATACTTTGCCTTTTAAAATAATATTTCTCCAAGAGAAAGACAGTGAAATATCGAACATGCTCTCCCCTCTTCTCTTCTCTTCTCTTCTACTATCAGTCTTCCATTTTGTCTCAAGTGCCCAGCCGCGTTGTCACGATGTGCATCACACTGCCTCCCTGCATGCTCGCGATATGAACCTGCGCCCATGACCTGGGCGCGTGTGTGACCCATGCCACACAGCACACTTGCGTGACACGGTTGCATGCTCCCATATCTCCTTTCTCCCTCTACGAGAGCGCCACTCCCCCGTCGTGGACTAATGTCACCCAAGGTGTCCACATACATCTTGATACCCCCCCTCTACCTCATTTTCTTTCACAGCTAGGAAGAAAAAAGCATGGTATCTAGGACATATGGGCCCATCATCTTAGAATAGAGTAGAAAGAGAGAGAGAGTAGGGTATCTCGGGAATGTTAAATTATTTCTCTTTCCATATCCATAAAAATATTTTTAAATGTCCAAAGTGTGTCGTAGCAAATACACACAATTTTTTTTAATGTCCATCAGCTAAATAACAATTTTTTAGTGTGTTTTGACAAATGACATCAAAGTGTGATGTCTTGTAGCAAATGTTGCCTAATTTTTATATCTTAGGTTAGTAATTTGTTATAAACGTAAATGTTAACTTTGTGTGCAACTGGTGACTTTTAAAATGCACAAAATTGATGGTAGTTTTGAATTCAATGGTGATAATTTGGAAAAACCATAGCTGATAAGTTATGGTCCAACTGACCATAAGTTTTAAACTTCTTATAGATGGGATGGCATTATTAAAGTTAAGCTGAAAATTTGCTGAAAATGTAGATGGTAAGTTAGGGGTTAAGTGATGGTAATTTTTGAAGTTTCTAAATTCACAAAAATGACAATAGATAATTTTGTGAAATTTATGTTTGTGATTTTTTTGAAGTGCATATGGTAACTTAAGTGCATTTATGGCAAGTTTTGAACTTTTCTAGTATAAAGAATTGATTGTAATTTTGGACTTAGTGTGGTATTTTTAAACATCTATAATGATAACTTTGGATTTGACCGATGGTATTTTTTTAGCTTTCTCAAATCACAAATTGATGGTAATTTTCAACTTACTATGGTAATTGGTTAAACTACCGATGGTAACTTAGAGCACAGTTGGTGGTAATATTTGATTTTTCTTTTCAATTAAAAATAATTATTATTTCTAGACTTACAATGGTGGCTTGTTAAAATTGCAGTTGATAACTTAGGATTAGACTGATGGTAAGTTTTGAAGGTTCGAATTTATTTTTGGGTTAAAGGCGATGATATCAGAAAATAATGGTAAATTAAAAAGTTAGGGTGACAATTTATTGAAAATGCAAATGTTAACTTAGGGTGCGACTGATGGTAACTTTAGCACAATTGATGGTAAATTTTAAAATGTTTCAAATTTATAGAAATGGTGATAATTAAGAACTTAGGGTGATAATTTCTTAAAATTATAATGATAACTTAGGGTTTGAATGGTGGTAATTCCTAATTTTTCTTAAATTCATAAACTGATGGTAATTTGAAACTTATGTTGGTGATTTGTTAAGCTATTGATGGTAACTTAGGGTTTAAATAGATGGTAATTTATATGACTTTCGTCTAGTAATTTATTAAAAATCAAGATGATAACTTTTATTTTTGTTGTATTTTTGAATTTCTTGAGTTACATGACATAATTTAGTGGTAATTGTTATGAATAGAGAACAAAATATTTCTAAGATTATTCCTAAAAAAAGAAGAAAGTGAGTGTTCTATAAGACTAAAGAGCGCCAAGGTGCTCTATAGTCAATCCCAATATTTATATGTTGGATCTGATATGGTAATCAGAGGTGGTGAATGATGCCTTTAAATTTATCCTCTCAAATAGTATTCCAAAACTTTCACTCGATTAGCTACTGAAAGTTAGGAAGATCATATTTGCTTACCAACGAAGAACTCACAAAAGTGTGAAAGTAAACAGATCTCAACTCCTTTGGACTGGTCAAACCACTATGAGCGAGTGGTTGGACCGACTGAGCGAGATGACTGGTCCGACCGGCCTCCGGTCGGACCGCAGGTCTTAGGACGGTCATACCGCACCCCTGTTCCCAGAACTTGAAATTAGCCCAACCAAAATCAAAATAAGGTGTAATATTCAAAATACACCTCCAAATGATTTAAAAATTTGCACACACCTTACTGAGCATCTTAGATACCTAATTTATCCATGGTTCACATGAATCTGGGCTAAAGTTACAATATTTCTTCAAGACAACTAATGTTGCACTAAAACCAGACAAAACTAAAAAAACTGAGATATAACTTACTCTTGGGTTGAGGATAGCTAATATGACTCTAAATGAGTTCTCACATATCATAGCAAGCAAGTCCACCCAAAGATTATAATTCAAAATTCTAGGAACAAGATATCACTAGAAGGGCTCCAAATCGAATCAAATCGGGCAACCTTCAAGATCTTACTATAGCTAGTCTCTATATGAATGGAATATGATCCTCATGATGTATTTCCATCAGTTACACACCCTTAGAACCTAGCAAAATCACGATGGAAGGAGAGAGGGCAAAACACTAACCCAAATAAGTGCAAAAATCAACAAGAGTAAGAGAACACTATGTAGGATGAACATGATTGATCTATTGCAATTTGTAGATGAAAGTTCTGTAACCACTCTACTTTGGAGCATAGAACTCTCACTACTATAGCTGGTCTAACTATTTGGGTCGAGCACCCAAGATTCTGATTGCATACTTATCGGTGTAAACCCACTTTTGGAGACATTAAGGAAATCACAATATTCATGTTTTTGGGTTGACAAACACTTCATATTCTCATGCTTCTAATTGACATTTTCACTAGCCAAATCGATATGAGATGTATCAGCTGATATAACCTCCACTTCTTGCTCATTCCAATGAATTAGCACTTGGTAAAGAGTCGATGGAATACAACAGTTGGCATGAATCAAGTCTTTTCGTAGTAGAACACTGTAATTTCCTTGAGCCTCCACCACAAAGAAAGTTGTAAGCAATGATTTATTGCCAACTATAAGCTCGGCCATCAACACCCCATTAGCTTTAGTAGAATCTCTAGTAAACACATTGAGCATCATGTTGGTCTTAGTTAAACTCATCTTCAATTTTCCCAAGCTTCTTGAAAATCTTGTGGGGGCATCATATTGACGGTAGCTTCCCCATTGACCAACATCCTAGATATTGGTTTACCATTGATCAAACCCTTTAAGTATAATGGCCTAAGGTGTTGATAATCTTTATCAAGCTTTGAGAAAATAACATCCTTTGGCCTAAGACATAACTTAGCCATAGCTAGTTCTATTCGCTCATCTAGATGCTTACAATCTACTGGCAAAATAAAAACCATATTGATGTCGCTCTGCCCCTGAGCCTAAGGGTGTGTTTGGTTGAGCTGTGGCTTTTGAAAAAACTGATGTGAGCTGTGGGCTGTGGAAAAGCTGCTGTAGGTTGTGGGCTGTGGAAAAGTTGTAAGCTGTTTGGTTCAAACAAGTATAAAACTTACCTCCTATCTCTATTTTCCTTGAAACAACTGTGAAACAATTCTCTATTTTCACCATTTCAAAAAGCAGAAAGTCAAAAGCCAAAAGCAGGGTCCAAGGTGCTTTCAAAACTGTACTACCCAAAAGTAGCTACTTCTGAAAAAGCAGATTCTGGTTTCCACACCTTTGGTTGGCTTTTGGCTTTTTGGAAGCAAAAGCAGCTCCCAAAAGCTCAACCAAAGGCACCCTAAGTTTTTCACCACAGTCATCTAGTAATATAATATCATTATCCAATTGGGATGCCTCCTCTTTGTTCTTTTGAAGATTTTATTTCATTGAAAGCTTTGTCTCGTAACTTTTCAGCCTTAGTTTCATATTCTTTCTATTTTCTGAATCTCTGCAATTGATGTCTTTGTGACCTAGTAAGCCTAGATAGTATGCATTGTGGCTTTTGGTCTGGCTTGTTTCTTACTGGTTGATCAATCAGCTTTTTTTCCTTTCATCATGCTTTAATGTTTTGCTAGATTGAAGCTCTGTATCAGTATCAGAAGAGTCATCTTTCATCTTTTCAGTAGATTGATCAGAACTAGAAGAACTTTCTTCTTGAAATGCTGGAGTACTCCTTACCAATTTACTATTGTAACTAAGGCGTGTAATGATGAATCTAATGATTAAATAAAGAAGCCACTTTGTTCCCTAAAAAAAAAAGGAAAAACACCTATGTGGCTTATGTTCTGCACAAAAGGCATCTGTGCCAATGTGCTCACTTTTTACCTGGCGGTAGGTGAGATGAAGTGATGGATACATGTGGGGGATCCAACACATATCAACATTCAAATATATATACCACCAGCTCTAGTACTTCACTACCTGTTTCATTCCTCCACACGACATTAGCTTTTATTTATATCGCAAAGCCATCGTTCTATCATAATATATGGTTTTAATGTAGGCATAGAAGGTATCAGGGACATTGATATGTTGATAATGAGCAACTACGTAACAGTACCAGTCCATATGTGTAAAAGAAAAAGCATTATTACTGGCATCATGGTGCATTTGAATAACTCTCCGCCTGTGGCCAAAGGCGGAGCTGGACATCGGGCCGCTGGGGTAATAGCTCGAGGCCCAGCTGACAATTTCCTTTATAATTTACTATAGGTTTATCTTAGAAATTTTTCAATGTTTTTTCTTTTAGTAGGCTGGGCCTGAGTCCTAACTTTGGGCTGGCTACGCCCCTTCCTGTGGCAGCTAAAAAGTCACCATATCCCATCCTTTTGTTCTAATTTTCTTTGTTATAGAATTGTGATTTATGATGTGCTTTAGGTAAGAAAACATTCGAAATAATATTTGGAGGAATTAATTTTTGGTTACTCATGGTGTATATGATTATGCATATGTCTCCGTAGGCAAACATTATTTTAGAGCATCCTTTTACGCACGGCCATATCAATTCTTTGATGCATGTCGATAAGCACGTATAGGCTGGTGCTTGAGCATCCTAGCTATAGATATAGACGTTAGCTCCATCCAGCTGTATCCTTGCTTGTTGAAGAGACTTACGATTGGGATAAAGCTCGAATTATCTCTTTAGGGAAATCCCAACAATCTTTATTTGGAGATTTAAGCAACACACACTAAAGGCGCCCTAGACCATCGCTGGGTTGTTTCAAAATTAAGGTTTAGAACTTAAATGAGACATTTTATACACTTTAATCAAGGATAGTGCAATGTCTATTCTAGTTTAACCAGTCCTCTACTTGGCACAAGTTTGATGTCCTCATGCATATTGGTTGAAATTGGTCCTCTACCAGAAATGGATGCTGCCTTTGATCAGTCTAAAGAAAGGGTTAGATTAAGAATTTTAATTTGACGTTTTCCACTGTAAAATAAAATTTGCTATGGTTAATTTATAGCCATAGGTACTAGACAAATGGACAAGCATGTGAACAGCAGCAGTTGATGGGACAAACAATGTATATCCCAAGGGGGCCAGACCATCTCTCACTCAGCCCTGTATGTGTTAAACAGCTGGTGTTGTTCCGTCGATCCATCCTTCTTACCTGATCAATATATAGCATGCACTGTATGTAGTGATGGGACTCTTACAATCTTCAGCTAGAATTGTTATGGCTCATATATGGTAAGACAAAACGAAGAGACTATTATGTCTGGCAAGCGGGCGTGCAGTGTGAGTATTGGTATATGTGAGTCTGAGTTGAATAAGTAACCGGGGTATAAATATATACCATCGATTTCTTATAACCCTAATTATAAAAAAAGAAACTCTTCAAATAGATAAGGATGTCTCAATTCGGCTCCCAGAGGCGTAGGTATTGCCGAACCTCGTTAACAAATCTACATGTCTCTTGTGTGCTTTTATACTTGCTATATATGATCGATCTCTCGTGCTAGGGCTGCCACTGGTTCCAATAATTGGTACCAGAGCTCTGTTAAGATGGTGGCGCCAGGTGCTTGGTTTGAAGTGGTGAAGTTCGATGAAAGAGGAAACTTCAGATTGTGGCTGATGAGGGTGAAGGATCTGTTGGTGTAGCAGGGATGTTCCAAGAGGTTGCATGAAGCGAAGTTGGGAATGGAGGATGATGATTGGGATGAGTTGAAGGGCCATGTAGTTGTGATCATACGGCTGCAATCATATATCACGTAATAGATATGACCTCGCCGAAGGAAATCTAAGACAAGTTGCAAGCTCAGTTTATGTCCAAACCATTGACGAAAAAACTGTATCTAAAGCAGAAGCTGTATGGGTTGAAGATGTAGGAGAGTTATGATCTTGTATAGCATGTCAACACCTTCAATCAAGTGATCACTGACCTAGGGCATCTGGAGGTGAAGATTGAGGATGAAGACAAGACGATAACTCTGCTATGTTCATTGCCACCTTCTTATGAACACTTGGTCACCACTTTGACATATGGGAAAGATACGATCAAGGTTGATGACATCACTGCGGCTTTATTGGCACATAATCAACAAAGGTAAAATGCAAGAGAGAGAGAGAGAGAGAGAGAGAGAGAGTTCTCATGGTGACAGTTTGTATGCAAAGGGCAAGTATGGAAGGAAGCAAGAAAAGAAGAAGTCTAGAAGATGTAAATACAAATCGAAATCAACGAGCAGAAAGAATATTAAGTGTTACAAGTATAAGATCGGCCATTATAAGAGAGATTGTGTAAATTTGAAAAAAATAGAATAGTAGGAAATGTGATGAGAAGACTGTGAATGTGGCTCAGAAAGATGACTCAGGTAGCAGCGATGCGACTGTTCTTTCAGTTTCAAACAATCGACTAATACATTCATGGATTTTTTATTCAGGGTGCTCGTACCACATCATGCCTAATAGGGAGTGGTTCACCTCATATAGGTTAGGTAATTTTTGTTCCATTTACCTTGTTGATGACATATGCCATAGTATTGTCGGGATAGGTAATGTTGAAATTAAGATGTATGTGGTATTGTTAGAACAATGTGTGATGTTATGCACATACCAAGGTTGAAAAATAATATGATTTCTTTAGGTGCCTTACATTGTGATGGCCTTACTTATAAAGGATAAGGAAACCATGAAATTTTGTAAGGGTGCATTGACTATGATGAAGGATGGAAGACTACTAGAAATATTTATATATTGCTAGGAAGCACTCTTGTAGGTAAAGTTAATTCAGTTGAATCACATGATGATATGAAAAACTTTGGCATATGCGGCCGGGCCATCTTAGTGTTCGTGGGATGGTGGAATTGCATAAGAGAAATCTATTAGCATGAAATAAAAGTTGTGAGTTGGGTTTCTGTAAGTTTTATATTCTTGCAAAAAAAAAGTCACCCATCTGCGCTCAGAAAAGTGCAATAACCATAACACAAATAATTTTATTATCAACCGCAAGTAATTTTACTACACTAACATAACAATTACTGTACGTGCCATACTGGGCTGGCCCACCGTGCCGAGGTGTCGGCCCAAGCACGAAAGGCGCAGTCAGGCTGAGCCGGTACAGTCCATTTACCCTTCATGTCATGTCGTGCCATGCCTGGGCCAGGCCAATAGTACAGTGTCTTGGGCTAGCACGATTGGCCCGCCCTGTTTGGCTAAATCTAGGCACGTAGCCTTCCATTCTTAGCAAAAAGGCCATTCTGGAATAGTACTCCCTCCAGTCACAAATACATGTTGTTTTGGACATTGGCTTAGTCAAACTTTCAAAATTTTGTCTATCAAAGTATTTTTAAAAGTACATAAAAATTATGTGTGTAGATTTATCTCTAAAAGTACTTTCATAATATTACAATTTTATTGGATTTTATAAATATACTAGATAGAAATTAGTGGTCAAAGTTTTATTTTAGAGACTGTATCAATGTCCAAAATGATACGTATTTATGAATGGGGAGTAGTAATTAAGTCAGAGATTAATTGCGTTGTATCGTACATGCATGCACGATCGATGGTGATTACAGCACACATCACATTTGCATGCCAGAAACATGCATGTGGATCCAGAAGACTTGGTACCCTAACCATACCATTCCAGGCAATGATGTCCAAGATAAAGGGTGGAGGCGCATTGCTGGATCCGGATTTCACTATCCAGAATCCTCTGTAAATTTATTATACTATTCTTTATATCAGTAAATAGTGCTCACAGATACATTGCTAGATCATTTAATATATCAGTTGTGGACCATGCCAAATATTAATAATACATACCAAAGTTCAAATACATCACATCGAGTGATAGTTTACATAAGGGCTGATAGGCCAAATGTTTACGGTACAAAAGCAGAAGTAGCAAGCAAAGTAGAACCATAAATATCCATAGGCAAGCAACTAGGGTAAACATGTCAACTACAGATATTACCTAAGCCTAGATAATATGTCTGTACACAATCTCCGTCAAATTCTACTTGACTGGACAAGGAACCATAGTGAATCATCCTAATTTCCTTCGTCACCTCCTCCACGTAGGCCGGGTGCATTGTCGTACTCATAATGTTCTTGATCACCTGTTTCTGATTTTATTGAGTGAGTGTAAGCACAAACCATCGTGCTCAGTGAGCCAACACAATATGCAATTATATAGATGGATGGCTTATCCAAGGATGGTTTGGGTTATTTTATTTTGCTAAATTCCTTATAAAATTTTGATAATTAGAAATCCCTAAGACCTAGCCATTTTAACTAAAACATGTTGTTCTAAAATGTGTGAAAAGATTACAGTAGTAGTAGTGCAAATCCCATCCACCGTTACATGGTCTCTATACCTCATACTATATTTTTAGTGTTACATCTGCTTAACTTTATCGCTGGGACGACACCTAGGACAACACAAATCAGGGCTTTTACTGCCATACTCTTTTTCTATTCCACCCACAAAGTTTTTGAAATAGAACTATATCAAGTTAAGTTCCCATGCCCATCTATGACCATGGGTATGGCTATTCGAACAATTTATACTCTGTAGAGGTTGTACACTTTACCCGCAAGAGACAATCAGCTCGTTACCCCACATGATTCTTTGATCATGCAGATGAATAGACCATCACAATAACTTGTTAAAATACCTCGCCCCTTCTGTCATCTCACCCTTATGGGCTACTCCCTCACACAGTAGGTTCCATAAGTTGTTCGAGATGTCCACACAATGACTAGCACAAGTTGGACTACAACTTTCCACAATGGCTAACATAGCTGATAGACTTCACCCTCCCACGCGGTGTCCCATCCCAGACAGAACACATCCTGCACTTGTACTATTTCACTACCCCACCAGTGAGATGACTTTTAGGGTCTGATAAGTTTACTAAGCCAAGTTGTACATTATAGACTTGTAGTTATACTTGTTTTACATTGGGAGATCATAACAGGACGGTTATACCCTAAGCCACACATTCTTGTGCATCCACTACACCAACCTCGCTTACCATCTGTCCAAATAAATAAGCATACTGGGATTTTGAGTACAAAAAATAACCATGTTACAATATACCAGTCATTTCCTATAGACTTCCTAGAACAAATTTTTGAGTGTCTAAGTAGTACTAAGCAAGGCATGTAAATATAGACTTAGTTATGAATGTTACCATTATAATTTTCTAGGGCAACAAGGTTCGAATGCTCAATTTTTCCACGAGGATGTAATACTAACAAATTGAATAATAGGCATGTAACTAGAATCTTAAAACAAATATAGACTTGAATAAGAAATAATAACATGCAATTTGATAATTTAAATGTAGTTAATTTACATAAAATATAGGGTCAACATCATCAAAGTATTGACTCACTTGGTTCACCCGTGGATTGGTTTTGCAGATCTTGGCCTACCTCGACTTCTTCTTGGGCCTCGTACACTATTTTTAACGTTGCACAAAAATTTAGATATGAATCAGCCAAATAGAATTAAATTCAAATAAAAATTCAAGTGAGCTCCAAATTTATGATTTCAGTTCCATTGCATAGATCTTGAATTTAGAAATTTGTTTCATCAAATTTGGACATAAAGTGAATAAGTTATGCCTTTTCAAAGTTTGAATTTGAATTAATTCTAGAATATAAAAGAGGAGAGATAATTCCTCTCTCTGACAACTGGGTCCCACTAGGATTTTTATTTTATTTTCTTATTCAAATTGCTACAGTGTATGACAGATGGGCCCTACCTATTTTATTTTCTTTTTAAATTTTTAATTAAGAATCGCTACTATGACTGACATGTGGGCCCAGTTATTTTGCAAATAGTAAATTAGGCCCACATGTTAGTGAACCATTTTAGCTTTACCGGTTTTAAAGGAATTTTCATCGGTAGGGGCCATTTGTCAATGGTTCATTACCCTTAGCTAATAATTATGGCCCACATGTTAGTGATTAATTATCCACCTAATGACACTGCTTAACTCTAAACTAATCACCTATTTAAACTTAACCATATGCACAATAGCATCTTCCTCCCACTGAGGGGATGTGAGCTAGCTGTTGGAGGAGGAAGGCGCGATGGTCCCTGAGCATGCGCAAAACGGAACACCCCCACTATGCGAACCTTTGGGCGAGGTTTCATAGCCCAATTCAGTGGGTAGTGCTGCTGGCGGTGAGCGATTGCGATGGCGCAAGATCGACCATGGCGCGACGGTGACCAAGGAAACTAGAACCCAATTCCTTGCTAGGGTAGCAACTATGGGTGATGAGGAACTCACTCGGCACAAGGGTGACGCTCGGGGATGATTGGAGTGGCTGGTGTCTGAGGGCCAAACAGCGGTGAGGTGGACCACGGCACTAGAGCCCCTCGAGTGACGACAACTCAAGAGGGTGGTGGGGTTGGGTTGGCGACATTGTGGACAAGCTCCTATCTCGCGGAATTAGTGGTAGAAGGCTTCTATCAGTCATTATCCAGTTGGCTAGAGCTGAAGAAGATGAGGCCACCAGTGAGCTGGGGGTGTATGAGAGGTGATTCTTCACGGCGGGAGGGTCTGTGGATGAGGCAAAGTCATTGATAGCATGCTCGAGGCTTTATACCACCCGAGACAACCGGGTGACGTGGGGGGTGGGTTGTGGCCATGGCATAGATTGGGTGCGGGGTCAATGGCGATGTCGTAGGTTATGTGGCACTGGGGTGGAATGTGATGGGGAGAACATAGGGTGCGGAATGGGGGTGATGGCACACGAGTACGGTGCCACATGGCGCATTGACATAGGGTAGGCGTGATGCGATGACATGCGCCGTGGCACGGCACGGCGTGGTGCTAGCTCGTCGGTTGAGAGGAGGGCTAGGTCCATTTCATTTTTAGTTAACTTCCCAAACTTTTGAGCATTTTCTTTTGTAGATTTTGAATTTCTGAAATAACTTAATTACCATTTCAAATCAACACCAATTCACAATTAGATTCAACTTTGATTTGGACTTACACTAACACAAGCTTTCCTTAATGGCACTCAGGGTTTAATTTCTATCCTGAAATTAACTTCCTATTTTCATTTTATTTGCATTGAATTTCATGGTTTAGCCAACATCGCAGAATCCATCTATTTGATTTAGGGTTGTTGCCCTATTGACTTCAATTCATGATTTCCCTTAATTTATGACTTTACATTAAAATCTTAACTCATGTTTTTTACTTTTGTATAGTGTTGCTTGCTCGTGCTCTGGATTTTCATAATTGAGTTTTAAATCTTCAGTTCCTTGATTTAAATCCCTTTCTTTTATTTTAGGGCCAAGCTTATGCTATGATTTAATAACTTGTAGCTTTCTCTTATATTTTTCCTACTTCACACCTGGCCTTTGCTCTCATATTTTTCCTACTTCACACCTGGCCTTTTTCTTAATAGTATTTTCATTGCAAATCCTCCTGATCTAATCTATGGATCATCTTTTTATATTCATACTTTTATTTAATATTGGTTATTATTATTATTATTATTATTTGCCTTATTTCCTCTGAATCTCATTTCTATAAACTTTTAGTTATTAGGAACCTCAATCCGAACAAAGCAAATAAAACTTCAAGGAAATCTAACTGCTAATCACAAAATTTCAAATTTTACACCCTTTTTAAGTATTGCTAATCACAAAATTTCAAATTTTTACACCCTTTTTAAGTATCAAGTACTTTTGGGCTGTTACATGCATGAATCTTCTATTGCAATCCGTCAGTTATAATTCAAACCAAAATCACAAGAAAATATATAGTTGGGTGCTCCGCGTTAGTTTTACACTTACCAAGTTAGATGTGGTCATTCCATCAACCCCATGCATATATATTTGTTTGGCGACTTTGTGTAGTTGAATAGTATCTATTGATGGGACAAATAATATATCTTCCAATTTATGGAGTCCTACCTTGAATTTTGGACACTATTGGACCCATAGACACCCGAATTTCCATTTTTGGCCCTTAAATGAAAAAAATTCCAGATTTGGACCCCTCCTCACCGCGCGTTTACGACAGCGCGACACGTGTCCCGGTCGTGCGGTGTGGTACCGCACGACCGCAATGTAGCACGGGTCGTGCGGTCCCACACCGCACGACCGCCTTGCCCTCCGCGCCGGCCGCCCGTTTTGATTTTTTGACCGCACGACCGATTTTTTGAGCGCACGACCGATTTTTTGAGCGCACGACCGATTTTTTTGACCGCACGACCAATTTTTTGACCGCACGACTCGGGTTTTGACCGCACGACCGGTCGTGCGGTACCACACCGCACGACCGGAACACGTGTCGCACTGTCGTAAACGCGCGGTGAGGAGGGGTCCAAATCTGAAATTTTTTTGTTTGAAGGTTAAAAATAGAATTTTGGGTGTCCATAGGTTCAATAGTATCCAAAATTCTCCTACCTATACACACCCCCTCGCCAGCCGTTGATTTGTGAACCAGTTGGTGTTGTGCTGTAGTGTCGGGCGGCAAAGGGGAATCCGTGGATTGGTCGACCGAAGCAAGTTTGGCAATATTCCAGCTACCAACTCTCCATACAAGCACTCTTTACCTATTGGTAGCATGCATGTACGCTAGCCTCTACTGATGGGACTCTTACTAGCTTAGCTTGCAACACCCAGAGAACTATTGGCGTGTCCCAAACATGACACCTTTTGTGGCCGACTAGATGGAGGCAGGTGAAACTAAAAGTCACTGCAATGGAAAAAAAACATAATTCTTACATGCACGGGTCGCTGCCAAGTGGGCCCTGAAGACAGTAGCAACCAAGGCAGATATTTGTCACTGAGACTAAGATGTACGTTAGCTATGTGTTGTTCATACGTACGGTAAATGGCCACACACACAAGCATGCTGTAGGCTGCAGGACAGCTTGCAATGAGCCCAGCCCAGAACCTAAAGGCAACAAGGGGCCATCACATCCTACCACCCTTTTGCAAAAGCAGACAAGCAGCATACGGAAAAGAGCTAATAATTTTCTTGCAGGGAACAATCGAATAACTTAACCCGTGAGGAATCCCTGGAGGAGAACACAAATTTGCCAACAGCTTCAGTACTATATATATACCCATTGTGTGTACCTTAGCTTCATGTGTATTCTCATGTGCTGCATGCCTTCTTCTAGAGCATCTCCTACACTTCCACAAAACAAGCGCACACAGTTCCAAAGCATGGACATCAAAAGCTGCTTGAAGGCCTCTCTTCTTGCCCTAAGCCTGCTCTCCATGGTAACTTGGTTGCCCCACATATATTCCTGCCTGAGGACCTTCATCCTGGTATCCCTCCCCTCTCTCGTATCGACCGTCGTCGCACCGAAATGCCTCTTCATCTTCTCCAACATCATCGTCCTCTTCCTCGTCAGCGAGTCTAAGCTCTTGCAGAGCAGCTGCGAGTCACTGAACACCGGTGATGATGAGGGTGGCCGTGCTGCTGCACAGGATGACACGCTCCAGACCCAGAGGCAAGAAGAGGAGGTAGTGATGGAGGCCTTTGCACATAATGTCGAAGAGAGGAAACAAGAAGGCGACCGGGTAGTACTAGTAGAACAAGAGGAGGACACTGCCGCGGTGTGTGAAGCTGTGGTGCAGATGGACGAGCAAGAGAAGGAAGATGATGTGGTGTTTGGGGAGGTCGATGAGATGAGGGGATTAGTGGTGGAAGAAGAGGGAGGTGTTGAGTTGATGCTACAAGAGGAGATGAGAGAAGGACAAGAACGGCGAGAAGTGGAGGAGCTGGTGGAGAGGGACCTGCCGCCGGCCGACGAGCTGAACCGTCGAGTGGAGGACTTCATCGCCAGGTTCAACATGGAGAGGCAGCTAGAGGCCAGGATGCTCGTGTGCTGCTGTTGAGTAGCATGCATGTTTTGGGTGTAATTATTATTATGAGTTTCTTATGTACTAGAAGAGATGTTAGCTAATGCTCATCACTGCTGTACATAAGTGGAGTCATCTGGAGTGAAAGTGGACAACCTTTGTTGATAATTTCTTCTATTTTCCATGTTCAGATAATTGTCGTGTGAAAGATCGGAATCGTCAGCATTTTTGTTTAGGTTCATGCCTGCATGGATAGCATGATTTAATAATTAAGGATGACAACATGTTCTGTTGAAAAAGTCAACATAAAGAACATGTAATTATAAGTGAAGATTTCTATAACGGGAGCAGGAAATTATGTCCCTTTTTTAAAAGAAGGCACCTACAGTACAGTATCTCTCTGGGCAAAATACTTAAACTATCAAAAAAAAAAACTTCAATCACATACATATAGAGGCTAGTCCAGCTCACACATGAAAAACGTCGATGATTTTATATCATATTGGCGTAGTGAAAGAGAACTTACATTCCAAAGAAAAAAAGCTAAACAAACGAGTGCTGGAATGTTATACTAGCTAGCTAGTACGTGCCTAACCGTGTGTGGTGACTAAAAATAAACTCGCCCTAAGCACTCCCTCCATTCTTAAATACATAAAATTTTATATACTCAACCGATGTTGCAAAACTTTGACCATCAATATGACTAGAGGTCTAGAGCGGTAACGAGCCAACCTTGAGAGAGTCTGGCCTCCTAAGCCCGAACTCAATAAAGCTCGAGTGAGTCTAAGTTGCGCGAGTCTAGTCCTAAGTTCAGTCAGCAATTCAATATACAGTAATTTTAACAATAAAAATGCTCAATCTCATGTTCGGCTCGAGTAAACTTGATTAGAGTTGACATACAATAATATTCAAACTCGAATCCAACCTAAAAGCCATTCGAACTCGGCTCATTGAAACTCGCGAGCTCAGGGGTTAAACTTGAGCTCAAGTCATTTAGAGCTCGACTCGAGCTTGAATCGCATAGAGTTTGCCAAGTTCAAACAACTCACAAGCCTCGAGTTTTTTTACTGTTCTGAATATAACCATGTTCTACGTGTCGGCAGCTTTCTGTTGGTGTTAAAGGTGTTTTTGTTGGTGTATGTGAGGTATTCTCACCTATTGGGTTGGTGCTTTGTGTTTGTAAACTTTCTATCAATGAATGGAGGCACTGCTCGCGCCCTTAGTAAGTAAAAAAGGGATTGTCGACCTTTCTACAGTATTGCTTTCTACCTATAGATGCTTGCTACCTCTTTAGCGCCCAAGGTGGCTTATTAATACGTTGTAGATAAGCATCATCATCCAACAAAAATTAGAGAACGTACCCGCAGCCTACTACGAGAAGTTTCCATGGCAACGTGCTCTCAAGATTCTCCCTACTTTTCTTTGCATCTAAGCAAGGAACTTCAGTAGTACTGTTGCAAGATTCTGCTTTAATATTGCAGAGAACCAGTCTCCTTTGTACGTTTTGTGAAAAGAAGGTGAAATTCCATTTGTGATCGCATCCAGGCGTGGATGAAATTCCAGTGAGAGAAGGCCTCAGCTGAGATCCTCTTCATATAATGTTGATCTGGCATAGAGTTTAATTATCAGATTAATGGCGGATCTGGAGAAGCTCGGAGCTGAGGTCGTCCCAATAGAAAAGTGCGTCGCCAGGCGTTGCCAGAAAAGAACGCTGGCCTTGTGTTTGAACAGGCGAGCCAGGATCGTGTACTTCAGATCAAGTACACACGAAAGTGTAAGGTCACATTTAGAACGCAATAAATTTGGTAAAATTGCTGCATCCCAAATAAAAACCAGTCAGTCGTAAAGACAAGTACTCGTAATGTACTGATGCGATGATGCTGTCGGAGTCATCTAAAAGAAACTTCATGGCTATGAGCAAGCGAGATAGGCATGCAAGCTAGTACACTATCAGCGAGATAGGCACGCAAGCTAGTACACTATCAGCGAGATAGGCACGCAAGCTAGTACACTATCTCACCGTGCAAGAGCAAATCATTGCTCTGACCGCTGGGTACTGTGCATTGCACAGTTTTTCGCGGTTACGGATTACATCACTTTTACTTGCCGGAAGCATGTGGATTGATTCAACTCTAACAGAAAAGATATTCCACATGCATGATTCATGAATTGAAGCATCGACACAATGGGTGAGATACTGTCAAAGCTTCAGCAAATAATAGTTATCTTCATGAGATACGATCAAACCTTCAACAAATCATAGTTGTCTTGGATTGACCATCTGAGAAAGTCTATGATTTTATTATAATAAACCATTGTTATTTTAGAGGAGTAAAAATTTGGAATTTGCAGATTTTTTGAACAGCATACAGAAATAGATGATTTTGAAAATTTAAGTCATAGGATGATTGGGTGATCTAGGTCAGTGGTTGTAGGTTGTATGAGATATGTTACTACTAATGTGAGTCAAGTTATGAAGAATATGTGCTCAAAAATGATTTCTTTATCTTTAGATGTATAGAGTCGCTTGAAGTCAATCATAGTCAATGATGAGAATCGGGGCTACGCTCATGGAGAAACCGAGACTTGGAACGATCAAGAATATGGGTGAGACGAATGAGTACAAGCATGGCACAAGAAAGGCAAAAAATGTTAAAAGCAAGTTTGAGCAACGGGTTGCACCATGTGATTTGGTTGGTCCAAATGAGGCGTGGTTCAGTGGAACTGAAATGGGAGAGACCTGCTAACGCGTGGCAAGCTAGTGGTGTACCTACATGTGATAAGTATGGTGATTGATTGCAGTGTAATGAGATGATCGGGTTAAAAAGGGTATTTTGATAGTGTCGATGTTTTAGGATCGATCTTACGTATGATTTCTTGGATTCGGGGATCTTTCGCTACGACCAGGCTACGATCACACAGAGAAAACATACAACAATTTCTATACAGGATCGGGCCTTCTTTTGCGAAAATAATAACCCTACTCTTGTGTGGCTATTGCTTAATGAAATGATTACAATCGAGAGAGGATTGCAAAATGTCTTGCTATCTTTCTATTCTCCCTCGGGTCTGTCAGATCTTTTTCCCTCCTTCCCTTCCCTAACGCCAACCTTTATATAGCTTGTGAAGTGGTGGCAGTTGTTCCATGCCAAGAGAAGCCTTCACGTTTTGGATGATAACCGTCCGACGGGAGTTATTGTCAGAGAGATATGTATCTCATGCGTCGTATGGCGTTATTGTTAGAGAGAGAGAGTATGCACAGTTCTTTAAGAGAATAATTGCACGTGCTAACCGCCTCATAAGACAGACCCATGATGTAATACGATGCCATAGATAGGTCAGTTGAAGATTGACTTAATCGTAGGAGCATCTATGACCATAAGGTGGTCGTATGATAACTTACGATTATGTTATTGTTGTAGGAGAGCTTACGATTATGAAGCGGTCGTAGAAGAGCTTATGACTAAGGAGTGGTCATAGGAGAGCTTACAACTATGGGGAGTCGTAGAATAGCTTACGAGTATCCTGTGAAATTTCTCCCTTATCGATAAGAGGTATACTCAAGGAATCATAATGACATAAGAATATCATTTACAAATAAATAATAATTCAAGGATTGTTATATCCTCATTATCTAGCCCTTCAACTTCAAGTGAAAATAACTTACTTGAGAAAGAGAAGTGGTAGATGAATGAAGATTAGAGACAAAACCTTTTCGATCTAATTCGACTAGAAGCGAACTTGGTAAAAAAAAAGGTAATTTCACTTGAGTTGTAAAGACATATCGACTACAAAAAGGGGGAAACAAATCAGCTCTCGCTGATCCGTCATTTGTAGTGGTTCCTGAAGAGGCAATAACCATTTGAGTTCCCGAGAATAGTAACCAACTCGTATGGTTATAAAGACTTACCTTGAGGTAACTTTTGAGCTTCTTACTTTCCTCTCCTGCCTTAATCTTCTTCGAGCTTTCCGCCGAGGAAAGAAATGAATGCATAAAAATCAATGTTTGACTTCTTTATGCTTTTTTAGTTGTAAGTTATGAGTACTTAACATCCTTTCCTATTGTAGAAAGTTGGTATGAAAAACCGTTAAAACGACCAAGAGGTTGAATTGATGGTAATCGAAAAATAGAAAGAGGAGATTAAAGCTCCTCCAACCAAGGCTATCGATAAGTAAGGTGAAAGTTCTAGTGTTGCTCCTTTGTTTCTTCCTCCATCTACCCCCATTGAGCTGTTCCTTGTAGACATAGTTGTTGCAGAGGAAATTGGGGCGGCTGTACTAGAGCAACCGGCTCCTAAGATCAAGGTAGCCAACTATTATGATGACAAAACTATCTCAGTTTGCACTTCTCAAGCTTTATTAAGCGACTCAAAAAGGAAAACTAGAAGAATTTTGTATCTTTTATGAAGAAGGATGCTGTGGCAGTAGAACCTATGATCGAAAAGGAGACTGCTCTTCAGGTGGTCAAAATCAGTCTCGGCCATCAAGAAGAGAAAGAGGAACAAGGAATAATAGCACCTGCTCAGGGTCTACGACCAGACATGGTCAAAAGTGACCCCGCCATTCACCGACCAGACGTCGTGGAGAACAGGTCGAAGTAACCTTCGTTAGAGAAGATTCCTTCTAAATTCAAATCAAGGCTAAGAAAGTAAGGTATGTAAATAAGAGCATTAAAATAGCATTTTACCCTTTTTGTCTTCTTAAATGCCAATTCACTTCTGTCCTCATGTTTTTAGCCTAGCTCCCCCACCGTCTGAAGATGCTTCTAATGAGAAGACTCTTGCCATTCTCTCCATAGTCAAAGAAACAACAGAGAAGATGGTCAAAAAATTAACCACTATGATGATGGCAGGGACTGCTACTAAAGTGAAAGCGGCTACGACCACCAAGGTGGTCAAACCAGAAGCAAAGGTAACTGAAGATAGAATACAAGTACCTGGTTGAGAAGTGGAAATTCCCTTTGACCACTGTGATGAAGGAGAGATCACCGAGGTGGCTCCTCTTACTCTCCAAGAAGATACAGCTAAAGAAGAAGAAAAACAACCCACTTCTTATCTATATTTTTAACCCTTCTTTTGTAGTGGTATCTTCTTCATGTCAATCTCACGACCGAGTTTCTCATCCCAAAGATATTCCCAACAAGGGGAATGTCTTCAATAACGAGCACCTCGAGAAGGTATGGTGGAACAAGGTCGAAGAGCTCGATCGACTATAGGATTCCCAATGAGTACTTGCCAAATTTGCTTGTATGAGCATGAACGTAAGCATCTAATACTTAGTTTTTTATAATTGGCTTTTCTTGGTTCTCATTGTCTTATTTTATGCAAAAAAAACTTTGGAAGATATGGCCACTGTGGCTGAATACCATATATAGACAACTTGTTGTTGTAGCAGTCATCTATGTCGAGATCTGCGTAGTTGGCTAGGTCGAACCAGTTCTCCTCGTTCAACTCTCTTGCCATGAGGACATCAAAAAAAGAGAACTTGTCAATAAGAAATTTTTGGAGTTTTGACGAAGATGTTCCCCATGGGCGGCGCTAACTGTTGATGCTTTAGTATTGATCTTATGTATGATTTCTTGGATTTAGGGATCTCTCGCTACGACCTGGCTACGATCACACAAAGAAAAGACACAGGTATTTTTATACAGGTTCGGAACTTTTCCTGGGATAATAACTCCTACTACTGTGTGTCTATTGCTCAATAAACTGATTACAGCCGAGAGAGGAATATGAAATGTCTTGCTCTACTTCTATTCTCCTTCGAGTCTATCGGATATTTTCCCTTCTTCCCTTTCCTGACGTCAATCTTTATGTAGCTTGTTTAGTGGTGGCAGTAGTTCCATGCCAAGAGACGCCTTTACGTTTCAAATGATAACCGTTCGACTGGAGTTATTGTTAGAGAGACATGGTATCTCATGCATCGTGCAGTGGTTATTGTCAGAGAGAGAGAGATTATGTGCAATTATTTAAGAGAATAAATGCACATGCTAACTGCCTAATTAGACAAACCCACGATGTAATGAGTTGTCATAGACAAGTCAGTCGAAGATTGGTTTAATCATAGAAGGATCTACGACCACAAGGTGGCTGCAGAATAGTTTACGACTATGTCATGGTCGTAGGAGAGTTTACGTTTATGAAGTGGTTATAAAAGAGCTTACGACTAAAGAGTTATCGTAGGAGAGCTTACGACCAAGAGGTAATCGTAGAAGAGCTTACAACTACCTTGTGAAATTTCTCCCTTCTAGATAAAAAATATACTCAAGGAGCATAAAGACGTAAGAATATCATTTACAAATAAATAATAATATGAGGATTGTTATATCCTCGTCAGATAGTTTAACTGAAATACCGGAAACTACCTTAGAGCAAAACTATAGCGCTTGAGCGGCACTTGAGAGAGCAGTTTAGATTAAGAATATGAACAAAAGCCGGTGATGGGACAAATATTATCTCTCCGAACGGGGTCATCGATCATCAGCCGTTGATTTGTGAAATAGCTGGTTTTGTGTTGTGGTACCACAAGTAGATGGAAAGGCAGCAGTTGAGCAACTCAAGTTTGGCAATATTCCCTTCACCAACTCTTCCAGATAGGTCCATCTCTAGATCTATAGTGTGCACTGGCGTGATGAGACACTTCATTATACAGCTTAGCTTGCTTCCAGGAAGCGTATCCTGTGCCTTCGCATATCTTGCTTCCAATACCCAAGAAACTATATATTGGCGCGGCCTAAACATTTCCCCAAAGAGTCACCTAGGAGGCAACCCAGACAAAACTCATTCTGATCTTTCCATAAATTTTATTTCGTTAAGAATTGTGTCTGCTGACAGTAAAAATGTAATTTTCAAATTTGTCGATTGCTGAAGATAGATTGGCATAAACATAGAACAAAAAGTAACACAATATGTTAAGAAAAATTATTTAAAATACGATGGTATGAAAGTATTTTTTTAATAATAAATCTAATAATATTATTTTCACATGATAAATCTAAATACTTGTATATTAGCGGTCAAGTTTTTTAAAGGCTGGCTGCACATATTCTAAAAGGACATCAAAAAATGGAGGGAGTATTTATTTTGCATTCTTTCCCTAATTTCCTCTTTTGTTATCAATGTCACACATGCATCACTTCAATCCACAACAACATTTCTAATAGTTTCCGACAGTAGTATTCTTTTATAATAATTATTTCAAGTGGCCATTTTTTGGGCAGAATTTTAGCGATATTCAGATTTACCGGCCATCCTGGATAAGAATGCATATTGGAAAAAAAAGGTTTAGCACGATTTTAATTGAATATAAAAGAAGTTCATAACCATAGCAATTTGTTGCTGATTTATTCTAACGAGTGGAAACAATTTGGATGATTGGATCACACCAGAAACACAGTCAGATAGATGAAAAAGTACTCAAGAAATTTAGTAACCATCACCCATTCACAAATAACTGAATGGAAAATTGTGAATATGTCAGACAAAATCATATTGATGAGTCGCTGAGAAGTAGACAATGTTGATAGTGCAAATTTTAGGTGGCATTTGTTACGGTGGTCCCAATATATTAGTTTTTGTTACATATGAAACTTCTTCTCGGTGTGACTCCCTTCTGCCGCCTCGACAGTCACTCTGCCAAAGTGCCTCTTCATCTTCTCCAACGCCATTGTTGTCTTCCTCATCAGTGAGTCGAAGCTCTCTGGGCGCAGCGCCAGCGGCTCCACTAATGATGGCGACATTGCAAGGGGTGACACTGTCCACAGGCAACAAGAGTATGCGGTGAAGGCTATGATGTCACCAGCGATTATCAAGGAGAGCGAAGAAGAGGAAGAGAGCAGTGTCACTGTGAAATTACCAGAAGATGACATGGTACTGGTACATGAAGGTCATAAGCAGATAGACCAATATCACGAGGAAGCTGGTGCAGCCATTGTTGAGGCTGAAGAGAGCAAAAAGGGAGGCATTGTCGATGTGCATGAGGAGGCAAGGGAGGAAGAAGAGTGTGAGGGGAAGGAGGAGGAGGAGCCGGCTGACGAGCTGAACCGGCGAGTGGAGGATTTCATCGTGAGGTTCAACATGACGAGGCGGCTAGAGGCAAGGATGCTAGTGTGCTGCTATTGAGCTAGCAATGGGTGTTTTGATAGTGGTCACGCAGTAATTTTAATCAGTGTACAAAGTCTAATAAAGAGAAAAAACCTCCTGTAAATCTCTCTTTCTCTCTCGTCTACCTAAGTATTCATTCGATTAATTTACTGAACTGCTTTTGAAGGGTACGTGTTGCTACTTGCTAAAATATGGTTATGACTTATGCATGACTATTTTTCCGCCTTTCCCTAGCTAGTATATTTGGCACTAGGAGAAATGGGTATTTTTAGTAGTGCATACCCTTTAGTTTAGCCAAGAAATATCTAACTAGCGGGACAGTAAACACAAGGTATAGTCACAAGCAAATTTGTTCTGGGCCCCCCGCATGCAACATCCACGATTTAAACGTCTTCACATGTATGCAGCTATACAACACATCGCATGCATCCCCATGTTTCTTCTAGAAAAAATGTTCCAGGAAATGAACAAAAGCAGACGGAGAGACAGCACGTCGAAAATGAGCAATAATTAATGGAATTTTTTGTACGGATAATCCATTTTTTATTCGAAATTACAGAAATATACCCGCGAAATTTTTTTTACAAAAATAGATTCCAGTCGATTGGGCGACTTGAGGCTATCGCCCAACCCGGAGCCGACACAATACCTGTCGCCTCCCCATTGGGCGACTGCCATGCAGTCGCCCTCCCATTAGGCGACTGTCATACAGTCGCCCCCCCTTAGGCGACTACACTCACCCCCGTGATTGTTTTAAATTTTGTGAATTTTGTAGTTTTTAACTGGTAAAAAAAGTGCTAGAGTTGTAATAAAAGTTTATGTTCATTGTATGTTGTAGGTGCGTAAAAATTTTAGAAACTTTTTTTACGAAAGATTGACCGTAGAATGATCAGTACATACACTGTTAAGTGACATACACTGAGAATTCCTGTGCGGAGAACCGGTATATTAATATTTGTTAGATGACTTGATATATGAATGATTGAATGCGAAAAGAAGAGATAATAGGTTTGTTTGAATTTAAATAAACTTCATAATATAGTTGTGAGTAACATGCCACATATTTTTTCATTACATGCATAACATATAGCATCGGCAGCACCCCTCACTCGCCACCCTGGCATGCCCCATCACTGCGCCCGCGTCCTCCCGTATGGCCCCGCTTGGCCGTCCTCCGGTGCAACGGGTGACGACGTTCCGAGAAAGTAAAACGATCAGGAGCGTGTCGCACCCGCCCCTGCGCTGGTGGAGTCAGCTGCACCTCTAGCTGTGTGCCCTCCGGTGCACCAGGGAGGGCACTGCCGGAGAGAACCTCCGGTGCTGCGTCGGAGGACGACCCGGGCCACTCCGAAAAATATTGGTCTACATCGTCCTGGGTTGGGGTGACGCCATATGTGTGCTGATGGTCAAGACCTGCAATAGTAATATCGTTAGTTCGTTGCATGTCGCCTTGGGATAAAAACGAGATCCGACGATGCATACCCGCAGTTGGCGCCATCGAGGTAGGAGGAGGCGCATACAGCTCAGAGTACACCCCCTACGTGTGGAAGCCGGGGATGTGCGGAGGAGGCGTGAAGAGCTGCTGAGGTGGTGTAGGAGGCCGTCCCCAGGCAGAGCCCCCTAGCTGGTCCGGGTGAGGTGGTGTAGAACGTGTCCATGTACTATCTCCGGAGTAGTGCCACGCTGGTTGGGGTGGTACTGGTGGACGACCCATCTATGCGTTGGGCGTAGGTGTGGAGACCGCCGGTAGCCTCGTGTAGGACAGCAGGCTAACGGTACGTCTACACCCGGCCTCCACCCGACGCAGAAAGCTGACGTTCTCCTCGTGGGTCAGCTCCGCACCAGTGGCGACCCTCTCCAGTAGTGAAACGAACTTGGTCCATTGGACAGAACCGACGTCAGCCTAATCAAAAAGACATAAAATGGTTCATCATCGAAACGACATTGCCATTTGGGAATCTTTGAAATTACATGTAACGTACCGCGATATGAGCGTCGTGCTTGAGGTGCGCAGTGTACGTGTCTGTCGGAGCGGCGACGTGTGTGAGAGGCGGGTCTATGACATGTACGAGTCTGGTACGTGTCCGTGCCTGGTACCAGCGCAGGTACTCCGCGTAGTCCCTGCTATCGTATGGGCGGTCCTCCTCCACGTGGTCGTCGAGCGTACCCTCCCACTGCGCAATCCAGGGCTGCATCTTTGTCGACCAGTCCGTGCCTCGTTTAACTCCCTTTCTGTTGTGCCTGCTTATAGAACCATTACATAATGTAAGTACTTGCGAACACAGTAGTAAGTACATACATATTTATCAGAAGCGATCACTCACGCGTGCACGTTCCGCAGAAGCAGTGGTCCGACTGGTACAGGAAGCGCCTACCGTAGCCCAAACTGCCACATGACTCGCTGGGATGCTAGTCCTCCACGTAGATATCGTACATGAGCTTCTGACGGGTGAGCCAGAAAGCCCGGTCACGCCAGCATAGTGCAGACAGCCCGTCAGGAGCACGGGCCTGCACTGCTGTATCTGCGTAAGGCTCCCAGCGCACGTCGGAGTTTGTGAGGCGGTCAAACTGCTCCACAAAGGGCAGGTACGCCCGCGTGACCTGCACATGCGCGAACTGTACCTGCAAGAAAGACAAGTTGTTAAGTATGACGATCGTTAATAAGAAGGAAATAGTTGACTATGATAATACTTACTCGTCGACGGCACCAAAGAGAACCCATCGTCGGCCGGTCGACGTCTCCCCCCGGATACATCTCGGCCCCGTACGGACCCATGTCGTCTAGCACAAGTTGTCCGAGACTGAAGCGCTCGAACGACCACAACTGCAGCAGTAGGGGACAACCCGTGAGGATCGAGTTCGCCTTGATCCTCGTGCACACATCGCATAGCCCGCGGTACATCGCGGCAAGTGCGGCCGATCCCCAGCTGACCTGGGGGGCCTCGCCGTCCGTGATCGCCCTCGCATAAGTGATAAGGCGCGCATCCACGGAGTCGCCGTGGCTGGTGGTGAAGAGCATCCAACCAAACAGCCATAACACATACGCCTCCAAGTCGCACGAGACCTGGTAATCGTCGCATGTGGATCCATGCGGTCCACCTGAATGCAAACAAGTTGTTATTAGTATGTAATAGCACAATTAAGAGCTTCGAAGACATGATCGATTGTAAAGACCACATACCTGGTACTGTGCGAGCCACCTCAACGACGGCTCGTGGGTCTAAGTCGCTTCGAAGATGTGGTGGTCATTGGCCGGTGGAAGGACCCCCTCGAATCTGCCGAGCCTCCGGTAGGAAGGCAGCGCCTCCCGCGATCGGAAGGCCAAGAAGCAGGGACACATCCTGCAGGTTCGGCGTCATCTCGCCAAATGGGAGGTGGAAAGTGTGCGTCTCGGGCCGCCAACGGTCCACCAAAGCCGTCAGCAGGGAACGGTGGCCAAGGCGGCTCCATCCTCCTCCGTGGCCTGCACCATCCGGGAAAGAGGGAGTAGCCCGGCATCCCGCAGCCTACAAACAAAGTGAAGGTCAGCACGGAATGTTCTTACGGCAGCACTCAAACGCTGGCGTAGTGCAAACCTGGCAGTCCAACGGGGGTCGAGTCCCCAGGCCACGCGAGGTGTGCATGTCCGGACCACTCCCAGCTCAGTCGACTCGTCCGTGCTCCTCGGTGGCGACACACGATGGGAAGCGTGGTGCACGCAGTCCACGTGCTCGTCCAACAGTGGGTACCGCCAGTCGGAGTCACGACCATCACGAGCCATACCTGCAAAAAGAGTTCAAGTTAGCACTTATAAGGAACCAAATTTTCGATATCATAGTTTTTCTACAAAATTTCTACACTAAATTTTCTACTATAATACATCAAAAATACTATACAAAATTTCTACACTAAAATTTTTACAACTAAATTTCTACACTAAATTTTCTACAGTAATACATCAAAAATACTATACAAAATTTCTACACTAAATTTTCTACATTTATAGTTTTTCTACAAAATTTCTACACTAAATTTTATACATAAAAAATACTACACTAAATTTTCTATATCATACATCTAAATTTCTACACTAAATTTTCTACAATAACACATGAAAAATACTATGCAAAATTTTTACACTAAATTTTCTACATATAAATTTCTATAGTACATTTTGTACAATAATACATAAAAAAATATTAAACAAAATGTTTACACTAAATTTTCTGCATGTAAATTTGTACACTAAATTTTCTACAATAATACATCAAAAATACTATACAAAATTTTGACACTAAATTTTCTACATCTAAATTTCTAAACTAAATTTTCTACAATAATACATCAAAAATACTATACAAAATTTTTACACTAAATTTTCTACATCTAAATCTGTACACTAAATTTTCTACAATAATATATAAAATTTTTACACTAAAATTTCTACATCTAAATTTCTAAACTAAATTTTCTACAATAATGCATTAAAAATGTTATACAAAATTTCTAAACTAAATTTTCTACATCAAAATTTGTACACTAAATTTTCTACAATAATACATAAAAAATACTATGCAAAATTTCAATACTAAATTTTCTACATCTAAATTTCTAAACTAAATTTTCTACAATAATGCATTAAAAATGTTATACAAAATTTCTAAACTAAATATTCTACATCTAAATTTGTACACTAAATTTTCTACAATAATATATAAAAAATAGTATACAAAATTTCGATACTAAATTTTCTACATCTAAATTTCTAAACTAAATTTTCTACAATAATGCTTCAAAAATGTTATACAAAATTTCTAAACTAAATTTCTAACACTAACAAAAATAATATACCAACAAAATTACTTGGATCCCTCTGCTCTTCTCCTCCTCCTCTCCCTCTCCTCTCCCTCTCCTTTTCTCCCCCTCCTCTTCTTCCCCTTCTCCCCTTCTTCCTCTCTTCTCCGCCTCTCCTTCCTCTCTTGCGCTCGCTGGATCGATCGGGAAATGAATACAGTGCTCGGCCGCCGCCAAGCGCGCCATGCTTTTATCCCACCCCCAGTCACCACACGGTTGGGCGACTGCTATTAATCGCCCAACGGTTGGCAGATTTTTCAGCTGTTGCCGCTGGGTTGGGCGAAAGGCTCCAGTCGCCCAACCATTAGGCGACTGGAGCCTATTTTTGTAAAAAATTTTCCGCGGGTATATTTCTGTAATTTCGAATAAAAAATGGATTATCTGTAAAAAAATTCTAATTAATGCTCCAACAAGAAGAAGAAAGGTACACATCCATGTGACGAGGATGATGCTGCATTGCTTGTCAGTCCGCAGTGTACAGAGAAATGCAAGATGGGCCCCGAGATGTGTAGTGTTAGAGCTGGGAGTTGGGTCCAGTTCTATCGTACTTCATATTGTATCGGCTCGGTCTAGTTATCTCATTATATCGTATTGTGCTAGTTTGCCTTGTTTCCGGTCATGCCCAAGCACGGCCTAAAATCAACCGTTCCAGCCTAAGCCTAGCCCGAAATAACTATACAAGACGAAGACGGCGGCGACGATGGAGGCAGCGGTCATCATTTTCCTTTCTCTCGTACCCGCCTCGTTAAAAACTAGTTGAAATTGAATTAAATGCATAAAAACATGGGCACACAATGATCTAAATATTTTGGAAAAAATTGGAATTTCTTTGATAGTTTAAAAATACAATGTTACTGCATTGCTAAAAACCTTACGCCCTAGAGTGGGGTCCCCGAGTAAGAAAAAGAGTACAGTAATAATATATGTACATACTAACTATAACAACATGAATACATAGTATTTACTCATCAATGTCTAGATCGTTCATGTGTTCAAGGTTAGCATACGCCTATATAATTTGAAAATCCTCCAATTGATGTTGTTGCCGCTCTTTAGCTAATTCCCAGTCTTTGGCGCATGTGATTGACTCCACCATCCTGGGCATAAGGGATGATCTCCTTTCTTCGATTATTTTCCCTACCGTGCTGAATGTCGCTTCTGAAGAGACGGTGGACAATGGTACTAGGAGAAGATCCCGTGCGAAATGTGACAGCACAGGAAATATCCGCTTGTTGTTCTTCCACCACTCGAGCAAGTCTATCTTGCCTCCACCAGTAAGATCAGGATCAATATTTGCAAAATCATGCTTCAAGTAGTGGTTCAACTCCGAGATAGAATTCCACTTGGAGGCCGCCTAATATTGAGAGGATGAAGGAGTAGATTTGCCCTTTAGCTTCTTCCATAGGTGTAATGTCAAACTTGTCTTTCCTTATTGCGTTACTGTGAGGCCTCTGATCTTCCACTACTACCAAACTTATCATAATACATACGAAAAACATGAAAAAGCTCCTTTTTGACATGTCCAAAAGCTTCTGAATAATCAAGACTAAGGCATTCACCTATTCCCTCCATGCCAACCTATAAATCTGCCAACTTTTTTGTAGAATCGAAAATGGTAGCAAAGCAATATAAGTGTTGGATCGAAATTGGCAACAGAGGGGTGGTGAATGTTGCTCTCTAAAAATTCGTCCCCCACAAGTATCCACTCAAAGATGCTCTTCTACAATAGTTACTGGAACTATGAAGAAGGAAGCATATTCATACTGGAAACTTAACCTCACAGAGAAGAAGTAAGACGAAAAACCTAAAAGAAGAAATGGTCAAGCTACAGAGGGACCGGTCAGACCGCTGGTCTAATGCCGGTCAGATCGCCCGTCGGGTTTCAGACAGCAGAGGCTGAAATTCAGACGAAAATGCAGACTTCGCAGACTTCAACCATCAGAGCAAATCAAGGTTTCCTCCTGATCGTTTTGGCCCAGAACAGAAGAGAGACAACCTAAAAAGCAAGAAGAACCAAGAGAATCTACCTCAAAAACAAGAATTGAGAATTTTTCCAAAAAAACTGAAAATATACAGAGAGCAGCACAAAAACTCAAATTCCCTGCCAATCCTTGATTCTTTGATCATGACATCATGAGACTAGCTCAGCAATGACCTCAGGACTCATGACCCCAAATAATAGGTCATCTCATGAAGGGAATCAAAATCCACATCAAACCCTAGAAAAGGCTAGCAGAAAATGAGCAGGGCACAGGGAGGCAAGAAGACTTGATTCTTCCAAATCAATAATTGTGCTCTTGGAATTAGCTGACCAAAGGGTCTAGGAATACAATTCCATCAAAGAGCAATCCATTTTGCTACTCCTCAGCAAGAATCATCACAAAAACAGAAATTCGAGAAATCAAGCCTAGATAGCATCGAAGAGAAAAACCAAATAGAGAAGCAAGAACTCAAATGATTTCTTGAAAGCATTCATTTCCATAAACACAAAGATCACAGAGGAGTCCCCATACATGATTGAATATAGAGGAATGATTACATGGTGGCTCAACTCATCTCATCTCCCTCTCCCAAGCTCTCACTAACACAAGAAGAACACAGGAACAATAAAGCTACGGGAGAACACCCAAAGAGAAGACACACTCTGCCCTTCTCACCAACTCATCAACCACTAAAGCCTCAAAGCAAAACAACCTCTCCAAAGGCTCTTTTGACTAAGGAAAAACCCTAACTCTCTCCCAAAGCCATGCATACAATCAGGAATTCGCTCCTATTTATAGCCTTTGGCTAACGGGTCTCCAACCCGTTACGCCCGCTAAATCCCGAACGGAACCGCCTCCACCTGTGCAGCTTTGCGCTTTTACCGAAACACCCCTCCTGCACCTTCCGGGAAGCTTCCGCGTTCCTTGTCATCCAAGCCTCGCAACCACCTCGAGTCTCCGCCGTCTTCGACACATCCGACCGTTCTAACCTCGACACCGCATGTGTCTAGTCCGGTCACCCCGTGCCTCGCCACGACTCCGCCTCGACGTCCTGCAGCCATCACAGACAAGAAACACATCACATAGCACCGCTCGACACATGTAAACCTCATTAGCATCAATGAATCATACTTAGGCACGAAATTGCCCAAACGACCAATCGGGAGAAAGAATATGCGATAAGTCCGTCTAACCAACCCGACTGAGCCAAATGCCGTCATGGCACGAAATGAACCAAACAAACTCAATTTTTCCAAAAACCTCATCAATTACTCATCACAAACATGGAGTCATAACCACATGGTCTCTTAATAAGTGTGAAGTAGAACCAAAATATTTAATAAAATTTTCCTCTATTGCTATGACGGTATGGCCTAAAAGGGATCCTCCCTAGATTCGGTAATTTTGTCTGCAATTAACCAAATAAATTCTATAACTAAGCAAGATGTAGGATAATAAGCACCAAATAGAACCTTTGTTGCTTTATAAAAAGGTCAAGTGTTATAGAAGCAATTTTATTATCTATGTTAAAATCATTAAGTACGTGTAGTATACACTCGGCAATGGCCTCTCCCATGTGTGATTTATTTATTACTTTAAATTCTATGACTCTCTTGTTTAGCTTATAATTATTATCTAAATAATAGGCTACAACGCTAAGGTAGGCACTTCTCTGGTGTGATAATGTCCAAATATCTGAGGTTATGGCAATAGAAAACTGAACTTGTTGAAATAGTTTTTTTAGGTCTACCAGTTCCTTTTGATACATCCGTAAAATATTAGATATAGTAGTTCTCCTACTAACATATTGGTACTGTGGGTAAAAGCTGCGTTGGATCGTTCTTTCGAACGCGTGACTTTCACCCATCCTAATCGGTTGATCTTCTGAAATAATATATCTAGTAATTTCCTTATGGGCAGAAATCGGGTTATATACCCAAGTACTTACAGAGCCATCGGCCTCGAAGTTTAGCTGCGTTTATACTCCTCCTCCTCCGCTTTGGCCCTGTGCCGCCATCTTGCATAAGCATGCTTTGTAGGGCTGATTCAAGTGCCCCCTGTCCTTACAGCTGTACAAGTAGTTAATTTAGCATTGTAATAATTACATGTTGCGATCTCCACCATTTTGTCATCTCGGATTTCTTAACTCCAAGTCATATGCTTCCAGCAATTTGCCCATCGTCCAGACCTGCCAATGTTGGCGTCCGTGGATGGGGGGAGAGAATTCTAGAGTCCCCATTGGCTCCGGACCACCCTAGTACTCCTCATAGCCCTCCATACTGCTCATATGACAGTCATCCATGCCATAGTCTCTCATACATGGTGAGAGCCGATGAACATCAATGGGAGTCGGAGCTGGAGGACTAGGGGAGTGACGATGAGAGCTTACACTAAGGCACCTTGTTGCCCTTTTCATGCTACGACTCCTCTGCATACCACTCGGGAGCTCCTTGGTACTCCGACTCCTTGGTAGCATATTGTATGGATGGTGAATAAATAGGAAGTGTAGAGGGTTGTTGAAGAAATGAGAGATTGAATGTTTGTGAAGTAATGAGAGAAGAGAGGTGAATTTATAGGCATTGCTCTTCTGAACGTTAATCTCTCGAAGACCCCAATGTTGTGCTCGAACGTTATTTCTCTAATCGTTGGGTGCAGCTTTCTACTTTATGTGCTTAGTTTTATTCTCCAAGTTTACTTCTCTGAACATTACTCTCCAACTTTATTCTCTTGAGTCTGACTCCCAATCTCTATCTCTCTCTGTTGGCTTCACCGCTTCAGCTCCCTCTCTTTGTCTCTCTCATGCGCAGGCGCAGTCGCACAGAGCCGCAGATGACAACACCCCCTACCCCTCGGCCCCTCCCTCCCCTGAGTCCCCTCCTAGTTCGGCGTGGCACCTCCTCCCCCTTGGCCCCTCCCTCCCTAGTCCCCACCTTGGTGGCCCCCTCCTCCCCCGGCCTCCCTTCCCCACCCCAACACCCCATCCTCCCCCGGTGGCCCGGCCTCTCTCCCCTCCTTCCCCTGGTGCCACCCTCCTTCCCTAGCGGTCCGGCCTCCCTCTCCTCCCCTCCGCTCCCTTCCCCCCGACAAGACGGCACCCCCTCCTCTCCTGGCCTCCCTCCCCTCCCCACCCCGGCGTGGCGGTGCCCCCTCCTCTCCTGGCCTCCCTCCCCCGCACCACCCCCTCCCCCGGTGGCCCGGCCTCCCTTCCCTTCCCCTCCCCCACCCCGGTGTAACGGCACCCCCTCCTCTTCCGGCCTTCCTCCCCCTCCCCCACCCAGGCGCGGCGGTGCCCCCTCCTCCCCTGGCCTTCCTCTCCTCCCCCACCCCAACTCGGCCCCTCCCCTCCCGTAGCTGAGGTGGGAGGCAGGGCGGCGTAGGAGGGCGAGCGGCGCAGGAGGCTACGCGGGAGGTGGAGCGGTGCCGACGTAGGAGGCAGCATGGGAGGCGGGAGGTGGCACGTGAGGCAACACGGGAGGCCCGAGGCGACGTCGAGGCAGGAAGTGGTACGGGAGGCGGTGTAGCTCCAAGGCCAAGGCGGGAGGCGACGAGATGATGAGTTGGGATGTGGGAGCCGGCAAGGTGGTGACCCCGAGGCCACGAGGCAGGGCTGGCGTGGTGGCCGCATGAGGCCACGAGCCCACGAGGCAGCGAGGAGGCGGGAGCACGCGGAGCGGCGAGGGCTGTGAGGCCAAAGCCGTCGCTGGTGTTGGCGTGCCCGCCATGCTGCCGTCATCACTGCAGTGGCACCTCCGTTATACTCCTTCCCCTCTACTCCCTCTCTCTCTGCTCTGTGATACTTGTGTTGTGGGGATGACCGTGGGATGGCAACAGGAGGGTGACGGGAGGCTGGAGGCAAGGCTGAGGCCGCCACCGGCGTTGGCGTGCTGGCTGTGCCCCCCGTGCTCGCCGGGCTGGGTTGGGCCAAGCTCGGCACACCACACCAGGCCGTGCCATGCCGCTCATCATGTCGGCTTTCCAGGCCCAGCCCAACTTTCACGCCATGTCGGCACAGCCCGCATGTGTCTAGTCGGGTCATGCTGGGCCGGCCGTGCTTTGGGCTGGCCCGGAAAAGCACGGCCTGTCTCCCACCTCTTTGTAGTGTCACCAGCACTATCTTTCACATCTATAAAAAAATAATATATGTACTAGTTATCTAACATGACACTTATGTATGTTTATCATATATTTTGGCAATCATAGGTTGCCAAATTGAACTTTTTTCTTACATTTAGGCCAAGATGGAGCTTTGACACACAGGAAACTACGTTATTATGGAAAAATAACAAGTACCACCAAGCTACCCGATAAAGAATGGTGAACATAATTTTTCATACTAAACTAAGATAAAAGAAACCACAACCAACATTTCATCACATCAATAAAGCTAGCGTAATGGTGAGGATGTACACCTGGGTCGACTAAAAACTCGATTAGTAGTGAGACCAGATCGAGAGAGAGCTAGCCCTTCTTCCTATAGTTGGAGATGCCCAGTAAAACCACATAAAAAACATGTTGTGCATGTGTAATGATCACTTTTTCTTTCATAGTGCTTTGCACGTGCATGAGGCACCATTCGCACACGTGCGTGCATGTTCGTTCTAGTCAAGTCACCAATCATCACGAAGACACACACAATTCCGTGAGGTAGTTTTCTAGCTACACCACCATGGGTTCAGACAAATGCTAGCTACTAATTAAGCAGTAGCCTTTTCAACGGACGTAATTAGTTTATATGTCATCTAAGGCTAGCTTCAGCGTCACATCTCTGTACCATGTCTTTTATTGGGTAACTAATTCATGTTGATTAGTATGTGTTAGATTTGTGTGGGTGTGCATACATTTAAAGTATTATGCATTTTATATGATCAATGTCTTTATCTCCACGCAGGGATGAATCGAGTTAAATTGACTGTGTTGATCATTTCGTTCAATGCTAATTGTCATGCATAACTATCAAGTTAAATGTACTGCAATAGATAGATTGGAATGCATTGAATTAGTTAAAGCATGTAATTAGTACAACCAAGCAAAATTCCTAAGGGAAGCAATCGACCACCTGCATGCATTCACAATGTCATTGAATTAAGTGTCCAATCGGGCGATCGAGGTGCACACGTCAAACTGGAGCCGCACGATCACCCACTATTCGTACAAATATTTTGGCTTGTTCAGTTGACCACTGCAAGATTGATTGATGAAACAAAATGTGTGTTTACTCAGCCTAGCTTTGCATGAAAAAGAACAATAAGAACAAGTTTCTTCATAGATTTTTGCAATGACAAAGGTGATCAGGCTCTATACTATGTTGAGTCCACCTTTGGGTTATCATCAGTCTTGCTTAACTTCAACCTTGGCTCCATAATATATATTTGCTCGTAGGCCACTAACTAGCACAATCGCAGTAGCACCATCACTACACATTGGAAGATATGCCATTACAGTTACACATCAAGTAAATATTACATAGCATAATTTAGCTTAATTGTAGAGAAAGCTTAAAGTTTGAACTTTGAAATAATCTTAGCTTAGTACACTCTAGAATGAACAAGAACTGATCCTTGATTTTTACTAGTGAAGACATACCACATAGTTTGGTTGCATAGTGCATACAGAAGGTAGTCTGATCATGTACAAATAAAACTGCAATGCTATGGCAAGCAGTATCATAAAAACCAAAAGAAATAATTCAGGTTAGAAGTATTCAATAGAGAAACTAATTTGCAAACACTTTGTTCTAGAATATGGTACCACACTAGATTGTGGTTGCATGTTAACTATTTTGCAAGATTTTTAGTTATATGAAACTATTTATAAAGATAGTATACAACTAGGCAAGGTAACAAAATAGCAGACATTATACTAGAAGCATTGCCGATAGTTACAGACCCATTCTTTCTAAAAGTTAGCCCAAGTTTCCTCAGCTTTACTGGATCAAACTGTGCATATAGATCACCATAGAAAAAGAAAACATGCCAAATCCAAAGGAAAAACATTCAAAATGCTTTTTGACACTACACAATTTTTATTAGTAATAGTCAAAATCAAATCATATCTACTGCACATCAATAGCTTGGACAAAATTCCCCAACATATTCAATACATTTGCAGGAATATCTTTGTAAGACTCTCATCCTTGTCAACAACAATCGGTGGTCTCCCTCTACCAGAAGAAATTTCAACCTGTAAAATAAGAAATGCTCAGGATCATTACCTGTAAACAAGAAATTCGAGAATAAGGTTATGAGATGGCATAAATGTAATTTTCTTGTAATTTTGTAGCAAGAAATGCACATACATTGAAGTAACCAAATTAGACATGAAAATCCTACCCTCCACTAAGCTTCATTGTTCAAAGCATTATTGTGAGCATCCATTGTTGTTCCCTCAACATCTGTTCTAACCTAGTGTTGATTATTCTTTGCATTATTGAACATCTCCCAAGGTGCCAAACATGGAATGGCTCAGTTTCTATGTTGTCTATCCATTCCTTATTTTCTGTGTCATATATATCTCTAGGTTTCATCTTTATGACCACAGACCGCACCGGGTTTCCTGGATCTTCCACATAAAACACTTGATCAGCCTGGTTAGGAAAAATAAAAGGCTCATGCTCAATCTTTTCTCCTGTGTGTATCAGTAGTGAGAAGCTGATAGAACTACTAGCAAATCACTAAAAGATTTATTACTCTACTTGTTAATGGATTTGATGTGAAACAAAAGTACAAGAAATGACAGTTTGGATAGTTCACATCCTGCCCATAAAGGGTCATCAGTATACCTGACTAGGTCATAGAAATTTTGGGTTCACAATCTGGTCCATTTTTACAAGAATTTAGAAAACTGGTTTCATTCAGTAGAGGTCCATTGTTTATGTTTCCAAAAGCATCTTGAACTAATTGGCGCATATTAGTGTTTATTCCTCTGTATTGTGACTGTGACTTTTTGTTAGCGGAGATGTATGCTGTAGTCTCACCATGACAACCCCAAATAGTATATCCAAGTAGCATTCCATCACACACTAAATGATCATATACTTCATCCTGCTGCAATAACCACTGCCCATTAGGGGGCTGCACGCAAGAAAGTCTATCAGCAGTAATTAATTAGGATTTGCTTAGTTTGTTAAGTTATCTCTATCATTTAATACTTACCTTATCAAATTAGTTTCCATATTGCTATGGGCTAACCTCATCTATATAAAGAGAGGAGCCATATTATTCACAATCAAGAAAAGAATCAGTTACCCCTTTTCTTCCTCCTCTACCCATCCCCTGTGCGCACAGGCGCACCGCCAATGGTGCTAGCCCATGACACCCATTGGGATGGAAGGCGGAGTGTTAAGTCAATTTCTAGGGACACTAGCAAGAAATGGAGGTTATTGCCCATTAGACATGGAGGACTGGAGAAATCTCAAAGAGGATGGTGGAGACTTAACAATACTTCAATGTGTAGAGGTCTGTACAATATGAGAAGATATTATAAATAAAATGCTTTGATTACGGTTGCCACTCACAATCTTATACCTTATACACTGATGCATCTACTTTATATGCAATGGCAACATAGAATTTTACCTTGCTTCATTATTTCTATCTTATTTTAGACAAAGTTCATGTACCCTCATCTATGTGAGAAATGGATACTGAAAACAACTGGAAGAGATTGGAGATGTTACAAGGAAACACTGAAGAAATAACTTTTTAATCTGAAGAAGAAAAGATCCTCTTTGTATAGATTGTGCCCAGATGATGTTGATAAAGATCAATTGGTTGCACTTGTTAAATATTAGAAGTCAAAAAAAGGAAAGGTAATAAAAGTGCAACAATATTTGTACTATTGTTTCATTTAAATTTGTGTATTTATGAAAATGTTAAGTAAGACATCAATGGTGTGATTTAAATAGTAGTACATTGCTTTAATAATAGGTCCTTAGTGAGAAGAACAAAATAAGTAGTGCTATGTTGAAGAGTCCCCATTCAACAGGGACAAAGAGTTATGCTTGTTGGGCAGAGGACTTGGTGAGTCATTTTGTTTTGTACTTTTATTAAATATTCTTATGTATATTTTGCTTTATGTTGTTGTACCCCTATAGATTTCAGAGGCAAGATTATTCTGAAAGAAGCAGCTGTATAGAGCAAAGGTTTACTTAGCAACTCACAAAAGAAAGGGAGGTAAAGATAAAGATGAGCAAGTGTTATGCTATATACACAAAATTCTTTTCCAAATATCAAGTTTTTATTTCTCTAACATGTAGAGTATGCATTCATCATTCACTTCTAGGCTATATTGGAAAACCTCATTGATGAACAACCAATGTATAGAAAGGTGATATGATATATCAAGTATTGGGCAATGAAAAACCTGGCCAAGTGCATGGCATGGGATTGCTTCCTATTCCTAAAAAAGTCTATGGTTGTACATCACGTCATCTCAAGAACATAAATATTACTACAATAGATGGTTCATCATTTGAAGAAGATATTGACGTTGTGGAGGAAGTAGAAGAGTTGAGGGAACAAGTGAAAAAACAAGGTCTACTTATTCAAGAATTGCTGAACAAGCAGACAAGCATCGGGAACAATGAACCAGTAGTGGTAATTATGATTATATTTTCAAACTTCAGTTAGAAATTTTACTCAAACTTGATATAACATTTGTAGGTGAATTGTCAAACAAGTAATCATGACAACATTAAACAACAAGTAGTGTATTCTCAAAGAAAGATATTTATCAAAATTTTAATCCAATTTTGGCTCTTTTCAATTTCACTTGAGCATTATGTAAGTATGCAGAGAGTTTAGTGCGATGCACATGATCTACAAGACTCATTGAGTGAACAAAGAAATATATTAATGGTAAGTGCCTAATTATTACTTTTCCCTTTCTACTCTTCACACTCATACATAATAATTAATTTTTTGTCCATTCAACTATAGAACACAGAAACATACATGGGCCAACAGATAATACATGAGGATAATGATTTGTTATTTTCTACAAAAAAAAGGCCAGGACATTGTTGTTTCTCATTTTATAAGGACACATTGCAATTAATTGATTTACATGGCTGTATGATGGAACAGTTACCATGCTAAGACGGATCATCACCACCACCATGCTTTGCTCCTGATTTGCAACAACAAGAGGTAATTCTTATGTATTGAGAAATCTACTTGTTAGCTAGTGTGTTAAATCCATGTGACTATGACATTGGTGTGAAACCTTACACTAATTAGCCTAAGTTGGTATAGAGCATTTGCCACATTAGTTACTGATGGATTGTTTATGATTTATACACTAAACATTTGATGGTCTAGTAGTAGTATACATGTCATACTTTATGACTAAGCTGAAATGCAATTCAACATCCATGGTCTATGTTATTCAATCATAAGACTAGAGGGATAATCCTGAAAGAATATATTCTTTTGGTAACACATTTTAGTAAAGCAGAGCATCCACTTCATTTTTAGCAGCGTTTTAATTAAATTTTTTAGTTGCAATGAATGCAGATGATTACACATAATTGAATATCTTTCCTTTCTACAAACATTATTTGTTCCAATTTTGTATATATTGTCTAATCAATCTTTTCCCTTATTTTCAGTTCGATATGCAAAGAAGAAATTCTGTAGAAGGTAGAAAAATGATGTAAATGCAAGTAAGATTAAGATTATCCGTACCATATATATATATATATATATATATATATATATATATATATATATATATATATATATATATATATATATATATATATATATATATATATATATATATATATATATATATATATATATATATATATATATATATATATATATATATATATAAGAAGGGGAAATGGGACTCCAAGAGTCCAGGCACCTAACCTATCAACCATTAGATCGCATTGAGATGTGCTACTTTGTATTAGGTATGAGATTAACGGGTATACCCATTAGCCAATAATGCTTGCCGTAGTATTCAAACGGGAGATTTATTAGTGCAACCGGATTATTAATTGCCATAAATATGCAGCGATTTGAATGTGCGTCGTTTCTCTGGTTTGATGTGCGTGCGTGATCCGAGTTATCCGGCTTGCCGTGCATGCTTGATCCGGAATGGTTATTGCCATAAATATCCAGCTCCCTGATCCTTTACGAGTATGTGTGTAGATCATTTTGAATTGACGTGTAAAAAAGTATGTGTATAGATCATTATTTGCCATAAATAGAATGCCTGCTCAATGTGTCATTAACGTGGAATTGTATGTGTATTGGCGATGTATTAATTCACTTGAAGTGGGTATGCAAATCCGTACGGCAGAATTGGAAGTATGCTCGCTTGTACATATAAATTTAATATTATATGGTTACTACAAAATATCATTATGTGTAACATATCATGAATCATTGTGATCGAATCAAGTATTATACTCAAAAAAAATTAAGCGTTTTATTTACGGACACGAACGTCATAGAAAAAACGAGTGTGTTTACTTGCATTATTTTCATTAATTTTTTGATGTCGCACGGAGTGATTTAGAGTAGCAAATTTGTGTGTGATGTTAGCATTCAAGGTTAGCAGTTAAGGTGAAAATATTATGTGAAATTTTCGTATCATTTGAGCAACAAATTTTTGTTGAATGGTTCGTGGAGAAAATCGACTTAAAAAAACGGGTATGACACACTGAATGATTTGAGCAACAAATTTTCGTATCATTTGAGCAACAAATTTTTGTTGATGGCGACGGCGTTCCTGTGGCCGGAGAGGTGGTGCATGATCTGGATCTCGCGGCGCACGTCCTTGATGTCCTCCTTGGTGATGAGCTTGCGTTTGGAGATGGACTTGCAAGCGTAGTCGACCCCCGTGGCCAGCTCGGTGCAGAGGTAGGTGGTGCCGAACGCCCTGCCCGAAGCTTCTGCCGAGCGCGTAGAGGTCGCGGAGGTTGGGGGTGGGGTGTCCGAGCACCGACCCGAGGTCCGTGGGGCGCGCCGGCCGCCGCGCCTCAAGGCAGCGGCCGGCGCTGATGCGGGGGCCGTGTATGCGTCCATCGTGGCTGCTGCTGCGGGTGGCGTGGCTGGGCGAGAGGGCTTCCTTGGCGAGTCAGCTGCGGGTGCGGCGGCGTTGTACTCGGAGTCGTGGCGCTGCGACGCGGCTTGCTTGACCGGGGGAAAATGTGTGACCGGGGGAAAGAGGCGATCCGGGAGATTCTAATTTGCTGCGTTCGGCGTAAAACAACGGGTCTAGCAGCCGCGCCACCCGTTAATCTTCAATTCTACCGCTTCATCGTGCGTGCGCGATCGAACAGTGAGGATTGAGGAGTCGGACACCTAATAGTACTCAATATTTTTACTATATATATATATATATATATATATATATATATATATATATATATATATATATATATATATATATATATATATATATATATATATATATATATATATATATATATATATATATATATATATATATATATATATATATATATATATATATATATATATGCTTGTATAGAAATTCCATTTTGAATTTAGGTAGCAAATCATTTGGGTGCTACAAATTGTATCATATCTCTCCATAGATGAATAAGCAGTAAAATTTGCAAGAGAGTATGGAGAGTACCCAATAAGATTCCACACTACAAGTCTTCAAAGCGGAGGCATCCTTCTCCAATGAAGGTACAAATATATCATATAAAAATATTCTTATTCTGGTCTTATGTGATATAACTAATTCATGTTTTTAATTTGCTAATTAATGACTATATTAATGGTAATATAGGCTGGTACCACAGTACTTGTCAAGACTATGACATATCCAAACAAAATAATGTTGAGATAGGTAATCAATTTACAAAAGTGCTTATCAATCATCCTCTTATGGAAAAAGAGGAGTTAGTAAGGCCAATCAAGCACTGCAAGACAATTGGTGATGTCCATGTCGAACGAAGACCAATTGCCTGGCCTTCGTATTATGTATGTTAATTGTTGCTTGCTTCAATTACAATGAAGTACATATATCTTATTTTGTAATTACAATCCTAAAGGTTAATGCTTTTTGTGCAGGTTGAAAAGATCGATGGATGAATTCTTACTTTTGGCTGCTTAAATACCTCATGAATGGATCAAGAAGCAAATGATTTCATGAAGATTAAACAACATTAGGCATATTTCAAATTCTTTGTTTAGACCAATATATTTCTGTTTCTTAGACTAAAAATTTGTAATATTTGTTCTTAAAGACTTGAATTCTCTAGAAATCAAATCGTTATGTATGCTATGGATGATGTGAACAATACTTATATTTTTTTCTTTGATGCAATGTAGTATGTTATGATTGTTACACTCATGGTCATTTGTGTTATTGTGTAATGTGTCATGCTTATCAAAGGATGTTCTATGAAACAATTTTAATTTGTACATTCATAAGAAAATAAAATATTCCTACAAATGTTTAAAAATATTGTAGAAGGTCAACATTGTGTTGTTGTAGTTAAAAAAGGTGTTACTAGGACCAATAGCATTATTTTGTTTCTATATCTAAAAAAGATGTTACTAGGGTCTGTATCTAAAAAAGGTGTTACTAGGTTCTATGGTAACACATGCTACTACGTTGCTTTAGCTGAAAAAGGTGTTACTAGGGTCTATGACACCACACACTACTGTATTGCTCTAGCTAAAAAAATGTGTTACTAAGGTCTATGGCAACACGCGCTACTATGTTGCTCTAGCTAAAAACTGTGTTACTAGAGTCAATGGCAACACATGTCATATATGTTGCTACAGCGTGGTTGCAACAACGTTTCTTTCATACAGGAATACTAGTCACATGCTACAATAGACCTCGCAATAGCAACATAGTCTATAGAAACACATGTTTTGAGCTACAGTAGCACATATGCATGTTACTAAAGGCCTATCCTAACGCAGTGTTGGTGCACGCAACTCATGTATGGTATCAAAGCCAAGAGGTCATGAGTTCATGACTTGGCTAACACAAAATTAAAAAGAATAAGTGTGGCACACTTTAAGTCCACGTCTTAGGTCTTATGGAGTCTAGATGTAAGAGGGAGTGTTGAATTATTTTGTCCACCATTCCTCATCAATTTAAGCTATTGGGTGAACTGGTTGGTGTATACAGCTCAAATATGTTAATAGAGCCAAGAGATCATGAGTTCATGACCTGCCTAATGCAATATTAAAAAATATGTGTGGCCTACTTCAAGTCCATACCTTAGGCTTGATGGAACCTAGATGTAAGGAGGAGTGTTGAATTATGTTGTCCACCCTTTTTCATCGGCTTAAGCTTTTGGGTGAATCGGTTTATGCATGCAACTCAAATTGTAATTACATCATTCATGTATTCTTCTTTCATTATTAAGTAATCTATTTAATTCTTGAGGTCATTGGGTATCCCAAAGTAGAGATGATGAGATAGATAGGGGATCGAGGATAGTGTAGTATATTCTTGTGATGATGTTTTCCATGGTGGTTGTATGAACGTCAACTATGGACCATTTGCCATAGCAGTACATGAAGGATAGCACCATTAGATAAGACGAGGATGAAAGGTAGAGAAGTGACAGGCTACATCTAATTCCTTAGATTGTAGATACAGGGCAATTACCGAGAGCCATTCACCTAAGGCTATAGACTGGGTTCCATGATAAGTCCTTTCTTAAATTTGTCTCGTATTCTTATTGTAGTACTATTGTTCTTGTAGTACTTGCGAGTGGGGGTTACATGGGATGTGTTTGATATATATATTCATCTTTGGCTCTGCCCTCATAAAGATAGTATAAACACCACAATGGTACCCATCGACTCTCTAAACTCTTCCATTGGAGAACCAATGCATCAAGAAGGCCTTTAATTATCATATATCATGACATTTATATTTCTGTAATTTATTATCATTACCATTTAATTTATATTTATTTATTATTAAAACTATACTAGTGCATTAGGAAACTAGGTACCACTTGTCATGGATATGATACTCTTACTCATTCGAAATAGCTACTAGTAATAATATTGTGCACTATAGGACATTTGGCCATCAATGACCATGTTTCACCAGTCATTGATGTGGAGATATCGAATCAGTAATGTTGTAGGACCGCAATGGCAATCGGGGGTGAATGGTGCCATCCCAAATTTTTTTCCCAAGTACCAAAAATCTTTCACTTCAAATCTAGAGAGCTAAGAAGATCAGACTTCATAGCCTATAACCAAGCAACAATCCAAAACAACGAAGATGCATAACTTGTGCACTTGACCAGTCTGACCGAAGGTAGACTGTTAGGAAGTCAAAAGTCTAACCAGCTACTAGCTATTAGTCTGACCGACGGCTAGTCTGACTAGGCCCAGGAATGGTTTGACTGCTCCCCTGTTCCCAAAGCAGAAAATTAGTCAAAGTCCAACCACTTTTGGTGCAAACTACATAATCTAAGGAACCTATTTCATCCAAGAATCGGGATGATCTAGGCCAAAGTTCCAGCCTTTTCTCAAAACATGCAAAGTTGCATTAGAATCAAGCAAATCTTAAAAACTTGAGATAGAACTTTCTCATGTGTTAACAACAGCTAAGATGGCTCTAAATGTGTTCCCCATATGTCACAACAAGCAAAACCACCCAACGAATTGAAGCCAAAACCCTCAGATTAAGAAACCTCAAGAAAGGCTCCAACCAAGCAAAAACAGGGTAACATCAAAATCTTGCAAAACCATGATGCCTAGATAGATGGAATCTGGTCTACATGAGTTATCTCCACACCTACACACCTTGGCATACAGCTAGATCAAGAATGGAGAGGATAGGCAAAGAATCAATAAGAATAAGAGTAAATCAACTAAGACAAGAATACTCCATGAGAGATGAACAAAGTTGATTCTATTGCTACTTTTGGATGAAGGTTTTTAGCCACTCTATGAGGAGGACAAGAGAGCACACCACAACACTCACTCTTCTATCTTAAACTCTAATCCTAACGCAAGGATGGTTGACTTGTTGGAATAGTTTTTCACATGCCTACATCCCAACTTAAAAATAGATAGTGCAACCAACCATATCTAACCCTAATAGATACTATCCACTAACACAAATGGAGAAAATCTGTTAACCCCACACAACATGGGTTTTACCCTCACACTTAACTCATACATACTTTTCAAAGCACATGAATCCGAACTCGCTAAATCCTTAGCCTTTGATTCACTTAATCTTTTTAGCACCTCCTTGACCTAAATCGCTTTTTTGAAAGCCGCTCAAGCACCGCGACTTCAATGCAATGAAGTTCCTGATATTTTGCCAACTACCAAAATACCCTTACCATGATCTTTACCTTCCCTTCCAAGCAATGGCCAAGGAGTCTCTCCCACTTTGGTTCCACAAGAACATGCCTTAGTTGGACCGACCAAGCCACTTGGTGCAATCCTTTACTCGAACCTTCCCTTCAACATTCCTTGTCTTCCATATGTCATGCTTGACCATAACCATCTCACCAGGCATCCTTGACCCTTTTGCACCTCGGCTCCTCCAGGAGTGTACTCCTGGTCCTCGCCATTGACCATAGTTGACTCTAAGTTCCCTACATATCCAAAAATAAAGAAATCATATTTGGGCATAAGTTTTTCACAACTTGACCCATGTTAGCTTAAACATGATTTATGCAACATGAATACACAAACCTAGGACCAAATTACCCAAACCTCGATCAAAACCCTACATTATATAACTCACAGTTGAAATCAAAGGACCATTGTACACAGCTGATTTTACTGTTGTGCATAGCTGGTCAGACCGATATGCACTACCGGTCTGACTGGTTCACCGGTCTGACCGCTCAATAGAGCTGATCAGACCGCTAGGGACTAAAATAGTAGGTAGACAATCCAAATCTTTCACAAATTTAAATTTCAACTCCACAAACATTGACAATGGTTCATCACAAATAATTCTAGACCTTCTCACATAGTCCCTCAAACATGGACACATGTTAAGGAACATTATTTTGAATTAACCAACTTTGTAACACTGTTGAGATTGTTATGTCTCTATGTTTTCTATGTTGGTCTCAAGCAATAGTGATGTATAATGCTTACACATGAGATCGGTACGATTTCCTACATTGTAACAATATACATGTGTTGCCAACGCTACTCTGTAGCTAAGTAGTTATAAAGGCAGCTTTTCGGTATGGTATGAAGAATACAGAGGAATATGAACGGTCAGATATGGGGTTTGCCCATCCTACATAATAGAAGAGATATCTCTATGCCCCTCAATGTTGTTGGATAAAGAAAGTGCATAACCATACCACAAGTGGTCGAAGAGTCGACTACACAAAGTTATTCATGACTACATCGGGAAAAAGATTTAATAGTCTCAATTGAAGTTCGATTAGATGTCATGAGACAAAAGGAGAATATGCAAGTAGGTTGCTTGCTCTAATCAGCGATAAGTGTTTGGCCAACTACGAACTAGTCGTAAGGAGTTACAGACTAGTCGTAAGCTAGTCGTATATGACCACAAGCTAGTTTTGATGTATCATGACCAGTTGTAAAGGGTTGCTACATGGTCATGATTAGTACTTAAACACAGATCATATTGTATAAGGTTTGTCCTATTTGATCTTTGTGTGTGCTTGGAGGTTGCTATGTCCTGTTAGGGATCGCTACTAACTTGTGATTGAAAAGGGGTTTTTGGGTTGTGGTAGAGCATACATGAACCTATAGGCTCACATACTTAGTGGTGGGTGGGGAACAATTAAGGGCTGGTTTTGGATACAGATCCATTTTGTTAATACAGTCCAGGTGAGATACGATCTCTACTCACATTTGATAAAGATTCAATTGGAGACTCCATATAAGGGGTGGATAAAGATTCAATTGAGACTCGATATAAGGAGAGGCATGGTGGACATGCATGGTACACGAGCAAAAACATGTGAGACATGTGTTACATTAAGAAACTCTAATCGCCACCTCCACCTAAGAAACCCTAGCTGTGTGTGTTGGTGTTAGCACACCAGTGTGCAGTGTTCTACACCAAGACATGTGGATCCAAGTAGCGGCGCTACTGTGATTTCGGCACTGATCGGGATGAGAATGAGAAAGAGATAGTCAGCTCATGGTGCTTGGCTACGACAAGTTGGTGATTGGCTCAAGGGATTGATTGACTATGCTTGGGCGCTTCGTTGGATCGGTTACTCCAACTCTACCTCCGCTGTAGCGCACGTCTAGTGCCTCCACTGTAGCGCATGTCTAGTGATAACAATTTATGATCTCTTACTTACATGGCTTCTTGGGATTCGTGATAGAAAATTTTAAATTTATGCCAGCGTAGCCTACATGTACCCAACATGTAAACTTTGAAACTAGTCAGGAAACTCCAAACATCTCAACAGATGACGTCTTATTATCCTAGTTATCTTAATTAGTATCTCTGCATTTTCTGAACACTGGTGAAGCCGTTGGTTAGATGACATACTATGAGAGAGAGAGAGAGAGGAAGAGATGAGGATGCACGCTTGAATCCCGCCATGCATCTTCGTCGATAATGTGACAAGAGAATGAACGTAAGGCTAGCAAACAGTAGAAGATTTTCTTGCCAACTGATCATGCATTCTGGAAATTTCACAGCAATTAATCACTACTGAAACGTACTGGTCAACAATCCATCGAAACAAGTTTCTTCATATTTGTGGAGTAACTAGACAGAACTTTTACACCATGCAAGCACTGGTACAGTTCAGTTCTCTTGGCTTTGGACAGAATGTAACAAGCAGGGGTAAGGTAAGTTCATCCTTTATCGGTCTTTATCGGTGCTAACTCAGGTCTAATATCCATATCAACCAAGTCAAGCTATGCGTTGACACTATCATTTGTTTTGTCACGACTGTTTAGTAAAAGACTAATCAATCTATCATATACATTCTTTTCTACGTACATGACATTGATGTAGTGGCAAACTTCTAAGTGCTCCCAATAAGGTAAGTCCCAAAATATTGATCTCTTCTTCCAGATGTTCTTCTCATGGGTCCTTGATTTACACCCTTTTCCAAACACACCATCTTAAATCTTTAACCATATCATAGACTTATTTTCGCTTAAATGCCTTGGAGCTAAACTGTCCTCCTTATCTCCGTCGAATTGTTTCTTCATCCTACGGTATGGATGAGCCCTCCGAAGGAACCTACAGTGACGTATGTATATGGTTTTGCATGAGTGCTTTAGCCACACACTCTCGGTATCATCTTAGCAGTGAGGACAGACTTTGGCCTCTTTTGTACTTTGGCCCGATAGGTTAGTAAAGGCAGAATTATCATTTATGGTACAGAACAACAAGGAGAATAAAGTAAAGTTCTCTCATTTGTACGTATTCCATACCTGTACCCTTTCGATCCATGGTATTTTTAGATCTTCCACCAATGGTGCTAGGTACTAGGGAAAAATCTTTCTAGTAGAAAAAATTTCGTCGACTAGTGAATTGAGCGAATTGAATGAAAATTTGAAATTTCATTCACAATTTCGGATGAAATTTTCAAACTTCATTTGAATTTTGATGAGATTTAACCAAATTTGGTCAAATTTCGTTAAATTTTGAACAAAAACAAATTTGGCCAAAATTCACCGAATGCTTTCCCTTTTGTTGGGTAACAAAATGACCGAAATTCCCAAAATTCATTCAATTTCATCTGAAATGTTTAACCATGCTAGGTACACAACAATATCATTCCTAGGTTGCTTTGGCCAATGGATAAGTATCGACAACAAAATATATTTCCGCTTTATATACAACCAAGGAGGAAGATTGTACATGCAGGGTGTCACAAGCCAAGTACTATGCCGACTGCTCATGTTATCGAAAGGATTCATTCTATCTGTACTCAATCCAAACCTTATATTCTTCAGTTCTGCAAATATTCTATCGATGTTTCTCCACTGGATGGAAACACCAAGGTGTCTTAGCATTCCATCCTTCTTATACTCCTCCGAGTGTCAACACAGCAGTTTTGCTTCCTTTGGGTTTGCAAAAAACCACTTCAAATAGAGAATTATAGGAAGATACCATGCCACCTTAGCAGGAGGTCCTTTCTTCACCTCTATTCCCGTGCCGTCGTCTGATTGATTCTTACGCTTGTATCGAGATACCTTACATACCAGATATACATGCATATTTGTATGCTCTTTATGGTAGAGTATGCAGTCATTCGGACATGTACGTATTCTTTGTACATCCATTCCCATGGACAAAGAACTTTCTTAGCTTCGTAGGTGGTTTTGGACAACTTGTTTTCCTCTGGAAACATGTCCGTTGAAAGACCTAATAGCATCGTGAAGTTCTTGTCGGACCAACCATCGCTTGCCTTCAATTTTAGTAGTTCAAGCATCGCTGACAACCTTGTGTACTTTGACTTGCAGCACGTGAACAAAGTTTTCTCTGAGTCCTCCATAAGCCCTGGAATTTAACATCCTCTCTCTCATTACTCCCTTCTGCATCACGAAATATCTATTCCAGATTGTTGTCATCCAGCTTATTCGAATTGGAACCACAATCGACATCATTCGATGGCATATCATTGACTTCATTGGCAATGTCATTATTACTACCTTCTTGTGTAATCTGCTCTTCACCATGACTGGTCCAACGTGCATATCCCTTTTTTGAAACCTCTTCGAATCAAGTACACTTCAACATCTTCAGATTCTCGCAGTCAATGCATGAATAGTATATATGTTCCACCTCCTATTCAACAAATCCTCCTCGGCAGCTCTTGTAAAAGTAGACACACCATTAATATACTCCTCACTCACACAGTTCCCAGCGTACATCCAGCTTTGGTCCTATGTTACGCATATAATAATTTAATATTAAATATTGAATTTATTAACTAGTATACTAGATATATATGATCTAAAGTAGCTATATGTAACAAAAATAATTAATTAAATTGAATTAAGTAGAAATAGACTATGAATTGGATAAACCCTAAATCCTAAATCATGCTAGATATAAATAATCTTCCCTCTACATTAAGCTAGATCTAAACCATCTTCAATTCTCCTTTCATCAAAAGTTAGATCTAAAATATAATGCAATTACGAACAAATAATTAACCATAGATAGTCAAGAACTTAACTGACCTACAATTACTCTTGCCAAATCTGCAGTGCCCTTTCACAAAATGGTCTAAAAGCCCCACCTCCTCAAAGCAGCAACCTGTGAGAATAGATCTGGAATTTAAGACAAATCTGTGAGGGTCAATGGTTCTGCAATTAAAATAGTGAAATTATTACAGATGGTTTTTAATACAAACCCTCTGTGAATACTTAATTATCACAGATGGGTTTTAATACAAACCGTCTATAATATTTCATAGACGGTTTAAAGAAAAAACCGTCTATGATATTTGATAATATCACAGACTGTTTGATACGGACCAGATGTTCTCTATTAATTTTGCATTTGCTCCTGTCAGTTCATGGGCACAGGTCAAGTTGGACAAAGGAAAGGAACCAGGACAACAAGAAGAGATGCACGTGTGCATACGTGAGAAACTACTTGCACATGGAATGGATTATGACTGCATCGGACTGCATGCAAAGGAACCAATTCAAAGGGGAGCTAGAGAACGATTCAGATTGATGATAGCCACGACGCAAAAGGAAATCAACTCGGTTTGCTATTTCTGTGCATATAGAAATCTCATGAGATCAGGAGTTCATGCTGGTGCTGTTTGCGCAGGGCAAAAGGAGTATGAGATAAAAAAAGGAAATGGAATCAACAACGGATCAAGGGGATCGGATTAACTCAAAGATGGAATGTGAGAGCTTCATTTCCATGCGTGACCAGATTTATCTCGGAGATCAAGGCAATGCTAATTTTGTTAAGCGTGCAAGGGGAGCTAGCGCATGGATTTCTTCTCTCCGTGTGATCGTGCCTTTATTTGTGTGACTTGGGGTGGGGCCCACCTGTGGCCGAAACAAATCAGAGAAGAAATTAGAAGATGGCGTCCCAAATAAAATCTGTAGTGTTTGTTAGGAAGGTCATCCGAGATATAAAAGGATATGCCTAGTATTTTTATTTTAGAATTTTTACTTTCTATCTTTTAAGCTGAATTGTTTAGAAAGTTGTGAGCATGTAGGCTATATATAGCCATGGTGTGTGCACCATGTAAGGGAGAGTTGAATTTAAGTTTTGTCTCTAAGAGAGAATTAGCCATGATGGCTTGTTAGGGTCTACCCCTGTTATCGAGTTTGGTGAGAGCTCATCAAAAATCACCAAGTTGTTGAAGGTCCTTTAGGGGTTACTTCTTGTTGCGCGAGATCAAGAACTTCGTTCTTGGAGCATGCAATTTATATAGTGAGTCCATCTACTACAGATCAATTCGCGAGATTGCTACCTGTCATGTTGTTCAATTGCGAAAGATCAAGCCAATTAAGGATATAATCTTGTTTCGAGGTTCAATCCGCATCATTGTCCTTGTGTGATACTTCACGGACGGTTTTTATTATGAACCGTTTGTGATATTACCTTTTCACAGATAGTTTTTAGTACCGATAGTAATACAGACGGTCTCTAAACCAAAACCGTCTGTAATTGTATTTAATACTAACGATTTTGATTAACCATCTATAATATGGCGCCTAGTATTAGTCTTTTTGTAGTAGTGGGTTGTACGAATTTACTTGGATCTATGATAAAATACAATCACAAATAAAAGTCTCGTGCAATTGCACCGATCTCTACAACCATTAGTGCTAGCCTAAAACATGATTTTACAGCCCGCTCATTTGGGCTGAAATTTAGTGGCTTATGATTGAAATTACATTGTAGTTGGCTGAAATTGCACTGTAGCTGATGGTGGCTTATTTAGCATAATTAAATTTAAAAAATTTAAAAATATGTTAGCACATCACGTATAATGCAAACGAATACAGAAAAAAGAATCAGCAAAAAACTCGAAAAAGCCGAAAAGTCAGAAATAGATAAAATTTAAAAATAATAAAAATAAGTCATAAACCAGAAACTCAAACCGAAATAAACGTACCCTTAGTTTTATTTGACAACCAAAACTCGGCGATGTACAGCAAAGTACTACTGTACCTTTAGCCGCATGATGTTACACGTACGGAATCGGAATAGTCTTGCTTCGTTTGTAAGAGTTGAGGTTTGCGGTGGTTGGAGAATAAAGCAGGAGGCGCAAAGTAAGGATTCCATCTGTCTACGACTTCCCCCCACATAATTTTTAAGAGGACAATTTTGTCCTCTAAAAGTAAAGGCTTCTGGATTTTGTGGTGGATTGATAATAAAAAAAAACAAGGTTTTCTTCCATAAAATATGGAAAATTGTGAATGTGTTTATGAGAAGATCATATGTATAGTGCATAGAACAAACGGTAGTTATATAGTAAACCGTATGCTGATGTACATTCATAAGTGGATAAAGTGTGCCACCAGAATAATAGAGAAAATGGAGAATCTACATATGTGGCAATCAGTAAGGACTTCCTCTACGTATTGTCTTGTACACGTGACAGCCAATCAAGACTTTCTGTACGGAGTTGGGACATGGTCCAAACAACTTAGCTGTCATCAAAAGGTTCAACGAATAATCGATTAATCAGCCAAATATATGTCTAGAAAAGCCAACTATTACTTCTTTTACTTGTTAGAACCACAGAGGTCGGAGTATTATATATTCTAGAGCCGAAAAGATGGAAAGTAGAGCATAAAGATAATCTCCAAGGGCACTAAGATAGGTGGGTTCTTTTGAACTATAACTTATAACTTATGATTATGATTTTTGAATTCTGGTTTGTTCATAAGAGGCATTACGTACAGGAAAATAGCCGCATGTGATTTTAACTGGTATAACTAAACTCAGTATACTTTTTACTATAATTAATCTTTAGATTCCGTCTTAAAAAATATATTGTTTTTCAAAAATTTACTGTAGCTACAATTCATGGGTTGACAAATAATACCATCCCAGGCAATGATTGGTAACAGGGTACTGAGTGGATCAACTGTTGACAACTGCATGATTGAAAGCGTAGATTTTCGTCATATCTCTAATGTAGTAAAGCAAGTAATATATGTGTTATTTGTAAGAAGCAATATGTTATGGATCTTATAAGACAACGGATATAAATACGGTAGAGCATAAAGTACAATATACTAAAATTTGTTGAGATTAACCGGATGTGTAACGACTAGGGAAGGATATGCTTACAGCATATGAACTGCCTAATTCAAGATATAGATTTTTGTAACACCCTGACTCCACCGTGTTAACCTGAAATGTCACCTCTATCATTCTCTCTCTGAATTAAAATCATCTTTACCAAAACTTTCAACAATAATTTTCCTAACTTTTTCTTCACAAAAAAATATTCAAGAATAAACATGATTGATGGCAAAGGTAAGAATAAACATTTCACAAATATAATCTTACACTACTACAAAAAGGATCATCACAGACAGTTCTAGACATCAGCGCAGATGGTTTTCTGAACCGTCTGAATTTATGGGTCAGTGATAATAAGTGGTTATCACAGACAGTTTGTGAGCCGTCTGTGATAAGCCACAACACAGACGGTTTATATAAAGAACCGTCTATGAAAGCCAACTATCACAGACGGTTACTACCAAAAACCATCTATAATATGTGGCCATCACAGATGATTTTATTTTTGGTTGCTGTGTAATTATTTATTTGTTTTGTTCTGCCAAGTTTGGTCTGTGGTTGATATCCAATTTATTGTTTGATTAGTGAGAAACTAGAGGCATCCAATTTGTTCGTTTTGTTATAGTTGTAGTCGAAGCATTGTGGTCGATATGCCATGGTCGAAGCACCGTTGTCGAAGCATCATGGTCAAAGCCGTGCTTGAAGTGTTGTGATCGAAGCATCATGCTCGAAGCCATAGTTGAAGCTGTGGTCAAAGTGTCGTGGTCGAAGCGTTGTAATTGAAGCCGTGGTTGAAGTTCCATGAGGAAATTTCTCTACCACGGGGGCTTCTTTCCTTTAGCTCCTGCACACACAAAATCACTTCCCCAATTCACTACTGCACACCCCAACCAAAAAGCCATGGTATTGTCACAACAGCAAAAACACACACAACAATTCAATTTTGATACCTTCCAAAGCGATTTGCCCGTGGAGTGCGTATGCTCGTTGGGGACTCTGCGACCATGGTGGAGGATTAGGTAAGTACCTGTTGTGTTGGTTCTTGAAGTGAATGGGGGAAAGGTTAGGGGATTAATAAGGAGCGAGAGGTGGGATGAGACCAGGTGCTTGCCATTTGTTGCGGAGAGAATGGACAGGTGGGATCGAGATTCTAGGGGACATGCTGCAGATCGATGATGTGATAGGGCATTATCGTAGATGGTTCAGATTAAAAACCGTCTGTGATATGTAGGCATCATAGATGGTTATTGGTAATAACCGTCTGTGAATTATTATCACAGATGGTTCTTGTTAATAACTATTTACAATAATTGCTAATATCATAGATGATTTTTTTAATCCAAACCGTCCGTGATAATTCTTAGACGTTCCTAAGAATAACCGTCTGTGATAATTATGTATCACAAATGTTTCTACCAATGCGCTTGTAAAACCATCTGTGGTAATCTTAACACAGACAGTTTTGCCGAACTGTCTAAGATGAGACATCTAGTATAGCCTTTATTGTAGTAGTGTTAGTCTCACACCCAAGTATGCTTAGAACTATGCACACAAGAACATCCGGAACCAAGCGCCTAGGAGCATTCTTACCTTTCACGATGACAACAAAGATTAAAAACCAAGATAACTCAAATAATTCAACCTTGTCCAACAAAATGTGTGACTAACCATATTCCACAAAACAACCAATATTATCTAAATATTTCATTAACTAAATTCCATATAAATGAACTAAATCACTAAGGTTGATTATAGATAACTAAAATGATCATTAAGTCGATGGTGATACACATGATGTGTATGTGCTACTTCTATCTCATGCATGTTGCCATCAACGGTCACCTAAAACAACAATAGAGGGGAGTCCACAACTCAGCAAGTATATTATAAAACAATAAACATTAACATAATCATAAGCATTTACATATCATCATCCACAGATCTCATCATCATTCTTTTCTTTCATTAGTGCAATGCAATTCTACATTATATGCTCATTTGCTCATCATATTGCATATGTCGGTATGGTTGAGTGAGCACTTGTAGATGTTTACCCTATTATAAGACTGCCCTCCCTATCATAAGCCCACCCTCTTATGCACGGGGATCTCTCCACTTCTATGGAGGCCTACCAAAGTAGGTCTTACATGCCCACACAAAGTAGGTCATAGAAGCTACACAAGTCACCACTTTCCATCATGAATGCACATTTTGCAAATACAATAGTTCTCTTAACATTAATCATATCTCATCATCATCGTTTAATTCATCATCATAGTAAGCAAGAGTAATAATGTAAAACAATATGGTAAGTAACTTACAAACATAAAACAATAAGAGCAAGCAACCTGTTTACCATTCTATCATGCACTTGTCCTAACTGTGAAGAATAACATGATGACCAGTGATCAACCACCGAAATAAAGCATTAGAACATGATAACAACCACAAATTAATACCTCAATATACATCCATAACGTGCAAAAAAGATCACATGCTTCCACACTTAAACACACCTCTCTCTCTCTTCTCGGTTTACCGATATCATTGTCCCAGCATTCAAACAGGCATAGCTTGCAACCCAGGAACCCAAACATATTAAATAATATACTTTATAAACTCTACACAAAATTCTCAGCCTTTATCTAGTCATCAAGATTTTAAGATCAAGTCATCAAGACCCTCTCTTTCAGCCCTGAAGTCGGTTCTGTTGTTTTATTAGACAGCAAGCTTAACAATTTTACATCTATATTTCGACAACACAAAAAGTTCCATACAATATCACTTTTGGATAATATAGAAAAGTATGTAACAATTCATAGTTATGACCAAAATTTAATTTGATCATTCAAGAAGCATAATATGTACAACAACACAACTACGATCAACAACGACTAATTTCTGCACTACAACATTTCTAGTGCCATAACTTTTAAATCACTTAGCAAAATCTAGTGCTTTAGCACTCTACGGAAAGCTTATGTACAACTTTCACGATTTGGAAAACCCTAATTTGGCCATATTTTATTTTTAATCTATGAATTACCCTAATAGGATCTAGTTGTAATGATTTAGTGGACAGCAAGCTTGCAGATAACACAACTATTGTTCTCTTGTACCCTTTATCCAATAGCTCTTGCACTTGCAACTAAATTTCTTTGATTTTCTCCGGATTAGTACGGTGTGGTGGTCTATTTGGAAGAATTGGACCTAGTACATGGTCAATTTGATGTTCTATACCATGCATAGGAGGTAGACCCACTGGAATCTCCTCTAGAAACATATCCTCAAATGCTTGCAAAAGAGAACAACCACCACTAGGAAGAGATGTTAAGTTATTAATAGAAAGGAAAGTGCATGCATCCTTGCACGCAAGCACAAAATGCAACATGGATGGAGTATTGCTCACATTTCTCAAATATGATTTTGTGGCTAATATAAGTACATGCTCTCCACTCTTTCTTTTCACCTCATGTTTGGCTTGTGGCTATCACTCCTTGATGTGTATAGATCACTCAATTCTCTCTTTTTACTCTGAATTTTAGCAAGCTTCTTTTTCTAATTTTGTGCATGAATTTAACTAGGAGTTATTTGATAAAGCTCTTTAGTCTTTCCCTTCCACATAAAAGCATACTTATTGGTTTGCCCATCATGTACCACACTACCATAGCCTTCCCAATAGCAAGTGACATGCCATCATAGGTACCGCATCACACTTAACGGTGTCTTCATAATCACCAATTTTGAAAGTCACATTCACCACATGCTGAACTTTCACATCACCACAAGCACTAAACCATTGCATATGATATGGGTGAGGATGTTTTAGCAAACCATTCCAGCACTAAACCATTCTAGAAACTTCCAATCTAGCCAAGTTATGACAACTTTCACCATCAATGATGAGTTGATTATCTTGTTGTTTACCTTGGCTTGTGTTTGAAACAAGTTGAATCACTGTGGCTTGGCTTGTGTTTAAAACAAGTTGAATCACTGTGGTTGTGCATCTTCTTTGAGTGGAATGCTTAAACTTTTGTTAACCACAAGTGCCTCATTAGTTCCAAACATCAATGCATCTACTTCTTTTGTTTTCTTCTGGTGCATCGTCAAACTTCTCAATTTCAGTATTGGATATCAACTCATCATGACTAGTTGAATCATATTCACCATCTTTGGTAATTAACATAACACAGTTATCTAGACACTCCCGTGCAATGTGTCCACACCCATGCACTTGAAGCATTGGATACTACTACTCTTGGATGTAGAACCCACTAAAGAATGTGTAGATGGTGACAGTGTAGCCTTATTATCATTAGACATCGATGCTGATTTTGCAACTGAACTAGAATGAGCATTACTAGCATTGGAATTAGCACTAGCTAAAGATATACCTCTTCCCAAGTTAAATCTCGCTTTGGCTGCATTTGTAGATGGAACCCTCAAGTTGAATGAGGGGGTTCTTTGTTGTGGTTTAGCATCCTCAAGCAATTGCTTCTCTACCTTTGTCACCAAATACACCAATTCAACCATATTGAATAAGATTGAACATTAACTATCTGCTTGATGTTCTTGTTTAGACCAAACAAAAATTGCTCCATGGATTGCTCCTCATCGTCAAGCACATCTGCCCTAATCATGGCAGCCTCCATCTCTTTATAATACTCCTCAACCGAATGTACACTTTGTCTCAAATTCTGCAACCTATCAACAAGATCACGATGATAGTGGTTAGGAACAAAATGAGCATGCATCTCATGCTTCATCTCCTCCTATGAAGCAATTAGAGGTTCTTCATTTTTAGCATGTTGATTGATCACTTGTTCCCACAAAATCACTATATAACCATCAAACTCAAGTAATTATGCTTGTGAAAGATCTTATCCAATTTAAGCTCCCATGTGAAATAAACATCCAAATCAGTGGTACCTTCAAATTTTGGGATGGTAAACTTCAGCTTCCCAAACTTCTCCTCTCAATTGTGTTCTTGACGAAGATCAACACGTCGTGCATGGCGTTGATAATCATCATTGCAATGCAACTCAAAGTTGTCATCGGACTAATCATCATGACCTGCACCAAACAAAACACCACAACCATGACTAAGTTGGCCACAACCACCACCAAGTGCACCACCAGCATGGGTGCAACCTGCAAGAATGCCACCACCGAGGACAACACCACCATGGCCACCTCCTCAACACTCTCCTCCACCTTCATGGCTGAGGGAAGGGGATGTATGGCCACTGCAATTGTACGTTTGCACCTCAAATGTTCTTCTTGTGCTAAACAAGCAGCCACCTCCTCATCGGTCTCATCACGGTCTTCCTTTATGCCACCACCAAGAACACTAGAGTGTGTCTGTTGTTGATGTAGTTCCTCCATGATCTTCTCATGAAAAAGAGACATGTTTTCATTCAATTGCTTATTGAACTCCACTGTGATCACCTCCAATTTAGCTTTAGTAACAAAAGCTAGTTGTTCATCTCCTCCTGACATAGTTAGTGAACAACAACAAATAATGGAAATATATGTGAAAACGCTCAACCTCACCCTCTCACTTACCAACCAAAGTTCTTATGTGTCTTTAAGGATGCAATGGCACGTACCTTGGTGATAGTAGATGAAACAAAGGTGATTGTCAAATGAATTCAAGGTCCAAGTGTTGCACTTCGCCAAAAAGCTTATGTGGAGCTTGGTAGGGGTTAATGTATGGACCTGCCATAATCTAAATTTTAGATATTGTTAAGCTTGGTAGCAATTGAAAGTAGAATTTAATGCCTAGTTGCTAATCCAAAAGGAATTAAAGAAATGTAGGATATCAACACACACAGACAAGGATAACATAACTTAATGCAATTAAAGGGATGAGCTATTTAGATATAAGTGATAAACAATAGCTCGTATTACGTAAGTTATAGAGAGACGCTAGCCAATTACTCAAATATAAAACCAGGGCACAAGATTGCTCAAATCAACAATAGTGCATAATCTAAAAATTTAAAAGTCAAATAGGGTGTAAACTTGATAATATGCTATTGCCCAACTTGACTTTCTTATTATTTATTTTTTGTTTTTCTCTATATGTGCCAACAAAAATAGCATCAAATAATATGATACACCAGAATAACAATGAGCTCCAAATTGTGCAAATATTGGATATGAACAACCCCAAGAGCGATATCAACTAGCTAGTCTCAAATAGGAGCGAAGGGTTCACAAAAGGAACAAAAATTTGCTCACAATGGATATAAGAGATGAACTCACCACAAAATTGTGTACGGCTAAAAATATAAGTGCAACACAAAGTGTACCAAAGTTTTGGCAATGTCGGAAGCAATCAACCTCACAAACCCTTCTAGAGATTACTCAAAGCCAGAATTAGCGCTATATATATAAATAAATAAATTAAATTCAACTCCAGTTTAATTAGTTTGAACTATTTTTATGGTATATACTCACTGTAGTCGCATTGAACTCAAAAGTAGTTCAAACTAGTTTGAACTGAGTTCAAAACTTACTTACCATAAATATATCAAGGGTATAAAACATTTTCATACCCCACTGTTCAATAATCTCAATAGGAGTTGGATTGCCTAGCGGCAAAGAACTCGGTTTGGCAGCAAGCCCTAGCCACGGTGGCCCCAAATGCATGGACATCAATGCATGGAACAGCAGCGCATGGCAACAAAACGTGTTCGGTCAAGTCTTTCCCACGTGGTTTCATTTCTGAGTGGTATGCGAATTCAGCAGTAAGGACCAACACTTGGATTCAACAAGGAAGAAGAATTTAAGAACACGTCGCAGAAGCTTATTAACTCATTGAGATTGAACAACCCAAACCAACAGTAAGAACTTGATGAATTTTGATATTTCTGGGTTTAGATGGAAAAGAAGATTAAAGCTACGAAATACAAACTTGACTAGCAACTAAAACAATAATTCCAATGAATTAAAACCTAACTAAACTCACAAGAATAGCTTATTGAAAACTAGGGTTCACTTTTTTTTGTATTGCCATTTTTTATGTTATGGTTATAGGAATAAAGAACAACAAGTAAAACAAACTAAACTAGGGATAACTAATTCCACCGCGTCAACCTTCAGATCTTCGCAATGTAGGATCAAGGACAATGATAAGGTGCAGCTTGCTTATGAGAATCCGTGAAACCTAACAAACGGTGGCGCCCAACATGCAACACTTGAATTTTTTCAACAACACAAGTTGATTAATGTCTACTCACCACGCAAAGAAGTAGGCGTGATCCTACAATAATCAAAAGAAATCACAAGAACAGTAGAACGACACAACATTTTGGAACTCCATATTCTAGTGGGGGTAATGTTTGCTCAAATCTTAGAATCAAGAGTGTTTTAATAATTTGAAAATATAGTGTACAATTGATACATGGGTCATACCACTTGGCTATATAGCCCTCCTAAAATATTTGACAAGACTTGGACTCCATTATAAATACAAAAAGAAAACTTAAATTTACATCCATCAAATTGTTTTGCAAAACGCAGTGTGACTACAAGGCTTCAGAGGCTGGCATCCTATCCATTGCGTAGGTCACAAAATAATCTTTTCAACAAGTACAAGAGCATTTCAATCGAACTCTATTTGTGAAAGTTATGGATTTCTTTAATGCAGGCTTACTGGATGTTCCAAACTGAGTTCAAATTAATTTTAGACTTTTTGCAAAATCCGAATTCGGATGGACTTAGGGTGAATCCGAATTGACCCCATAAATCTCATCTAAATCTTATCCACGTGTTGTACCGCTCGATGACCGCAAAAGCATGAGGGGCATCGTGTTTATGGAAGGTATTGAATTGCACCTGTTGAGGAGCATGAATACTCTTTGATGAAGTTGAATATGAATATAACCCATTTTTACTTTTCTTTTGGTGCAATGAACAAGAAATATAAACTTATTTACCCTTTTCTTTCGTTGCAAAGAACTAGATATGTACATTTTTTTTGCAAAATTATACAATTTCATTAAACCTAGTTAATTTTGGGCTGATATGTGCCTAGAAATATCTTCATATATGAGATGTCACATGTAGCACGGTATTCAGAAGCTTCCAAAAATTGCATGCCTTCTCTCAGAGCTCGAGGATAAGCATGCATGAACCCTCTTTCCCCCTCTCTCACAAACAAATAATTGGTGATGGCATGCACAGGTCAAATGGGCCGCCCGGTGGCACAACACGACTTAGGTTCAGATATAGCACGATCTAATTAGACTCAGTATAACTAGTCCGAATAAATTACCGTGTGGTAGGCTTGCATTGATTAGGCTTGCATTGAGCCCAGCCTCGATGCTTGTCACTGCAATGTAAAAAACATAATTCTTACATGCACGGGTCGCTGCCAAGTGGGCCCTGACGACAGTTGAAACCAACTAAGGCAGATGGTTGTCACTGAGACTGATGTACGCTTGCTACGTATTGTTCATACGTACGGTAAATGGCAACTCCAATAGTGACTTATGAGCTAGCTCTAAACATATTATTTCATATTTTAATAGAAGAGAGAGAAAAGCTAGCTCTTGATCAAGAGCTAGGCTCATACACACATTCCAAGATTATGTGAGAGTGTCATGTGAGGCTATTTATGTTATGAACTATATGCTAAAAGTTAGTACTATTAGAGAAGTTGTCTTAGAGCTAGTAACTAGCTCATATTGTTGGAGATGCTCTAAGGCATGCAGCCACACACAAACATGCTGTAGGCTGTAACTAGCCATAGCAGGACAGCTTGCATTGAGCCCAGCCCAGAACCTAAAGGCAACATGAAGCCATCACATCCTACCACCCTTTTGCAGAGGCAGACAAGCAGCATTCGGTAAAGAGCTAATAATTTTCATGGAGGGAACAATCGAATAACTTAACCTGTGAGGAATCCCGGCCTGGAGAACACCACAAATTTTCCAACAGCTTCAGTACTATATATACCCCTTGTGTGTACCTTAGCTTCATGTGTATTCTCATGTGCTGCATGCCTTCTTCTAGAGCATCTCCTACACTTCCACAAAACAAGCACACACAGTTGCAAAGCATGGACATCAAAAGCTGCTTAAAGGCCCCTCTTCTTGCCCTAAGCCTCCTCTCCATGGTAACTTGGTTGCCCCACATATATTCCTGCCTAAGGACCTTCATCCTGGTATCCTTCACGTCTCTCGCCTCGACCGTCGTCGCACCGAAATGCATCTTCATCTTCTCCAACATCATCGTCCTCTTCCTCGTCAGCGAGTCTAATCTCTTGCAGAGCAGCAGCGAGTCACTGAACACCGGTGATGATGAGGGTGACCGTGCTGCTGCACAGGATGACACGCTCCAGACCCAGAGGCAAGAAGAGGAGGAGGAAGTGATGGAGGCCTTTGCACATTTTGTCGAAGAGAGGAAACAAGAAGGCGACCGGGTAGTACTAGTAGAACAAGAGGAGGACACTGCCGCGGTGTGTGAAGCTGTGGTGCAGATGGACCAGCAAGAGAAGGAAGATGATGTGGTGTTTGGTGAGGTCGATGAGATGAGGGGAGTAGTGGTGGTAGAAGAGGGAGGTGTTGAGTTGATGCTAGAAGAGGAGATGAGAGAAGAAGAACGGCGAGAAGTGGAGAAGCTGGTGGAGAGGGACCTGCCGCCGGTCGACGAGCTGAACCGTCGAGTGGAGGACTTCATCGCCAGGTTCAACATGGAGAGGCAGCTAGAGGCCAGGATGCTCGTGTGCTGCTGTTGAGTAGCATGCATGTTTTGGGTGTAATTATTATTATGAGTTTCTTATGTACTAGAAGAGATGTTAGCTAATGCTCATCACTGCTGTACATAAGTGGAGTCATTTGGAGTGAAAGTGGACAACCTTTGTTGATAATTTCTTCTATTTTCCATGTTCAGATAATTGTTGTGTGAAAGATCGGAATCGTCAGCATTTTTGTTTAGGTTCTTGCCTGCATGGATAGCATGATTTAATACGGATGACAACATGTTCTGTTCAAAAAGTCAACATAAAGAACATGTAATTATAAGTGAAGATTTCTATAACGGGAGCAGGAAATTATGTCCCTTTTTTTAAAAAAGAAGGCACCTACAGTACAGTATCTCTCTGGGCAAAATACTTAACTATCAAAAAAGAAAAAACTTCGATCACATACATATAGAGGCTAGTCCAGCTCACACATGAAAAACTTCGATGCGATTATATCATATTGGCGTAGTGAAAGAGAACTTACATTCCCAAGAAAAAAAGATAAACAAACGAGTTGTAATTTTTGGAGCTCGTTTGCTATATGTAAAAACTTGTAAAAATATCAAAATTGTATGAATTTTTGAGTAATATTCGCAACTAATAAAATTACCAAAAATTACACTATAAACTACATTGTGTCAGGGGCTGTACAACAATTTTCATAATTTTTTAAGCTCATTTGATATATTTAAAAATTCATACAAACACTAAACAAAAAATAATTAGGATCAGTAATTAAGCCAGCTAATTAGCCGGCTTAATTATTTGCCGCCCCGCTGCTGGACGGTAGGCAAGCTAGCGTCCCCCTAGGCGGCAGGTTACTTGCCGTCTGGTGAGGGGACGGCGGCGCCTGCCGTTGACGGTAGCGTCGCATGTCGTCTCACGGGCGCTGCCGTTCGCGCACCGGACAACAAAAATATTATTTTTGTTAGTACACTCTGTATACTGTTTTTTCTGTAAATATGATGCCAAAAAATATCAAAAGTGGCTTTGGCTCGTAAAAAGGTAGAGTCGCCATTTCTACAGCACTGCTTTCTACCTAAAGATGCTTGCTACCTCTTTAGCGCCCAAGGTGGCTTATTAAACAAACATTACTCGGTGAAACGCTACTCCAGCTGGCTTGTTAATACGTTGTAGATAAGCATCATTATCCAACACAAATTAGAGAACCCGCAGCCTACTACGAGAAGTTTCCACGGCAACGTGCTCTCAAGATTCTCTGTGCTTTTCTTTGCATCTAAGGAAGGAACTTCAGTAGTACTGTTGCAAGATTCTGCTTTAATGTGGCAGAGAAACGTCTCCTTTCTACGTTTTGTGAAAAAGAATGCGAAATTCCATTTGTGATCGCATCCACGTGTTGCCAGAAAAGAACGCTGGCCTGGTATTTCAACGGGCGAGCCAGGATCGTGTACTTCAGGTCAAGTAGACACACGAAAGCGTAAGGTCCTCTTTAGAACGCAATAATTTTTCTTATTTTTATAAGAATTAATTTTTTTGTGAAAATTGCTGTATTACAAATAAAAACCAGTCAGTCGTGAAGACATGTACTCGTAATGCACTGATGCACATGATGCTGTCAGAGTCATCTAGAAGAAACTTCATCGCTATGAGCAAGCGAGATAGGCATCCAAGCTAGTACACTATCTCACCGTGCAAGAGCAAATCATTGCTCTGACCGCTGGGTACTGTGCATTGCACAGTATTTCGCGGTTACGGATTACATCACTTCTACTTGCCGGAAGCATGTGGATCGATTCAACTCTTAACAGAAAAGATTTTCCACATGCATGATGCATGAATCGAAGCATCGACACAATCGGTGAGATATGATCAAAGCTTCAGTAAATAATAGTTACCTCCATGAGATACGATCAAACCTTCAGCAAACCATAGTAATCTATTAAAGATCATGTGAAAAGGTCTATAATTTTATTATAATAAACCATTATCATTTTAGAGAAATGAAAATTTGGAATCTATAGATTTCTTTGAACAACTTGCAGAAATAGATGATTTTTGAAAATTTGAGTGATGGGATGATTTGGCAACCTAAGTCAGTGGTTATAGGTTGCATGAGATATGTTACTGCTAATATGGGTAAATTATTAAGAACTTGTGTCCAAAAACGATTTTTTATCTTTGGATATGTAGGGCCACTTGGAGTCAACATAGTCAATGACGAGGATCGAGGTTACGCTCATGAAGGAGTCGATGCTCAAAACGATCAATGATGTCGAGTGGGATGAATGAGCTAAAGCATGACACAAGGAAGATAGGAAATGCTAAAGGGAAGTTTGAGCGACAGGTTGCATCGTGTGGCTTGGTCGGTCCAAGTGATGTGTGATCCAGTGGAACTAGAATGGGAGACTTACTGATACATAGCACGCTAGTAGTCCACCTACATGTGGCAAGTATAGCTATTTCTTGCAGTGAAAGGAGATGACCGGATTAAGACGGTATTATGGTAGTTTGACCAAAATACTGGAAACAACCTTAGAGCAAAACCATGGGGCTTGGGAGAGTGATTTGGGTCAAGAAGAAGCTGAAAATATCAAGTTGGATCAGGACTAAGGACTTAGCGGATTCGGGTTTATGCACTTTGAAAAGTGTATATAAATGTAGTGTATGAGTTAAAACTCGTGTATGTGGGATTATCGAGTTTTCTCCATATGTGCTAAGTGGATAATATCTACTAAGGGTTAGATAGGGTTGGCTAGCCCATCTATTTAACCATCCTCTCTTGAGATGAAGCGTTCATGAGTTATCGGGTTAGGGTTTGGGAGAGGTTGAGTGCTATAATGTTCTTTCTTGTCCTCCTGGTTGAGTGGCTATAAAATCTTCATTCTCAAGTAGCAATACATCAATCTTTGTTCATCTCTATGAATCTCTCGTGTTGATTAATTTACTCTTGATTTGGTTCAGGTTTTCTCCCCTCTCTCCCCCCTTCTTAATCTTTCTATGCCAAAGATGTGTAAGGTATGGACATAATATCTAGAAATAAGTCTTCAGATAGAAAGTTCATGAAGAAACCTGGTTTTTACTCTTTTTTGCCTCTTCGAGTGAAGTCTTGATCTAGCTGTTTCTACCTTAATTTCTTTGTTCTTCTAACTTGCTATAACATGTGGGAATATATCTAACAAATTTTGGCCATCATTCACCTACAAGTAAGTCATATTCATTGTTTTTGGTTTTTGACCCACTTTGGTACTACCTTCCTTCAAACGAAAAAATGTTAGAACTTTAATAATGATTTTCTTAATCATTGATTGGAATAGGTTTATGACATTCTAAAGAAAGTGCATATCAAATTTGAAGTGATTTTCATTTTTGTTTGAAAGTTAGCTCAATTTTATGTTTTAACCTAGTTTTAGTACAGCAGAACTTTATGAATAAAAAATCCTAATTCCCTCAAGTTCTTTCAAATTTTTTTTGTTGAGATAAATTCTTTAGGTCATGATCTAGCATTGTTTCAAGTTTTAAGTGTTTTAGATCAACGGATCAAAAGTTTCATATATTTTCGTTTTTGAAATAGTGCTGAAATTATTGTTCATGGGGCTGAAATTAACAATAGCATTGAGTGTTTTCAGAATTTTGGGTTTTTGATCTTTATAGTTTTTCATAGCTATTGAAGTGAAGAATCGATGAATATTTAAAGAAAATTTAAAGTCACCATTCACTCCTCTACTACAATACCGGTTCTACAATCTCCATTTGTTTGTCGGATCGTGTATGCAGATGAACAAAAGACGGTGATGGGACAAATATTACCTCTTCGAACGGGGTCATCGATCATCAGCTGTTGATTTGTGAAAGAGCTGGTTTTGTGCTGTGGTACCACAAGTGGATCGAAAGGCATGCGGTTGAGCAACTCGGGTTTGGCAATATTCCCATCACCAAGTCTTCCATATAGGTTTATCTCTAGATAAATAGTGTGCACTGCAGTGATGAGACACTTCACTACGCAGCTTAGAGCTTGCTTCGAGGAAGCGTGTCCTTTGCCTTTGCATGTCTTGCTTCAAATACCCAAGAAACTATATATTGCCGCGACCTAAACATTTCCCCAAAGAGTCACCTAGGAGGCAGCCAAGATAAAAGTCATTCTGATCTTTCCATAAATTTATTAGGTAAGGATTGCGACTGTTGATAGTAAAAATGTAATTTTCAAATTTGTCGATTGCTAAAGACAGATTGGCTTAAACATAGAACAAAAAGTAACACAATATGAAAAAATGGGTGTTTTGATAGTAGTCATATAGTAATTTTGGAGTTTACACTAGTGCACAATATGTCATCACAGACGGTTCAAAAATGTCATCACAGACGGTTTCGTAAGCCGTCTGAGTTTATGGGTCAGTAATAATACGAGACAATCACATACGGCTTTCGAATGTAATATAGACTATCACAGACGGTTTGTAGTATAAACTATCTATGATATATGGTTTATTACAAACGGTTTCAACTGCAAACCATCTGTGATATATTAATATCATAGGCAGTTTCTATTACAAACCATCTGTGATAGTCAACTATCACATACGGTTACGAGTTAATAACCATCTGTGATATTTTTCTGTTCCTAAATCTATTTTTGTTTGTTGCTAACCTTAGGAAATGCCAGTCATATCCTCTAAAACAAGTAGATCAGTACAATATATATATATATACACACACACACATCCAATTCACATTCATTCATTTTAGAAATAAGAACATCCATTTCACAAAGCAATTAATAGAAATGAAATACAAATACACATATGAACAATTAAGCTCAATCTTATCCTAATAAAATTCATTCTACATTGTGAAACTCTCTATTTTCTTTTGTAACTTTAGACATCAAGAAGTATGCACACTGTCCTCGAATATGTTTGAGGTTGGCCTATTCCAACGGAGTTATAGTGATAGACGGAACCTGTTGGTATGAAAATCAATGTTATGCATACATATATAAATTAATAATTATGAAATAATTATCGCAAGATTGACAAACATCAGGATTGTTCTTTGCAGAACCAACGAGTAGTGGCATGTTGTGGCAAACATAAAATCCGCAGGTGTTGTTGTCCGGTGGCTACTGGTGGCATTGTAAAAATAGAATTTGTTAGTTCGAGAGGCATTACTACAAAGTGCTATATAGGATTAATGTGTACTAGCGAATAGCGGAAAATCTAGAACGTGTTGCAGTGCGTTGATCCCTCACTTGGATTTTCGTACCTTTGCAACATATGTGGCAAATGACCTACTTGATTCCATAAAGTTAGCTTTAGTCATTTGGAAAGAAGGAAAGACTATAATAGAGTTATCTATGGAGAAAATGTGCTTACCTATCGATTACTTGTTGGACAACTGTGTAGTCAATTTTGGTCTTCTTTAGGGAATCAAGGTATATTACTTTATTCCATTTTGGTATAATTACAATTAGAATCCAGTGGAACCTACACAGGTCTGTCATGATCATTAAACTTAAGTTCGTGTTGTTTATAAAGTACAAATAAACAAGTATAGCCACTAGTGTAGCACTTACCCCTGGTTGTAGGGGCATAAGTATGAATTCCTTGTTGCAGTGACTCTCTAATGCCTTCGTAATGTAATTCTCGATGAAGGATGCATCCTCCTTCAAGATATCCATGGCAACCAAGTGTGGATCGAGGAAACCAACTGATGATTTCGTTAATCTGGCTTCACTCGTCATGTATATATATAGAGACACACACACAAAAGCAATGAGTTATATATGACATTTATCAGCATTACATAAACGTAGACCGTGATTGTACACACTTACAATGTCCAACATGGAATGAGTGAGGCATCGAAGGCGTCGAGTGTGAAGAGAAAGAATAACTCCTCGAAGGACATCGTGAAGATACAACATGAATATTGTGCTGGAGATGATGCGGCATGAACTTGATGTTCACACCCAAGCATTGTTGTTTCTTTGGCTTATTTGCCTGTTTCATGTAATACATATGCAATTTCTGGCAAGATAGTCCTAGAGTTAGGAAGTGCTCTTTCGAGACGACCAATGGCTAGCCTAGCACGAATTTTTGGCCTAACGGCAAGTAGGGGATCTCATAATCCGTCTACTTTGGTTTGTTCTTGCTACCTCAGTTGTAGGTCGATTTCACGGTAGTCAATCAGGCACGAGATGTAGATGTACCATGGCCCTGCTGCGTCTGTGCAGGTACCGTTGGTGCAGATTGCTCTTGTGGAATTGGCACCGGTGCAGATAGCTCTTATGGACATGGTATTGGTGCAGGTAGCTCAAGTGGACTTGACACCGGTGTAGATGGCTCTCGTGGACATGGCACAATTGTAGGAGCCTCTAGGTAGATGTCGCTCTTGGGCTACTAGATGAATGTTCCGATGGCTTGCCCTAGAGTCATGACCTCATCGTTGGGGGGCATCTATAGCAGGACGACCTCAAAATTGGCATGAAGACCGTCTATATTCACTTTTGCGAAACCTGGCGCTAGAGATACACCGTGGACCAAGGCCCCGGGCCCAGATGGATACTGTTGTGGTTACTGACCAAACAAAGAGAGAGATGGTAGTGGAGAGGTGGGAGAGTTCTGCCTCACCCTCCCCCTCATCCTGATATATATATATTCACATGGAGTATGCTTTTACAGTTACGCCCTTACATCCGTACATCCCCATTAGGGGCACTTATGTCATTACACATGTTACTCTGGCTCTTATAACCTCCTAACAGGCCTGCTGGGCTTAGGTGGGGGGCCACCCCTACAACAGGAGCCTCTCATGGTGAAGGGCTTCACAGGGCTGAAGCCATATCGCCGAGTCCTTTGGCCCCCTCCGTCCCCTACGGCCTGTGAATTTCTCCAAGATGGAAGGTGCCGAGTTGAAGTAGACGCGCGCGCGCTCCGTCCCATACCCTTCGAACGGGTGGCAGCGGAGGTGGCGCCAGCTGAACTAGACGCGCGCATGCTCCGCCCCTACCCTCGAACGGGTGGCGCGGAAGCCGGCGCTTGTCAGCCAGCGCGCGCGCTCCGTCCCCTACCCTTCGAGCGGGTGGCGCGGAGGTCGGCGCCAGCTGAAGTAGACGCGCGCGCTCCGTCCCCTACCCTTCGAACGGGTGGCGGCGAGGCTGGCGCCTAGTCGAAGTAGACGCGCGCCCGCCCCTACCCCTCGAACGGTGGCGCTGAAGCGGCGCTTGTCAGCCTAGCGCGCGCTCCGTCCCCTACCCTTCGAACGGGTGGCGGCGAGGCGGCGCCTGGTCGAAAGACGACGCGCGCTCCGCCCCTACCTTCGAATGGGTGGCGCGAGGTGGCGCCTAAGTCGAAGCCTAGGCGCGCGCGCTCCGTCCCCTACCCTTCGAACGGGTGGCAGCGGAGGCTGGCGCCTAGTCGAAGTAGACGCGCGCGCTCCGTCCCCTACCCTTGGAGCAAGTGGCAGCGGAGGCTGGCGCCTAGTGGAAGTAGACGCGCGCGCGCTCCGTCCCCTACCCTTCGAGCGGGTGGCGCGAGGCCGGGCGCCTGGTCGGAAAGACACGCGCGCTCCGCCCCTACCCTTCGACCGGTGGCGCGAGGTGGCGCCTAGTCGAAGTTGACGCGCGCGTGCTCCGTCCCCTACCCTTCAAACGGGTGGCAGCGGAGGTTGGCGCCTAGTCGAAGTAGACACGCGCGCGCTCCGTGTCTTACCCTTCGAACGGGTGGCAGGGGAGGCTGGCGCCTAAGTCGAAGTAGACGCGCGCACTCCGTCCCGCGCCTTCGAGCGGGTGGCGCGAGGTGGCGCCAGTCGGTAGACGTCGCGCGCTCCGCCCCTACCATTCGAATCGGTGGCGCGGAGGCTGGTGCCTAAGTCGGCAGACGCGCGCACTCCGCCCCCGCCTTCGAACGGGTGGCGCGAGGCCGGCGCCTAGTTGAAGTAGACGCGCGCGCGCTCCGTCCCCTACCCTTCGAACGGGTGGCGCGGGGTGGCGCCTAAGTCGAAGTAGACGCACGCACTCCGCCCCCGCCCTTCGAACGGGTGGCGCGAGGCCGCGCCTAAGTCGAAGCAGACGCGTGCACTTGCCGGAGCCGAGGCGGAATTGGAGTTTGTCCTTTCGGTCCGTAGGGCACCTTTATCGGCGGCTAGGACCGTCTCGACGCCTTCTTCGCCAAAAGCGGGTTATTGCGTCGTGCAGTGTCCTTTCATGTGGTTAGGGCACGCGGCGGTTTGTAACTGGAGCGTCGCAGTGGGTCAGGGATTGTGTGACCGTGACCGCTTGCGTTGACAGTCCTTGGTTCTGCGGTCGCGTGTAGCGTGTATCGCCACGACGCCTCGTTTTCGGTTACGGGGAATCGTGCGGGGCGGACCTTTGCGCCGCTGCGGTTGCATCCGGCACGCGGATCGTTGCGACGCTTCGGTAGCGGCGATATGGGCGAGGTGGCTTGAAATAGCCCCCCGTAACAGTGTCCCCGCAGCTTTACGCCCTCTTTCCTGTCTACTCCGCCCTCTACACTTTCGCGATATTTTCACCGCTTCAATCTCTTTGTGGGAAGCGATGGCCTCCGATGGCAAGTGCGGCGAGCGGTTCCGGCTCGCATTTGCCGCGACCGCCGCCGCTGGTGGTGAAGTACTCGAGCGAGCGCGCGACCGCGGCGGCGGACAAGTGGTGGTGGCGACGGAGAAGGAAGGCTCGTTCCGCCGAGTTGGGCCCTTCGCTTGTGACCGAGAAGGCCATCCAGCGACTGCTGCGCGAGGCCCCCGACGAGACCGAGCCGCACCCCGAGCCGTCTGAGGCGATCGTTTTCGTCACCTTCTTGGATGCAGGGCTCCACATCCCGGCGGCGGCTATTGTGGGCGACGTGCTACGGACCTTCGGGCTGGAACTGGCGTAGCTGACTCCAAACACCGTGGCGGCTTGCCGTATACTGATTGGGCTTTGCGTTTGGGAGCGTCTTGGTGGCTCTTCTTTGTTTGCGATCTGCACGAGGCACGGTGCGGCCCAAAGACCGGAAGGCGGGACACCGTCGAACTTTGGCGATGTTAGCTTCCTTCTCGCCGCCGTCCGCACCAGCTTTTCCGCGCGTCGACTCGCGGGAAGTGGGAGTCCCAGTGGATGAAGCGGTGGTTCTACCACCATGTAGAGAGCGGGAGCGGCCTCGAGTGTACGGGCCGGCCGATCGCGTTCAGGACTTCGCCCGGCCGGACACTGGACGACGAAGACAGGCGACTGGCCCGATGACTCGTGGGCTTGGCGGCCCGCTTCAATATGCGCGACCTCGCCGAAGAGTTCGTGATGTACGGCGTGGCGCCGCTTGCGAGCGGCTGGCGCCTTGCCGTTGAGAGTGGTCGAGACGACAACGTTGTCTGCGTGCTGCCGGCGCCCCCCAACCCTCGTAAGTGCCGACCGCCTCGCACCCTTTGTCCGCGCGTAGCGTGTTACGTATTCACCCCCTTTTTCTTCTGCTTTAATTTAGAGATTAGCTTGGATGACGCGGAGCGACTCATGTGCGTGTTCCACGGGCCGATATGGCAGGAACACGGCGGCGCTCGTCCGAATCGCGTCGGTGGGTCGGGCGGATAAATCGTGTGTGCGAGGCCTTGGGCCTTGCGCGTGCGGACCGCCCTTGTCCGTCTTCGCAACCTCAAGACGCCGTGCTGCGAAGATGAAGGTGCCGTCTCGCAAAAGGGCGGCGGGCGAGCGTCGTTCTTGGCATGGCAGCGCGCTGCTGCTGCCCGCGCGCCGACGCGAGTCGGTCGGCGAGATATGCCGACTCGAGCTTGAGGTCGGGACGCCGGGGCGGCGGTGTCCGTGGGCGTCGAACGACGGGCTGGCAGCCCGCGTGGGGAGGAAGTCTCGCATCCCCTTGCGGTCGTTGAGACGGGACCCGAGCCGGCCGGCCATGTTGAAGTGGGGCGCCCGGTTGTGGCGGCTACGACGTCGGAGGCGCAACCTTCGGTGACGACCGTCTCGACGCCGGAGACGCAGCCTTCGGCCATGGCCGCCGTGATGCCAGAGAGGCAATCTTCGGTCGTGGTTGCCGCGGTGGCCAGAGCTGAGCCGTCGCCCGCAGAGGTTGCCGCCGAGGGGCTTTTGCTCCCGGGTGTTGCAGCCGCGGGGTCTGTTCCCGATGGTTGCCGAGGCGGGGCGCTGCCCCCCATTCCGGCCAAACGGCCATGCCTGCGGTCGTGGCTCCACCAAACGTCGAGGGGGTTCACTGTGGTGACGGGCGTCGGGAGTTTGTGGGACTCCGACACCCATGCCGAGGTCCCTACGGCGCGTGTTCCTCCACGCCTCGGACCACGCCGTCCACCTTGCCGAGCGATGCGCGGCGACAGAACGCGAAGCCTCTGTTCCTTGCGGAACCGCACCTCCAGAAGGGGCTTGCGCCACTGTTCCCGTTCCTGGGACTAGGGGGGAAGGCTCCCAAACTCCGCCGGCTGCCACCGAGGGTAAATTGGCATGGGTTATCCTGGAACGTTTTTGTTGCTCCTAGTGGTGTGCTCATGCGCACTTTTGCCTGCAGCGTCGCTTATCCCGGAGGAGGAGCCTTTGCCGGAACGCGAGGGTTCCGGCGCTGTTGGCACGAAGCGTTCGCGCGCCGGCCCGCGGACCGTCCCCGCCGAGACGCCGAGGGCATGGCATGGCATTGTGGATGACGCGGCGCCGCGTCGCAAGCGGCGCTACCCACGTCGGGTGGACCGTCGAGGGCGGCCGAGTGTCGAAGTGCGGGTAAGTTCGTAGTTATATGATAACACCCGGCCATGCTGCACTTGCTGAATCGCTTTTGCCCCCTGAGACACGGTGTGGGCGAGGCCCTGCAGACGGCTTATGTTCGTGCGCAAAGGGCACTGGAAGATAGGCTGCAGGCCGCCGAGGAGCAATTGCGCGAGGCCGCTGAGGTTCGGTCCGCCCAGGATGCCCGAATCCGCCAGCTTGAGGCGGAGTGCGCCGAGGGGAAGGCACACGCTGAGGGGGCTGTCGCGTCGACGCGGGAGTTGGCCACCGAGGCGGCGCGGATAAAGTTCGCGGTGGAGCGGGACGACCTTCTGCAGCAAGTCGCCTTGCTGGAGAAGGAAAAGGGCGAGCTTGCCTCGACTCTAGCAGAGCGCAACCAGACGCTTGGCGAGGCTTCGGTCATTGCGTGGGACGCCCTGCAAATGCTGGAAGTCCACCTCCAAAGACTTATGGGTGCGGTGCCGGACCACGCCTTCGGCCCGGAGGAGTTGCTGCGGGCCATTTGCTGGATCCATGATGCCGCCGACGTTGCGCGCGGGGCTGCAACGAACTTTGGTGACCACTGTGCCTATGTGGCTGCGTGCCTGGTGTGCGCCCTCCTTTGGCACCGTGGTTGCACGCACATCGCCGGGCCGGAGAACCCTCAGCTGGAGATGCCCGGCGGGGCCGGAGTGATGTCCGGTGAAATCCGTGCCGCTCACCACCCCGTCAAATTCTTCTACGAGCGGATCTGGGACTACGTCGGGATAGCCGCCGCGCAGGTCGAGCTTCGGAAGTCCCTTCATGGGGAGGGGAGCCTCGGCCAATTTCTAGACGAAGTCCCGCGGCGCGACGAGGGTGGCGCCAAGGCCTCCGGACATGACGAAGGCTCACAGGTGCGGCGTGAACGTGGCTAGGTGTGGGCGTGTGTTGTAACGTCTGCCCCTTAATTGAATGAATAAAGTGCGTGCTTGTTTCACGAACTGATTACTTGCCTTTATCCCGGGCAGCTTCCTTGCTGGGGGCGACTGCTCACGTCTTGCCTTGCGACCCGGCGGCGCCTTCGACGCTGAAAAAGGGCCGAGGAGTCGTTAAAATTTTGGGCAGGCTGACCTTCTTCGAGCGAGGCCCCAGCTTTAGCGCGTGTTAAGGATGAGCCCGCGGGATAGCGGCTTAGAACGGCAAGGATGTTGCCGGACCTTTGTACTTGTGTGATTTTTCTGGTATGCGTATTTTCTGGCATTTTAGGATATGCGCTGTGTGTTGATGCCACTTCGGATTCACCGGTACGCCTCATGCTGCGCGGGGACGGGATCTCCGCGCTCAACGCGCACCGTTGGCGAAGTAGTTGCGCAAGGGTTCCTTAGAACGGCGCTTGCGGGGGCAGTCCTTGGCGCCTCACCTTTTTACAGTCCGTAGACGAGCGGGCACGAAGGCGGACCTCGATGCTTCACCTGTTATAGTCCGTAGACTGGCGTGTGCGGAGGCGGACCTCGGCACTTTGCCTTTTTATAGTCCGTAGACTGGCGGGTGCGGAGGCAGACCTCGACGCTTCGCCTTTTTATAGTCCGTAGACTGGCGTGTGCGGAGGCGGACCTCGCACGCCGCCTTTTATAGTCCGTGGCGGCGGGTGGGGCGGACCTCGACGCTTCTCCTTTTTATAGTCCGTAGACTGGCGGGTGCGGAGGCGGACCTCGACGCTTCGCCTTTTTATAGTCCGTAGACTGGCACGGGCGAGGGTGGAAGTGCGCGCACATTCCGTTCCTCTTGCTCGTCATGGCGGGGGTAGCCTTTGGCGTGCTGTGTCTTTGGCAACGCGCGCTGCGCTCACCGCCCGCAGTATGCGAGGGTGAGCCTCGCTCCGCTGCGATTGATATTCGTGTCCTCCGCCCGCGTTGCGAAACACGTGGGGGGCCTCCGTAGTTTTATTTATACTCCGTAGAGTGCGTGGGATCAACATCCACGTCCTATTTATACTCCGCAGAGTATGCACAGGGACGAGGTCCCTGGCATGCGCGGAGTTCGCGTCTTGTTTAGACTCCGTAGAGTGCGCAGGGAGAACATCCGCGTCTTATTTATACTCCGTAGAGTGCGTGCGAGGGCGTCTCCTCACACGTCTTTTGTTTATACTCAGACCCGTCACCTTTGGCTACGGCGAGTGCACACGCGGACGTGCGACTTCGATTATACTCGACCCGTACCACAGCCACGGTGAGTGCACACGCGAACGTGCGTCTTTGTTTATACTCGGGCTCGTCACCTTTGGCTACGGCGAGTGCACACGCGAACGCGTCGACTTCGATTTATACGATCCACCCCACAGCCACGGCGAGTGCACACGCGAACGTGCATCTTTGTTTATACTCGGGCCCGTCACCTTTGGCTACGGCGGTGTGCACGCGAACGTGCGACTTCGATTTATACTCGATCCGTACCCTTCAGCTACGGCGAGTGCACACACGAACGCGCGTCTTTGTTTATACTCGGCCCGTCACCTTTGGCTATGGCGAGTGCACACGCGAGCGCGCGACTTCGATTTATACTGGCCTGCACTCAGCTACGGTGAGTGCACACGCGAACGTGCATCTTTGTTTATACTCGGGCTCGTCACCTTTGGCTACGGCGAGTGCACACGCGAACGCGCGACTTCGATTATACTCGATCCCCTGCACAGCCACGGCGAGTGCACACGCCGAACGTGCGTCTTTGTTTATACTCGGGCCCGTCACCTTTGGCTACGGCGAGTGCACACGCGAACGTGCAACCGATTTATACTCGGTCCGTACCCACAGCTACGGCGAGTGCACTGCGAACGCGCGTCTTTGTTTATACTCGGGCCGGTCACCTTTGGCTACGACGAGTGCACACGCGACGCGTCGTCTTCGATTTATACTCATCCGTACCACAGCTACGGTGAGTGCACACGCGAACGTGCATCTTTGGTTTATATTGCGGGAATGCGCGCGCTGGCCAGGCCTGCGCGCGCCTATGTCGCGTACTTGCGCGCGATGAAGAAAGATTGGCGACAAATGGCGATCTTCATTACATCCCCGTTTGCGCGGGTAAGCAATTACAGGGGATGGATATACTAACCATTTGTCCTTGGTAGGGCCGAAGCCTCTAGTCGCTAAACATCTGCAGGGCCCGCCAAGGCGCCCGAATGGCCCGTGTACTCCGCGCTGCGACGCGGCTCTAAGAGCGCCATTGGGCCGCGACGCGATACCAGTACTGCTCGATGCGTTGGGCCATATCTCGATCGCCTCGGACGGTGATGATGGTCCGGGACCCGGATCTTCATGCACGATAGCCGTGATGTGGTACCGCGCGAAGGAGTTGAGGATTGGGCGCCCTAGTATGACATTGTAGGGGTACGGAAGGTCGACCACGTCGAAGGTGGCATCTTCGGCCCGCACATTGTCATCTTGGCTGAACGAGACTTGGAGACCTATTTGGCCCAATACCGCAGGGCTGTCCCCAAGCCTGCGGTGGGATTCCCGAGGGCCCTAGGTGGCTTCGAGGGATCCCCATCTGGTCGAAGGCCACCGCAAACAATACATTCGCGGAGCTACCGCCGTCCACCAAGGCACGCCCCACGTCGCATCCCGTGATAGTGACCCAGATGACCAGGGGGTCCTGATGAGGGAAGTCCACACCTTGGGCGTCGTCGGGTGTGAATGTAACTTTGTGCTGCGCCCAGTCCGGCGGTGCTTGCGCTGGGTATGCCGTCACGTGATGTAGTCTTCGCGCATAGACCTTCTGCTGCCGTGCTGAGGCGAATTCCAGCGCAGAGCCTCCGGATATGACGTTAATGACCCTGCGGTGGGTTACCTCCGGGGCCTGCAGCGACAGGAGGCCCTCCCGAGGCTGCTGTACGTGAGCTTGGATCCGTAGGGGGCCTTCCTGAGGCTGCATCCCTTGCGTCTGTACCTGCGTGGGGGCCTCGTGACGGAGGCGGACGTGGGCCACCGCGGTCGGACGCGTCTCCGGGTTCCTGTCCCTAGCGGCGCTTTGGCGGAGCGCCGCGATGGAGACACACGAGCGTGTGTCGTGGGTGCCTCGGCCGTGGACTTCGCACCACAGTCCCTGGTGCTGGTCGTCGTAATCTCCACGGCTTTTATCATCGCGGCCGCGGCCACGGCCGCGTCCTCGACCTCGGCGCTTCGATCGCCACGACTAGCGGCGCTTTCTTGAGCGCCGATGTCGAGGACGAACCAGCCTCGGCGCGACTTCTGCTGGCCGCGCTTAGGCCCATTGGACGGCTCCTTGTGCGGGGCTTCTCCGCGTTCGGGCGCGCCTTTAGACGACTCCGGCTTGCGTTTGCCCCTCGAGGGGCCGTCCTGTGATGGATCTTCGGTTTTTGTCGAGCCACCGACCTGGTTGGCGTCGGAGTCATCTCCTCGCCTTCGGCGAGCGTCTTCTTCTGCCCTGGCGTACTCCTCCATTTTGTCGAAGAGCTTGTCCACCGTCTTGATCGGCTTTCGCGCATTGTACTCGGCCATCGGGCCCGGACGAAGGCCCTGTATGGCTGCATTAACGACGGTGGTTTCATTGACATCTTTCACTTGGCATCGAATCTTGGCGAAGCGCTTGAAGTAGTCCCGGAGCTTCTCCGAGGGCTTTTGCTTCACCGCGAAGAGTTGGTCCGCGTCGACTCGCTCGACATAGTTTCCCTGGAAGTTGTTGTGAAGGCGGTCGCGGAGCTGCTCCCACGCGTAGATGGAGCCCGGCTCTATGGTAAAAAACCAAGAGAGCGCCACTCCTTGCAGCGCGAGGGGGAGTCCCTTCGCCTTCGTGGTGTCGTCTCCGCCCGCGGCCTCGATCGCGGTTTCGTACACGCGCACGAACTCGCGGGGATTCGTGTCGCCTTTGTACGGGTCGATGACGCTAGGGAACTTGAAGTCTTCGGGCCACACCGCCTGCTGCAGCCCCGCCAAAGCGGGACTCGGATCTACGCGCCGCGCGCACGCGGCTAGACGTGGGGCCGCGGCTGTCCGCCCTCTCGGCGTGGGCTCGGCGCGACATGCGGCGCGCCTGCTGGCCCGAGCCTCTTGTATATCTCGGACGGCCCGCGAAGGTCCCTAGTTCTTTGGAACGCGTTGAGGCTGCTAGTAGGCGCTTTCCACCGCAGTCTTTGTTAGAACCACCGGAACACCCAGCGGACGGGTCGGCGCAGGGACCATCGCCTCACGATCTCCGGATCCGCCGGATGCTTCGTTGTGGCTACCCCCGACCGTCTGATCCGTGCTGCCGGTGAGGGTGGCGGGGGCTGTCGTTGCAGTGCCAGCGACGGGGTTGGATGTCGTTGTAGCGGCGCTGGCGGGGTCGGTCGCTGTAGTGCCAGCGACGGGGTTGGATGTCGTTGTAGCGGCACTGGCGGGGTCAGTCGTTGTAGCGCGAGCGTCAATGCCCGCGACCACTGCGCCTATGCCACCGCCAGCTCCTTCGGCGGCCGATGCCAAAGCCCTGGTATTCACACGCCGCTCCGGCCCAGCCGTCTTCTTTCCCATCTCCGCCGCTGATGAAGCTTTTTTCGGTGCCATCCTTCTTTGGTCTTCAGGCTTGTCCTTGTCCTCCCCACGGACGGCGCCAACTGTTGTGGTTACTGACCAAACAGAGAGAGAGATGGTAGTGGAGAGGTGGGAGAGTTCTGCCTCACCCTCCCCCACATCCTGATATATATATTCACATGGAGTATGCTTTTACAGTTATGCCCTTACATCCGTACATCCCCATTAGGGACACTTATGTCATTACACATGTTACTCTGGCTCTTATAACCTCCTAACAGGCCTGCTGGGCTTACGTGGGGGCCACCCCTACAACAGATACACCTGGTCCCAAGTAGCACATAGGGCAATAGGGGTATATCTCACTTGAAGCTTGCACTTCCTAGCACCTACATAACAATACAAAATTAGTTACTGCAACAGGCCTATCAATGGATCGAGCATTCCATAGATAATAATTATTATCTGGATGTCATCGATAGGAAATCAGTCGTTGCTTTCCGAGGTAGGGTTGGACGTGCAACTACTCCGACGGTTGGGGGGCTGCCTAACACAGGAGCGACAGGGGCTTCCTACTAATTTTCCCTATACCTTTGCATCTTATCTCTGACCAACCTTTGCATCTCATATCTGATTTTAACCGTAATGTCCTCTCGTAGCTGTGCCTTGCACTCGGCTCTGGCTCTCTTTCTACTCCGGTAAGCTTTGGAGACCTCTGGGAAGCCATGTTTCTAAGAAACATAAAGACTAAGGCCTCTCATGTGACCCGGGTGCTCCTTATTTCTCAGGATAGCAGAGAATAAATCTCTCTCCCTAACTGCCTCAAATGAGCCTTGGGAAGATTCTACACTCAGCACTTTTAAGCGGTGGGACACTTTCTCATCTGCGGGGTTTCGAAAGGAGATGACCCCTGACGACACGATAGATTACCTCGCTCTTATCCAGTTTTAGGCACGCTCATTAGGGATCCCAACAAATGGATAGGAGGTCTCCCGCAAGATTGCCTACTCATTCTTCTGCCTCCATTGTGGGATTTTACCCGCATACCCAGCAGTGCCGAGTCTGTGGGTGTGTTTTTTTGCCTAGAGGTAAACCAGCCATCAGGCCTTTTCGATAGTTCTCTACCTTTTCGGGATTTTCCAGAGGACGATGCATCACACACATCCGACGATGATGTTGAAGAATGAGCAGATGACATCTTCAAAAGATAATAGAAGTGAGCAATTCTTGAGCCGCTTCTTGGTGAATTTAGAATACGATGACGTATTTATGTGAAAATTTCTCTAATCAGTTAGGCTTCAAACTCTAGACTAACTTATCAAATATCTGAAGACAAGCAGTAGTGTTATTTTGTCAAAATTATTTACTTCAAGTAAATCACATTCGTATCAATAATATATTCATGCTCTGTGATCTCTAAAATTCAGAATATATGCTCATTCTGTTAGCCAATTAGGCTTATTTTGTCATTTAAGTACTAGTGGAATTATGCTTTAAACTGAGCAATGTATAGAGATCAAACTATTATCTCTCAACATGAACAATGTAATCAAGCCAAAGGACAATATGCTAAACTAAGCACAATCATGAGCATTTGTAATTAACGTAATGCACAGAATACTTAATTTGACAAGTTATCCTCGCCAAGCAACAATAAATCAATACTAGGAGAATACTCTCTCATTAGTCATAGTAATCTCAATGTGACAAGTTATTCTTATCGAGCATTCACAAAGCCCACATTCTATTATGCAAAGTCCCCCTATGCTAGACCTTATGTGGAGGGCCACTAGAGTCGGGAGAGGCGGCGACAGTGTCAAGGATGCGGCGATGGGCTCGGGAGGAGAAGGGCGACAACATCAGGGGAGGAAGGTCACCGGAGTTGGGGGAGGCAGCGACGGCGTCGGGGTAGGTGGCGACGGGCTCGGGAGGAGGAGGAGCATGACCTCGGGGGAGGAAGGCCACCAGAGTCGAGAGAGCCAGCGATGATGTCGGCGAAGGTGGTGATGGGCTCGGGAGAAGGAGGGAGCGACAGGCTCTGGAGGAGGAGGGCGACGGGCTCAGGGCAAGTCGGCGGCGTTAGTGGGCAGTACAGTGGGGACAAACCCTATTGTGCAATATATATAGAGGAATAATCATAGACAGTTCTATTTAAGAACCGTCTGTAATATTTATCATCACGTACGGTTCATATTTATAACTGTCTATAATAACAAAGCATCACAGATGGTTTTAATATAGAATCATATGTGAATATATATATATATATATATATATATATATATATATATATATATATATATATATATATATATATATATATATATATATATATATATATATATCACATACGGTTTTACTTTAAAACTGTCCATGATGTTCCCTATTGATATATCACACATTCTTATATATATAAATGCAAATTCACATATATATCACATATTCTCATATACATATATAAATGAAAATACAGAATATATGTCACATAAACATTTCATTCATTAGTCCACTTGCTTATTTCGTTTAAAAGTTAGCCCTTCATGACGATCAACGTGTATGTAGCTACCTTCGTCATGCTCTTTCTCTACCCTTATGCCGTTTCTAAAAGGAGGCAATTCATCAAATTGATTGTATTCATCCTCGTCCACTACTTTCTCAACTCGACAATCCTTCTTTTTTCCATGAAGAACTACGTGGTGCTTCTTATTTGTCAGGTCGGTTACATAGAAAACTTGAACAACTTGGTTAGTGAGTACAAATTGTTCATCTTTGTATCCAACACATTTGAGGTCAATTGTAGTGACACTGTACTTGTCAACCTTCATTTGTGGGAGATGGACCCAACGGCACCGAAATAAGGAGATCTTAAAAAGCACGTAGTTAAGCATCCAAATCTCCTCTATGAACCTATAGTAGGAGTTCCTCAACCCATCAGTACTGAATACATCTATATTCTGATTAGTGCTCTTTACATCCTGAGTCTGCGTATAGAATGTGCACCCATTTATGTCATATCCTTACCATGTCACAACTGTAAATGTTGACCCTTTTGCCAACCATGTCAGCATATCACTTGGTGAGCTCCTAGCGAGTCGCTCCTTCAACCATTTATTGAATCGTCTCTTGTGTGGTCTCGTGATCCAAACATCTGGTCACTCAGGATTCTGTTGCCAAAGTACGCCCTTGTGTTGGTCGATATACAGGGACATTTCAGTCATATATTGCAAGATCGTGAAATGGGCTTGAGCATACATATCCATATCTGGAGTGATTGCTTTCCTTCTGATGGTCTCGATACCCTTGAGCCTCCCCTCATGGCAAGATAGAGACACACCTATCGGTTCGACCTGAACCATATAATCGACACAAAACTCATTAACCTCTTCGATTGCATAACCTTCGATGATGTGGCCCTCCAGCCGAGATCAATTTTGTACATAGGACTTAAGAATTCCTATGAACCTCTTGAACAGGTATATGCTACGTAGGAATATGGATCCACACATTTTTATCTCCTACACAATGTGAACAATGAGGTGGACCATCATATCGAAAAATGATGGAGAAAAATACATCTCAAGATGCCATAGAGTCATCACTACCTTGTCCTGCAGAGTATCAAGTCCTTCGGAATCGATGACCTTCTAAGCAGTTATGTTAAACCTTGATAAAAAAAATACTTTTAATTATGTTGGCGGAGTAACCAGATGGAACTTTCACACTATGCAAGCACTGGCACAATTCAGTCTCTCGGCCTTGGACAAAGTGTAATAAGCAAGGGGAAGGTAAGTTCGTCCTTTATCGGTCTTTATTTGTGCTAACTCAGGCCTGATGTCCATATCAACCAAGTCAAGCCGTGTGTTCACACCATCTTTTGTTTTGTCATGTATATTTAGTAAGACACCAATCAAGTTATCACATACATTCTTCTCTACGTGCATGGCGTCGATACAGTGGTGAACTTCTAGGTGTTCCCAATAAGGTAAGTCCCAAAATATTGATCTCTTCTTCAAGACGTTCTTCTCACAAGTCATCGATTTACGTACCTTTCTGACCACAATATTTAAATCCTTAACAATATCATAGATCTCTTTTCCATTTAAATGCCTTAGCTGAACTGTCGTTGTTCTCTCCGTCGAATTGTTTCTTCATCCTGCGGTATGGGTGAACCCTCCGAAGGAACCTACGGTGACACATGTACACGGCATTGCTCGAGCGGTTTAACCACATACTTTGGTAGGTACAGGCTTTTGCCCCTTTTGTACTCAAGCCCGGTAGGTTAGTAAGGGTAGAATAATCATTTATGGTGCAGAATAACAAGGGGCATAAAGTGAAGTTCTCTCATTTGTATGCATCCCATACATGTACCTCTTCGATCCACAGTATTTTTAGATCTTCCACCAATGGTGCTAGGTATAATCAATATTGTTCCCAGGTTCTTCGGCCCTTGGATAAGTATCGATAGCAAAATATATTTTCGCTTCATATACAACTACGGAGGAAGGATGTAGATGCAGAGAGTCACGAGCCAAGTGCTATGTTGGCTACTCATGCTACTGAAATGATTCATTCCATCTGAACTCAATCCGAACCTTATATTCCTCGGTTCTACACCGAAGTCTAGAAATCTCCTATTGGTGTTTCTCCACTGGGTAGAATCAGTAAGGTGTCTTTGCATTCCTTCCTTCTTACGCTATTCCAAGTGCCAACGCAGCAGTTTTGCTTCATTTGGATTTGCAAAAAAACCGCTTCAAATGGGGAATTATAAGAAGATACCATGCCACCTTAGCAGGAGGTCCTTTCTTTATCTCTATTACCTCGTCATTATCTGATTGATTCTTACATTTGTATCAGGATATGTTGCACACCGGACATACATGCATGCATACTCTTTACAGTAAAGAATATATCCGTTCGAACATGCATGCATTCCTTCTACTTCCATTCCCAATGGACAAAGAACCTTTTGGCTTTGTAGGTGGTTTTGGGCAACTCGTTTCCCTCCGTAAGCATGTCCACTAAAAGACTTAATAGTGCGATGAAACTCTTATCAGACCAACCGTTGCTTGCTTTTAATTTCATCAATTCATGTACGGTTGACAATCTCGTGTACTTTGACTTGCAACACGTGAATAAAGGTTTCTCAGAGTCCTCCATCAAGCCCCGAATTTAACATACTTTCTCTCATCACAGTTCCCTTCTGCATCGCGAAGCATCTGATCTAGATTGTCATCATTTAGCCAATCCGAATCGGAACCACAATTGATATGATCATCCAGCGGTATATCATTGACCTCGTCGGCGATGTCATTATTACTACCTTCCTGTGTAATATGTTTTTCACTATGACTGGTCCAATATGTAAGCTCTTTTTGAAATCCCTTCGAATCATGTGCACTCAGCTCTTAAACATCATTAGATTCTCGCAATCAATACATGAACAGTACATATATTCCACCCCCTTATTCAACATATCCTCCTTGACAGCTCTTGTAAAAGCAGAAACACCATTAATGTACTCTTCGTTCACACAGTTTTGAACGTACATCCAGTTTCATTCTACGTTATGCATATAACAATTTAGTATAACATATTCAATAAATTAATTGCTATACTATATATATACGATCTAAAATAAGTAGCTACATATAGTAATAATATTTAATTAAATTGAATTAAGTAGAAATTGACTATGAATTGACTAAACCCTAAACTCTAAACTATGCTAGATATAAAATAATATTCTCTCTCTCCTTTCACCAAATTACCTCAAAGCCCTGCATCCAGCTCAAAGCAGCAGTGTAGATCTGGAATTTAAGATAGAGGGTCGACGGGTCTGCGCACAATTAATATAATGGAATTATCACAGATGATTTTTTTATACAAACCGTCTGTGATAACTTAATTATCATAGGTGTTTTTTTTAATACAAAACGTCTGTGAAATATCATAGATGGTTCGAATAAAAAATCATTTGTGATATTTGGAAATATCACAGACGGTTTTAACCACGAACCATCTGTGATATTTTCTCTTTACAGACAATTTTTATGGCTGGCAGCAACAGATACTCTAAACTAAAAATGTCTGTGATAGTATTTAATACAAATGGTTTTGAGAAATTGTCTGTAATATGGCGTCTAATATACAACTTTTTATAGTAGTGTTATCACTGTACAGTGCTTAGTCTAATAAAGAGAAAAAAAGGTCCTGTAAAAATCTTTTTCTCTCTCTCACTCGTCTACATAAGTATTCATTTGGTTAATTTACTGAACTGCTTTTGAAGGGTACGTGTTGCTACTTGCTAAAATATGGTTATGACTTATGCATGCCTATTTTTCTGCTTTTCCCTAGTGTATTTGGCACCAGGAGAAATGGGTATTTTTAGTAGTTCATACCCTTTAGTTTAGCCAAGAAACATCTAACTAGTGGGACAGTAAACAGTCAAGTATAGTCACAAGCAAATTTTGTTCTGGGCCCCGCATGCAACTCCACGATTTAAACGTCTTTAGATATATGCAGCTATATCGTCACCGATACAAAGCCGGGGTTCCGGCCCGCGCAGCCCCTCCACGTCGGCATCTCCCGCCCGCGCGCGCGCTCCGTCGGCCGCGTGGCGGGAGAATCTTCGTACGGCCGGGAGAGGAATACGTATTTGCCCTCGATTTTTTTTAAAAAAACTCCTCACGAATTATCGTCTCTTTTACTTCGGTACACACGGTGACTGGCGCGGCGTGTCGTCGCGCCTATGAGGCTAGTATACCAAGTGGGCAAAAACAAAAGGCAACGAGAATCGAACACGTCGCATGAACCCCCATGTTTCCTCTAGAAAAAATTTTCAGGAAAGGATGAAAAGCAGATTGAGCGACAGCATGTCGAAAAGGAGCAATCATTAATTCTCCAACAAGAAGAAAGATACATACATCCATGCGTAGAGGAAGATGCAGCCCTGGTTGTTGGTCCGCGACGTACAGAGAAATGCAAGACGAGCCCTGAGATGTGTAAAGTGTATGCGAAGCCCAACACGAGTGCTTTTGTCATGGACTGGGCTGACAAGAAATATGCCCAAAACGATCGGATAAACTAGGCAAAAAGAATTGCTTAATTCTGTGATGAATTGTGCTTAATTATTTCCACACCATGTGTGGTGCCTGTTGAAGTATATTGTCCACCCTACCTTGCCAGTTTAAGATTTTTGAAGAACTAGTTGGTGAATACAACTCAAGTATAATATAAGAGCCATGAGATTCTAAATTCAGGACTTGGCTAATGTAATATTAGAAAGAATAAGTGTGGCCCACTTTATGTCGACGTTTTAGGCCTAATGGAGCCTAGATGTAAGGTGGAGTGTTGAATTATATTGTCCATTATTCGTCAACAGCTTAAGTTTTTGGGTGAACTAGTTGATGTATTGTTGGATCGAAATTGGCGACAGAGGGGCAAGGGGGGTGAATGTCGCTTAAAAAATTTAATCTCCAAAGTGTCCACTAGAGTTTCCTCTCCAATAGCTATGCAAGCTATGAAAAAGCACTACTCATGCGTCCTGCAGCCATCACAGACAAGAAATACATTACATAGCACCGCTCGAAACATGTAAACCTCATTAGCATCAATAAATCGTTCTCAAGCATAAAATGGCCCAAATGACCGATCGAGAAGAAGAATACGCCTCAAATCCGACTAACCAAACCCGACTGAGCCAAATGCCATCATGGCACGAAACGCTCAAACCAAACTCAATCTTTCCAAAAAAAAACTCGTCAATTACTCATCACAAATATGGGGTCATAACCACATGGTCTCTCACTCTCCCCCTTGATGAGTATATTGACAAACTTAGAAAAAGCGTAAAGTTGAGTTTGAAAATGAAAGAGAGTCAAACATTGTCCAAAAGAAATCAAAGAAGCTTTATGACCATGTTGACAAAGGAACACTAGAGCAATAAAAGAAAGAGCAAATTGTTCTCCAAGGCTCTAGAAAGTTCCCAAATGGCTTTTTCTCTGCTATTCTATCCCTTTTGGCAATAAAATCATCAAGTAGCAAGGAAGAGACAACAATTAAGAGAATGGATGGAATGGCTGAATTTTATTCAATCTAAGCATTTAGAGCCATGAAGATTACCCAAAATGACCGTGAAGTATTACACCAAGCCATAACATATAAGAATGCTATCAAGATCATGATAATACATGTATAGACAAGCTAAGCCAAATAAGTCACAATCTGAAATTTAGGTGAATTTCTTAGCATGTCAAGTCAATCATGATTCTAGTCTAGCTAAAGGTATCCAAAGATGATGCAAACCATGTCAATATTCTAAGTGGAACCAAGAAGCTAGTATTGAGTCAATTTAAAGTGCTACATGTTCAAGAATGAGATATTTGTTTGAGTACTTGTTCTTTGTGGAATTAAGCAAATTGAGCATAATTGACATGTTTTTCTTTATAAATCTCATGATTGTTGTCAACCAGATTTGTTGTTTAGTCATGTCCTAGATCTCAAGCCTTATGTGACCACTCCAAGTAAGAAGCTTAAGGAAATGATCTTGGTCAACCAAAACTTCCCCTGAGTTCATGCCTAGTGCAATGGCAAGCCGTCTCATGAGAAAGAATTGGTGAGATCAGTTCCTTCGCACAAAAGAGATCTTTTTGCTTTCTTAAAAGGTTGTACTAACTCATGCTTCATCAAGGAACTAACATAGCTCAATCTACAGCTCAACAAAGATTCAAGATTCAACTTAGCCTATTTGACATGGTATGAATCATAAAAGGATAACTAAAGAGAGACTAATCTCAAGAGGTAACATGACATGATTTAATTCAAGTTGAGCATTTTTAATCAACCTATCATGGTAAAGACTTGACTACACATATAAAGTCATGATATATCTAGCAAATAAGCACAGATCATGGCAAGATGTAACGTATTGTAAATATGTCATAAAGGATAATAATCAAGGCTCCATGTAATTATATTACAATGCAGAATATCCAGCTCCCCCTCAACATGTAATGCAACTTTAGTTCAAGTTGAGTTATGTCAATATTAAGATTTAAAAACTCCCAAATGAACTCCCCCTGAACCAAAGCAATAAGATCGAGAAGCTGGCAAGAAAATCAGTTCTTAAAGCATAGATAACATATAGAGGAAACTATGGCTCAGACTGACTCTCATCTACCCCATATGACTCTAGGACTATCAACTGATCAACTAACACACTAAGGAGTATACACGTACCCTGTCTACCCAAGGTGGCCCAACCCTTGCTAGAACCTATAAGAAGTGAGTGAGCTCAATATAGTGAGAAGAGAAACAGCTAATAAGCAACATCCTAGAATCACAAGATGAGAGGAAGAAATCTAAGCAGCTAGGCAAGAGAACCACTCTAACCTATGCTAGAAGGACTAACCCCAATGCACCCATATGCAATGCAACAGAAAGGAGTAAGAGCATAACAAACAAGATATATCAAGGAAGCACAAAACTCCCCCTCACAACAGTCCATAAGGACAAACCACCCCGAGCTCTCCCCGCAAGGATGAAAACCTAGAGCTATCCAAAGGCTTGGTAAAGATATCAGCCAACTGGTGGTCACTCTCCACAAACTGGAGCACTATGTCACCCTTCTCCACATGGTCTCGAAGGAAGTGATATCGGATATCAATGTGCTTGGTCCGAGAATGCTGTACTGGGTTCTTAGCAATGTTAATCGCAGAAGTGTTATCACAAAAGAGTGGAACACTATCTATAACTAACCCAAAGTCCCGCGGAGTCAAAACCATCTAAAGTGCCTGGCTGCAACAACTGGCGGCAGCAACGTACTCGGCCTCTGCGGTGGACTGAGCAACACCGGACTGCTTCCTAGAAGACCACGAAACAAGAGAAGTGCCAATGAATTGGCAGGTGCCAAAATTGCTCTTCCTATCTATCCTATAGCCAGCAAAGTCTGCATCCGAGTAGGCTCCCAAGGAAAGATAGGACGAGGAAGAGTACCAGATACCATAGTCAATGGTAGCTCGAAGGTACTGAAGGATGCGCTTCACCGCTTGGCGGTGAGATACGCGAGGAGAAGCCTGAAACCGAGCACAAAGACACACAACGAAGTGTATGTCCGGTCTCGAGGCAGTGAGGTATAAGAGGGAGCCAATCATGCTGCGATACTCCTTCTGATCGACTAGCTCGCCATCCTCATCTGGGTCAAGAGAAGTTGTGGACGCCTTGGGAGTTGACACGGGCTTACCATCACTCATGTCAAAGCGTCTCAGGAGGTCACGAGTGTACTTACCCTGATGCAAGAAAGTACCCTCCCGAGTCTGCTTGATCTGGAAGCCAAGGAAGAAGGTCAACTCGCCCATCATACTCATCTCAACTCGATGCTCATGACATCCGAGAATTGTGAAACAAGAGTATGAGAAGAGCCGCCAAAGATGATGTCATCCACATAAATCTGGACGAGCAATAGGTCAGTGCCATGCCTACGAATGAACAAGGTCTTATCTACTTTACCTATATCAAAACCATGACTCAACAGATATGACTTAAGCCTCTCATACCAAGCTTTAGGGGCCTGCTTAAGTCCATACAAGGCTTTGGAAAGCTTGTAGGCATGGTTTGGGTATTTGGGGTTCTCGAAACTTGGAGGCTGTCTGACATAGACCTCTTCCTCAATGAACCCATTGAGGAAGACACTCTTGACGTCCATCTGGTAAAGCTTGAAACTCTTAAAAGCTGCAAAAGCAAGCAGGATTCTAATGGCCTCAAGTCTAACTACAGGGGCAAACGTCTCCTTAAAATCTAGACCCTCAACCTGGGAGAAGCTCTGAGCTAACAATCTAGCCTTGTTCCGAATGACAACTCTATCCTCACTCTACTTGTTCTTGAACACCCACTTAGTCCCAATGATATTGTGACCTCGAGGGGGCTCAACAAGCGGTCATACCTTGTTTCTCTCGAAATTTTCTAACTCCTCATGCATGGCATTGACCCAAGACTCATCAGATAGAGCATGACTAACATCTTTGGGCTCAAAGGCGGCAACAAAGACAGAATGGAGACAGAATATGACATGCCAGACTTTGAGCGAGTGACACGCTCAAGAGGTCTCCAATCATCTGCTCAGAAGGATGGTCTTTCTGGATATGTCGGGGAGGTCCTGGATGAGATGAAGAAGTGGTCTCTACCTCATGAGCTGATGAGGTAGGAACAGAGCCTCTAGCTCCAGAGGAAGCAGATGGCATGGGCTGATCACCTGAGGTGCCGTAGAAGAAGGCACCTCAAGGGGAGGATGAGGAACTGGATCGGGTAGACAACGCTCATCTCCATCCTCCTCATCGTCCACAAAGATGGGCTCGGACTGCTCTAATGAATCTAAAATATCGGGCCTAGTCTCCAGACTGGCCTCGTCGAAGGTCACCTCACAGGTCTGTACCAACTTACTAGACTCGCAGTTCCAAACCCTATACACCCGCGAGGAAATCGAGGAGCCTAGAAAGATACCATCACAAGAGCGTGACTCGAACTTACTAGGTTCCCGGACTTCAAAATGAAACACTTGCAACCAAACACATGAAAATGAGAGACACTGGGCTTTCGCTCATATCTCAGCTCATAGGAAGTACGATGCAAGTGTGCCCGAAGAAAAACTCTGTTCGAAACATAGCACGCGGTCGCTATAGCCTCAGCCCAAAACTTCCTAGGTGTAGAATACTCATCAAGTATCATCCTGGCCATCTCAACCAAGGTACGGTTCTTCCTCTCCACGACGCCATTCTGCTGTGGGACATGCGGAGAAGAGAACTGGTGCTCTACACCTGTCTCATCGCAAAACCTCTCAAAGTAGGAATTCTTGAACTCTGTGCCATTGTCACTGTGGATCGCTCGTAAGGCACCCGGGAGCTCAACAGAAAGCCTACTGAAAAGACCTCAAAAATGTGTAAACATCTCATCCTTCGAGGCTAAGAAAAACACCCAAGAGAACCTCGAGAAGTCATCGACCACGACAAGAACATACCACGTCCCTCCTGCTGACTGCACTCGAGCTGGTCCGACTGTGTCCATGTGGAGCATCGGTCATAGTCACTGTGACCGGAGGGTGAGAAGCGGCAACCATCTTGCCGTGCCGGCAAGGAGCGCAAACAATATTTTTGACCATCTTGAGTTTCGGCAGACCACGAATGAGATCGTGGCCGCTAACTCGGGTCAAATGGTCAAATCCAATATGACGAAGTCTCCTATGCCAGAAAGTAAGGTCACGGGACTCAGAAGCAACTAAACACCGGAGAGGATCACCAGAAGACTCAGAGAAATCAACACGAAAGATCCTCCCATAACGAGAAATCCCGCAAACCAGACTACCCGAAGACTCAACAATTTTGCAAGCGTTTTTTTAAAGCTCACCTCAAAGCCGTCATCGGTATGCTGAGAAACAGAAAACAAATTATACTGCAGCTTACTAACCAAGGCAACATCTTTTAAAATAAAAGACTCATTAACGTGCACTGTACCTTTGGCGATGACGCGCCTAGACGAAGCGTCTCCGAAGGTGATCGTCTCATCACCTGGAGCACGAGCTAGGGAAGAGAACCAACGAGAGTCTCCGGTCATGTGTCGAGAACACCCGGAGTCAACGAGCCAAACCTCTCTCTTCCCCGCCCGACCAACCTAAGTCAACGAGAGAGTAAAGTCTCAGTACTGGGGTAAATCAAGAGTGATTTTGGCACCCAATACTGAGTAACACGTCGAGTAAAAGTAGCCACACATGACTGACCTCTAGCTACAATACACTCTCTATCACTCAACAAGTTCGAAGGTCCACAAGCAGACCTGAAGCTGTTGCTGGGTCCGACTGCTACGGGAGAGCGAGTCGGAGCACCGGCAACACGCTGATCTCACCGCGGGTAGCCATCTCGATGGGAGAAACGAGATCTACCCTCAGAACGGTGGAAGTCATGACGAAAGGGAGCATGATGATGAAAACCAGAAAACTAAAAAAAACCAAGTTCTCGATGCTGCCCAAACCCATCGGAAACAAACCTAGACCTCGTGTTGGTCTTAGGTGCACTCAAGGTCTGGGACTGACCCTGAATACGCCTAAGAGCCTCAACACGGGCTCTCCGCGTGATCTTGGCGTGCCTGAAGCATCGCTCTACCAAGTGTCCATCCTTTTGACAGAAGGTGCAATGATACTTCACCTTAAGTAGAAGTAGCACAAAGAGGTTTCGCCTTCTGAGAGGCCGAAGCAACAGGTGGACTCACCTTGCTGTCAAAAATCCCTTGAACAAAGCCCGCTAACTTGAATTGAACTTTCTCAATCCTGGGCTTGACCTCGATCACACTTGCGGCTATGGGTTTAAGAACAGCAGGTGGATGCTTCTTCATGTCCTCATAGAAATCGTATCCTAGACCTTGATTAAATTTGCAAATCTTAGATTGGTCTAGAATAAGATTTAGCTTCTTCTTGCCTCCTACAAACCTCTCGAGAGTGTTCATAAGGTACTGACACTCCCGAAAGAGAGAGGTGCAAGAAGAGCAAAGTGAAGGAGAGACAGCAGAAGGTAAGGGAGTAGAAGAAGAACCAGGAGCAGAAGAGTGAATGGCTTGTGCATGCACAGCCGACTCAGAAGGGACAGTCCTACTGCTAGCCAGTTGGTTCACGTCACTAAGCATCTCCACCTTACCCTTGGGCTTCTCCCCCACACCAGCACACATATCACAACAAGATTGTGGCTTCTCTAGTAAATCCTTAGTTAGCTTCACACATTTTTCTTCCAATGCAATCAAGTCAGATTTTAGTTTATCACAATTTTTGCATGGTGAGCTAACAGGGTCCTTAGAAGCATACTGTGCCATTTTCTTATTGTAGTCAATCATGTCTTGAAACTGTTTTGAGACAGATTCAAGTTCAGCAGTTAATTTAGGATAGTTCAAACATGAAGCAATAGGCTCAAGTAATGAAGCTTGTAATTCAGCAATTTTGTGATCTGCCCTCTTTAGGTTTATCTTCAAATTATTGCAATTTTCACAAGTCTCGGGCAGATCAAGAAGCATGGTATAAAGACCTCTAAAAGCATTGTCCTTATCCTCACATGAGGTGCAAGATGTAGTCTCAACAACAGGGGATGAAAGAGTAACTACCCTACTCATCTCTTGTTCAGCAATTAGACTAACATTCTCCACCTTAACCATGTCTAACTCAGAGGACACACTATCATGCGGTCCTTAGCTTCTCCAATCATCGAGCAAAGCAGTACAAACATCACAATCATCACGGGAGGGAGCAGATCTAAGTGAAGTAAGCTTCCGTGACAAGCTCTCTACTTCCTTCTCCAACTCGCTACACCTAGCTCTAGATCTAGCATGGAATTTCCCTAGCTTAAGAAAAGCATCATTAAGCTGGTCGTAGGAGGGGTATACCTCATCGGAATCAGAATAGAGCTCGCTGTCGCTGATCTCGCCCTCAAGGGCCATGAAGCACATGCCGGAGAAGTCGTCGCCGCCCTTGGGTTCTTGCTCATCCGTCCCATCGTCGTCGCTCCACCCCTCCACCTCACTGAGGTCAAGGTCGTCGAAGGCGGTGAGGACGCAGTGGAAGAGCTTCTTGGCTTTGCTAAGGTCGCAGAACTTCTTCTTGCCTTGGGCATAAGTTGAGGGCTTCTTGTTGCGGTTCTTATCAATGTAGTCGTTCTTGCTCGCACCGCTGTAGTCGTTCTTGCCCTTCCCCAGCTTAGGGCAATTCGCCCGAATGTGGTTGGGGCCATCACACTCGAAGCAAATGATCGGCCCACTCCTCATTCGATCCCTCACCCTCTTGTACGCGTGGGAAAACTTTCTGGCTAGAAGGGCTAAATGGTCCTCTGGTAGCTGCTCTAACTGATCATCGGTTACGTCACAGAGAGCAGCTAGAGAGAATCCGCAAATCGACTCAGAAGAAGGTCCCGAAACCAGACTGGGATCGGTGATTAAAGCCATCGACTGCGACTTTGACCTACGAGAGACTATGTCAATCTCGTGAGTCTTGAGGCGTGAGTACAACGTGTCAAGAGTCAAGGTCAAGAGATCGGTGGTGTCCTTGATGGTAGTCACCTTCATCTCCCAAACACGCAAATCAAGAGCTGCGAGCATCTTTCGAGCATTGTCCAAGTCGGGGTATGTGAGACCGACCGCTCGGAGATTGCTCAAAATCTTGTGAAAACGCGCAAAACACTCATCAAGGGACTCATCAGCGAGTATTTCAAACTTGTTGTAATCTCGCTTGGACTGGTCTTGTCGAACCGTCTTGATCTGGGTGGTGCCCCCATGGTATGCATTGAGGGTCTCCCAGATGTCAAAGGCCGACGTTAGATGAGAGATGCGATCGAACTCGCTTATGCTCAGACCCTGGATTATTATGTTCCTTGCCTTAGCATTCGCCTCAACATCAGCCATGTTTCCGGCATTGATGTTCTCATCGGCAGGAACAACATACTGGATCTTGACCTTGTGCCAGATGGCGTAGCCCTGAGCCTGGATGTAGGTCTCCATCCGGCTCTTCCAGAAGGGATAGTTGATCCCATCGAAAACCGGGGGCTTGGTCGAGTACTTATCTGTCGCCATGGCTCTAGAGACCGGTTAAGATCTATGAGGAAGAGCTAACCGGCTCTGATACCAATTGTTGGATCGAAATTGGCGACTGAGAGGGTGAATGTCGCTTAAAAAATTTAACCCCCAAAGTGTCCACTAGAGTTTCCTCTCCAATAGCTATGCAAGCTATGAAAAACACTACTCATGCTCTTTGCAAGCTCAAACCAAACAGAGAGAAAAATCATGAAATAACAAAGCTTGAGCAGGAGAGACACCAAAGCAAAAAACAGCAGGGGCGGTCAGACCGCAATGTGATGGGCGGTCAGACCGCACAGGCCGGTCAGACCGCCTGTTTCAAGCCGGTCAGACCGGTGACCACAGCCCAGTCAGACCGCCGGCAGAGAACTGGTCTGACTGGCTCCTCTGTCCAGGCAGCTGCACAGTTCGACCAAAAATCTGAATTTTCAGATACTTGCCAATTTCAAGAGAATTTGTGACAAATCGATACTCTCCTCAGACCATATGTTCAAGAAAAGGTTCCAAAAAGTCCTGGGTCTTTTGGGAACCAAAGATTTCACCAAGTAGACCACAAATCAAGATTTTGACAAAAATTCTGAAATTCTTACAAAAGATTGGCTGATTTCCAAATTGCTCATCAAACACATACCTCCTGTTTATGAACTTTTGCAAATAGCTTAGCAATGAACTTAGCACCAAAAAGCCCAAATCTCAAGCCACTCAATGAAGGAAATCAGAAGAACTAAGTGAGCTCTGTACTCAAACCCTAGAAAATCAAGAGCAGAGAGAGATTTGACGAAGGCTTGAGAAATCACATGAACCATTGAATCCATCACTTGCTCTTGAAAATGGAATGGCCAAATGGCCTTGAATCTTTCCTATCACAGAGAGATCAAGAAACAGCTAGTGGATCAAAGATTCAACTCAATAACTCAAGAAAAACAGAGCAAGAATAGTAAATTTTAGAAATTGAAAATCATCACATATGAGCAAGAAAATGAAGACAACCCATCACGATCCTTCTCATTGATGTTGAGGAAGAGAGATGAATGATTGTACAGGGATTACATCTCTCTCCTCACACAAACTTCTCAAGAACTCATCACATCTCTCAAACACACAGAGGGAGACAAGAAAACAACGAAGCTCTGCTCTCTCCTACCAACTCTCACCAACTAAAGAAAAGAGATACAAAGCAAAACAACCTCCCAAAGCTTAGAGACTACATGCAGGAACCCTCCTCCTTTTATAGACTCCCACTAATGGGTTTGATGTTCTCTTTACTCACTAAGCCTTCAACAACTCTTGTGCTTTACCAAATCCACTTCCTTTAGTGCAGCTTTGCGTATTCACCAAAATGCCCCTCCTGCACCTTTCGGGAAGCTTCCTCATTCCTTGCCTTTCAAGTCTCGCAGCTACCTCGAGCCCTCGCTGTCTTCGGCACACCTCGACCGCTTTGACCTCAGCACCGCCCGCACCTAGTCCGGTCATCCCGTGCCTCGCCACGACTCTGCCTCGACGTCCTGCAGCCATCACAGACAAGAAATACATTACATAGCACCGCTCAAAACATGTAAACCTCATTAGCATCAATAAATCGTTCTCAAGCATAAAATGGCCCAAATGACCGATCGAGAAGAAGAATACGCCTCAAATCCGACTAACCAAACCTGACTGAGCCAAATGCCATCATGGCACAAAACGCACAAACCAAACTCAATCTTTCCAAAAAAACTCGTCAATTACTCATCACAAACATGGGGTCATAACCACATGGTCTCTCATGTATGTAGCTCAAATATAGTATTAGAGCCAAGAGGTCTTGATTTCATGCTTGGCTAACGCAATGTTAAAAAAGTAAGTGTGGCCTACTTCAAGTTTAAGCCTTAGGTCTATTTGAACCTAGATATAAAATGAGTATTGAATTATATTATCCATCCTTCCTCGTCGACTTAAACTTTTGGATGAAATGGCTGATGCATGGAACTCAAATAGTGATATCTCTATGTTATTCATGTATTGTTCTTTATTATTAAGTAATCTACTTAGTTCTTAAGGTCACAGGGTATCCCAATGTAGACATGGTAAGAGAGATCAGGGATTCAGGATAGTCCAATATATTCTTGTGATGATGTTTTTCATGATGGTTATATGAACTTCGACTATGCACCATTTGCCCTTGTAGGGCATGAAAGATAGCATCGTTAGATAAGGCGAGGATGAAAGGTAGCGAGGTGACAGGATATATATATATATATATATATATATATATATATATATATATATATATATATATATATATATATATATATATATATATATATATATATATATATATATATATATCTAAATCCTTATATTGTAGATACACGGAATCACAAAGAACCATTCACCTAAGGCTATAGACTACGTTCCATGATAAGCAGTCTCGTATTGTTGTTGTAGTACTTGCAAGCGGGGTTTACATGGGATGTGTTTGATAGACATATTCATCTTTGACTCCACCCTCATAAAGATAGTATGAACACTACAATGGTACCCATCGACTCTCTAAACTCTTCCAATAGAGAATCCATGCCTTAAGAAGGCCTTTAATTATTATAGTCACAACCAAATTTTGTTCTAGGTCCTGCATACAACTCCACGATTTAAATGTCTTCAAATATATGCAACTGAGATGAGTTCAGAGTGTTAAGGAGATGTGTTCGCCATCTAAACTCGAGTATGTAAACTTGAGTTAGGTAAATCATAGTTGGGGCCAACTATTTCAATGAGTTAGAGTCTTTGCATCTAAGTGGACCCGTACCAGTTGAGTTGAGTTCTTACATATAACTATGTGTGTAGCTTGCATGTAAAACGCTTTATATGGAGGCGTAGTTGGTAGTTTATAATGCATTGAGACTACACTAGGAGTATGTCGAGTCAAGATTAGGAGGGAGAATATTGGAAATAATCTTGAATTAGATTTTAAATTGAGTCCAAGACGCATTAGAATCCATCTCCATGTATTATTCAAGTTGAAGTCGTGACTAACTTGAAGTCCGAGTACGTATTCTAGAAGGAGAGTATTAGCCTATAAAATGAGGAGGCTTGTAGCCAATTTTGCAAGAAACAAGCAAGAGAATAGAGATATTCAGAAAACTCGGCTACGCAGTTATGGCTAAAGCAAATTTCTTTTATGTTATCTCTGTTTATTTACGATGTGTGAATTTTCTGGTGGACAAAGCCAATAGCCAACAACCCAAGGCAACGAGAATCGAACTCCCCATGTTTCCTCTAGAAAAATGTTTCAGGAAAGGAACACAAGCAGATGGAGCGATAGCATGCCGAAAAGAAGCAATGATTAATTGTCCAGCAACAAGAAGAAAGATATACACATCCATGCGAAGAGGAAGTTGTTGCACTAGTTGTCGGTCCGCAGCGTACAGAGAAATGTACGATGAGCCCCGAGATGTGTAAAGCGTAAGCAAAGGCCAATACGAGAGCTTTTTTCATGGACTGGGCTGGCAAGAAAAATGCCAAAAACGATCGGATAAACTAGGAAAAAGAATTGTTTAATTGTGTGATGAATTGTGCTTACACTACTACAGAAAGCCTCATAGTAGACGCCTCATCACAGACGGTTTTGTAAAACCGTCTCTGATTAACACTATTACAGACGGTTGTAATTTGGAGGCCGTCTGTGGTATTTGTGGCGGGAAAAAGGATTATCACAGACGGTCGGTCTATATTAAGAACCGTCTGTGATAATCCTAGATTATCACAGACGGTTTTTAATTAAAAACCGTATGTGATAATGACTCTAAGGCATTTATTGCGTTGCTCAGACCGCATCTGTCTTCATTTCGATCCAGATCTAGCCACTGATGTGCACTTTTTCACTCGGGAGGAAGCTAGGCGATTTCAGGCCAGTTAATTTGGTGGGAAGAGGCAGAGATTGAGCTTTGAAGATTCATACTTTCCTGGTTGCTTTAGATATGGTTAGTAGTGAAATTTATTTTTTCTTTAATTGCATTACAATTTAGGTTTAAGTAATCCATGAGTGTTATTGAAGATGGTTAATTTGCAAAATTGTTGGTTATATAATAGCTATTGTGTGTATAATATGAATTGAGCTAGCAAATTAAGTCTCAATATAATAAATGTGGCCGGTATATATGTAGTAATTATAATTAGTTAATATAGATTTTAATACTAAGTTGTTATATATGTACGTAACGTAGGACCGAAGCTGGATGTATGCCGCGAGCCGTGTGAGTGAAGAGTACATTAATGGCGTGTCCGCTTATAAGAGTCGCGAGGAGGATATGTTGAATAAGGGTGGAATATATGTGCTGTCCATGCACGATTGCGTAGAATTTGAAGATGTTTAAGAACCGAGGGCAAATTGAAGCGCACTTGATTCGGAGGGGTTTCAAAAAGGATTATACGTGTTGGACCAGTCATGGCGAAGTGAATGATCATATGCTGCTAGATGACATCGCCGGTGAAGTGAATGATATGCCGCCGGATGACATCACCGGTGAAGTGAATGACATGCCGCCGGCTGATGTCGATTGTGGTTCGGATTCGGATAGGTTGCACGATGGTAATCTGGATCAGATGCTTCACGATGTAGAAGAGAACTATGATGAAAGAGAGTATGTTAAATTCCGCGGCTTGATGGAGGACTCGGAGAAACCTTTGTACACGGGCTGCAAGTACACGAGGTTGTCGGCCGTGCTTGAACTGTTGAAATTGAAGGCAAGCAACGGTTGGTCCGACAAGAGTTTCATGGCGCTGCTAGGTCTTTTAGCGGAATGCTTCCGGAGGGAAATGAGTTGCCTAAAACCACGTATAAAGCCAAGAAGGTTCTTTGTCCGTTGGGAATGGAAGTAGAAAGAATACATGCATGCCCGAACGACTGTATCCTCTACCGTAAAGAGTATGCAAACATGCATGTATGTCCGGTGTGCAACGCATCCCGATACAAACGTAACAATCAATCAGATGATGGCGAGGGAACAGAGGTGAAGAAAGGACCTCCTGCTAAGGTGGCATGGTAATTTCCTATAATTCTCCGTTTGAAAAGGTTTTTTGCAAATCCAAAGGAGGCAAAACTGCTGCGTTGGCACTCGGAGGAGCGCAAGAAGGATGGAATGCTAAGACACCTTGCTGATTCGCGCGATGGAGAAACATCGATAGGAGTTTTGCGAGTTCGGTGCAGAACCAAGGAATGTAAGGTTTGGACTGAGTACAGATGGAATGAATCCTTTCAATAGCATGAGCAGCCGACATAGCACATGGCCTGTGACTCTCTGCATCTATAACCTTCCTCCTTGTTGTGTATGAAGCGAAAGTACATTTTGCTGTCGATACTTATCCAAGGGCCAAAACAACCTGGGAATGATATCGATGTGTTCCTAGCACCGTTGGTGGAAGATGTAAAAGTACTGTGGAACGAAGGGGTACAGGTATGGGATGCATACAAACGAGAGAACTTCACTCTGCGCTCCTTATTGTTCTGCACCATAAATGATTATCCTGCCCTTGGTAACCTATCGGGCTATAGTACAAAAGGTGCCAAAGCTTGTACTCACTATTTAGATGGTACCGAGAGTGTGTGGCTGAGACACTCACGCAAAACCGTCTACATGCGTCACCGCCGGTTCCTTCGGAGGGCTCACCCATACCGCAAGATGAAGAAACAATTTGACGGAGAGAAGGAAGACGGTTCAGCTCCAAGGCATATAAGGGGACACGAGGTTTATGATATGGTTAAGGATTTAGATGTTGTCCTCGGAAAGGGACGTAAATTGAGGGCTCATGAGAAGAACACCTAGAAGAAGAGATCAATATTTTGGGACTTTCCTTATTGGGAGTACCTAGATGTTTGACACTGCATCGACGTCATGCACGTAGAAAAGAATGTATGCGACAGCTTGATTGGTCTCTTACTGAACATCCGTGATAAAACAAAGGACGGCGTCAATGCACGGCTTGACTTGGCTGACATGGACATCAGGCCTGAGTTAGCACCGACACGCACTGATAATGGACGATTGTACCTTCCCCCTGCGTGTTACACTCTGTCCAAGGCTGAGAAAATAGAACTGTGCTAGTGCTTGCATGGTGTCAAAGTTCTGTCTGGTTACTCCAGCAACGCGAAAAAACTTGTTTCGATGCAAGATTTGAAGTTAAATGGCATGAAGTCTCATGATTGTCATGTGCTGATGACACAGATGCTCCCTATTGCAATTAGAAATATTTTGCCGATCAAAGTCCGAGAGACAATCATGAGGCTATGTTATTTCTTTAACACAATTACTCAGAAGGTCATCGATCCCGAAGGACTAGATGCTCTGCAGGACGAGGTGGTGATGACTCTATGTCACCTTGAAATGTATTTCCCTCCTTCGTTTTTCGATATCATGGTCCATCTCATTATTCACGTTGTGTGGGAGATAAAAATGTGCGGGCCCATATTCCTACGTAGCATGTACCCATTTGAGAGGTTCATGGGAATTCTCAAGTCCTACGTACGGAATCGTTCTCGGCCAGAGGGCAGCATCGTCGAAGGTTATGCAAGCGAAGAGGTCATTGAGTTTTGTGTCGATTATATGGCTCAGATTCAACCAATAGGTGTCCCTCAATCTCGTCATGAGGGGAGGCTGAAGGGTCTCGGAACTATCGGAAGGAAAGCAATCACTCCAGATATGGACACGTATACTCAAGCCCATTTCACGGTATTGCAACACATGACTGAAGTGGCGCCTTATATGGACCAACACAAGGATGTGCTTCAGCAACAGAATCCGGAGCGACCGGATGTTTGGATCATGAGGCAACACAACCGTCGGTTCAACCAATGATTGAAGGAGCAAATCGTTAGGAGCTCGCCGAGTGAGACGCTGACATGGTCGGCAAAAGGGCCAACATTTACAGTTGTGACATGGCAAGGATATGACATAAATGGGTACACATTCTATACGTAGTCTCAGGATGTCAAGAGCACTAATCAGAACAGCGGTGTCCGCATAGATGCATTCAGTACCGATGGGTCGAGAAACTCGTACTATGGCTTCATAGAAGAGATTTGGGAGCTCGACTATGTGGTTTTCAAGATCCCCTTATTTCGCGCCGTTGGGTGCATCTCCACAGTGAAGGTTGACAAGTACGGTGTCACGACCGTGGACCTCCAACGTGTCGGGTACAAAGACGAACCATTCGTACTCGCCAATCAAGTTGTTCAAGTTTTCTATGTAACCGACCCGGCAAATAAGAAACACTATGTAGTTCTTCATGGAAAAAGGAGAATTGTCGGAGTGGAGAATGTAGTTGACGAGGAGGAATACAATCAATTTGACGAGTTACCTCCTTTTGGAAATGGCATAAGGGTCGACGATGAACAACGTGACGAAACTAGTTACGTACGCATTGATCATGATGAAGGGCTAATTTTTAAAGGAAATAAGCAAGTACAATAAGAATGTATATGTGAAAATGTGTGACAATTTTGAGATGTATATGTGAAAATGTGTGATGTAGTCAATTTTGAGATGTATATGTGAAAATGTGTGATGTAGTCAATTTTGAGATGTATATGTTAAAATGTGTGACAAAATGTATATGTGAAAATGTATATGTGTATTGGCATTTATGTATATGTGAATTGGTATGCATTTATGTATAGAACAATGCTGCAGTGTGATGTATTTGAGAATGACAAAATGTATCAAGAAATACACTGTGTGAATACAGCTGGTTGGTGTTGTATATGAATGCAGCTGTTTGGTGGTTGATATGAATGCAGCTGTGTAGTTATTGGTGTTGTCTTAATAACAACAGTCGGCAAACACTTATCACAGACGGTTCTAAGTTTAGAACCGTCTGTGATAGGTTATAAACTTAGAACCGTCTGTGATAGTTTACTATCACAGACGGTTATAAACTTAGAACCGTCTGTGATATGATATCACAGATAGTTCTAAGTTCAGAACCGTCTGTGATAACCTCCCTATATATACCCTCTCGCTAGGGTTTTCCATGTGCGCTGCAGTTATTCGATCTAGATCTAAATCCCGAGCCCATCGTCGCCGCCGCCTCCCCGAGCCCTCGTCGACTGCCTCCCCGAGCCCTCGCCGGCCGCCTCCCCGGATGAAGACGTCGCCGCAGCCTCCTCCTCCTCCGTCGCCGCCTCCTCCTCCTCCTCCGTCGCCGCCCTCCTCCTCCTCCGCCGCCGCCTCCTCCTCCGTCGCCGCCGCCTCCTGTTAGTTGCTTACTGTCATGTATATGCTTACTGTTAGTTGCTTACTGTCATGTATATGCTTACTGTTAGTTGCTTACGGTCATGTATATGCTTACTGTTATAGCATGTTATTAAATTGATCTGTTAGGATTTAATCTTGACAAGTTAAAAGACTGAATTATTGGGCAAAGTTAACTTGTATGGTCTTGATCTGTATGAATACTGCTGTCTGAATATATGCATGTTGAATATATCTTGATCTTGAGATTGTAGAGTTTGTATCTAGAGCTCAAAATACTGAATTCATTATTTGGCATAACCAATCAAGGAAGAGTATATGATTTAGTAGCGGGACGGCCAAGATTAATCTTGTGCAACCCTACAATTTGACAGCACAAATTAATCAATTAAAACTTGAGCTTATTGCTAGTCTTAATTGATACATGCCTTTTACATTATATATGTATATATGTAGGTATAAATATGTATATGTGTGTATATACACATATATATGTATTGTAATCGCCTATATTGAGCGAAATAGATAGATACTACATTTTCTTATCTTATGGTATGACACTTTCTCATATTATCCTAATAGACCCACAAAATGAGAAACATGTCACCCGCGCATTCTTCAACATCATCGTCGGAGGCGTCTGCTCCAACATCAAGACGCCAAGGAAGAGGGCTATCGAAGAAGCCTGAGGGCCGACAGACCATCACAGCACGTAAACGATCCGGTCCCTATCCTTCCTCAAAAAGCGGTAAACGCATTCCGAAGCATGGTCGGAATAGTTGCACGAGAACGAATTGAGATCACATACAATTCGTGGAAGAACGTGCCTGACACTCGGAAACGTGAGCTGTGGACTGAAATTTTGGCATCGTTCGAGTTCCCAGAAGAACACCTATACGCTGTGCAACAACAAACCTACCTAGCGGCGTGCAAAGCATAGAAGAACTTCAAGAGCACGCTTGTCAGGAAATACGTGGAGACGGACGAAACGCCTTTTCATAAATATCCATTCCTGGAACCACAATGGGAAGAGTTCAAGGCGATGAAGACGTCCGAAGATTTCAAAAGTACAAGTACGGTGCACAAGGCCCTCCAGGCAAAAAACACACACCCCCATAGACTTGGCACAGCTGGGTATGCGGGTAAAATCCCGCAGTGGAGGAAGGAGGATGACCTGGTAGCTGCACAGGACATCGCCCCGCCGTTTTCCAATATCCCGGATGACCGCGCTCGAAATTGGATTAGAGCAAGGTCATCTACAACGACATCGGGGGACGTCTCCTTTCGAAACCCTGCAGACGAGCAAGTGTCCCGATGCACTCGTAAGATATCGATAGAACTACGTAGCTTGTAATTACTCCACAACTTCGCATTTAATTGAAATGACATTTCGTGCTCTTGCGGAAGAGCTGAGTTTTGAATCTACCCTGGGATCATTCCAGGGAACAAGGGAGAATGATATGCTCTCCGTGGCCCTGGGAAACAAGGAGCACCCGGGTCGTACGAGAGGCCTTGGGCTTTACGTTCCTTGGAAACATGGTTTCCAAGATTATTCCGGAATGTATCGGCGTAGGAAGAGAAAGAAAGCCGAGCGTGATGCACAGCTACGAGAAGAGATCAAGGAATCTCTTAGAGAGGAGCTAATGGGTGAGCTGGCTGGTGTAATCAGAGATGAGGTGTAGAAACAAACAGAAAGTCAGCAGGCCGCTACCGCCGCTCCTGTGCTAGCTAGCCCGCACAACCGTCCGAGTAGCTGCGCGTCCAATCCGACGCAAACCCTGGCCAAATTTCCTGTGGACGACATCCTGGTAATAATTATTACCTCTCGAATACTTGCTCCATTGATAGGCCTATTCGAGTAGCTAATTTTGTATCGTTATGTAGGAGCCTACAAAGTGCAGGCTCCAAGTGAGATATGGCTCTATTCCCTTGTACGCTGCTTGGGGCCAGGCATATTTGTCTGGTATCGGGGCCATGGTGCACGGTCAAGCTTTAGCGCCAGGCTTCGCAAAAGTTAATGTGGATGGTGTGCATGTCAATTTTGAGGTGGTCCCGCTACCGAAGCCCCCCAACGACGAGATCGTGACTCTAGGATAGGCCATTGGAACATTCATCCAGTGGCCCAAAAGCGACATCTCCCTGGAGGCTTCTTCACCGGTGGCAGGACCAGAGAAACATGCACTACTGCCATCTCCATTACAAGACCAGTCGGTTCCACCACCGGATACTGCACCGGTGCTATCTCCACGAGTCATACTCTCGCCAGAGCAACATGCACTGGTGCTATCTCCATTACAAGACCAGTCGGTTCCACCACCGAATATTGCACCGGTGCTATCTCCACGGGTCCTATTCTTGCCAGAGCAACTTGCACCGCTGCTACCTTCAAAGTCGACTGTCGTGAAGTCGACCTATAACCGAGGCAGCAAGGCCAGCAAGGGCAAAGCAAAGAAGACCAATGATGATATACCGTACCTACCTTTGGCCCGCAAATTCGTGCTTGGCGAGCCGTTGCTCGAGCAAAAAGACCTCCAAAAGCTACCATATAGTTGCATGCAATTGCACACGTGGTATATGCAGCAGTCCAACAAGCTAGAGGGAGAACGGACTTCAAGTATCACTGTCAAATTCACGTCGGATGATTTATACCACAGTCTTCAAGAGTGTATGTTCGTGGTTGCCTTTGAGGATTTATTCGATCTGTTCACGCTCAACGCTCTTGACGTTTCAATCATTCGATGCTGGACGCTGTAAGTGTGTACAATCACAGTCTCCGTTAATGTCATACCGATAAATGCCATATCTAATTTGTTGCTTTCATGTGTATATATATATACACATGCTGACTAGAGCTAGATTATCCAACTCATCACTGGTTTCTTGGACCCACACTTGGTCGCCAGGATACCATCGATCGATACACCCTCGTCGAGAGGTACATTGCATCGGGATCTGGGTTGCCGCAATAAGGAATATGTACTTATGCCCTTCCATCGAACTTTCATTGGATTTTAACAAGAATTGTACCAAAATGGAACAAGGTATATTACCTTGATTCCCTAAGTAAGAATCAAATGGACTTCACATTTGTCACCAAGTAATCGATAGGTAAGCACATATTCCCATACATATCTACATTGTACTCTTTCTTTCCTTCCGAATGACTAAGGTTAACTTTTTCGAATTACGAGGGCGCTCGCGATGTACATTGAAAAGGGAGGTGACTCAAGCGGGGCCAAAGGCCTCACGACACATGTTCGAGATTTTAAGGTATTCGCTATTTCACATTAATTAATCCTATGCAACAGCTTGGTACTAATGCCTCTTGAACTAACACATTCCATTTTTGCGGTGCCATCGCAGCGACTAGGCAACACATGTGGATACTACGTTTGCCAACATATGGAACTACTCCTCGATTCCTCGAGGCTCACCAATCGCAAGGTTTGTCACTCTTCCCATAATTACTTTATACTTATCACGTTACATATATCGCACATTGATTTTTCTATCGGCAGTGCGTACATCCCGTCAATCGCATTGAAACGATCGATCTTGGAGGTTCGAGGAGAGTTGGCGTATTTTTGTCGACTCAAGTCATAAAGCCGGAGGACGGTTCCATCTGCGCACCATGATTTCTTATTGGTCTTATCACTAAGTGCAAATGCAGTGTAGATCTTTTGTAATCGTGCATTTGTTAATGGATATTTCATTTCAATTCAATTAATTGATTTACTAAATGGATGCATGCTTTATGTTTGTGAAATGAAGTGCGATGTCAATTGGATGTTTTATGTCCGTGAAATGTATCCAAAGGAAATGAGATGTGTGAATTGTATGTTTTTTGTCCGTGATTATCCGCTTGTTTCAGAGGGCATGGCTAGCATTTCTGAGGCTAGCCAATAAGCGTAAATAGATTTTGATTTATGAGGAACGAATATCACGGTTTTAAGTAAAAACCATCTATGATATTTAAGTCATTAAAACCATCTATGATATGATATCACGACGGTTTTTATTAAAACCATCGTGATTATCGATATCACGAGCGATTTTTAATGAAAACCGCTCGTGATATCTCATAATCGCTGCATTTGCTCGAAACCGCTCGTGATAACTTCGATTATCATCGACCCTATAAATACAGCAGCGATTCACAAACCGCTCGTGATGACGTTTTCGAACCGTCTGTGATGACCTTTTCTGTAGTAGTGTTAATTATTTCCGTACCATGTGCAGTGTCTGTTGAAGTATATTGCCCACCCTTCCTTATCAGTTTAAACTTTTTGATGAATTAGTTGATACATGCAACTCAAATATGGTTTAAGAGCCAGCGGCGCAGTGCCAGTGGCGCCACTGATGATGGCGACGTTGCAAGGAGTGACACTTTCCAAGGAAACAATAGGACACTACTACACAAAGAGTCATCCTGGTGCCTCATCATAGGCGGTTCAACACAAACCGTCAGTAATAAAGTATCATAGACAGTTTTACAAGATGGACCAGATGGACCGTCAAACCATCTGTGATGACATATTATCACAAACGGTTTTTATTCTGAACCATCTATGATACATCATAGATGGTTCAGAACAAAAACCGTCTGTGATGTCTATACTTATCACAGACGGTTTTATTCTAAGACATCTGTGATACATCACAGACGATTTAGAACCATTTGTGATAATATTTTAACTTACCTGCTCTCGTCGAATTTAAATTTCCCCCTCATCTCGCTGGATTTACACATGAAAATAGAATGCTCGGCTGTTCTTCTCTTGATCTCTTCTTCTCTCTTCTCACTTCTCCTCCACTCCTCTTCTCTCTTCTCAACTTCTCTCCAAATTTTTCCCTTAGAAATAGAAAGCTCAGCCGACTACCTCCCTCTCCTCCGCCTCCAGTTGTGACACAATGGTGACACTACCACCGCCTCTCCTTCATTGCCGGTGACACAATGGATGGCTAGCTAGAGTTTCAGTCATGTAAATCTTCATGCTTCTAGATTTTTTTCTTCTATCAATTTCTTGAAGACTTCAATCTATAGACTAAATTGACTTCTAGCACCTTGTGTCAACCTAGGTATGAAGAGGAGGCTACTTGTCAAGGCCCATTTTTTTTGTTAAACGGGTCCAAAAACTTCAGAGGCCATTTTGAGGCCCCAAACAATGGTTTTTTTGGATATTTCACTTTTCTGGAGCCTCGCAAATGAATTAGAGCTATTCTTATTGATTTTTAGATGTAACTTTTCATTAGCTTTCAAACGAGTCCAAAAACGTCAAAAAGGAGTCCGTATGCAAAAGTTATGGCTGATTTATTGAGTACCATTTTCAATTGATTTGTAAAATGAATGTATTTGTTTTCGAAATGAATATGAAATGGATATGTTTATTTCTGAAATGAATGTCCGTATACATATACTTGTATTTCTACTTGTTTCAGAGGGTATGGCTAGCATTTCCTGAGGGTAGGCAATAAACAGAAATAGATTTACGAATACAAAAAAATATCACAGACGGTTGGTAGATAGAACTGTTTGTAGTGTGCGAGTATCACAGACGGTTGGTAGTTAGAACCATCTGTAATGTGCGAGCATCACAGACGGTTTTTGTTGCAAGCTGTCTGTGATAGTCTCCTTTATAGATGGTTCTTTATATGAATCGTCTGTGTTGTGGCTTGTTACAGATGATTCACAAACTGTCTGTGATAACGGCCTGTTATCACAGACACATAAATTCAGCTGGTTCAGAAAATCGTTTGTGATGATAGTTTAGAGCCATCTATGATCACCATTTCTGTGATGTCGCCAACGATTATTGAGGAGAGCGAATAAGAGGAAGAGAGCAGGGTCACTGTGAAATTACCAAACGATGACATTGTACTGGTACACGAAGGTCATACATAGATAGATCAATATCACGAGGAAGATGGGGTAGCCATTGGTGCGGTTGAAGAGAGTAGAGAATTGCAAGAAGAGGGAGGCATTGTTGATGTGCATGAGGCAAGGGAGGAAGGAGAGTGCAAGGGGGAGGAAGAGGGGGATGAGGAGCCGACTGATGAGCTGAATGGGCAAGTGGAGGTTTCATCACGAGGTTCAACATGGAGAGGTGGCCAGAGGCCAGGATGCTAGTGTGCGGCTGTTGAGCTAGGAATGGGTGTTTTGATAGTAGTCATGCAGTAATTTAGGAGTTTATCACTGTACAATGCTTAGTCTAATAAAGAGAAAAAAAACTCCTGTAAAAATCTCTCTCTCATCTGCATAAGTATTCATTTGGTTAATTTAGTGAACTGCTTATGAAGAGTACATGTTGCTACTTGCTAAAATATGGTATGACTAATTTATGCATATCTATTTTTCTGCTTTTCCCTAGTAGAATGGTTACTTTTAGTAGTGCATACCCTTTAGTTTAGCCAAGAGACATCTAACTAGTGGGACAGCAAACACTTATAGTCAAGCAAATTTTGTTCTAGGCCCCGCATGCAACTCCACGATTTAAATGTCTTCAGATTTATGAAGTTATAGATACCAAGCACATCGCGTAGTTCCCTTCTGCATCGCGTAGCTTCATAAATATGAAGACAGGGAGACTTAGTGCCTAGACACTATGGTGCCCCATTTAAGCGTCATATATATATATATATATATATATATATATATATATATATATATATATATATATATATATATATATATATATATATATATATATATATATATATATATATATATATATATTGCTTCATGAATAGTGCGTAGCTAGTTACTTTAGATGGACAATTTAAGGTGAACAGCAATTATGTGTAAGTATAACTAGCTATAGGAGCATTAATCTAATTTGACACTAATTTGTTATATGCGTAGTGTAGATGGACCGAAGTAGGATATACATAGAGAACCGTGTGAGTGAAGAGTACATTGATGGCGTATTTGCTTTTAGAAGAGTGGCTGAGCAGGATATAATGAAGAAGGAGATGGAATATATGTATTGTTCATGCATTAATTGTGATAATTTGAAGATGTTTACCAACTCAGCGCAGATCAAAGCTCACTTGATTCAAAGGGGTTTAAAAAAAGGGTATATATGTTGGACCAGTCACAGTGAATGGAAGATTATACAGGAAGATAGTTATAACATTGTCAAGGGAGACAACAATATGCCAGATGTGAACTGTGCTTCGATGAGGACAAGTTGCACGATGATAATCTTGATCAAATGCTACACTATGCAGAAGGGAACAGTACTCCATGATTACATTGCGACAATTTCTGTGTGGGATCATTTATTACACTTGGCTATTTCCTTTTAAATAAAACCCTTCATGATGATCAACACGCATATAGATAGCTTCATCGCCTTGTTCTTCCTTGAGCCTGATGCCATCTCCGAATGAAGGCAACTCATCGAATTGATTGTACTCTTCTTCATCCACGACATTCTCAACTTCGACATTCCTTCTTTTTCCATGATGAACTACATGGCGCTTCTTATTTGCCGGGTTGGTTACACAAAATACTTGAATAACTTGCCTCACGAGTACGAATGGTTCGTATTCGTATCCTACACATTCACGGTCCACGGTAGTGATGCCGTACTTGTCGACCTTTACACCCGTGGTAGTTGGACTCAACGGCACCGAAATAGAGAAATCTTGAAAATTATGTAATCAAGCTCCCAATCTCCTCTACAAGCCCGTAGTACGAGCTTGGGCTAGCGGTACTGACGTGCACATCGTAGGCATCTATGCGGACACCTGAGTTCTGCATTGTGCTCTTTCTATCCTGATCTGTTGTATAAAATGTGTAGCCATTAATGTCGTATCTTTGCCATATCACAATTGTAGATTTTGGCCCTTTTGCCAACCATTGTAGTGTTTCACTTGACGACCTCCCAGTCAATCGCACCTTCAACCATTCGTTGAACTGATGGTTGTGTTGTCTCGTGATCCAAACCTCTACCTAGCCTGTATTCTCTTGGCGTAGCATGTCCTTATGCCTAATCTACGGTGATGCATGTACACAGTTTTGCACGAGTTGTTCAACCACACACTCTCGATATAATCTAAGCAGTGCGGATAGGCTTTGGCTCCTTTTGTACTCAACCCTGATAGGTTACGAAGGGCAGAAAAATCAATAATGGTGCATAACAATATGCATGTAGAGTGACGTTCTCTTGTTTATCTGCATCCTATACATGTACCCTTTCGTTCCACAGTATTGGAAGATCTTCCACCAATGGTGCTAGGTATACATCAATATCGTTCCCAGGTTGCTTCGGCCCTTGGATAAGTAGTGACATAAAAATATACTTTCGCTTTATACACAACCAAGGAGAAAGGTTGTACATGCACAGAATCACGGGCCAGGTGCTATGTCGGCTGTTCATGTTACCAAAAGGATTTATTCCATCTGTACTCAACCTAAACCTTAAATTCCTCGGTTCCACACCGAAGTCTACAAACATCCTATCGATGTTCCTCCACTTGGCAGAATCAGCAACATGTCTTATCATTCCATCTTTCTTACGTTGCTCCGAGTGCCAATGCATCAATCTTGCATCCTTGCAGTTTGCAAATAAACGCTTCAAACGGGGAATTACAGGAAGATACCATAACATCTTAGTAAGAGATCCTTGCTTGACCTCGATGCCCTTCCCATCATTAGAGTCATTTTTACGCTTTTACCGGGATGCTTTACACACCGGATAAACATGCAAGTTAGCATACTCTTTGCGGTAGAGGATACAATCATTCGGATATGCATGTATTCTTTTAACTTCCATTCCCAATGGACAAAGAATCTTCTTGGCTTGGTAGGTGGTTTTCGGTAACACATTTCCCTTTAGAAGCATCTCCGTTAGGAGACCTAATAATGCCGTGAAACTCTTGTCAGACCAACTATTGCTTGCCTTCAATTTCAGCAGTTCTACAACTGATGATAACCTCGTGTATTGCAGCTTGCAGCCTGGAAACAAAGGTTTCTCTGAGTCCTCCATCAAGTCCTCGAATTTACCAAACTCTCTCTTACTATAGTTCTCTTCTGCATCACGTAGCATCTTATCCAGATTGTCATCCTATGACCTATCCTCATGATCCAAACCACAGTCCACAACCGGCATATCGTTGTCTCCCTCGACGATGTCATAGCTATCTTCTTGTGTAATCTTCTCTTCACTGTAACTGATCCAACATTTGTTCCACTTTCTGAAACCCCTTCGAATCAAGTGAGCTTCGATCTGCGCTGAGTTGCTAAACATCTTTAGATTATCACAATCAATGCATGGACAATACATATATTTCATCCCCTTCTTTAACATATCCAACTCGGCCACTCTTCTAAAAATAGACACGCCATTAATATACTCTTCACTTATACAGTTCTCAACGTACATACAGCTTCGATAGCATTAACCTTATATCGCTGGCTGCCTCTCACCCACCTCATCGTATTTCTGGGTGTCAACTCCACGTTTGTACACGAACACAAGTTTTTGTAATGCAATTAGTATAAAATATATCATTTCATCGCTTGGCATCCTCTATCATATATTTCTTACTATTGCCCATGCATGATATAGAAAGATCCTGGCTCCGCCCAAACGCCATTTCAATAAAATATTATACTCCACTATATACAACATTGAGTATTGCTATACAACATTCGACTATTTTTGAGGACAAAAACAGTCAGATTGATCTGGGACGTTAGATCTCCATCCAACGGATCCACTCATACAAGCCCCCTCCAAAAAAAATGACCCCCTCCAAAGAAAATGATCTAGGGCGTTGGATCTTCATCTAACGGCTCAAAATCTGACTGTTTTTGTCCTCAAAAATAGTCGAATGTTATATAGACACTCCCTACAACATTATCATACAGAAGATGCTAGACAATGCTGTCTCATTACAACCAGATAGCTCCACCAGCGTCCGGCTCCTCCATCCTCCGGCGCTGTCGCTCCCCATCGACTCCCCTCAACTTCCCTACCGCCACTACTACAGAAATCCACATTATGCACGGTTCGTAACGTCATCACGCGATTTTCAACCGCCTCAAATTATGGGTCGATGATAATTCAGTTATCACGCAGCGGTTTTTGAACCGCTCGTGATTATGCGATATCGCGAGCGGCTTTTTCATTAAAACCGTCGCGATTATCCGATATCATAGACGGTTTTGTACTAAAACCGCTCAGGATTATCGATATCACGAGCGGTTTTGTACTAAAACCGTCGCGATTATCGATCGCGATTATCGATATCGATAATCACGCACGGTTTTAGTAAAAACCGTCTATGATATCGATAATCACGACGGTTTTAATGAAAACCGTCGTGATATCGCATAATCACTGAGCGGTTTTTAATGAAAACCGTCGTGATACTCCTCCCCAGAATCTATTTACATTTATAGCTAGCCTCAGAAATGCTAGCCATGCCCTCTCAAACAAGCAGATAATCACGCATATAAACATATACAATTCACACATCTCATTTCATTTCAGATACATTTCACATCTCAATTCATTTCACAGACATAAAACATCCAATTGACAACGCACTTCATTTCACAAACATAAAGCATCCATTTCGCAAATCAATTCATTGAGTTGAAATAAAATATCCATTAACAAATACACAATTGTAAAAGATCTACACTGTATTTGCACTTAGAATTACAATAAAAAATCATTCTGGGCAGTGGAACTCTCCATCTGATCTTACGACTTTTGACCACAAAAATCAAATGAGCTCTCCTCGAATTTTTGCAAAATCCGGCTGCGTCAATGCAGATGTAGAGATGGACGCTTGATGCATCGATAGGAATATCAACGCGCGCATATATAAAACTGACATGTATGAAATAAATGTGGGAAGATTGACAAACCTTAGAATTAGTGATCTTGGTGGAATCGAGGAGTAGTCTCATATGGTGGCACACGTAGTATCCACACGTGTTGCCCGGCTCCTGCTGGTGGCACTGCACAAAATATAATGTGTTAAATCAAGTGGCATTACTACTATGTGTTGTATATGATTAATTAATGTGTAGCTAGCGAATACCCGAAACTTGCGATCATGTTTCAAGGCCTTGGCCCCTGTCGTTGAGTCACGTGTTTGTTGAACGTATGTGGCGAACGACCTTCGTTATTCGAAAAAGTTAGATTAGTTATTCGGAAGGAAAGAAAGAGTACAATGTACAATGTACGTACCTATCGAGTATTTGGGCGATAGCTGTGTACTTGGATTTGTTCTTACTTAGAGAATCAAGGTATATAGCCTTGTTCCATTTTGGTATAATTACAATTAAAATCCAATGGAAATTCTCATTGTATGGCATAAGAACAAATTCCTTATCTTGGTGAGCAGCAGGTGCTTTTGTAATATAGTCCTCGGCGAAGGATGCATTCTCGATGATGGTATCAATGGCGACCAAGCGTGGGTCCAGAAACCAATTTGTGATTTTGATGATCTAGCTTCGATCGGCATGAATCTATATATAACATAGGAAAGCAACAAATTGTGACATATATCGGTATTACGTGAGCAGAGACTTTGATTATGCAGACTTACGGCGTCGGCAAAGATCGAACGAGTGAGGCGTCGAGGCGTTGAGCGTGAAAAGTTCAAATATATCGTCAAAGGTCACCGTGAAGACACGACCCGAGCTTCGTGCAAGAAATGTTCGGCTTGAATTTGTGGCTATACCGAGCGTCGTTATGCCTCGGCTTATTGGACACTTCCATATACCAAAGGTGGAATCTTTGGCAACCAAGTCCTAGTTTTTGGAGCTCTTCTGGACTACCATCGGTGAGCTAGCACGAATTTGCGGGCCAATGGCATGGACGGAATTCGTCATCATCCTTCATCTTTGATTTGCCCCGCCATCGCCTCGATTGTGGGTCGACTTTATGCTAGTCGATCGTAATGGTATAGACGGTGCAAGTTGCTCGCGAGAATAGCACCGTGGAGATAGCACCGTGCGGTAGCGTGGTTCGCTTGCCGTGTGGAGATGGCACCGGTGCAAGTTTTTGTGGTTCGACCGCACTTCGGTCCTGCCACCGGTGAAGAAGCCTCCAGGGAGATGTCGGTTTTGGGCCATTGGATGAATGTTCCAATGGCCTGTCCTAGATTCACGATCTCGTCGTTGGGGGGCTTTGGTAGCGGGACCACCTCAAAATTGGCATACACACCATCCACATTAACTTTTGCGAAGCCTGGCGCTAAAGCTTGACCGTGCACCATGGCCCCGATACTGCATTTAATATGCCTGGCCCCAAGCAGCGTACAAGGGAATGGAGCCATATCTCACTTGGAGCCTGCATGTCGTAGGCTCCTACATAACGATACAAAATTAGCTACTCAAATAGGCCTACCAATGGAGCAAGCATTCGAGAGGTAATAATTATTACTGGATGTCGTCCACAGGAAATTTGGGTGGGTTTGCGTCGGATTGGACGCGCAGCTACTCGGATGGTTGTGCGGGCTAGCTAGCACAGAGCGGCGGTGGCGGCTGCGACTTCTGTCTGCTTCCGCACCTCATCTCTCGATTATATCAGCCATCGAACCCAGATCTCCTCTTTAAGAGATGCCTTGAGCTCTTCTCGTAGCTATGCGCCACGCTCGGCTTTGTTTCTCTTCTGCGCCGATACATGTCGGAGTCATCTTGGAAACCATGTTTCCAAGGAACGTAAAGCCCAAGGCCTCTCAGACGGCCGGTGCTCCTTGTTTCCCAGGCCACAGAGAGCATATCATTCTCCCTTGTTCCTGGAATGATCCTGTGGTAGATTGAAAACTCGGCTCTTCTGCAAGAGCACGACATGTCATTTCAATGCGACGGTTGTGGAGTAATTACAAGCTACGTAGTTCGATCGATATCTTACCAGCGCCGGTCACTTGCTGGTGCGAAGGGTTTGAAAGGTGATGTCCCCGATGTCGTTGTAGATGACCTTGCTCTAATCCAATTTCGGCGCGGTCGTCCGGATATTGGAAACGGCGGGCGATGTCTGTGCATTTGCCACTCATCCTCCTTCATCCATGCGCGATTTTACCCGCATACCCAGCTGTGCCAAGTGCGTGAGGGTGTGTATTTTTGCTGGAGGGCCTTGTGCGCCACACTTGTACTTTTGAAATCTTGGTCGTTTTCATCGCCTTGAACTCTTCCCATTGTGGTTCCGGGAATGGGTATTTATGAACAACCGTTTCGTCCGTCTCCACGTATTTCTTGACAAGCGTGCTCTTGAAGTTCTTCCATGCTTTGCACGCCGCTTTGTAGGTTTGTTGTTGCACGGCGTCCGGTGTTCTTCCGGGAACTCGAACGATGCCAAAATTTCGGTCCGACTCACGTTTCGAGTGTCGAGCACGTTCTTCCACGAATTGTATGTGATCTCAATTGCTCGTGCAACTACTCCGACCATGGTTCGAATGCGCATCGCTTTTGAGGAAGGATAGGGACCCCGGATGCATTCACCGCCGTGATGATCATCGGCCCTCGAGCTTCTTTGATAGCCCTCTTCCTTGGCGTCTTGATGTTGGAGCGGACGCCTCCGGCGATGATGTTGAAGAATGCGTGGGTGACATGTTGCTCATTTTGTGGGTCTATTAAGATAAGATGAGAAAGTAATCATATTGAATTGCAAGACAAGGGAGGAGTAGAGGGGAGGGGGAGAAGGGAGGGGGTGATATGGACATAGAGAGGGGGTGATGTACCTATCTTACCAATGTGTATCAAGTCCTTTTTTTTCCCGCAAAATTCAAGTCAATTTTATTACAAAAGTGCAAAAAAAACACATTCCAGATTCTTCGGTGAGCAGCCGACATAGCCGACTTCTTCGGTGAGCGACTATGCATCTGCTTCTTCCCACTCCTTCTCTTCATCTCTCGGTCTCCGGATCACGTGCGCGATGAGCGATGATTCATCTAATGAATCATCGCATCGACGACGTGATCCGAGATCGAGATGAAGAGAAGGAGTGGGAAGAAGTAGATGGATAGTCGCCACCAAGAAGTCGCTATATCGGCCGCCACCAAGAATCTGAATTTGTTTTTTTGAACTTCTGTACTAAAATTTTCTTGAATTTTGTAATACTATTACTACAAGGTCTCTAAACAAAGTGCCTATCCTAGCACCTACTTTAGTTGTTAAAACTATAAACCAAATAGCAAAGTCCCTAAACAAAGGTCTATGAAGCAAATGACACAAACTAGTGTATTCGGTTCATTGAGCGGAACACTATAGTATGTCACTTGCTTCATTTGCTGTTTTTGTCTAGATACATGGAGCATTTGGGTGGAAAGATCAAGCTGTTTAGTCAGCGCATGACTGCCAATTCAAGCATAGCATAGCATCCGAGGCACATCCGAGGCTCTCGTGTGTCTTGAGGAATGCCAAGAGCTGGTATTCAGATGGGTTATGAGAATAAGATTCATAATTTATAGTTTGAGGAATGCCACATCTGAAGACCAGCTCTTGGCATTCTTCACTACACAGCTGCAGGCCTCGGATGTGCCTCGGATGCTATGCTATGTTTCAAATTGGCAGTCATGAGCCTGACGACATAATGTATTTCTTTCCACCCAAATGGTCAATGTATCTTTTGCAATAATCGCAAGATTTCTTTATCCGGATACACTACAATGTGTTACTTTCTTCATGCCCTTTGATCATATACTCTTCCTTGATTGGTTAATTTGTGCTCTCAAATTGTAGGGTTGCACATGATAAGATGAGGAAGCAAGAAAAGTGATACATGATGCTCAATGTTAGGAAGAGATCAGGAGAGGAGTAGAGGGAAGGGGGACCCAAATGATTTCAAACTATATACTATGTACTATATACTATATACTAACACAACAAGCAATGTAATATGTACCAATGTAAACTAAGCAAGCTATGATAAACAATGTACCAATGTAGTATGTACCAAATAGCAAACTAATTAAGCTCTGCAGTAAACAATGTAACAATGTAATATGTACCAAATAGCAAACTAATTAAGCTACTGCGATAAACAATGTACCAATGTAATATGTACCAAGCATCAAGCATCAACCCTAAACACTAACGAAGAAGCATGAAGCATCAACCTAAATATGTACTAAGCAACTAACCATAACAAGATGAAGCATCAAGCATCAACCTAAACACTAACGAGAAGCATGAAGCATCAACCTAAATATGTACTAAGCAACTAACCATAACAAGATGAAGCATCAAGCATCAACCTAAACACTAACGAGAAGCATGAAGCATCAACCTAAATATGTACTAAGCAACTAACCATAACAAGATGAAGCATCAAGCATCAACCTAAACACTAACAAGAAGCATGAAGCTCGGGAGGATTTGATGACCTTACGGTTTTGGTGACCTTAGGACGCAGGAGGAGGAGGCGGCGGCGACGGAGGAGGAGGAGGAGGCGGCGGCGACGACGGAGGAGGAGGAGGCGACGGCACGGGAGGCGACGGAGGAGGAGGAGGCGGCGACGCAGAGGAGGCGGCGGCGACGGAGGCGGCGGCGGCGGAGGAGAAGGGCGGCGGCTCGGGCGGCGGCGGAGGAGGAGGAGGCTGCGCGGCGTCTTCGTCCGGGAGGCGGCCGCGAGGGCTGGGGAGGCGGCGGCGAGGGCTCGGGAGGCGGCGGCGACGACGGCTCGGGATTTAGATCTAATCGAATCATCGCAGCGCACACGGAAAACCCTAGCGAGAGGGTATATGTAGGAAGATTATCACGCAGCGGTTCTAAACTTAGAACCGTGCGCGATCTTTATATCACGACGTTTTGAGTTAAAACCGTCGTGATAGTTTACTATCACGCACGGTTCTAAACTTAGAACCGTCGTGATATGTTATCACGACGGTTCTAAATTTGGAACCGTCTGTGATAAGCCTTTGCCGGCTGTTGCAATTAAGAATACGGGCCCGCACATTTTTATCTCCCACACAACGTGAACAATGAGATGGACCATGATATCGAAAAACGAAGGAGGGAAATACATTTCAAGGTGACATAGAGTCATCACCACCTGCGTCTGCAGAGCATCTAGTCCCGGGATCGATGACCTTACGAGCAATTGTGTTAAAGAAATAACATAGCCTCATGATTGTCTCTCGGACTTTGATCGGCAAAATATTTCTAATTGCAATAGGGAGCATCTGTGTCATCGGCACATGACAATCATGAGGCGTCATGCCATTTAACTTCAAATCTTGCATCGAAACAAGTTTCTTCACGTTGCCGGAGTAACCAGACGGAACTTTGACACCATGCAAGCACTCGCACAGTTCTGTTTTCTTAGCCTTGGACAGAGTGTAACACGCAGGGGGAAGGTACGTTCGTCTATTATCAGTGCATGTCGGTGCTAACTCAGGCCGATGTGCATATCAGCCAAGTCAAGCCGTGCGTTGACATCGTCCTTTGTTTTATCACGGATGTTCAGAAGAGACCAATCAAGTCGTCGCACACATTCTTTTCTACGTGCATGACGCGTCGATGCGATGTCGCACATCTAGGTACTCCCAATAAGGTAAGTCCCAAAATATTGATCTCTTCTTCCGGTGTTCTTCTCATGAGCCCTCAATTTACGTCCCTTTCCGAGGACAACATCTAAATCCTTAACCATATCATAAACCTCGCGCCCCTTAAATGCCTTGGAGTTGAACCGTCTTCCTTCTCTCGTCAAATTGTTTCTTCATCTTGCGGTATGGGTGAGCCCTCCAAGGAACCGGCGATGACGCATGTAGACGGTTTTGCGTGAGTGTCTCAGCCACACACTCTCGGTACCATCTAAACAGTGAGTACAAGCTTTGGCACCTTTTATACTATGGCCCGATAGGTTACCAAGGGCAGGATAATCATTTATGGTGCGAGAACAATAAGGAGCGCAGAGTGAAGTTCTCTCGTTTGTATGCATCCCATACCTGTACCCTTCGTTCCACAAGATGCTTTTAGATCTTCCACCAACGGTGCTAGGAACACATCGATATCATTCCCTGTGTTGTTTTGGCCCTTGGATAAGTATCGACAACAAAATGTACTTTCACTTCATACACAACCAAGGAGGAAGGTTATAGATGAGAGTCACGGGCCATGTGCTATGTCATTGCTCATGCTATGAATGGATTCATTCCATCTGTACTCATCCAAACCTTATATTCCTTGGTTATGCACCGAACTCGCAAAACTCCTATTGATGTTTCTCCACTGCGCGGAATCAGCAAGGTGTCTTAGCATTCTATCCTTCTTGCGCTCCTCCGAGTGCCAACGCAGCAGTTTTGCCTCCTTTGGATTTGCATAAAACCTTTTCAAACGGGAATTATAGGAAAATACCATGCCACCTTAGCGGGAGGTCCTTTCTTCGCCTCTGTTCCTCGCCATCATCCGATTGATTGTTACGTTTGTATCGGGATGTGTTGCACACCGGACATACATGCATGTTTGCATACTCTTTACGGTAGAGGATACAGTCATTCGGGCATGCATGTATTCTTTCTACTTCCATTCCCAACGGACAAAGAACCTTCTTGCTTTATACATGGTTTTAGGCAACTCATTTCCCTCCGGAAGCATGTCCGCTAAAAGACCTAGCAGCGCCGTGAAACTCTTGTCGGACCAACCGTTGCTTGCCTTCAATTTCAACAGTTCAAGCACGCCCGACAACCTCGTGTGCTTGCAGCCGTGTACAAAGGTTTCTCTGAGTACTCCATCAAGCCACGGAATTTAACATACTCTCTCTCATCATAGTTCTCTTCTACATCGTGAAGCATCTGATCCAGATTATCATCGTGCAACCTATCCGAATCCGAGCCACAATCGACATTAGCCGGCGGCATGTCATTCACTTCACTTGCGATGCCATCCGGGGGCATATCATTCACTTCACCGGCGATGTCATCCGGCGACATATGATCATTCACTTCGCCATGACTGGTCCAACACGTATAATCCTTTTTGAAACCCCTCCGAATCAAGTGCGCTTCAATTTGCCCTCGGTTCTTAAACATCTTTAAATTCTCATGATCGATTGCATGGACAGCACATATATTCCACCCCTTATTCAACATATCCTCCTCGCGGCTCTTATAAAAGCGTAAACGCCATTAATGTACTCTTCACTCACACGGCTCATGGCATACATCCAACCGGTCCTACGTTACGTACATATATAACAACTTAGTATTAAAATCTAGAATAACTAATTATAACTACATATATATACAGCCACATTTATTATATTGAGACTTAATTTCCTAGCTCAATTCATATTACAAACACAATAGCTATTATATAACCAACAATTTTGCAAATTAATTAACCATCTTCAATAACCACTCATGGATTACTTACACCTAAATTGTAATGCAATTAAAAATAAATAAATTTCATTACTAACCATATCTACAAACAACCGGGAAAGTCTGAATCTTAATTCAAAGCTCAATCTCGCCTCTTCCCACCAAATTAATCGGCCCGAAATCGCTCTAGCTTCCTCCCGAGTGAAAAAGTGCGCAGCGATGGCTAGATCTGGATCGAAATGAAGACGATGCGGTGCGAGCAGCGCAATAAATGCCGTAGTCATTATCACGGATGATTTTTAACTAAAACCGCTGCGTGATAATAAATTATCTGACGATTTTTTTATAAAAACCGTCGTGATAAGCTTCATACCGTAACGCCGCGCGTGTTTGATGCGTAACGCCGTGTTTCGATCGTCTAATTAACGCTCTCGATCATTATACGGCGTCTATATCATTAATGTTTGGGTATACGAACCGTTTGTGCTAAAGGTTAAATATGCGCTCCTAATCCAGGTCTCTTCTACGCACGTATAATACAATATACAATACAACATGGCTTCTACTCTGTTCTTGTGATCATCTCCTTCCTCTCATCTGTTCATCACGAATTGTTGGCCGGAACCTTACACAGCGGTCAGCAATTTGCATCTGGAGCAGACTTCTCCGCACCCGCCCGCTCTCCTTCCCGACTTTCTTGCATCCGTCGCCTTGACTGATCCTCTGCATTGCCGACGGAGGCGTCTCGCCGCCGCTCAAGAAAGGGAAACAGCCCTCACCCTGGTTCTTCTCCACAATGTGCGCAATGCGGAAGAAGCTCTACACGCATTGCGTAGGCGATGGATAGCCTTGCCGATCAAGCGTAAACGGCAGGTCGAGAATCTTTTCATGCTATCCTGCACGACATTATGGATCTGCGATCATTTGCCCAGCTGCACGAGGAAGTGCCGAGGACAAGGGCAATCTTAACGGCGTTCGAGAATTTAGCGGTTGATCCTCCAAGTCCCCAAGTTGAAGAAGAAGCTACGGCCCAAAAGAATACAATGGGAAACTCTTTACCTGTGCGACTTTTGTAATAAATTTGCCTCTAATTGAAATTAATAAATTTGCCTTTAATTTGTGACCTCTTGTCTCAGTAGTTCGTAGTTAAGTTATTAGAAGCAATGTGTACGTATATATTAACCTCGATCTAGATTATGACAGACAAAGGGACATCACAGCCGGTTCTTGTGAAAACCGTCATGAACATTCCCGCACGGTTCTTAACAACAACCGCTGTGATAGTCGACACAACACGCACGGGTTTTTAATAAAAACCGTCAGGATATTCGATATCGCTGCACGGTTCAGCAGTAAGAACCGCCTCGTGATACTCCTTTTCCCGCCACAAATACCACAGACGGCCTTCAAATTAAAACCGCTCTGTAATAGTTTACATTACAGACGGTTTCACAAAACCGTCTGTGATTTGCCGTCTACTATTAGCCTTTCTGTAGTAGTGCGCTTCCCTCCACTTCCTCTCTTTTCTTCACGCCCACCACCCTCCTCGCCTTCTTCTCTGGCACTGGCTGCACCTCTGCACTCCTCCTCCCCTCCCCCTACCCCTTCTCCCCTACCAGCGACCTCATCACCTTATCACACTACCATCTCCTTCGCCGTTCCCACCTCATCCAATATTCACCATGCCGCTGTCTGGCGCCGCCCACCACCCTCCTCTACTGTCGAACCACCACCTCTCTAGCCTTCCTCTACACATAAGGGTACGGTAAACCAGTCGGCAGTGGTGGCGCCCCCTGTCGGCCGTTGCACAAGAGTGAGCGAGAGAGAGAGAGAGACGTGGGATAAGCTATCATGCATGTTGCAAGGCTATAGTGTTGTTTAGTTTTTCTCTTATCATATGTGTTACGGTCCGGTGATTTCAGTAGAAGGAACAAGGGAATCAGCAAGATACGTAGGAATTTGGATAGATCAGATCTTCGTAAGTGATGGGAAAAACTCAAACCATTTCTGTTCACTCCTTTGTCACGCACACAGCCGCTTATAGACACGCCAGGTACTCACGTCACATGGCTTAAGCACAAGTTCGACTCAACACTATGCCAAACTCATTGCAGGACTCTGCTTCGGGTGTCGTGGTCATCATAACAATATGTATGTATAAATACTCAACAAAAATGCTGCAAGAGAGTTGAACAAATTGCTCATTTATCTTGAGCTAATGAATGAGGATAACAACTTCACCAATCGCCACAGCAGCAGCCGCCACAGTCGCAATCGCTTTCTTCAAAGTTATCAGGTGGAAGTCTGAGATCCTTGATCCTGGAAAACTTTGCCTGCATCTCCTCATCCATATTCAGGTAGAGAATTATATCACTCACGTCAAGAGATTGTAGGTTGGGGCAGTTGTCAACAATGCTCAGTAGCACAGCTTTAGGGAAGGTATCACCAAACAGCTTGAGTGAGCGTAGGGAATGCATTGTTGGAATCGCGAAAGCTCCGCGGTGCAGGTCATCGTCTTCTCGTTCATATTAGCTACGAGCATTCGCTTTGCTGCCGACATGGCGAACCGCAAAATGGCTGAGACGGTTGCAGGCTTCGCAGGCAGATTGAAGCAGCTCGGCCCAGGAGTTACTAGATGTCTCCTTGCGCTCAAGCCTGTAGTTGTAGCTACGCTTCTTGTAGGTATCAGATTTGAGCACAAGCTCGAGCTCCTCTAGCAGAGGGAACTTTTTGATCACCTCGGTGAGTACTTCAGAAGACACATCGTAGCGTGAAGTCACATGGAGGCTTTTCAAAGATGGTGCCCTACAAAAGTATCATTTAGTCAGATGATGCCCCGTGATACCGATGCTGAATCCCGTTAACTAATTTCGGTAAGGAATGAACACCAAAGATAGTGAGGAATGCAACATGTATAGTGTTGTAGGGATGGCCCCCACCTAAGCCCAGCCGGCCTGTTAGAAGGTTGTAAGGCCCGATATGGGACATGTATAATGACATAAATGCCCTTGAAAGGGATACTTGAGTGTAAGGGCATAATTGTAAACCACTCCCCATGTGAATATATATAACATCCAGGCCATGGGAGAAGCCCCAAGCATTGCTCATCTAACTCTCCACTACCATACATCTCTCTCTGTTTGGTTTGTAACTACAACAGTTGGCACCGTCCGTGGGGAAGACGAGAGCAAGCTCCAAGATCTGAAGAAGCATGACACCAAAGAAGGCATCATCATCGGCGGCGGAGAAGAAGAAGAGGATCGCGACGGAGACACACGTCAAAACCAGGGCCTCGGCATCGGCGGCTGCGGGTACGAACGTCGACACTAGCGCCGCAGCTGCTAACATCGACGCTCATGGCGTGACGATTGCTCCCTCCGCTGGTGCGGCGCTCGGCACCGGCAGCATCGATCGGGCTGTCGGGAGTGATGACGCCAACGCCCGCGCCACTATGACCGTCGCCCCCGCGCCCGGCACGGAAACGGTAGGTGGCTTCGGCGGCAACGTCGGCCTCATCGTCGACCCCAGAGTCCATGCACTGACATGCCGAGTAGCTCCGGAGCGCACGCCATAGTCGCCGCCAGCCCGACGATGCAACCGCGGTAGCGGTGGAGAGCGTTCTACTGACGGCCATCGGCACGCTCCAGCGGGAGCTAGCGGACCTCCGCGGAGCCGTACGGGATATGCAAGAGGCTCGGAGCCAGCAGATCCCGCCGATGATCGCGTCGGAGCCCACGCCAGAACGGGCAGACAGCCGCGAGGCCCCTACGTCCAGTCGCGTCCCGCTGCGGCGCGTAGATCCGGAATCAACCCTCTTCACGGGCCTGCAGCAATTGGCGTGGACGGAGGGCTTCAAGTTCCCCAACGCCATCTAACCATACAAGAGCGACACAGACCCTCGGGAGTTCGTGCGCATGTATGAGACTGCCATAGAAGCTGCAAGCGGAGACAACACCACCAAGGCGAAGGGCCTCCCCCTCGCGTTGCAGGGAGTGGCGCACTCTTGGTTTTCACCATCGAGCCAAACTCCATCTACGCGTGGGAGTAGATCCGCGACTGCCTTTACAACAACTTCCAAGGGAACTACGTCGAGCACATCGACGCGGATCAGCTCTTCGCCGTCAAACAAAACCTTCGGAGAAACTGCGGGACTACTTCAAGCGCTTTGCTAAGGTACACTGCCAAGTTAAGGACGTCAACGAGACAACCATTATCAATGCAGCTATACAGGGCCTCCGCCTGGGGCCGTTCACCGAGTAAAACGCGCGCAAGCCAATTAAGACAGCCGCGAAGCACTTCGACAAGATGGAAGAGTATGCGCGGGTGGAGGAGGATGTGCGGCGGCGCAAGGGCGACGACTCCGACATCAGTTAGGCAGAGGACTCGTCGCAAAAAGGAGACCCACTGACAGGGGACGACTTCCCGAGAGGCAAGCGCAAGTAAGGGTCCTCGACAGACGCCCCTAGGCGCAAGGATGCCAAGCACAACCAGGGCACGTCGAGTGGCAAGCCCAAGCGCAGCCAGCGCATACCCCAGAAGGCCCGATACGTCTTCGACATAGAGGGCGCCTTCGATGACGCCGCCCCTGCTCCTTGCGAGTGGGGCCGCGGAGGCCGGGGGCGGGGACGCGCCTGCGCCCACAATGATAGGCCTTGCACAGAGCAGGAGAACCAGGGCCGCGACATGTGGTGCAAGGTGCACGGCCATGGCGACCACTCCACGCTGGCGTCCACCGCCATCGCGGCGCTGCGTCAGCACACCGACAGGGACAGAACCCTGGCAGCAGCGCCCCTCACCATAGCCCACATACAGCAGCCCCGAGAAGGCCCCTGCGAATTCAAGACCCGGAGGGAGCCCAGCGGCGGATCATAAACGTCATCTCCAGGGGCTCCGCGCGGGGGTTCTCGGCGCAGGCGCTGCTGGGTTGGATGCAGTGTGAGATTACCTTCACGCTTGCTAACGCCGAGGGCATTATTGGATCTGGACCCTAGCACCCCGCAGGTCCAACTAGGTTCACTCCCTGGTCCCTAGGTCTTAAATGGGCTGCACACCCCGCGCACCTAAGCCCACGGGCTGCCCGCAAGCAAGCCCTTCAAGCAACAACCTTATAAGTGGTATTAAACCTTCTCCCCCCAAAAGACTAGTTCAATATGTGAATGCTCCCTCACTTATAAGTTGTGCTTTCTCCTTTTCCCACAATCCATGTGGGACTATTCCTAACAATCTCCCCCTCACGCATGGATTGTGCACACCGCACTCCTGGGAGATGTTAGGCGCCCGGGCTCTGATACCACTTGTTGGATCTGGACCCTGGCACCCTGCCAGGTCCAACCAGGTTCACTCCCTAGTCCCCAGGTCTTAAATGGGCTGCACACCCTGTGCACCTGAGCCAACAGGTTGCCCGCAAGCAAGCCCTTCAAGCAACAACCTTATAAGTGGTATTAGGCCTTCTCCCCCTAGAAGACTAGTCCAATAGGTGAAGGCTCCGTCACACTTATAAGTTGTGCTTTCTCCGTCCCCAACAATTTCCTACCTATTGTTAGTAACTATTGTACAATGGAGTGATGTGTTGGAGATGTCGGTGGCCGAGACGATTGGGCATTTGTGGGCATTCGAGGAGATTTCAAAGGGGAGACGGCGTGAAAGAGAAGGTGAGCAGCGGCTGCTGGTCACGCATTGGGAGCCGCTGCTCACACGTGCTGAGTGGGAAGCCAAGGTCGCTGAAGAACAGAGAAGCGGCGAGGGCTCCGGCAATGGCTTCAACAAAAATGGTGACAAGAAGTACCGCGGCAAGTTTGACAAGTCGAAGATTGATTGTTGCAATGGTCACTTCACCGACGAGTGCGACGAACCGAAGAAGGTGACCAAGGCAGTGGCGCAGCTTGCCATTGCCGATGCGGATTATGAGCCCTACTACTTTGAAGTCCTGCATGGAGCTGGAAAAATAAAGCCAACAAGATTAGGGGGTGATTGTTAGACTTAATCTTGTTGTTTACATGTTTCTGTAGTGTGAGTTGCAGTCAGTCGTGCATTAGGTGCATGCATCGGTTAGTTTAATTTGAATTAGTCCATGATCCGATTAGTGCGGATGGTGGCGAGTCAGTTAGTTGAATAAACTTGCATGCAGTCTGTTAGGCTTGCATGCAGTCTGTTAGGCTTGCATGCAGTCTGTTATCTCTAGCCCATGTGCGTGCGCGTGCAGTGCATTTAAAGGAGTCATTAGCATGTGTGCTAAGTGCTAAGAGAGGCCAAGTGTATTTGGTGTGTCCAGGAAAAAAATAAGAGCAGAGCTAGAGTGGGCACTGGTGTGCAGCGCCACAAAAATTCTCCTATGTGTGCGTGTTGTCTCAGATGACCAAAATATCTTGCGTGCGTTTGAGCTAGTGTTCAGAGTACTAAACATCGTGAGAGAGCTGAGTGTGAGCCAATAGCTGGGCTATCATTTGGTATCAGAGCCATGTCCAGTGAAGGTGTGTACACGCCGCCGGGCTGCCGCAGCAGCAACAGCGGCAACGTCGTCGACGGTGACCATGGTGGCCATGAACTGGTCGTGCAGCAAGTGAAGGAGGCGGGGGTGATGGTGCGCTATCCCATGCTCTCGGAGAACAAGAACAACTACAGTGTGTGGGCGGTGAAGATGAAGATCTTCATGCGTGCACAAGGTGTGTGGGCAGCAGTGGAGGGCGACTAAGTGGTCGATGAGAAGGACTAGATGGTTCTCGCCGCCATCATCCAAGCTGTGCCAGAGGCTATGATGATGGCCATATCTGAGAAGGAGACGGCGAAGGAGGCTTGGGACGCTCTCAAGAAGATGCACGTTGGTGAAGATCGTGTCAAGAAGGCCCGAGTACAGACTCTCAAGATGGAGCTTGACGGTATGTACATGAGTGAATCTGAGAAAGTTAATGAGTTTGCCTTGAAGGTTACCGCCATCGTGAATGAGATATGTTCTCTCGGGACGGAGTGTAGGAGCTTCTCCACCATGGCACTCTCCTCCACTTTCGTGCCAAGAGAACGTATCTCGTTCACGATGGTGGTAACCTTCAAGGCAAACTCATTAACTTTCTCAGATTCACTCATGTACATACCATCAAGTTCCATCTTGAGAGTCTGTACTCGAGCCTTCTTGACACGATCTTCACTAACGTGCATCCTCTTGAGAGCGTCCTAAGCCTCCTTCGCCATCTCCTTCTCGGATATGGCCATCACCACAGCCTTTGGCATAGCTTGGATGATGGCAGCGAGCGCCATCTGGTCCTTCTTCTCATCGACTACTTCATCGCCCTCCACTGCTGCCCACACGCCTTATGCACACATGAAGATCTTCATCTTCACCGCCCACACTCCGAGAGCATGGGGTAATGCACCGTCACCCCCGCCACCTTCATTTGCTGCACGACCAGTTCATGGCCACCATGGTCACCGTTGATGCCGTTGCCGCCGCTGCTGCCACGGCAGCCTGACGGCGTGTACACACCTTCACTGGACATGTCTCTGATACCAAATGACAGCCCAGCTATTGGCTCACACTCAGCTCTCTCACGATGTTTAGTACTCTGAACACTAGCTCAAACGCACGCAAGATATTTTGGTCATTTGAGAGAACACGCACACATAGGAGAATTTTCGTGGCGCTGCACACCAGCGCCCACTCTGGCTCTGCTCTTATTTTTTTCCTGGACACACCAAATACACTTGGCCTCTCTTAGCACTTATCACACATTCTAATGACTCCTTTAAATATACTGCATGCGCACGCACATGGGCTAGAGATAACAGACTGCATGCAAGCTTATTCAACTAACTGACTTGCCACCATCCGCACTAATCGGATCATGGACTAATTCAAATTAAACTAACCGATGCATGCACCTAATGCATGACTGACTGCAACTCACACTACAGAAACATGTAAACAACAATATTAAGTCTAACAGGTGTGGAGTTTCCTCACTAGGACCTGTCGGAGGGTGAGGCCCGAACCCTCCCCGATTCACTGAAGCGTTCGCACCAGGTCCTCAGGACCAAACATTATGTCCAGCATGTCAACGCAGAGCTCTGAGAGGGCACCCTCCAGAGACTCCATCGCCACCCACGCCGCCACCGACGTGTCTTCCCAGGGTTCGGTTCCTCTCCTCAAGGGATGCGGTGAGCTAGGCCTTCTCCTCCTCCAGCACTGCACGCTGGGCCTCCGCAATGAGTATCTGCGCGTCGGAAACCGCCCTCGCCCTTTCCATCTCCAGCAATCGGATGTAATCGTCCTTGGTGGCGTGAGCCTCTTCGGCAGCTCAAAGCTGGCCTTCCAACACCCTCCGTTCGCGGATGCGTGCCTCCTCCAGGGCTCGGCTGAGAGCAAGGGTCTGCAAAAGTGTAGGTGTTAGCGAAGCCTTCGGCAGCGGCATAGGCCGTGAGCCTGAGCACCTACCCTCATCTCCGAGGACTCCAGCGCGCCCGCCAGGAGCTCAGCCGCACACCTCGATAGTGCCCACCGATCTAAGTTGGAGTCAGCGCACTCTGCGACCTCGTGAAATCCCGAAGCATCTCCGGTCGGGGAATGAAGCCGGAGATGGCCGGTCGTCGAGCCTCCACACCAGCCCCTGCGACAGCATCAGGTGCTAATATTGCATCCTGGGCAGGAAGGCTGGAGACTTCACAGCCGTCTCCGTTGCTCGATCCTTGGCCGCGTCCGGGAGACCTTGTCTCGCGTGATGTCGACGATGGAATGAGCGAGCAAATCGGAGAGAGCTTCGCGAAGTTGCGGGAGGAGAAAGAACTGCACCTACCTTCGAGGCCCTCAGCTGATGCATGCGGGAGTGTCACCTCTACCTCGGTCAGTTCCACGGCATAGGGAGGTGTCCACCTCGCCTCGAGCTGGGCCGCGGGGGCTTTGTCTGCGATAGGGGTGGCGAGTTCCTCCTCAGCCTAGAGGGTTTCCCCATCGGACTCCAAGTCCTCGGGCACACCGCCTGCCTTGTTGAACCCCTCCTTCAAGGGGGGCAGAGGTTGTATCTAGGGGCGCTTCGCCCTCGGAGACTTCGGAGACACTTCCTCGGCCGCTTCTGTGGCCGCGACGGTCAGCGCAGGCGACGAGACCTCGCCCTCCTGAGCATCGGAGCCACGGCCTGTCCCCTCAGCGCTAGCCGGAGCTCCCTCGTTGGGAGCGGTGTCCTCGTCCGTGCCGGCGGGTTCATACCCTGTGCTGATCATACCTTCGGTCTCGACGGTAGCCGCCGGAGACAAAGCCGACGGGCTGGATACGGCGGCAACGGACCAGGCTCTGCGCTGGGAGGGAGATGCCCCCGTCTTGCCATCGCCATCGCGGCGACAAGTCCGGGTTGGGGCCGGTGCTGCGCGCTCTGGCACGGGGATGTCCAAAGCTTCGTAGACTCGGTTTATCGGCCCCAACTTCGCCGGGGCGGTCGCGACTTCGCGCAGCTCGTGCTCCTTGGCCGTGTATGGCCCAAGAAATGCAACTACCACGCGCTCCGCATCATTTAGCCGAAGCCCTACATGAAAAGTGAGGCGTCATTCACAAAAGGTTACATGCATACATGTTAGTGTACATAGCCTATCACCGAAGAACTTACGAGGAGCGGAGGGCTTCGGAAGGGAGGATACGGTCGGATGAACGCCATCCCGCCAGGTGGGACCTCGCTGATGCTTCTACCGACCAGAAAGCGGCGCCACCCCGTACATCGTGAACTCCTCGGCGAGGTCACGCATGTTGAACCGGAGGGCGGTACCGGCAAGCCTCCGCACCTTCTGTTCATCGTCGCCTTTGGGCCTCATATCCGGAGACCTGTTGAAAGATATCGGCAGTCCTCGGGACCGAAGACTGCTGGTGCTTGTCATGCGGTGGTAGAACCACCGTCGCATCCAGCCAGACTCCCACTTCCCTCACGTCAACAACAAGGGGAAGAGCCTCGTGCAGTGCGACCTCCACACGAAGTTGACACTGCCGAAGTTCGATAGCACCCCCCTTCAACCCTCTTTGGCTGGCAACGCATGTCATGAAGAATGGCGAATAGGTTCGCGCTGGGAAGGACACCCTCCGTTCGTGCCGCCCATACATAGACAGCCAGGCGAACTATCGCGTTTGGGGTCAGCTGCGCCAGTTCCAGCCCATAAGCCCGCAGGACCTCACTGACGAAGAGAGTTGTAGGTATCCGGAGTATGGCCTTGAAAAACGCGACGAAGACGGTCACCTCCGACTCATCTGGTGTGGCTCCATCTCGTCGCGCGTAGGCAGGCAAACCCCAGCACGGTCCTCTAGCCTCTTCTCCCGAAGGAGAGTCTGGATCGTCTCCTCCGTTGCGAGACTCCGCCCTAGTGCGCGGGAGCAGTGCCCTCCCGCCTTCTCCCTGGCCCCCCACCGCTTGTCGACTGCGATGTCTCGCGAATCGCCAGAGAGTATTCCTCCGGTGGTGGCGACAAACCGCGCTGGCTAGACGAGGCGCTACCACTAAGCCGGCGAGTGGGATCTTCGTGGCAAGCCATTCTCCTCCAAAGTACAAGGCTAAAGGAGTAGGAGTAGAGACAGATTGCGCCAACAAGCGGGGGGAAAAGAGAGCAAAGGAATGGCAAACGAGCAAACGGGAGGAATGCTCGCATGCCAGTGGCAAGGCTTTATAAAACCCCCTCACCTACCCCACGATCAGAAAAGCAACCGGCGGGAGCCCAGCGGTTTGGCTCCCCACGATCGGGAAGCGCAACCGCTAGCATCTGGGGGCACGTAGTCGCAGGCCGCCTGACAACACATGACGCGCTAGTAGCATCCCACCACGCGTCCCGCCACTCTTGGGAAGGAATGCGCGACCACGGTCGTGCGGCGATCACGACGCCGCGACGACGCTCAGTTGTGTCTGTCTCGTACCTTTCCATCGAGATACCAGACGCGGCAGAGTCGCCCGACCCTGACACCTCAGGGGTCGGCGCGATTCTCGCCTCCATTAAGACGTCCGCTCCGGACTGCGAAGCCATCAGGCCACATGTCGACTCCGCGACTATAGCGTAATCTCCAAAAGCATCTCCGCGACGGGCTCGCTTCGGACCCATCTCCGTGAGGACACCCCGCCCTCGGCTGTGGCATTGTGCACAGGAGATGGTCCCGCCCCACGCCTCAGTGTGTCCGCAGCATGAGCCCATCCCCGCGTCGACTTCGACTCCGCCACTGAAGGGCCCCGTGGTCAAGGATGGCTTCGGCAACCCGCTCGACGCTGTATCCCAGGTGCGAGGTGGGGACTACGCCAGACAATGAGACTCCATCCAACAATACAGAAGTTCACAGACCGTAGGGACGGAGGGGGCAAATGGCTCGGCAACATGGCTTCGGCACGTGAAGCCCTTCATCATGAGAGGCTCCTATTGTAGGGGTGGCCCCCACCTAAGCCCAGCCGGCCTGTTAGAAGGTTGTAAGGCCCGATATGGGACATGTATAATGACATAAATGCCCCTGAGACGGATACTTGAGTGTAAGGGCATAACTGTAAACCACCCCCCATGTGAATATATATATGCCATCCAAGCCATAGGGGAAGCCCCAAGCATTGCTCACCTAACTCTCAACTACCATATCTCTCTCTGTTTGGTCTGTAACCACAACATATAGCATTTCTCTACATTAAGTGTTGCTTTACACTTGTTATGTGATAATTAGTTTTGGCTGCAACTTTTAAAAAAAATCGAGTCACACTTTGTGATACTTGAATCTAGATTGCATGCATCTCCTTTTCCACCACGCCCTATATAATCCTCTCTCCCTTCAAACCCGATCTAACCATTCTGGAGGCAGGTGCAGCATGAGCGACTGCGCAAGACCCCAAAAAATAAGGGCCTCCACCATTTTTCTAACCATTCTTGAACTAATTACTACTTGTTAAACATTGTATTATTAAGAGTAAGAACTAATAAGTGAGCAACATTTCTGTTCTCTTGGTTTTTTTGCTAAATTTTTTCTGTGAAAAATCATTCCTAAGAAAAATAAATGGGTATTATTACTGTCAAAATTCATTCCTATGAAAAACACATGGCCCTGTTAATATTTTAAAGTTTCCGAAACGGCTAAATAATTTCCGCAATGTAATTGTTGCATCTAGAACTTTCTTGACTATTCCTGTGAGTATTGCACATGCAAAAAAAAAGTTTATAAATTGAAGTTGTTAAGATCTACTTGCGTTCTATAATGACTCACGGAAGAAATAATGATAGCACTTGAATTTATGTTTAATTTCGAGAAGACTATTTAGGTGGATATTTGAATATTTTGTTTCAAGGAATATAATTAATAAGAATCATACTTTCCAAGTAAAAGGTTGGATACTAATTTATAGACTTGTTTTTTAGCTGGATGTATTTCTTTGTACTGTAAGAAAAAGTCGTACTACAGGTATAATATCAAATTAAGATTTTTTTTGTTTTGTAATTAACTTGTATTTAAGTGTAGAGCCTAATTTTAGGTTATATGCATAATTTTGTGAAAGTAGAATAAGTGTGACACATAGGCCAGTTTGTTCGAGAAGCAATATTATATAAGCATATTAGCACAAGCAAAACATCAAATCATTACCTGTCGGCGAGGTAGAGCATGAGCTCGTCGTTGGCGCGGCTCCGGAAGGCTTCGCACTGGCCGGCGCTGCGGTCGACGGCGGCGCGCGCCATCGCCTCCCACCCCTTCGAGTTGAACTGGTTATCGTCCTCGTCCCAGTTGTGGACGGGGACATCGTCGTCGAAAACGGAGTAGCCGGTGTGGTCGCAGTCGCCGGTGGACTCGTCATCGTCCTGGGCAAGGGAGTAGCCTTTGGACTCGTCGTCATCGTCGAGAAGGGATCTAAGGGAGTAGCCTATGCGGTCGTCATCTTCGAAAAGGGATTTATGGGAGTAGACGGTTGAGCAGTCGTGGTCGAAAAGGGAGTACCTGAAATCGTCGTCGCTGCTGAGGTCGTCGTGCTCTCTGCCGTCGTCAGGCGCGGCGGCGGTGACCAGGTCGATGCGTCGCCACAGCGCGGGCTCGTCGCGCGCGAGGCGCCACCACGCGGCGCACGCGAGCCCGGCGCCGCGGAGGATCTCGTCTTGGCCGTTCCTGGCGAAGACGCCCCACAGGACGTCGCGTGGCAGCGCCGCCCGGCCAGTCCCTCGCTGGCGGCGGCATGGACGCTAACGAGGCCGTGTTGCAATTAGCTGGGTTTTAGTTTTGGAGCGGGGCTCCTCGGAGGACAAAACGGAAGAGACCGATTATTTATGCACACCAAGTCACCAACGTACGGTCCCACGCTGCAGAGGTAGACTCGGGCGTAATCGCAATCCTAATGCGGTTCGGGCCTAGATGGACTTACGTGCATAAAGAAGCCTAGATCGGGAGTCAAGCCGAGGGCATTGGAACTCGTTTTCAAAAATTTCTCGGTATGCACCGAAGCGAATGGAATTCGCAAAATTAGTGAATTTTGGACCGAATTTTGTTGAAACAGTTTAAACGTAACTTCGAATTTTTGGACGAGTTTCAACCAACATTCGAAGAAAAGCACGGAGGGGGCAACGGCAACCGGCAAAATAGAATCCTAGGGTCATGTGGAGGCTTGTGGTGGTGGTTTCGCAGCAAGCTGCGCATGCAATGGTGCAGGTTGGCAACGGCAAGCTTCGGTGGCCATATGGTAACGATACTCCAGAGAATTTGAGTTGGGATTTTGGAGAAGACGGTGGTGGAGAGGTGTAGGTGCAAGGATGTATTGGCCTAGCTAGGACCTCACATTTGTGAACGCAACGTGCCGGTCGGACCCGAAGAAGAAGATGACGGCGGAGCTCCGGCTGACGATTCCTAAAATTGATTGAGGGGAAATGATTAAGAGTAAGGAAGTAGAAATTTAGGTTTGGTTAGCTCTAGGCTAAGATTGATACAACGTTCTCGAGAGGTCTTCAAATAAGGCCGAAAAGATTTGAACGAGACGAAAATTTTTTTGGGACCCAATAAACATCGAAATTCGGTGAAAAGAAATCGTTGTTAACCCTGGAGGACACATGAGGATTTCTCTCAAGTTTTAAACAAAAACTAGTAAGATATCCATGCGTTGCAATGAAGTAACAAATGATGGTGATTCATATTATCAAACAATGATTCCAAACTAAACATTGAACATCAATTTTACCTTTCAAAAAACATGTATTAAGCGAAGCACACATATAGAAATACTACTACACAAAACCGTATTACAGACAGTTCAGAAACATCATCACAGACGGTTTTGTGAACCGTCTAAATTTATGGGTCAATAATGATATGAGTTCATCACAGATGGCCTTCGAACCGTCTGTGGTGTAAATATCACACACGGTTTTTAACTAAAAACCGTCTGTGCTATTCTCTTCTACTCCTAAATCTATTTCTGTTTATTGGCTAGCCTCAAAAAATGCTAGCCATGCCCTCTGAAACAAGCAGATCAACATGTACATGTATACATCTAATTCACATCTCAATTCATTTCACAAATATAAAACATCCATTTCGCAAATCAATTAATTGAAATGAAAACAAGCAAATATAGTATGAAACACAGTACACATTTTATTTTTATTAAGATTAGAGCGTACCATTACAAGAACAGACAGACAAACAACAAGCAATAAGGAGGAGAACAACAAACAGGTTGTCCATCTAGCTAACACAATAAGAACAGAGAAAAACAAAGATCCTCTATGCCTAGGCCTTCTCGCCCATGATGCAGCGTACGAGCTGGATGTCTTTGACGCCCACCATCGTCGGCGTTGATTGAGCGCTACCTTGTGCATCGTCTGCTTCGTGGGGCTATTATGGTATGGGTCAAGGAGAAGGAGGAGGAGGAGAACAGCAAAGAGGAGGAGAACAGCAAAGAGGAGGAGAACAGAAAGGAGACTGGGTTTTGGTGATTATTTATAGGGGAGGGAGTGCGAAATTTTTTGGCGCTGGGACGGAGAGGCGGAGCTACGATCCGTGGGGTGAGGATTGGTGGATTTCTATTGGCTAGGATTGGGTTGAGGAGGATCGACGGGCCCAGCGGTCAGATTATCACAGATGGTTGGTAGCTAGAATCATCTATGATGAATGAATATCACAGATGGTTTTATATGTCAACCGTCAGTGAATTAGAGCACAAAATTTTATATACCGATGCAATATAAACAACTAGTTTGAAAAGATAAAATAGCAAAGGTTTATATGGCTTATATATACTCATTTGAAAGGTTTCGATGAGATCTACAACTTTTCAGTTGAAGCAAAATCCAAATTCCGAAAGGAAGACTAAGAAAAAGGGCAAAAATAGAAACCAAAAACTTGCGACGCAGGTTTAGGTCCAAAGATGGCCGATTTAAGGGCTCTTGGAGGGCGACTAGTGCAAGTGGTCATTTTTTTGGATCGGGCTTGTCGTTAGCTTTCCAACGAATACAATAACGTCGAAAACGGACACCGTATGCAAAAGTTATGCCCATTTTACTAAAGGTGTCTCAAAACTAAACCATATTCGGACTCAGGCGGGAAATTATGAAATTTTGAGGAATTGCAAGGCGGGAAACATATCACAGACGGTTTCTAATACGAACTGTCTGTGATAACTTCATTATCATAGATGGTTTTTAATAAAAACCGTCTGTGATGTCTGCCATCATCACAGACGGTTCTTATCTAGAACCATCTGTGATACTTCATAGACGGTTTTTATTAAAAACCGTCTGTGATAATGAAGTTATCACAGACGGTTTGTATTAAAAATCGTCTGTGAAAATAGCACAGACGGTTATTCGTATGAACCATCTGTAATACTTGCAGCACAGACGGTTCCTAGAAACCGACTGTAATATATGCGTCTAGTTTAGCCTCTTTTGTAGTAGTGAAAATCATAAATAAATTAAATTGAAACTAGATGTTGATGTTTAGTAGCTGATATTGCTTCTTATGCAACATGATCAAAAATAAAATACATAAGTCATCTAGGACGTAAAAACATCTTTATAGACAATATTTTTGGTAAATGTACCAGTAGAGTTAAAGCACCGGCCATCTTACTGTAGCTGCGACTGTGGCTTCAACTATGCATCGACCATGCCTTTGACCGTGGTTTCTGATGTGACCACGCCATAAATACATATGACCATAGCATCCAATATCAAGATTGAACTAAAGGTGAATTCGTTTCTTCAGCTTTAAAATATTTTAAATGAGAATATGATGCTACCTAATGATGAAAATATATATTTTTGTAGAACCACATCAATTTTGCATCAATTCAAGCAAGAGTTCAAGTTGGACACGTTTTAAAATCCAATTCGGCCTCTAGATCAAGTCGGATTTAGTCTGACCGCTCAACTTCAAATGTGCATAACTTTCACATACGGAGTATGTTTGAGGTCCACGAGTACTTGTTGGAAAGCTTTTCTCGTCCTCTTTCCAATGGATCTAGTCTTACCTCCAAATTTCTTTTGTGCACACTGTAATCATTAAAAGAAAGTGCTATGTCACCTGTTTAGGCCAAATTGGGCCTTGTAATGCTTGGGCCCAAGGGGAAGGCGCCCCTCTCTAGGCCCATACTGTTCATGGCCCCACTATTTACGTAAACAGTACTATAAATAGTACCACACCATAAATAAAATTTAGACTACTCTAGTCGATTACCATGAAAGATCCAATTTGTTAAGGGTGTACGTCAGAATCAATTCAGAAAGGAGTATTCTAAATTTGAGATGAAATCTGGAGAATCAGTGGATACTCTTTTTGATCACTTCAATAAGATTATTAGTGATTTACAATCTGTTGGTGTCACATATACTGATTCTAACAATGCTCGGCAAATTTTGAATTCTCTAGATATGTCTGTTTGGAATATTTTAGTCATTATCATCAATCATTCTATTAGCATGGAAACAGTTACCTTGAATTATCTTTATTCCAAGATGAAAACACATGAGATTGATGTTTTGGTCAGGATAAACAAGACTAATTTTTTGGGCTTAGTGACTAACCAAGCTGACGGTTCATCTAGTTCTTATAGTGCCTCTTTGTCTGCTCTATGCACGATTTCAAATGAATAATTGGAGGAGATTCTTGAAGAGCAGCTAGTACTTCTCTCCAACCGAATGACCAAGGCAATCAACAAACTCAGAGTAAGCTGGAGAGGAGGTCCTATTAGATGCTATAAATGTGGTGAGCTCAATCACATTAAGTTTAATTACCCAAACTGAAGAGGAAGGAAGTCAATGATGATAAGGCACCAACTCATCAACTTCTGTTCAAGACTACCTCATGCAGAAGCAAAACTATCGTAAGGCGGTCAACAAGATACTCTCAGCACTTGAGGAGATTGATTTGAGTGATGTAAATTTGCAAGTGATGAGGACAACGGCAAGAAGGCAAAGGAGGCAGATTTCACAGGGACGTTCTTTATGGCAAATAGTGAGGATTTCGATAATAATAACCTCTATAGTGATCTGGATGAGGAAAAACCTTCTTACACCAATTTATCTCGTGTTGTGTTTAGATTGACAATGGAGCTCAGGAAATATAAAAAGAAAATTAAGAATCATGATTTTGTTATTGAGAGCTTAAATTCTAAAATCAATAGACTTAGAGTTTCAATTCCTGATGATGAATCTTATGAGTCTTGTCAAGTTTTACATTCTGAGTTAGAGTCTGTTAGAAAAATTAATGCATCAACCTTTATTCAATTTAGTGATATAACTACTAAATTTGATGAATTAAACAAGCATATGATTCTTGTGATGAAAAGGTAAAACTTGCAAAAGACGAAATTGAAAAGTTCAAGTTTAGTTCTTTTGCTTAATCTAAAGCTTTCTCTAGGTGTGATTTGCTTCAGGTTAGGTTTAATTCATCTCAAGAGTCAATTCAACAAATACTTTATCCTAAGACTCTTTCCTGTTCTAACTGCCCGAAGCTTTATATTGAGATAGAGGTATTGACTAGACAACTCAATGATTCTACTAAAAAAGGAGAAATTAGTTCATTCTAGTGCTTCTAAGGAGATTTCGAATGAATCTGTAAATTTCTCATCATGTTCCGCACTGTCTAAAAAGAATGAGTATCTTAAGAATACTTTAGAGAGGTTTTCTTTTGGTAAGAAAATTTTGAATATGATGCTAGATAAGTCAAAAAAAACTGTGAAAAGTCATAGTCTAGGATTTAATTTTATTAAGCATGCTAAGAATAACCCTCCTAAAGTTGTCAAGGTACTCAAATCAGGAAAATTTGGAATATGAACCAAAATGAGTTGTTTTTAGAGCTGCTGGTTTTACAAAAGAATTCTCTACCAAATTAGATCACACAAACTAGGTTTTAGAAGTTGTGAAATTGCATGGAAAGATAGCGCTTGAATACAAGGCAGCCAAGGAGGAATTTTCTAAAGAGCCCTACATTCAGTTAGAAGCTCTAAAGGCCATCAAAATGTTATCGGAAGAGAAAATCAAGGAGCAGTTTTTACAAGGAGTAGAATTCATTGCGAGGCCAATGATTGAGCTCTATCCTGATACTAGGGGTTGTGAACCGTATATGTGCTGCTTGAGGAGTCTTCATGTTAGTGTGCAGTGGAGAGCATTCCTTGACGTATGCTACTGCAAGTTGCGGAGCATAAGAGGGTGGCCTGCCTTGTTCCAAGGTGGTGCAAGACACCAAGGAAGATGTAGTCCAGTGTAAGCTTAGTGGTGGCTGGTTTACTTCTGGCGTTGCGAAACCGCAAGTACCATGGGATCCAGGTGGCTACTTGTATCGACTTGGGGGCAAGCCGAAATTCAATGAGGGAGGAATGTCACAGACCAACTCGGTAGCATGGGCCATGGGCCAAGGAGACACGAATGTGGCCCAGTCGTAGCTCAACTCAGATTGGGGCTCAATACTTAGGCGGCGGCAGGTCTGTGGTGAAGGGCATCGACTCTGTATTAGCTAAAAAGGGCTCCCGAACCTTCCTCTCCTCCTATTCTTCTTGTTCCCCAATCACATTCTCCTTCCTAGCCTGTAATTCCTCCCAAACTTTCCCCATCCTGATGTTCTTCTATTTCCCCAACCGTCCCCTCTGTCCGGTCTGTATTTTCCTTTGAACTAGTGCAATCTGTAATAGCTACCGTTGATTGGAAGAGGAACATAACACAGGGCCCAACTGGGCACATAGCGATGGCAAGCGGCAATTCGGTCATTTTCTCTCAAAAAAATGGATCAAAATTAAGAAAGGGCCAAGCTAACAATTGGCATATAAAGTTCGGGGCAAGACAAAACCTCTGTTACAATGTAATGGAGTGTATTTTAATAATAACACTTCAACTTGGGCCAAATGGTCGATTATGCCCCACTTTACGACGTCCTAGAATTCTAGAAAAGATCAAAGCTTTACCTGTTGGTGAGGTAGAGTAGGAGGTCGTTGTTGACAAGGCCCCACTCCCCAGAAAGCCTCGCATTGGCCGACACTGCCGTCCACGGCGACATGCAGTCATAGTTGTCGAAATAGGGGTCATCGTAGGTGAATTCGTGGCCGCTGTCATCGCTGAGGATGTCCAGCGGGTCAATGGTCAGGTCGCTGTGGTGCCACAGTGTGGGCTCATTGGTAGTGAGGCGCCATCATGTAGCGCACACGAGCCCGGCTCCCTGGAGAACATCGTGGTGCCCGACCTTGAGGAAGACGTCCAACAAGACGTTGCATGGTAGCACTGCCTAGTCCCTCACCGGCGGCGGCTTAGGGGACGCAGAGGCGGCCATGGTGCAATTAGCTATGGATTTTTTTTTTATTTTTTTGCAGTGGAGCTCTCGTAAGAACACGGAATGGACTATATATCCATTTCCACGTTGTATAGGTGGACGGAAGGTGTGACCAGTGCAAAGTAGGCTATAACCAAATTGATTTGGACACCTTGATTTTTTTTATTTTTTGATGAAAAAATCATTTATTAATTTTTTAGGAAAAACAGTAAGGGAGGCTCCTACCGTGTTATATTAATAGTAGATAATGTAGAAGAGAAAAGGAGAGGGAAAAAGGGAAGAAAAAAAGAGAAAGATTGAAAGGACCAGAGCCAGAAGCAAAACAAAGGACGAGAGTCCATTTTGACTATTGAGGAGAAGAGAGGCCTCTAATTTTAGTCTTGCTTTCTAGTCATCTAGACTAAACAGCTGCTGCCGAAAGATGGGCTCATTTCTAATTTTTCAAATATGCCAAGCGGCCATAATGAACTTCTCCATGAAGAAATGGCCTAGATGGATTGATTTTGTGAAAAGAATCCTTTCTAGTGTATCCAAATCAGGCACTCGGTGAATTCCAATTACATTCGAGCATTGAATAACAAAAGAGCACTCAAAGAAAAGGTGCATAAGGGTCTCCACCCTATGAGCTGCATAAAGTACACAAAGATTATCTCCATCCACATTGAGGTTCTTCCTCATTAACATTTCTTTAGTATTCAACCGATCCCTCATTAAAATCCAAGCAAAAACCTTAAGCTTGGGCAGACATCTGCTCTTCCAAATGAGAGGAAAGACCAGGGAAACACTCAAGTGGCTAAATTGTCGAGCGTACCATTTTTGTGAGGTGTAAAGGGAGTTGCCCTAAATGTAGGTCCACTGATCCAAAGTACGCTAGCTTAATGTGACTTCATTAAGTAAGTTTAGCAATGGAGATAGTTCTTGATAAGCTTCTTGAGACAGTGGCAGGTTGTATAGAGCATGAGGCTCCATTGATTTCATGTAACTCTTGACCGAAGTATCCTGATTGAGGGCAAACGAGTAAAGTCTTAGAAATTTTACACAGAGAAGAAGACCATCTCAGTAGTCCTTCTAGAATAGAATGCCTTACCCACTTTCCCGTTGTAATGCCTCGATACTGTGTGGTGCTCTTCATTATATCTTTCCACCAAAAGGATCCACATACATTTGTTGCATGAGGCACCAAGTTAGAGTAATATTTGTGCCAAAGCAGTTGAACCCATGGATTATCACTTCTCCTATAAAATTTATGTAGGTGTTTGTTGGTGATATGCCCTAGAGGCAACATGGAGATGTTGAATATATCACATACTATGTTTATGATACATTGCTTTGTTCCTTGAAATAGACATTATCATTATTGATCAATGAGTATGTGACTTATTCATGAGACTCTTAATGCCAAAATGTTGCTATTTCTAAATGATCCCGATCATATATCATATGAGGAACAAATATGATTCAAAGATCGACATATGTATTGATTGATGATCATGTCTCATGGATCATGGTATGGAGATACCAAATCAATAATATGGACATGTGTTAGTGAACATATGTTGGATAGACCCGCCATGAGACACTGCAGAGATTCCATGTGTCATTAGTTGGTCTCAAGTAGTGTTTATGTAGAATCCTTAGACTTGAGATCATCATGGTTCCCAATATGCGTAGTAGCCTATTTTGGGACTACTAACCACTACCCCGTGAATGGGTAGTCATAAAAGTAGTCTTCGGGTTTGCTATGAAACATGTAGTGGGATGTGAATGATCAAGATAGAACCCCTCCTTATGGGAGAGATATCTCTGGGCCCTCGATGTAATGGATTATGAAAGTGCATGGCCATGCCAATGTGATTGAGGAGTCAATCACAAGTTTATAATCTATCACGGAATCGAGAGAGTGATTGAGCTATTAAGAGGATGACACAGTCTCGCCTTGAGCTTAATCTATATCGTGAGGCAAAGGGATTCGTACATGAGAACATTACGAGTTCACCGATATGATCTTTACGTATACTTTGGGGTTAATATGTCTTGCTAGAGGCCCGCTATTAACTGTGGTAACAGGAAAGGCGTTTCCGGTCACGACCAAGTATACGTGAACCCTCTGGTCGCACACTTAACGGGTTGGAACACTAATTCGAATGTGATTCGGATGTGGGCTCAATTCGGATAGAGATCCGGATAGACTCCTATTGGGCCTCGGTCCACGAGGCCCAAGTGAGGAGGTCTATATATTTGGAGGCGGTCTTTGAGGATACACGCTCGTTCCTCCGAGCAAAACCCTAGCCGCCACCTCCCGAGCCAAACCCTAGCCGCATCGCGAGTCTTTGGCACACTCGCGATCGGCGTTCCACTTCCGGGCGTGTGGATACCGGTGGAGGCGCTGCTGTTGCGGCGTTGATCGGCATCAACAAACTACAGATTGGATCCGCTCGTGGTGTGGTTGATCGCGTGGAGGAGACGATCGCTCGGGACGATCGGCTACTTCCACTACTACCTCGACGGCGTGGTTGGATCGGCTTCTCCAACTCTTCTTCATTGCGCACTGGCGCCTAGTGGTAACGATCTATGATCCCTCCTTAGCATGATGTCCGGTGTGCGCGGTAGAAATTTTTATTTTCGCTATCGTAGCCTCACGCGCGTTCCTTGAGTGGTATCGAGCCATCTTGCTTAGTTTGCGATTCGGATCAGCGCATATGATGATATGCGGTTGTAGTAGATCGGATCTATTACGTCTAGATCGTCGGTTCATGTGATGAATCGATGGTAGCATGGGTTGATGAGATCAATCGGTGAATAGGGGTTGGATGAGGCACAGATTGTATCACTACTAGTGCCCTAGAGATTGTCTCGGATCGGCATAAGGTGGTTATGTCGAATACTAGTAGGATACGAATCGATAGCCTCGGGCCTGGGAATACTAGTGCCCTAGAGATTGTCTCGGATCGGCATAAGGTGGTTATGCCGAATACTAGTAGGTTACTGGATCGATGGCTCAGCCTGATGGAAAAACTAGCATCCTAGAGAATGTCTCGGATCGGCATAAGGTGGTTGTGCCGAATAGTTTTTCCATTGCGATTTCATAGATTGGATCTGTAAATTTGTAGGTGTTCAGGCGCTGCCCTGAACCCATGCGGGCGGCCTGACCCCCCCGCCGCTGACCGCCGGGCCGGGACGCGTGCGTACTCGCCTTGTATAGCGTCATGGGTTCACATCGTTAGGTAGAATACGATTCTACGTCTAACTTGTTTTTGCAGAGAATGATGTGAATGGTATGGCCCTATATCTTATTGGAATGTATGAGATGTATGTGATGCATGTAACATCTGCTCATGGCCTGCGTGTCATGATTATTTCAGCTATTGTTAGCTGTCTATATTGTATTTAACGACCTGCGTGTCGACCTTAATGCTTGAATCTATCTTTGTAATCTTCAATTTCTAGCTATTATAGGTAGTAGCCTAGTTTTGAGGTTACAAGCTTTCAAGCATGGTGGCCTAAAGGAGTGATGTGGAGGATGGAGATCGTCTACACCTACATGGAGATGGAGATCACCATTTTTTGGCCATACTACTTCACGATTAAATGTGTTTATACGTGATATTATCTATCTTATTCTTATGCAATGTTTTTGTGATATGTTGCTTTGGTAGGATAGAATCCCTCATAAAATTAGGTGTTCATGCCCTTCCATATGTTGCACCAAAAGATAATGATCACCGCATGGTAGGTCTACCAAAGTAGAGTGTCGTCGATTATCATCATTATTTGGGGTAGATGTCGGACATCTACATGCGGAAGCATTTGGTTTACTTAACAAGGTTATCAAAACAGTTTTGGACCTTGGGGCATAGGTTGGGGCAGGGCATATTGATGTCACCCAACAAGCAAGAGTCACATAGAGATGTGATTAGCAAGGTGTTGCTTACCCATGTCACTAGTTTTCTAGCCGTGATGCCAAAGCTCACTAGGAATTTGTGAAATGAGGATCTTGACCCACTATGTGACTTAGAGGAGTTTTGTTGCAAAACACATAGTGGGAGTCTTTTGTTAAATAGTTTAATAAAAGATGAACATAAACATAGTGCTAAACTTTGCATATTCTTTGTTGTAGATCATGTCAACTAATGCCGCATCCAGTTCTTTTAATTTGCGATCTATTCTTGAGAAAGAAAACTCAATGGAACGAACTTTATGGATTGGTATCGCAACTTGAGAATTGTTCTCAAGCAAGAGCGCAAGGAGTATGTCCTTGAGTCTCATTATCCCGATGACTTGCTCGATAATGCTCTGCGGTCGCACGAAGAGCTTATGAGAAGCAAACGAATGATTACCTTGATGTGAGTTGTCTCATGCTTGCCACAATGTCCTCTCGAGCTTGAAGCAATATGAGAACACAGATGCCTACAATATCATTGTGGGGTTGCGTGGTATGTTTGAGAACCAAGCAAGGGTGAGAGGTTCAACACTTCAAAGTCCTTGTTTGCGTGCGAGCTTGCGTAGAAGGAATCCCGTCGACCCTCATGTGATTAAGATGATTGGCTACATTGAGAGTCTGGAAAAGCTTGGTTTTCCCCTTAGCCAAGAGTTGGCTCACGATGTGATTCTCCGTCGCTCCCGAGCTTTGAGCCATTCATATTGAACTATCACATGAACAACATGGATAAGACCTTGGCGAGTTGCATGGGATGCTAAAAGTCGCGAGGAAAGCATTAAGAAAAGCAGCAATCATGTGATGATGATGCAGAAAGGCAAGGGCAAGCCCAATGTCAAGAAAGGCGCGGTCAAAGAGTTAGCTCGATGAGATCGCGGCGGTTCTAAGGCCAAGCAAGTCAAGAAGGGCGCTGCTCCTAATGCAGATTGTTACTACTGTAAGCAATCGGTCATTGGAAAAGGAACGCCCAAAGTACTTGGAGGGTCTTGAGAAGAAGAAGGGAAGTACGACTTCCTCCGTATAAATGTTATAGAAATCAATCTTGCTACTTCATCCACCGATTCTTGGGTATTTGATACCGGATCGGTTGCTCACCTTGCAAATCGTTGCGAGGGCTAAGAAGAAGTAGAAGTTTGAGGAGGAGCGAAGTGGATCTTCGCGTTGGCAATGGAGCAAAAGTTGCTGCGTCATTGTTGGCACCATGCCATTGTCTTTACCTTCAGGATTAGTTTTGGAATTGAATAATTGTTATTGTGTTCCATCTCTTTCAAGAACATTATTTCGCTTCATGTTTGCAAGCGAAGGTTATGACTTTAGATCTGTGAACAATGGTTGTTCTCTTTATTTCAAAGATATGTTCTATTGTCATACTCCATTGGTGAATAGGTTATATGTTCTTACTCTTGAAGAGTCACCGGTCTATAACATTAATGCAAAGAGGCAACGTTCGAATGATTTAAATCCCACGCTTATTTGGCACCGCCGCTTAGGTCACATAAATGAGAAACGCATGGAGAAGCTCCATAGAGATGGTATTCTGCACTCATTTGATTTTGAATCATTTGAGACATGCGAATCTTGTTTACTTGGCAAGATGACAAAGGCACCTTTCACGGTCAAGGTGAACGGGCAAGTGACTTATTGGCACTCGTACATTACGATGTATGTGGACCAATGAGCTCAATAGCCGAGGGGTTTTCAGTACTTCATAACTTTTATCGATGACTTTAGTAGATATGGGTATATCTACCGATGAAGCATAAGTCTGAATCCTTTGAAAAGTTCAAAGAATTCCAAAATGAAGTGCAAAATCATTTAGGCAAGACAATCAAGTTTCTACGATCCGATCGTGGAGGCGAGTATTTGAGCCATGAGTTTGGCAATCATCGAAGGATTGTGGAATTGTTTCACAATTGACTCGCCAGAACACCTCAATGGAATGGGGTATCTCGACGGAGAAATCGCACCTTATTAGATATGGTGCGCTCCATGATGAGCCAAAGTGATCTTCCGTTGTCTTTTTGGGGTATGCTCTTGAAACAACCGCCACACTAAACAGGTTCCATCAAAATCGATAGAAAAGACACCATATGAGATGTGGACAGACAACGTCCTAGCTTGTCTTTTCTTAAGATTTGGGGATGTGAGGCTTATGTAAACGTTTACAATCTGATAAGCTCAGTCCTAAATCGATAAATGCTTCTTTATCGGGTATCCTAAGGAAACAAAAGGATATTACTTCTATAATCAAGGAGAAGGCAAAGTGTTTGTCGCTTGGCATGGTGTCTTCTTAGAGAAAGAGTTTCTCTCAAGAAGGGATAGTGGGAGCACGGTGCAACTTGAAGAAATTCGAGAAACACCAAAACGTTTCAGCTCCTACAGAACCACAACAGATGAACAAACCGTTGAAGAACCTCGTTGTGGACACACCGCACCACGAGGTCGAGAGGTCACGTCGCACACTGAGAGGTACATGTTCTTGACTACTCAACAACGGGACATACCGTTGTTAGACAACGATGAGCCTAAGACCTATGAAGAAGCGATGGTGGGACGGACTACGAGAAATGGCTTGAAGCCATGAGATCCAAATTGAATCCATGCACGAGAATCAAGTTTGGAACTTGGTTGATCCACTGATGGTGTTAAAACCATTGAGTGCAAATGGATTTTCAAGAAAAGATAGACATAGATGGAAATGTTCACATCTATAAAGCGCGATTAGTGGCCAAAGGTTTCAAACAAATTCAAGGTGTTGATTATGATGAAACTTTTTCACCCGTCGCAATGCTAAAGTCTATTCGGATCATTCTAGCGATTGCTGCATATTTCGACTATGAAATATGGCAAATGGATGTCAAAACAGCTTTCCTTAATGGAAATCGAGTGAGGATGTGTACATGACACACCCACGGGTTTTGTCGATCCACAATCACCGAAAGATATGCAAGCTGCAAAGATCCATTTATGGATTAAAGCAGCATCTCGGAGTTGGAACATTCGTTTTGATGAAGTAATCAAAGGGTTTGGTTTCATCAAGAACGAAGAAGAGCCTTGTGTTTACAAAAGGCTAGTGGGAGCACACTCGTGTTTCGGTCTTATATGTGGATGACATATTCCGATCGGAAATGACATTCCTATGCTCGAATCTGTTAAGTCTTCATTGAAAAATAGTTTCTCTATGAAAGACTTAGAGAGGCGCATATATTCTGGGCATCAAGATCTATAGGGATAGATCAAGAAGGCTAATTGGATTAAGCCAAGATACGTACATTGACAAGGTATTGAAAGGTTCAACATGCAGATTCCAAGAAAGGCTTCCTACCTATGTCACATAGTATAAATCTTAGCAAGAGTCGGTGTCCTAGTACACCGATGAGCGGGATAAAATGAATGCGATTCCATATGCTTCGGCTATGGGATCCATTATGTATGCCATGCTTTGTACACGCCCGGATGTCTCGTATGCTTTAAGTGCTACAAGTAGATACGATCGAGATCCGTGAAAGTCACTGGATTGCCGTAAAGAACATCTTGAAGTACTTGAGAAGAACTAAAGATGTGTTCCTCGTCTATGGGGTGAGGAAGAGCTCGTTGTAAATGGTTACACCGATGCTAGCTTCCAAACCGACAAAGATGATTTTAGATCGCAACTGGATTTGTGTTCGCCTGAATGGCGGTGCGGTGAGTGGAAGAGTTCCAAGCGAGAGACGGTTGCTGATTCTACAACAGAAGCCGAGTACATAGCGCCTTCGAAGGCGCTAAAGAGGTCGCTTTGGATCAAGAAATTTGTTTCGAGCTTGGTGTGGTGGCTAGTGCCTCCAGCCAATGGACCTCATCGTGACAATAGTGGGGCCATTGCGCAAGCCAAGGAGCCTAGATCGCACCAAAAGTCCAAGCACATTCTACGGCGATTTCATCTCATCCGCGAGATTGTGGAGAGAGGCGATGTGAAGATATGCAAAGTACAAACGGATTTGAACATTGCAGATCCGTTGACAAAGCCGCTTCCCCAGCCAAAGCATGAGGCTCACACTAGGGCAATGGGTATTAGATACCTACATGGTTGACTCTAGTGCAAGTGGGAGACTGTTGGTGATATGCCCTAGAGGCAACATGGAGATGTTGAATATATCACATACTATGTTTATGATACATTGCTTTGTTCCTTGAAATAGACATTATCATTATTGATCAATGAGTATGTGACTTATTCATGAGACTCTTAATGCCAAAATGTTGCTATTTCTAAATGATCCCGATCATATATCATATGAGGAACAAATATGATTCAAAGATCAGCATATGTATTGATTGATGATCATGTCTCATGGATCATGGTATGGAGATACCAAATCAATAATATGGACATGTGTTAGTGAACATATGTTGGATAGACCCGCCATGAGACAACTGCAGAGATTCCATGGTGTTTTAGAAGAAGGCCCTCATTTAAGACCCAAAGGTTCAAGATCCCTAGGCCACCTTTGTTCTTCGGTTTGCACATTTTTTTCCCATGAAGCAAGGGAGTTATAGCAGATGTAGAGGTTTGTGGAACCCCTTCAGAGACAGAATCTTCGAACTTTGGCAATGTGATCAATTACTCTTTTAGGCATTCTAAGCATGCACATGTGGTAATTATCTAGAGGGATAGGACTGCATTAACAATCGTAAGCCTTCCTGCATGGGATAGGAAGCTCATTGAACTTGCCAGACACCTCTCGATTCTATCTGTTAGTCGGACTCTTGCTCTTGGTGATAGCAAGATCCTTACTCTCATGGAGAGGATGACACTAGGAGATGGGGCAAGTTTTCTTGTTTATTGCTCACACAATGCCATGCCAACCTGAGGGGTTGGGGATACAAATTTATAGGCTGAGAACCAGCCAAGCATATGCTAAGATGCTATCCTAGATGCTGTCCTAAAGCGGTCAATATGCTGTCCTAAAGCGGATGCATTAACAATCTGTCCTAAAAGCAGATGCTGTCCTAAAGCAGATGCTTGTCCTAAAAGCTAGGAGATGTTGTCCTAAAGCAGATGCTGTCCTAAAGCAAAAGCAGATGCTGTCCTAAAAGCGGATGCTGTCCTAAAGCGATCAAAAAAACAAAAACTACCACAGCCCCACAAAGACCACAAAGACAGGACTTATTCATCATTCTCCCCTAAGTCTTGTGCGTCGTCTTGTGAGAGGTTGAACCATCCGATCTTGGAGCGAGCTCAAGGAACTTGATCCTTCCAAGAGGCTTGGTGAGCGATTCGCAAGTCGATCCGTGGTGTTGATGTAGCTTGCCTTGATGCTTCCTTCATCCAGCGACCTCGGATGAAATGGTACTTCACCGGATGTGCTTGCTCGCTCATGAAAACGGGTTCTTTGCCGTGGCTACAGCGGACTTGCTGTCCACCCCGAGCTCCACCGCTTGATGTCCCGCCGAGGAGATCACCAAGCAGTCGAGCGAGCTAGAGTGCCTGAGTCGAAGCGGTGGAAGCCGCTATGTACTCGGCCTCACGCTTGGACAGGCCACCACCGCCGCTTGATCGATCGCCGATGAACGAGACACTTGCCGAGGAAGAAGAGAATCCCGCTTGTGCTCTTGCTGGTGTGATGTCGCCCGCGTGGTCGCTGTCGCTATACCCGACGAAGTGTGCCGCGCCGGGACACCTCGGGTAATGGAGGTCGTGGTCAAGAGTCCCCGCAATGTAGCAGATGATCCTCTTCACACCTGCCGATGCTCGTCGTCGATGCCGTTGCATGAACCGACTAACGAGCCGACGGAGAATGCCAAGTCCGGCCGTGTGTGGCGAGGTAGCGAAGGCTCCCCACAAGACGCCGCAGATCTGCGTAGCGTCCACCTCCTCCGTCGTCTTTGTCGCGGCTCGCTTCAGCCTCTCCTCCATTGGAGTGAGAGCGGGTTGCGATCGGTGAGCCCAGCTAGCTCAACGACGCGCTTGGCGAGGCGGTGCCGTCGAGCGTGATCCGGAATCATCCCGTGCACCTCGATCCTAAGTAGAAGGAGAGACCCTGTGTCACTCGTCCGGAAGGTGGCCTTCATCTCTTCCTTGAATGCCGCCACCTCCGCATCCTTGGTGCCGTGATCACCAAGTCGTCGACGTAGACACCCACCGCCAGGCGTTGCCGCCTTTGCCCGCCGCAGATCGCAGCCTGCGTGTGCGCTCTGCTGGAACCCCATTTGCTTGAGGGTGGAGTCCGGCTTAGCGTTCCAGGCTCGTGGTGCCTGCCGCAAGCCGTAGAGGGCCTTGCGCAGGCGTAGAACCTTGCCCTCCTTGCGGGGGATGACGAATCCCGGCGGCTGACGGACGTAGACCTCCTCCTTCAAGTCGCCGTTGAGGAAGGCGGACTTGACGTCCATGTGATGGACGCGCTAATCCTCTGGGCTGCAAGTGCGAGGAGAAGACGAACGACTCCATGCGCACGACGCGGGTGCGGCGCCATCGGTCGACCTCTCCGCCGCACGAAGCCTCGTGCCACCAAGCGAGCCTTGTGCTTGACGATGGCGCCGGCTTCATCCCGCTTCGGCTTGAACACCCACTTAAGGGTGATCGCGCGGTGACCGGCGGGAAGATCCGCCGGCTCCCACGCCCCGCTACGCCGGCGGCGTCCATCTCTCGCTTCATCGCGACACGCCACGCCGCGTCTCCTCCGCCTCGGCGAAGGAGGGGCTCGCCGTCGTCGACGCCAAGTGCGCTCCGCCTCGGTCGTCGGCCGCGCCGGTCCGAGGACGGCGGCTCGCCGAGGATGTTGTCCATGGTACGATAAGCGCAGAGGCTCGTCGTCGTGGTAGGCGTCGACGCGATCCTCGTCGTGAGACAGCGAGTAGCGAACTCCACCGCGCGCTGCTCGCCGTGGACCGGCGCTGTTGGGGCGATTCCGGTGGTGTGGCGCGGTGCGGGAGAGTGGTGAGCCGGTGCGGAGAGCGTGGAGTGGCGGTGGTGAAGAGTGGGGCGTGGCGGTGCCGAAGGTGGTGGAGCACTCGCCGGAGCTGGTGGCGAGCAAGGTGTCGAGGTGAACGAGCTCGGTGAAGACGAGCTGCTAGCTCCCCCGGCTCTCTCGAAGTGGACGTAGTCGACAACAAAGTCCCCGAGTCGGTCGAACCGCCGCCCACCGCCTTGTCCACGCCCAGCATTGCCCTTCGCCGAACACAACGCCACGCGAGATGCGGACTCGCTGTGTGTCAGGGTCGAGGATGCGGTAGGCCTTCGAGCCCTCCGCGTAGCCGATGAACACTCCCGGAGTGCTCCTGTCGTCGAGCTTACCGATGTGGCCAAGCTCCTTGGCGAACGTGAGGGAGCCGAAGACCCGCAAGTGGGAGACCGCCGGCTTGCGCCATGCCAGGCCTCGTACGGCGTCCTGCCGTCGAGCGCCTTGGTAGGCGAGCGGTTGAGGATGTAGACGGCGCCGCCACCGCCTCTCCCGTAAGACGGCCGGCATCCCCTGCGCTGAGGAGGCCCGAGCCATCCCCACAACCGCCTCGTTGCGCGCTCGACGACGCCGTTCTCGCTGCGGCTGTACGGCGCGGAGTAGTGGCGCTGAATGCCCTCATCGGCGTGACGACGCGAATTCAGCCGCCGTGAATTCGCCGTTGTGCATGCGCAAAGACGCGCGGCTGCGGCCGCACTCCGCCTCGCAGCACTGCGGCGCGCGATGGCGCCCGCAGCCTCTCCTTGCCGCCGAGGACCATCACCCACATGTAGCGGGGAGGTCGTCGACGAGCGCGGGAAGTAGCGTCGTCCTCCCGGTGTGGCGGTGTCACCGGGCCACACAAGTCCGTGCACGAGCTCGAGCCTCTCCTTGGCTCGGAAACTCGCTTTCTTTGGGGAAAGAGTCGCCGCCGCGCCGTCAACACGCAGACGTCGCAGAGCTGCTCCACATGGTCAAGCCACGGCAGGCCTCGCACCATTTCCGTGGCACTGAGCCGTTCAGGGCCTCGAAGTGAAGGTGCCCAAAGCGCTCGTGCCACTGCCACGCCTCGTCGTCCCGACAAGTAGCGAGACAGAGGGGTTGTGCCACCTGCACGTGAAGAGTGTAGAGTCGATTTGCGCCTCTGGTTACCTTGGCAAGAAGGCGGCGTCGAAGATCCCAAACCGCGGCACCGTGCTCGATCTCGACACGCGAAGTCGTTCTCGTCCACCGTCCCAAGGCGATGATGGAGTTCCGCAGGTCGGGGATGTAGTAGACGCCGGTGAGCGGCGGTGCTCGCCGATCTTGGCGATTTAAGACGCAGCGAGCCGACGCCCTTGATCTCCACGGCGGAGGCATCGCCGAACAGCGGTGCCTCGAACGCTGAGTCGAGCTCGAGAAGAACTCCGCCGCCCGGTCATGTGGTGGTGGCGCGGTGTCGAGGCACCACCGTCGGTCTTGTCATTACGAATCATCGCCGAGGAGGGCGTGTGCTTTGGCTCGTCAAGGTGGAGGAGAGCCACTACGCCGGTGCCGCTGGAGGTAGTTCGATGCTCGCATGAGCAATGAACAGGACCGCCGCTCCTCCTCCTCGCTTGCGCGACGTGGGCTCGGCGCGTCGTGGCTGTCGACACTCCTTGGCCCAATGACCAAGCTTGCCGCAGTTGTGGCAAGAGTCGTCTCGTGCCGCTTTGCTTGCCAAAGATCGCGCCACTGGCGCTTTGCGCGCTTGCGCGCTTGCCACTCTTGCGGTCGCTCGTCGTGGAAGAAGGCTCCCCTTCTTCTTGTCACCTTGGCCGGCATCCCACCGCTCCCAAGTGAGGAGGAGCTTCCCGCCAATGGTGACGGGTCCCGAGGGGCGCTGTGGCTCATCGATGTCGACGACCTTGAGGCGACCCAACGCCTCCTCGATGGTCATCGTGGAGAGGTCCAGCAGAGACCCGATCGAGCGAGCCATCTGCTTGTACTTCTCGGGGACGCAGCGGAAGAGCTTCTCCACGCTCTCTCTTCACCGTAGGTGTCATCGCCGAACTGCACCAACTTGTGCAGCGAGTGTTGAGACGGAGAGCAAAGTCATCAACGTCTTCACCGGCTTGAAGGCGGGTTCTCCCTCCGCGCGTAGTGCTCGCAATGTAGACTTGCGGGCGCGATCGCTGCCGATGCGTCTTTGCAGCGATGGCGTCCCAAGCCTTTTTGGCGATCCGCTTGTTGGTAAGCGAATCGCATCTCGGCGGATCTGCAGCGATGAGGGCATCCAGCGCCCGTCGATCCTGGTCGTAGTCGACGTCGCCGTACCGGACTGCATCCCACATATGCCGCACCTGGAGCTTTACCCTCATCACCGCAGCCCACTCGACGTAGTTGGTCTTGGTGAGGGTAGGCCACCCGCCGCCGGGGCCGACGTCCCTGACGACAGCCTGGTACTCGTGGTGACCACGGTACCGAACCGGGGAGAGAGAGCCGCGTTGCCTGTGAGGGCCGCGCTCTCCGTCGACCCGTACGCCGCCGCCGTGCGTGCCTCCTCCAGGAGCGCCACCGCCGTGTGCGCCTCCTTCAGGAGCGCCGCCGCGCGTCGCGCGCCGTTCAGGCCGCGCGCTGCGTGGCGTCGCGGCTGCCCATTGCGCCGTTCGCCCTTGCGCGCCGCCTCTCTAGCAGGTGAGGGTCGCGTCGGCGCTGTCATCAACAGAGCCGAGCCGCCTTTGCCGCTTTGCAGAGCCTTGACCTCTGCTGCTGCGCCGCGCTGCATCTGCCGCCGCCGCTTCCACCTCCGCCGGCCGCTGCCGCTCGCCGCCGCCGGCCTTGACGCCCTTTCCGCCGCGCCGCGTCTGCCGCTGCTGCGCCGCGCTGCTCTGCCGTGACGAGCTCGCCGCTCGCCGACGCCGCATGCTCGAGGCGGCCGAAGGCCGAGATCGCCTGCGGACATGGCGCGCTCTTGGGGCCATTGCGTGGAGAGAGGGCTGCCGACGAGCCGCCTGCCCGTCTCGGAGAGGAGTGAGCGGGGATACCGAGCTGCGCTGCTCTTGGTGGGGCTGCTGCGAGGCGGAGAAGGAGATGAGCAGGAGATGCTCGGGCTACAGGATACTAAGGCTCGATACCACTTGTTAGTCGCTGGACTCTTGCTCTTGGTGATAGCAAGATCCTTACTCTCATGGAGAGGATGACACTAGGAGATGGGGCAAGTTTTCTTGTTTATTGCTCACACAATGCCATGCCAACTCGAGGGGTTGGGGATACAAATTTATAGGTGAGAACCAGCCAAGCATATGCTAAGATGCTATCCTAGATGCTGTCCTAAAGCTGTCAATATGCTGTCCTAAAGCAGATGCTGTCCTAAAAGCAGATGCTGTCCTAAAGCAAAAGCAGATGCTGTCCTAAAAGCAGATGTTGTCCTAAAAGCAGATGCTGTCCTAAAGCAGTCAAAAAAACAAAAACTACCACAGCCCCACAAAGACCACAGTACAGGGACTTATTCATCACTATCCACTAAGGGAAGAAAGTCCTTTACCTTTGGTTTAGTTGTTCCAACTGGAAGCCCTAAGTATGTGAAAGGCAAAGTTTGAATTTTGCAACCGAACACTCCTGTAAGGTTGTCCATTTTATCTAAGGGAGCATTGATTGGTATCATCACCGATTTGGGATGGTTGACTTTCAAACTGGTGGACATAGAGAAAGTGTACAATAGACCTCTTAGACAAAAGAGTTGTCTGGAACAAGCCGGGAGGATGATTAGTGTATCGTCTGCATACTGAACCATCGAAAGTCTTCATTGGCCAGCGGAGGAATTGGATGTTTTAGGAGATCTCTTCTTGTTGCCTCGTTGATTATTGATTGGAGAAGATCAGCCTGTAGCACAAACAAAAGTGGTGAAAGTGGGTCACCTTGCCTCACACCTCTCTTGCACCAAAGTGAATTTCCAAGGGTCCCATTAATGAGAACAGAGGAATGGTCGGACGAAAGAATGCAGTCCATCCAAGAAATCCATTTGTCAGGGAGACCTTTCGCATTCATTACCGCCTTGATGGCCGTGTGCTCTATTGTGTCAAAAGCCTTTTCAAAGTCTAATTTAAGAACTAAAAATCTCTTTTTTACTTTGTTTGCATCGATGAATATATTCAAAAGCCCAGGCAAGACAGTCCTAAATAGTTCTTATTTTTATAAAGCCATACTGATTCATATGGACCGGGCTACCTTTTGAAGTCTGTTAGCTAGAATTTTTGTGAGGAGCTTTAGAACCAAATTCAGCAGGGAAATCAATCTATAGTCATTCAAAGACTTAGGGCTTTACTTCTTGGGGACCAGAGTGATGAAAGATACATTGATGCGTGAGATTTAGATGACTTATTAAAGAAATCCTGGCGTAACATGTAGAAATCATTTCTATTATGTTCCAACATTTCCGAATGAACAAACTATTAAATCCGTCCGGTCCTGGAGCTTTGTCCTATGGCAATATTTTGACCATGTCATCCACCTCTTTTTCAGACCAATCCATTGCTAGCTCTTGGAGATGATCATGAGTTGACGTTAATTCATTGAGATCAAAGTACATGATTTTGTTAGAAGACGTTCCCATTCTTTGCTTGAAGGCATTCATACAACTGCTACTTTGTCTTGATAAGAATGGATAGTGAAACCATCCTCTAGGGTTAAGGAATTAACTGAGTTCCTTCTGTGACGATCAGTAGCCCGAGCATTAAAGAATTTAGTGTTTTCATGTCCTAACTTTGCCCATCAGGAAGTGCATTTTTTTCTGTCCATACATATGCTGATATCTCAGAAGTCTAAGTAGTGTCTCTTGATTATGGATCGAAAGATTAATTGGATTTGGAAGATTTCAAGATATGAATTTTGGATAAAGCCTTGATTAATTGGATTCGGAGGGAAAGACTGTGTGGATTTTCTGCCTGGCCATGCATCTGCCCATGGAATCTACAGTGGGATCTGTGCGACAATTGCTGTGGTGGAATTAGGAGCTAAATACGGCTGGCACTGATACATGAAAAATCGTCAAATCGTTTGCTTATACAGACCTCGACTTTGATGGTGGCATTTAACTTTGGGGAGGCAGGAGAGTGTACCGTCAGGTACTCTTTGGTAGTCTGGTGCACTTTCATTTTCTTTTTCTTTCTTTCTTTTTTTTCAAAAACGCCTTGCCCTGGCATAATTAGGCAGTACCTGACACTTTGATTTATGTAACACACAAATGGAGTGTAACATAACCCAGGTGAAGGACTGATCCTCCCAACCGTACCAAATACACAAGGCCTGTTCCATACACTGAACTAGAAATTCTTCACATGTACCCACACCACAAAAAGATTTAGCATGTAAGACTACAGATCAGAAAACATTCCTGTCAATTTTCTGTAAACAGAAATCTTAGTGCAGATGACCTCTAAACTTCTGCGGTGCGATCCCAGAAAAGGAACATCAAACAAGAGAAACTAATTTCTGGCATCTACACAGCCTCGTTCATTTGCGTGGAAGCCCGTCTACAAGTTAGCTTTACAACATACAGAGGCCAGCGCAACATTCTACATATTGTTCAACACCTGAGCAGCTATATAGTTCGAAATTGCGTGTTTACAGCCACAAACACAGGCTAAATTATCTTCAAATCATAGTAGCGGGAAACTAGAAATAAGTTACCAGCCGATGCATCACCAAGCAATACCGAGAGTTTTGATCGTGTTCCCTCAATTTCCACCAGTTCATCTCTCTTACCTAGAGTTTAGATCGAGTTCCCCAGCTGTACGCCAGTCTTGCATATCAGAGTTTCCATTCTCTGGTTCATTCTCATCATTGAGGAAATCCTCCGATGGATCTTCATCATCCCTTTGAGCATTTTCCCATCCATCTTCACCCTGTTCTTGCACCATGTCATGACTCGGGCCATCTTCACCTTGGGATGCTGCAGCGTTGGCCCTCAAAGGACCCTGACCAATCATCTCAGAGTGCGCTTGGGCCTCCGCTCGAGCATGCTCGGCCATTGCCATACGCATTTTAGCTTCAGCAGCCTCACGACCTGCTTTCTCCCTAGATTCGATCTCTGCTCTTAGTTCCATCATAGCCTGCTTCTCCTCCTGTAACAAAGCCTGCTCCAGCATGAGCCGCTCCTCTGATCTGAACTCGCCAATGGCCCTTTTCTTGGTCATTATGTTGTATGCCAACACTTGCTTCTCAAAAGTGGTTGTAAACTCAGCAATCTTCACCAGAATGTTATGATCCCATTGCTGCAGGCGAGAAGGAATCCGGCCAGTTGTATCGCTGTCAAGAATCCTGTCGTCTTCTTCAGCCTCATAGTCAGCAACCACGTGGTAAGGCAATAACCTGATTTTGAACAGAAAATATGGGTAAGGCAATATTGTTCCATGCGGTAAGGCAATGGAACAGAAAATATGGGTAACTTCAGATATGGAAGTCATGCCATGAAGAGATCAAACAATCCACAAATGCTGCAGATTGAAACTGCACATTTAAATCTAATCAATTGAAAACACGATTTAAGAGGTGGGAGTGGAATATGTTATTCTTTTTGTACCATCAACTGATAAAAATAGGCACGATAGTGCAATTTCAATATATTAGATTCTGAAGGGGCGTATAATACAGCTTCCCCTTTGTAGGGGTCAAATTCAAATAAAAGATTGTTGAAAGTGAACAAATGGAATTACACCCATTTCATATTACACTTAAGACTGCTCGTTTTGCACAATTCGTTTGTAAATCATAACATCAAACACTCGTTTAGTGATTTCACAGATGCAATGCAACACTCCAAAGCATTTCTTCCCATAAACATAATTTATTTCCCGTTGTAACAAAATCATGTATAACCAAAGCAAAAGGACTGTATTGTCAGCCGCCCTTGCAATCTCTCTGATTTTCTAGCTCTAGCTGCAAATGGATGGATTGGGATTTGATGAACACAAGGTGAAACAATGGATGTTTGGTGCTGCGTGAACTGCACAGCTTTTCTGATCCTTTTACTCAACTATTTATGGAGATTACAATTTAGAATCTGAAGAAACGTAAAGACATAGAAACTGAAAACTGCATACACTTAGAAACTGAAAACTGCACACTTAGAAACTGAAAACAGTGAAGTACTTAATTGTGGAGATGAAACTGAAAAACTGCAAAATTCAGAAAACTGAAATCAGTAATGCCATAATGGCTAACTAAGAAACTGGCACAGGATTATTTCTCCAACAAATCTCCCTAATCCTGACGCCGTGTGACAACCTCGACGATGCTCGCCTTCTTGCGAAGTTCATGAAACCTGATGCGCCCGAGTGGCGATTAAATGAATCTCGTCGGAGTCGAGCTCCACCGGCTGCGAAGTGGCGAAGATGTTGGCCATGCTTCTGTAGTGCCGCGGTGCCCCGAAATCGTCATCGAGGTGCGGGTCCGCCATGGGCGGCGACACAAATTCCACCTGTGGACTCGGCGGCTCGGAGGGAGATGCCGTTGATTCCGACGGCAACGCACCGGAAGACAGTGGGCTTGGTGAAGCAGTGTTGGCGTCGACGGGCTGCACCTCATAATGGACCGTGAATGAATCAATCGATGCACCCGTACCTAACTCATGCTCCCCCCAGTTCCACTTCCTCATTTCGTCGAACACCACGTCGCGTGACCCACACGCGCTTGGCGGCGCGCCAGAGACGCCGAGGCCTTGCCGGGCTCGTGAGCGAGAACACCATGGTCTTGCTACGATCCTCCAACTTCTTCATGTGCGGCTTCACCACCTTCACGTGCGCCACACACCCGAACGTGCGGAGATGATGCACAGGTGTTCGACCATGCCATGCCTCGTATGGAGTCTTGTCGAGGACGCTCTTCATGGGCGATCGGTTGAGGATGTAGACCGCCGTCGTTACTGCTTCCCCCCAAAACTCGCTGGGCATGTCCTTTGCCTTCATCATGCACCGCGCCATGGCCACCACTGTCTGGTTGCGGCGTTCCACGACGCCGTTCTGTTGCGGTGAGTAGGACGCGGTGAGGTGGCACCCAATCCCCTGCTCGGCGCAGTAGAGGCCGAACTCCACGGAGGTGAATTCACCGCCGCGGTCAGTGCGAAGAACACGCAGCTTGCAACCGGTCTCGCCCTCGACGCCGGCCTTGAAGCGCTTGATGGTTGCAGGAGCATCACTTTTTGCCGCCAGCAGAAAGAGCCACATGTAGCAGGTTAGATCATCGATCAACAACAGGAAGTACCTCTTGCCGCCATGGGTTGCCGGCGTGATGGGCCCACATATATCGCCGTGGATGAGATCGAGGCGCTCTGACGCGCGGTACGCCGCCGTGGTGGGGAACGGCGCTCGCTTCTGCTTACCGATCAGGCAGCTGTCGCAAACCTGATTTATGCGCTCAAGCTCCGATAGGCCTCGCGCCGAGCGAGTATGCGAATCGAATCGAAGTTGAGGTGGCCGAAACGCGCATGCCATGTCCAAGCTTCCTCCATGCCCCTCGCTGTGAGGCAAATGGGCTGTGCAATGTCGACGTTGAGCACATAGAGACGTCCGGCGCTCCACCGAACCCGGCATAGTAGCCAGTGTTGGGGGTCGCGCAGTGTGAGGATGCCATTCTCGATCTCCGTCTTGCAGCGAGATTCATCCAGCTGGCCGAGGCTGACGATGTTGCTGCGGAGGCGCGGGATGTAGTAGACGCCGTGAGCGCGCAGATGATCGCCGTTCTTGCGGCGAAGACGCAGTCGCGCGCACTCGACGCGGACTCGCGAGGCATCGCCGAACTTGATGTAACCGCGCACGCGGTGTCGAGTTCGAGAATGCCCGCGGCGCCCGTCATATGATTCGATCGCGCCGATGTCCGTGATCCATTCTCGATCGATCGTTCTCCCACATCGCGAGAGTGACAAAGCACGCTCCTCGCTTATAACGAGTTCGGCGCTCTTTGGTTCGATGTTGATGGCGGAGAGAGGTCACGCACTGAGCCATTAACAACGTGGGCTCATCTTCGCCTCACCGCTCTGGTTCGGCTTGGAGAAGATTCGCCTGAGCCAACCTCTCACGATCCCGCTTCGCCTTTCGGCAGTCCTTGGCCCAGTGGCCAAGTTTGCCGCAATAACGGCATTTGTCCTTGGACATGTCGTGGCACGCGGCCTGGGATGGCCCAAACTTTGGTTCCCCGTCTCCCTCGTCACGCCCGCGGCTGCGCCGACCGCGCTGGCGTGAGCGTGACGTGTTCCCGTTGTTCGCCTTGGTGTTATACAACGACCATTCCTTCTCCGTGAGTAGAACTTGGTCTCCTTCCTCATCGTCCGACTCTCCACGGTCCTCGACAGCGTGGAGCCGGCCGGTGAGGTCCTCGATGGACAGAGTGCTGAGGTCAACCAAGGTTTCAATTGACAAGGCGATTTGGCGATACCTGCGGGGAACAACACGCAGAAGCTTGCGGACCACCTTCTCCTCCGACAACTCCCCCAAGGAGGCGAAGGTCACTGACGACACCCTGGAGCCGGAGACTAAAGTCCTCCACATGCTCGCCATTTTTGAATCGCATGGACTCAAATGTCTGGCGTAGCTTCTGTGCCTTGGATTCACGCACTCGATCCGCCCCAACCCTCATCGACTTGAGGGCGTCCCAGGCTTCCTTGGTGTTGTCCTTCTCGGCGAGCGGCCGAAGCATTTCCAGAGGCACCGCGCGCAGGATCGCCGAAAGGGCCTGGCAATCTTCCTGGTATGGCACATCACCGGTGTCGACGGCGTCCCACAGGCCTTGAGCCTGCAAGTTAACTCACATCAACACCGCCCAATCGGAGTAATTTGAGCGTGTGAGCGTGGGGTAGGAGATGGAGCCACTACTCTCCTTCACGACCCGCTCGACAACGAGTTCACGCTGGCCGCCATCACGTCGATGCGGGCGACGCGTCGGTGGGGATGGCGAGCGTCCACGGCCGTGTCGTTGCGGTGTACGGGAGTGGCCTACGGCAAGGACGGGGGCAGATATTTTGCTCTGATACCAATTGTCATCCGCCCTTGCAATCTCTCTGATTTTCTAGCTCTAGCTGCAAATGGATGGATTGGGATTTGATGAACACAAGGTGAAACAATGGATGTTTGGTGCTGCGTGAACTGCACAGCTTTTCTGATCCTTTTACTCAATTATTTATGGAGATTACAATTTAGAAACTGAAGAAACGTAAAGACATAGAAACTGAAAACTGCATACACTTAGAAACTGAAAACTGCACACTTAGAAACTGAAAACAGTGAAGTACTTAATTGTGGAGATGAAACTGAAAAACTGCAAAATTCAGAAAATTGAAAACTGAAATCAGTAATGCCATAATGGCTAACTAAGAAACTGGCGCAGGATTATTTCTCCAACATGTATAACCAAATTACTGGGCTATTCCAGAAAACCCCCTTATATAATAACCCATTTTACATAGGAAATAGTCTTATATTACACCTAAACTACCCCCCGAGTCTAACTTATATTACCCCTAAACTACCCCCCGAGTCTTAATTTTGACCCTTAACTACGGAACTGTCTGCTTATCCCCATAAACAGTAAGAAGCACTGCAAATAACCCTTAACCCAATATCACAAAGTTCTGGTATACCAAAAATATTGCAGTGTGTAATTTCATCACAATTCTTGAAATTACATTCTACTGGAACTGGTGTTAAAAGTCATATGGAGGCTATGGTGTTCATCTTATCTCCAACTGAAGAGCTTCCTGTACAAGGCTATTGGTGGGATAATAATCCTGTAGACAAGCTTGAATGTGTATAATAACAGATCTTTGTTCGCAACAATATTATTAAATTAATTATAACTGTATGACTTTATATAATGCAATGCTTTATAAGTTTGACTTTATACAATGCTCACAATCCCATTGAATCTTACAAGCACTCAACTACTGATTCATCTCCACTTAATATCAGCAATTTGAGCTGCATACGACAATTGTAGAACATGATTGTTACATACTCAAATAAATTTTTTTGCTCAATTTTTATAACATATATAGCTGAGCGTTGTATTTTGGAAAAATGTGATGGTGCTGTCTTCATGCTATGTCTTCCTCCCTTTAGTGTCTATCTCTATGCAACCTTGCCCACCACTGGCACCATAGTGCAACACTTGTCCATGAGTAAGAGCAATGAGATAGCATTTTCTACTGCCACTTTCACATCCACAAGATTCTAATGTGCAAGGTCCACCAATCACACCCATGTAGTCATACGACCACACAAGAAACGCAATCTCTCTCAAATAAAGGATATAATATGTTCATTAATCATAAAAGCACAGCATGCTAATTGGCATCATGGACCATAACTCAACACTATTCTTGGCAGTTTTTACAGGCAATATATCTTTTCTCAAATGTGGTGATTTATTAAAAAAATTTGGAGGGTTCTAAGCAATTATGCAGTTTATTTGAGTAAATTGTTGGGTCCAAATAAAAACTTGAATAATCAGAAATAGTAGGGAATTAGATTCCATTATTTAATTTTACATATCTCATATTCAACTAACAAAAGATCATGCAAACTTCGCAAGATTAGTATAGAGGAAGAAAATTATGCATTAAAGAAATATTTTTTACTAAATAATACCAGTAATACTAGCATTATTACAAAAGGGCATAAAAAGTGCTTAGACAATTACTACTGTTACTTCAAGAAACATCCTTCCGTTGGCTTCTGAGAAATCAAACAATGTACTCACATACGATGTTCATGGCATATTGTATGTCCTCATTTGGTAATTTGGCAAAGTTGCTTACATGTTTGCCGGAAGTACTTCGCCAAATATGTAATTGCAGATATATTTGCAGAACTGCTACCACAGTGAGCACATTATACATTAAGACTATAGGCATCGCTTCCAGCAACTTTTTGTATGTGTTTGTTTTAAGTTTTAAATTAAAAATAGAACCTTCTTTATTTACATTTTTGTTTCCATATTACACTTTACAGATTGACCAAGCATTAATTGTTCTACTGATTCAAGATGTTATACAATGTTCCCCTAGGCGGGCGCCTAGGCCACCTAGGCACTGGGCGCAAGGCCACCGCCGTAACTGGGGCAGAGGCGCCCCCTAGTCGGTCGGACCGCCTAGGCAGTCAACGGCGGTCGTAGGCGGCCTCAAGCGGCTGTAGGCAGGCGAGGCACGGCAGTTGAGAAGTTCTTGGAGCGGCGCGTGGTGGTCTAGGGCGGAGGTAGGCAATCGTAGGCGGCGATGGGCGCACGGAGGGTAAAAGAAAAGGTGAGGTGTGAGGCCAGTGCTCATACCTCTTGCAGTTGTCAACCCTAAGGTCTCTTGTTCCCCGTCGCCCACGGCCCGCCGTTCGCTCGCCGTCGCCCGCCCTTCCCCGTCTTCAGCCGTCGCCCGCTGTTCCCCATCGCACACCGCCGCCAGCCGTTCCCCTTCCCCATCGCCATCGCCCGCGGTTCTCCATCGCCGTCGACCATCGCCCTCACGAAGTAAGTAACATCCTCCCCTGACACCCCCATTCTCCGCCTCCTTCCGCATCTCCGGCCTCCGCCCCGCGCTCACCTCCTCCGCCATATCCCTCAGCCGCCTCTACTCCCGCGGATTCTCCTCTCCAGCTCTCCCCTCCTCTTCCAGTCTTCCTCATCCTCTTCGTCTCCCTCGGCAGTGTGTCCTCCCTCCGCCTGCATGCGTCCACTGCCTACCCTCTGCCGACCCCACCGCCTACTCCTCTCCAGCCCTCCACCTCATCTTCCAGTCTTGCTTAGCCTCTTTCTTTGAATGAAGACCGGGTGACCTGACTGACCGAAATTGTGCTATTGTAAATTTGTAGTATTGTAGTAGCTGCCAAACTGGAGTATATGTGCAATCTGGAGTGAGGTTTCATTGGTTATTTGCATGAAATGTCTTTGGTCACTGTTTTGTGTATATTCCTAACAACTTATCAATGATTCAGTGTTCAAATGTTCAATTGTTAATGAAATGTAGAATATCATCGGTTGCGTCAGCCACAACGGAGGTGGCTACCGATAGCCTTAAGAGGAAATCAAAGGACATAAGGTGGCAGTATAGAGTGTTGATTGATCCAAACAATATGGATAAAGTGAAATGCATGTTGTGCAACAAAATTGTTTCTGGAGGAGCGTATAGGATAAAACAACATATTGCTCACATTAGGGGCAATGTTGCTAAATGCCCCTAGTCCACCAAGGAAGATCAAGAGAAGTGCATGAAATCAATTGAAGAGGCACAACTTTGGAGGAAGGCTAGGAAAAACAAAGAACAAGAAGTTAGAAATGAAGTTATCATTGATGAGGATGTCACCGGTGATGGTAATGAAGATCTTGAGCTTGAAGATGTAGGATGCTCGGCACCTCAGAAGTTGGGGCCCATGGATAAGTTTGGAAGGCCTATTGATCCTAGTACACTGAGCTCCAAAGAACTACGACATCAAGCAATTAGTGCTACCATTTGGAAAGAAAGACTCCATAAAGTGAGGCAATATGTTCAACTTGATGTCGATCGCCTTAACCATTTAGTCTATGTTCAATACAATGCCAAATTGAGAAACTGGAAAGAAAAGAGAGAGAGAACATAAATCCTATTATAGGTTCAGAAGCTAATGAAACTCAAGGTTGGTTAATTGAAGGTGGAGATGATGATCAAGATGTTGAGCTCACCAGGGGCTTACATGGAAGGTAATTGAAGAAGCATGTGGGGCTAATGAGATCTTAGAACTTCGTAGAAGTGCAAGAGTGAGACAACTCCATGAAGAAGATTTCAAGTCCAATACCGAAGAAGAGGAGGAGGTCACTGACGAGGAAATTGAGTATTGAGTCTGACCAAGAAGAAGTGCTTCCAACCAGAAATTATGAGGAAGAAGATGACTAGTCATCATTCACTCATTTGAACTATTTATATTTGGCTTGTTTTATGAGTATTTGTGAGACCTTATGAACTATTTATATTTGGCTTGTTTTATTTGTGAGACCTTAACCTTATGAACTATTTTTATTTGGCTTGCTTATTTTATTTGGCTTGCTTGTTTCATTTGATCATCAAGGTCATTACATCAAGTCATCAAACATATTTGCATGATTGCATCACACCAAGGTGGCAAGGTAACATCTTCTAGTCTTCTTACAAGCTTACATTGAAGCTTTGACATTTACTGTAGAAGTTAGCATATTATCCTATTTTCTTTCCTTCTGCTGGTACAGCACACCATTGCTAGGTGTTCATTTGTGCACTGTTATTGGGGCTGCAGAATCTTATTAACACTCTCATTAATCTTCTTGAAACATTCTCAGGCCTTTATGCTGGGTTGAACATATGTCATTGGACAACGAAACTGGATTAGATAAACCTGGAAGGCTGGAATAAGAGTTAGGCCGGTCACCGGCCTTGTTGCAGCAGACTATTTTGTCCCTGGTTATGAAGAAAAGACCATGTACATGGCTGCGTATGATTGGAGGTTATCTTTCCAAAACACTGAGGTAACCTTCTTTGCTGTACTTATACAAATGTATGGATTGTCTCTGATGGAACATATCCCATTGACAACCCCTTCAAGCCTCCAAAGGTTAGCAGTGAATCTTGTTGTAGAGCAAATTTTTTCCTCACATGTTTTTAAGTTTTTTATTGAAACATGCTTGCAATTAGCCAATTCTATTCGGCCAGCCTAGGCACTAGGCAGCCACCCACCGCCCGCCTAGCACCTAGAGCCTAGGTGAACATTAGTGTTGTAGCTTGTAGGCCCATAATCTACTTGGACTCCTGCCATATAGAGCTAACTCACAATCTTCTACTTGGTATGTGCTAAATCACATGACTACTTCCATATTGTCAACCATGAGTTTATGAATTGTACAAGATGATGACACTTATATTCTATTCTAATATGGTGGTCTGAGAACCAGAGTACCAAACTACCCTGTACCAAAACTAAATGTTCTATGTTCAGTTAGACCAAGAAAGAAGATCAGCATAAAATCAGTAGAATATTGTACATGGTAGCCTGGAATGAGTTATACTACAACTAGAATTAATCAGTCTTCAACAATTTACTGGGTGGTAACAAAACTTATGCTACTGCAATCTGTAGAGACTTAGGGGAACCCCCACACTCCCAAAGAGGGGGGTGGCTTTGATATATATAGCCAAGCCAAGTACAACTTGTGTTACAAGTAAGAGGTAGTCTATACATCTCTAATAATATATCTCTAATACCCGCCCGCAGTCACAGCGTGTTATAGACGTGGGCCTTAGGCCAGTCGGGTTATTATTAGGAATTAGATATTGGCTTCTATTTGAGTTAGAGATTAGTTTCCTTGTGTTAGAGATATAATTAGAGATATGATATTAGTTTCTATATTTGTTAGAGATATAATTGGAGTTAGATTCTATCTGTTAGGGGGAGCCATCTATATAAAGGGGCTACCGCATGCTATTGTCATCAAGCAGAGTAATAACAAAGTCTTCATCGTCTATAGTCTCCTCTCTCCCTACGCCGACTCCATCCGGCCATCTTCTTGGTGGTGTTTACCCGTTATGAACTAAGATTCATAACAACTTGGTATCAGGGATGCCAGGCTCCGTTTCCAGCGAGGGGGCCAACTCTGTGAGTGCCATGCTTAAAGCGATCCAGGAGCAGATGGTCGATATGAATTCCAAAATTGTAGACTTGACGCGGCAGAGCATTACGACCAACGCCAGGATTGCAGCACTCGAGTCGGAGAGTCTCCTCTTTCTCTGTACCCGGGTTACTTCCAACTCCATCTGCCGCCACCACCTCCACGCCAATCACCAACACCACAGCGGATCCATCGCTGTTTCCTTTTCCCGGCCGCTCCTTCGCTGCGGCTTCACCTGTCGCCGGTCCAGCGCCCAAAGTCGCATTGCTTCGCGCCGGGTCCGACCTCCGGCCGGCGGATCGCGCCGGATCCACCACCGCCGACGCTGCCGCCACCCGAGCCCTCGCGCTGGAGCGCCGCGAGCCCGCCATCGCCACGCTGCCCAGCCGTCTCGGCCGAGCCGCAGCCGTCCGATCCGCCTCCGCCGCGATCAAGCCGCCGCCATTGCTGCTGCTCCGTCGATCGCCGGCCGTCATCATCGCGGATTTCGCCGCCGTTGACGGAACCGCGGCCGAGACCAACCGTGGCGGCCGCCACCGGATCCGCATTCTACGCCGCCGATCGGCCGCCGCCGAGCCACCGCTCGGGCGTATCGCCCGAGCAACCGGCCGGCTCGCCTCGCCCGATCGGGCTGCTCTCGTCGTGTAGCCGCTGCCGGCCGGGAACTCCATCTGCAGCTTACCCGACGCGCTCTCCGCCAGGCGCCGCCGCCGCCGGCCGTTTCACCGAGCGCCGCCACGGCCGGACCAGGTTCACCGCGCAGCCGCCGTCCGCTCGGCCGCGCACCACCGCGCTGCCGGCCGCTCCCACCGCTGCCGCCAGATCCGCCTCGCCCGCCGCCACGTCGCCGCGAACGCCGTGGAGCCTCCTCCTGCAAGACGGCCGCGCCACGGTCCACACCTACCGCCGCTTCTTCCGCCGCCAGGCCGGCGCCACCCGGAGCTCTCTACTGGTTTGGATGGTTCGGTCGGTTTCGGGTTGGGTGTGAAGAGTTTGTAAAGTGCGTCCGACCGCAAAAAAAAACTTTCCCAGAAAAAAATTAAGAAAAAAATGCAGGAAAAAATTTATATATATAAAAAGATTCAAGAAAAAAATTTATTATTTTGCAGGCATTATATACCGAAGGCGCTACACTTCGTCGCCTTGTTCCGTTTGGATTTGGCCGGTCATCTCCATCCGCTGCAGCACCCCGCCACCGTTCGTCTTCTACATTGGCGTCGAAGGTCTTCCATTGGCCGCCGTCTAGCAGCTCGAGGATGAGCTGCATGTCCGGGAGGGGTGTAGTGTTATAGACGTGGGCCTTAGGCCAGTCGGGTTATTATTAGGAATTAGAGATTGGTTTCTATTTGAGTTAGAGATTAGTTTCCTTGTGTTAGAGATATAATTAGATATATGATATTAGTTTCTATATTTGTTAGAGATATAATTGGAGTTAGATTCTATCTGTTAGGGGGAGCCATTTATATAAAGAGGCTACCACATGCTATTGTCATCAAGCAGAGTAATAACAAAGTCTTCCTCGTCTATAGTCTCTCTCTCTCCCTACGCCGACTCCATCCGCCATCTTCTTGGTGGTGTTTACAGTTATGAACTAAGGTTCATAACACGGCGGGAGGAATCAACGCAGAGATGGACCTAAAGTCGGTGAACAATCGCACAGCGATCCTTTAGTCATGATGTCCGCGAATCGATGTGCGGAGGAACATGAAGAACGCGACTGTCCCAAAGCAACCTTCTCGCGGACAAAGTGGATGTCAATCTCGATGTGCGTGCGACGGTGATGAACGGATTGGCCGTCATGTAGACAAAGCACTAATGTTGTCGCAATAGACAATGGTCGCCGAAGGAATCGAGACATGAAGCTCTGAAGCAATTGGCGCGACCAACGGGACTCGGCAATAAAGATGTGCAGCGGCGATACTCGCCTGCTGACCGAACGGACATCAGAGGTCGCCGCCGATGACCAGAAACCAAAGTTGTCGCCTAGGAAGATGCAAGATGGCGGAGGTAGAACGCCGAGAGTCCGGCACCGCCCGATCAAGATCGAGTAGGCAATGATGGAGGACACGCCGCCGGCCGAGATGTAGGCCGGCGTCGAGGTGCCCTTCACATAGCGCGAACGCGCTGATCGTGGCAAGATGCGGCTCCGCGGTCGTGTATGAATAGGCGGACTTGCTTTGAATGGCGTGGCGAGATCCGCCGAGTCGAGTGAGGCATCGAAAGCGCCCGCTAGACTTCGATACTCGAGGGGTTGTCGGCGTGGTGCCGTCGATTCGCGGACAGCTTGGCTCGAGTCAATAGGAGTCATTGTTGGATGACACTCGGCCATGCCACCATTGAAGAAGGTCGACGGCATCTATCGCCGCCGCGATGAAGAAGGCCGTCGGAGGAGCGCGTAACGAAGATGCCGAGGAAGTGGTGGAGGGCACCAAGATCCGTCATGGCGAACTCGGAGCTAAGGCGGTCGGTGATGCGCCGCAGGCGTATCGGGGAGGACGCCGTCAAGATGATGTCGACGTAGAGCAGCAGATAAGCGACGTCATCTCGATCTTTATGAATAAAGAGAGACGTGTCGGACTTTGCCGCCGTGAAGCCGTGCTGGCAGATGTACGAAGCAAACCGCTGGTGCCACGCCCGAGGAGCCTGCTTGAGGCCATATAGAGACTTCTGCAAGAGACAGACGGAGTTAGGGGCCGAGGGGTCGACGAAGCCGGACGGTTGCTGGCAGTAGACAGTCTCCTCAAGGTCACCATGGAGGAAAGTGTTCTTCACGTCAAGCTGGTGAATAGGCCAGTCCCATGATGCCGCGATGCTGAGTACAGCACGGATGGTGGCCGGCTTGACCACCGGGTTGAACGTCTCGTCGTAGTCGACACCGTGCTGTTGAGAGAAGCCACGATCAACCCAACGAGCCTTGTGGCAAGCAAGAGATCCATTGGAGTGGAATTTGTGTTTGAAAATCCACTTGCCCGTCACAATATTGGCGCCAGGTGGTCGAGGCACAAGTCGCCAGGTGCCATTGTCAATGAGAGCCTGATACTCGTCCGCCATGGCAGCACGCCAGTTGGGATCAACCAACGCGCTGCGGTAGTTGGCTGGCAGAGGCGAGGTCGATGTAGCGGAGAGGTTCCGGTAGTTGACAGGCTGCACTGCCCCAGTTTTCAACCGAGTCAGCCGGTCGAAGATGGGATTGGTGGATGCAGAGCTCGGTATGAAGCAAGGGCCGGCGGGCGAGGCGCGACCAACAGAAGTAGCTGGCCGCCAGCGTTGCTACGGTATGCGCGGCGGGTTCCGGCAATAGTGGCGGCCTCTGCCGGCAGCTCAGCGGTCAATGGAGTAGGGGTGGCGTCGCTGGGTGATTCCCCAGCAGATGATGGAATCGTGACGGACGAAGAGCCAGCCCCGGCCGTGGCTGAGAGAGGACGGCTGGGGCAAACAACGCTGGTACACCTTGCCGAACCGGCGGTCGTCTGCAGTAGCGGGTGGCGCCGGTGGTGCCGGCTCGGGCGGACGGCGGTGATAGACGGCACCGAAGCGGCGTGACTCGCCTGGAGCACCAGCCGGGGCGGGATGACCAGCAGGTCGTACCACAGGACCGACCGTGATGATGGTCGGGTCGTCGAGCGACGGTTGTTCGGCCTCAGGAGCAACCGAAGAGGGGAGCGGCTGCTCGACACTCGAAGGTGGAGCGATCGCAGCGGAGGGAGTGTCCTGCAACAAGAAGTCAAGTAAAGAGGCACCAGATGGAGTGGTGGCGAATGGAAATACCGACTCATCGAACACGACATGTCGGGAGATGATCACCCGCCGTGTAGTGATATCGAGGCACCGGTAACCCTTGTGAGAAGAGGGATACCCGAGAAACACGCAAGCAGCGAAACGAGGCGCGAGTTTGTGGGGGGTCGTGGCACTAAGGTTGGGGTAACACAGGCAGCCGAACACGCAAAGGTGGGAATAACTGCAGTGAACGATGAAGAAGCTGCATGGATTTTGTCGCGGACGGAGGAGGGGCGCCGATTGAGCACATAGGTGGCTGTAGCAAGCGCCTCGGCCCAGTAAGTCGGTGGCATGGAGGCATGGATGAGGAGGGTGCGGATGGTGTTGTTGATGGTGCAAGAAAGGCGAAGCAGGATGCCGTGACTCGAAAGGAAGGTAGACATGGCATGATTAACAAACTCAGTGCCATTATCAGCCTGAAAGCACTTAGGTATAGCACCAAACTGAGTCTTAACATATGCGACAAATTCAACAAAGCGACCATAGACTTCGGATTTATGACGCAATGGAAAGACCAACAAAATGATCAAATCATCAAGCATGACCAGATAATATTTGTAGCCTGAATTACTAAGAACTGGTGACGTCCAGACATCGCAATGAACTAAGGCAAAAGGTGCTGAAGTAGTAGACACTGAGCTAACAAAAGGTAGACGCGTGTGTTTGCGGTCGGCGAGCATGACACAAGGAGCGTCTTTGTTTATGACTTTGATCGCCGACATGTTGTGAAGAGAAGCGACGCGAGGCGCCGGATGACCCAGCGGTGATGCCAGAGGGTGGACGAGACGGCGAGGCTGCAAGTAGCGGTGGAGGAGGACGAAACCGGGGAGATGGTGTAGAGGTCGCCGCTACTATTGCAGCAAAGAATCACGCGTCCCGTCCATAGGTCCTTGATAGAAAAACCAGAAGTGTCAAATTCAATGGAACAGTTATTGTCATGAGTAAACTGACGAACGGAGAGAAGATTATGCACAAGACCAGGGGCAACAAGAATGTTGTTGAGAGAAAATGAAGTGCTGGCTGTGGGAAGGATGGAAGTGCCACGACTGATGACTGGAAGAGAATGACCATTGCCCACAGTGATAGAGGAAGGAGGGAGTCGGGTGAGTAAGATACCATCTGAGGAAGACATGTGAGAAGTAGCACCAGTGTCGAGGTGGGCCGCACCTTGAAGAGCCATCCCAGTTCGGGCGCGATGAGACCCGCCTGGTCCCAACCGCCAGCAGGAGAAGCTCCGGAGAACTGGTGCTGTTGAACGTCCATCGGGGAAGAGAGCTGGGAAGGCGCGAATGCCGTGTGAGCTCGAGGCCCGCCAAGAAGGCCTGCCGCGCCACGCCACGGCTGCCGCTGCGGCTGTGGCGAAACCACGATGGCCGCTTCGCCTTGGCCGGCGGCAGGACCAAAGCGGACCACGGCCACGAGGAAGCGGCGTGCGGCGCGCCGGATCTTTGTCTTTGCGCAGTCGCGTCGACCACCGCCGCCGCCGCTTCCATCGCTGCCGCCCCCCGGCCACGCTTCTTGTTGTTCGGCGGCGATCGAGGAGTTTGGTAGCCGACCGCCGTCGCGCGCGCAGCCGGCAGCGGCACGCGAGGCAACGCAAGCCGTGCCGCACGGAGGGGAGCGGGCGACGAGAAGTGCGGTCTCGGAGGAGACCTTGCCCTCATTGGCAAGTCGAAGCTCCTTGAGGACAAGCTTCTCGCGGGCGGTGTTGAAGTCGGGAAGCGGCGTGGTGTCAGCAATGTGGTCCGCCGTGCTGGAGAAGCGCGGATTGAGGCCACAGAGGAGATTGAGGACCAGCTGCGACGGCGAGACAGCATGACCGACATCGCGCAGAGCATCAGCGACGGTCTTCATGCGCTGGCAGTACTCGTTGATGTTGATGGAGAGGTCACCCTGCTGCATCGAAGAGAATTCCTCATGCAGGAAGACGGCGCGAGGCTCCTTGTTGGCCAGAAAGAGACCCTCGATGGCAGCCCAGAGCTGGCGCGCCGATTGATCGTGCGCCATGGCGAGGTCCTAGACGTCGGCGGCAATGGAACCGAGAAGCCAACTGTGGACGCAGGAGTCGTCCATAACCCACTGGGGGTCGGCGGGGTCAGCCGGCAGGGTCCCGTCAATGTGGCCGCGAAGACCGAACTTCCCCAGCAAAGATTTGAAGAATGGCGCCCACTTGTGGAAGTTGGGATGCTTCAGCTCGAGGACGACGGGAACATGAGAGCGCACTGGCGGCGTTGCATAGGGAGCTACAACGACCGCCGAACGGTGTGCTGGGCGGCGTCGGTGTCGGAGAGGCGCGCAGCTCGCCGCCATCGAAGCAGAGGAGCGGCGGCGGCAGGTGAGGAGCCCTAGGATCTGAGGAAGCAGAGAGCGGCGGTGGGCGAAAAACAGGGGAAGAAGCGGCGGAAGAACAGAGGAGCGGCGGCGGCGGCGAGGAAGAAACCCTAGAAACAGGGGAAGCAGAGGAGAGGTGGTGGCGGTTGAAAAGCAGAGGAAGTGGAGCAGAGGATAGCTGGCGGCGGTTGAAAAGCAAGGGAAGGAGCAGCAAAAGATGCCCAGGAAAGACAATCTGATACCATGTAGAGACTTAGGGGAACCCCCACACTCCCAAAGAGGGGGGGTGGCTTTGATATATATAGCCAAGTACAACTTGTGTTACAAGTAAGAAGTAGTCTATACATATCTCTAATAATATATCTCTAATACAATCGCTCAACAACAGAAGCGTGCTGAAAGCACATGGATAACAAAGTTTACCTTACCAAAATTTGGAAACTTTGACTAGCTTTGGCATCAACTTGGCTTGTTGCTAAATTTTTTGTAAGATTCCCTTTCCATTGGCTCGCTTGTTTGTTGTCTTGCCAAACATGGCCAATTCATGAGCCACCAATTTGATGGCCAAATTTTGGTAATGCCAATTTTTGGCAAGGTTTGGTAGGGTAATTTTGGTCACCAACCAAACACACTGGAACAAATGAGCTTTGGTCATCAAATTGGTGAGAAAAATTGCCCTACCAAAGTTTTTTCATAAAATTGGTTGCCCATGAATTGGCTAAGATTTTGCAAGAAAATGAGCAGAGAACCAGTCAAAAAGGAACCTTGTCAGATTTTGGCAACAAATCAAGCAGAGGCCAAAATCTAGTCAAAGTTACCAACTGTTGGCAAGCCAACTTTGTCACATGTGCTTCAAACCAAACACATTTAGTGTTAAGAGTGCAAGTAAGAATAACCAAAGGTACTTCATTTGGTACATATATCTACAAACAGCATCCGAATGTGCAGAAAAGAGAGTTTACATGTAATTACGTAGAGTGGGACAGTACTCACTAAAAGCCTGCATTTAACATGGAACAACACACTCGGGAAATTTGCTTACTTACAAAACGCCAAATACACTTTAGTGTACCCAAACCTACTTAAAGTGCCCAACTCTCGAACAATCTGCCGGTGCAGTCACAAGACGTGAAAATAGAATCCAAGAGAAAAACTATATATAGTCATACAATTAACTGAACGATTCAAGAAAAAAAAGTAAAAGAACGATTTTAAAAAAAGCTTTTGTACAACACACTAGAAAACCTAACTATCGAAGCAAATCACCAAACCACTAAAAACCACAATGCTCGCAGCTACTAGCTAATACATGCTCAAAAACTAAATAGTCGTTAGCTTAATCCAAAGACTTTTCAACTTTTCTACAGTAACTAGTTTTTAAACGGAGTATTTTTTTAAAATAGGATCTACTAGTTAATTGTAGTACATAATGTACTGACTTCATTTATATTGGCAAAAATAGCACGTGAGTTTCTGTTACTCTGTAATCTCTTGCACGAACAACCCAAAAGTTATAAGCCGCAGCCAAAAACCATAAGCTTCAGCCAAAGAGGCCAAAGAGAACAGGCCCTAAATATCCATCACCAATACCAAACCTGCATCACATCCAGGGTTAAGAAATCCGGTCTTCAAAAAGCTCAGGGATCTTTACCAGAAAGGTGGAATCCGGTTCTCGTTGTTTTCCGGTCAATCCAGTATTCATTCTCGCTTGTGTTATCTCAGGGTCCTAAGTTTCCAACATCTTGTATTATTAGCAGCCTATAAACTCCGCACAAAACAACATGCACATAACCTAATTCTGGAGCTTAATGTAATCATTTTATCACACTCTTAACGACGCTCCAAAACCCTAAAAATGGAAAGCCATCCGGCCAAAAAAACGCCAGAACACCCTACAAATCCATCTCTAACCGCCATTTCTACCACCTCCGTTAGGCCGCAAAACAGGCGTACCAGGCGAAACCATCTAGATCGAGGGCGCAGACTGGATCAGGAGAGAAAAAAGGAGGAAACTTTGGCGTGATCCAGAAGAGTGGCGCACCTGTTGACGGCGTCCTCGAGGGACTTGAAGGGCGTCTTGATGTCCGGGTTGCAGATCCGCATGGCGTCCTGCAGCGCCATCTCCACCTCGGGGCTCCGCACCCTCGCCGCCGCCTGCTCCTGCTGCTGCTGCGGCGGCGGCGAAGCCTGCGACTGCGACGGGGACGCCCCCTGGGAGTGGGGCTGCTGCGGTTGGGGCTGGGACGGCGGCCGCGGCTGCTGGAAGCGGGGCGGGCCGAGGGGGCGGAGGTGGGCGTCGATGTTGGAAGGAAAGCGAGACATGGCCTGCTGCGACAGCTGCTGCCCCTGCGGGTGGGACTGGGCCTGGGCTTGGGCCTGCGCCTGCTGCATGAGGAAGAGCTGGCGCTGGAGCTGCTGGTGCTGCGCCGCGGCAGCCGCCGCGGAGGCGGAGGAGGTCGGGGTGGGGTTCGCGGTGTCGTCCATGGCGGTGGCGGAGTTGCACGAGGAGTAGGAGGAGGAGCGAGATTTGGGGGAAATGGTGTCTCTGCTTTGGCCTTTTGGGAGGAGGAGCGGAGAGTGTGACACGTGGCGGTGTGGGACTGCGTGGATTTGGGCGCGCTCGAGTCTTGCGGCCCAGAAGCAACCAGCTCCCTCGTACCCGGCCCGGCGTGGCCTAATCTGCTGTTGAACAGCCAGGGGCTTTTCCCTTTTTTTTTTTACTTTTGGCTACAGTATTCCCAGAAGTCGTAACAGATGGAGCAACTTATTAAAGCAGCTTTCTAAGCTTAAAATATATGTCATCCATATTGGCATATACATCATTTATTGTTATCTCAAAAAGAACAGATAAAATTCATTAATCTTAGTCAAAAATTATCGACCGAAGCCAAATAGTAATAATGCTTTGGTCCGTCAAGAAGAGACTTTCTCAAAAAAAAATCCATTCAGCCGTGTGAACTCTGCTACAAAAACCAGTTGGTATAGAGATAGGTGTCGTGCCAATCAATAGTGGGTTATTTTGATCAGTGGTTTATGATTTATGGCTAAACTTTTTAAATTCTATGCTATTTATAAAAGGCAGTATGTAGATAAAAATAGTTATACATAATTTTAGCCAGTTCAGCTAAACTCAATACAGTTTATACTACAATTTATCTATAGCCCCTATTTTAAAAAACGTATTATTTAAAAGAAAATTACTATAGCAAATGAAATAAACTATAAGCCAAAGTGCAAAGGAACCCGCTCAATAAAGCATTGGCCCTATAGTTTCTCTCGTATCTTTTTATTGACTTTGTTTCAAATTTTCTCTCGTGATTGGTTGATTGGATTGAGAGAGGACACCCATTTCTCAACATATCATCAGCATCGAGATTATGATAAGGATCTGTAAACCAACATAAATAGCGAGAGAATGTGAGACAGAAAGTTACGATGAAAATAATATGAAATAATTAGATGAATAATTTACTATTGAAAATATTGTCTCTAGTGTCATCTTTAGGTAAGTTGAAAATTTTAAAGATAATCTTAAGAGATAGATTATTGTATATGCCCTAAACGATCTGGCCCTCTCTCTTGCCGATCCCCTTAATTGTGTAGATTAATCTGCTAAATCTCTTGCTATCTAGGGTTTCTTGTTCGGTTAGGTTTTTTCACGATCGTGACATAATCAACGTGTTCTGTCGCACGAAAGAGGTCACGCAGAAAAGGTTCATCCTTCCCGATCGACAGTCACGGTTACAATTAGGGGTGGAAAATGGTAACGGATAATTCGTTTTATCCGATATTCGTATCCGAGAGAAATCCGAATATGGTAAGCAAAATCCGTATTCGAAAATATTCGTATTCGTATTCAAGAATATTCGTATCCGTATTTGAGAGTATTCGTATTCGCATTCGTATTCGAGAATATTCGTATCCGTATCCGTATTTGAGACTATTCGATTCGTTTTTAGAACCCATGAAAAATCCGTACAAATTTTGTGATTCAAAACTTGAATTTAGGCGGTTTAAAACTGGTAACCGGTCAAAAACCGATGAAAAATCGGCAAAACTGTTAGGAATCCGTTTTATCCGATATTCGTATCCGCGAAAATCTGTATTCGAAAATATCCGTATTCGTATTCGAGAATATTCGTATCCGTATTTGAAAATATTCGAATTCATATTCATATTCGTTTTAAAAATATAGATTCGTATTCGTATTTAAGACTATTCCACCGTATCCGATCCGTTTCCACCCTAGTTACAGTTCGCCCCTCCATCCGTGACATGCAGACGGGGCGTGCAATATCCGTGACATGCAGATGGGGCGTGCATTCTCTGCCGTAGCAGAGCAAAGGCACCAAGGGCGCGCCTTTTGAGACGATTTGATCGAAAACCGACGCTCCAAATTACCTCAAAGGAGAAACTGCATACTTCCCAATATCTCGTGAGAAATTAGCAAATTATCGTGTACCTTGATCCAAAGCTTCATCCAACGGTTCTGGAGCACCCGAAATGGACAGTACTGTGCCTCTCCGCCTTTCACGTGGAAACGAAAGGAACAGATGCGCGTCCATGCAAATATATGGGGCTCAAACTGAAGGGGGAGCAGATCGTCGGGCGCCGTGTAGTTTCTTGCCTTTATCTAATCACGCTTCTACAATCGTGTTGCCCTCAGCTAGACCTCAGGGCCGGGACACGGCACGCCCGGCGGGCTTCGAGCTATATCAGTACATGCTAGCCTGGCACGGTCTTCATGCCGTGCCGGCATCTTCGTGGGCGAGGCCCAGAGCAGCGATAGACCGTTGTCATGCCGTGCTAGCTCAGGCTTAATTTTATAGGCTTGTAGCTGATGGTTACTATCTTTATCCCCTTTATAATGTATTTGTACCTTGTATCTCTAGTATCACTGTCGTCGAATCTCGCTTATGCACGGCCACACCTGTTATGGCTCCTTGCTCAGCCACCTTCGTTGTGTGTCCACCACTGTGATTAGACACCGACGCCGTTCCCACCCATCATGAAGATAAGAATAATAGCACAAGTTGACGCAAAACCCATACAAGCCAGCTAAAGCCCTTTAGGCAGGTATTTGAGCGTGGAGCATGCTCTCTGACTGTTCAGTCTGAAGCTCGAATTTCCGTAAACGGGGGATGATAAGGATGTAGAGCAAATGGAGAATTGACTGTTAAAGTTGGATCCGAACGGTCTGAGCTCATACAATCATGTTTTTGGCATTTTCCTAATCACTCTTCAACAATCAACGTTGCCCTCAGCTACTCATCACACCTCTGACTACACCTGGCTGCAATGCACTGCTGCCGTCTGGCATGCACGCTCATGTCCTGGTCGATTGTCACTGCATTGTCACACTATTGTTGCCGTACCACTGTCTATAGTGTCGTTGTTGTTTCTGTTGCCACGCGCAACGTGCACATCATGCCACTACTTTGCTCGCCCTGCCCCCGCCATGCCCTAGACACTGATCGTTGCCAGCCTGTCGCTACCGACATACTTGTCCACATCGCCTAATCCATGCAATCAAAACTCGCAAGCGACATACACCGTCGCGCTGCACAGTTAAGCATTGGATATCGTTACCAAAAACCACCAAGAGCTAGAAGAATTCTGATAGAACAAGCGAAGCTCTACATTACGATTGCGATGAATAATTGATAATTTAGTTAAGTTAAATTTAAATTTTATAAAAATTTAGAAAATTTTGCTTTCAGGCCACCACGGGTTGGTAGTTTGACCGATAATGGCTGACGGTCTGACCATTATGGGGCGAGCGGTCAGGCCGGGTATGGACTTTTGAGAAATTGAATGGCACCGGCAGCTTTTCCAGGGCTAGAAGAGCTTCCCCTCAGGCCAATAGATTCCAACTGTCATCATCAACCAGAGAGCTAGTCCCCATGGACCCCTCCCCCAACACTGAAGGTGACAAGGTCTTGAGGGACCCGGACCCTGCAGCAGGAATTACTTGTTTCAATTGCCATGAGACAGGGCATTACGCCAACAGCTGCCCCAAGAAGCAACAAGTAGTGAAGAATGGTGCCCCAGAGCATCGACTGCCAACAACCTACAGGCAGCGAATAGAGGGCCGAAGAAGTTCGTCAAAGGACGCCTAAATCAGATATCAGCACAAGCCATGCAGAGTAAGATCCGAACCCAATTCTTTGCTAGCCAATCCGAATCTCGAGGACGATATTCTTTTTAAGGGCAGATTGCAACAGCCTAGGTTTTTATTAAAATAAAAATAATAAAAAATAATAAAAATAAAAATCTAAATTAAATAAGTATTTTTGTTGCTTAAATTTTAATTTTGCATTTGCCCTGAATTTCTGTTTTTGAAAAGGCTGGATTTAAAAAGTATTTTAAGTAAAACCTAAAAAACTAATTATTAAATAAAATGATATTTTGATTTTCTATAAAAATCCTACTTTAAATTAATTATTTGGATTTATTTGGCTCTTATTTGGTTTTCTGAGTTTTCTGGAGTTTAAAAATCTATTTTTGAAATTAAAAAGTATTTTGAGTATAAAAATATAGTACCAACATTAGTTGAAAATATTTTTATTAAGTCCAAAATACCTCCAGAAACGTCTGTGAATTTTTATGGAATTTTTGGAGTTTGTTTCATATTTTTCAAAGCTTAAATGAATTTCCTATGCTTTTATGAAAAATCCAAAATAAGAAAATAAAATTAAAAACCTCTCCCCTCCCCTCCGGCCGCCACGTGGACGGCCAAGATCAGACCACGTCGCCACCATCTCCGCCGCCCGAATCCCGCCTAGCCCCCTCCTCCGCTTGAACTGTCCTAAGTTAACTGTTGAACTTGAATCTGTCTCAAAACAGTTTTAAGAAATGATTGACTACAATAAGAAAATGGCTCAGTATGCTTCTAAGAACCCTGTTAGCTCACCATGTAATAACTGCAAAAAACTAAAATCTGAGTTGATTGCATTAGATGAAAAATGTGTGAAGCTAACTAAGAACCTTCTAGAAAAGTCACCATCTGCTTGTGATGTGTGTGCTGTTGGGAAGAAGCATGAGGATTTGGTAGAGACGCCTAGCGATGTGAACCAAAAGGCTAGCGGTAGGACTGTCCCTTCTGAGGCGACTGTGCATGCACATGCCTTCCGTTCTTCTGCTATTGGTTCTTCTTCTATTCCCTTACCTTCTGCTGTCTCTTCTTTCCCTACTCTTCTTGCACCTCTCTCTTTCGGGAGTGTTAGTATCTTATGAACACTCTCGAGAGGTTTGTAGGAGGCAAGAAGAAGCTAAATCTTATTCTAGACCAATCAAAGATTTGCAAATTCAATCAATGTCCAGGATACGATTTTTCTGAGGATGTTAGGAAGCATCCACCTGCTGTCCTTAGACCCATAGCAGCAGGTGTGATCGAGGTCGAGCCCTGAACTAAGAAAGTTCAATTTAAATCAGCGGGCTTTGTCCAAGGGATTTCTGACAGCAAGGTGATTCCACCTGTTGCTTCGACCTCTCAGAAGGCGAAGCCTCATCGTGCTACTTCTACCTCTCAGAAGGTGAAGTATCACTGCGCCTACTGTCAGAAGGATGGACACTTGATCGAGAGATGCTTCAGGCGCGCCAAGATCGCGCGTAGAGACCGTGTTGAGGCTCTTAGGCGTATTCAGGGTCAGCCCCAGACTTGAGTGCACCTAAGACCAACACGAGGTCTAGAGTTGCTTCAGCTGATGGGTTTGGGCAGTATCGATGACTTGGTTTTTCTGAGTTTTCTGGTTCTCGTCCTCGATATGCTCCTGGTCGTGACTTCCACCGTTCTGAGGGTAGATCTCGTTTCCCCCATCGAGATGGCTACCCGCGGCGTGATCAGCGTGTTGTTGGTACTCCGACTCGCTCTCCCATAGCAGTCGGACCTAGCAACAGTTTCAGGTCTGCTCATAGACTTTCTGCTTCTTTGAGCGACAGAGAGCGTAGGGTAGCTAGAGGTCAGTCGTGTGTGGCTACTTCTTCTGCTCGACGTGTGACTCAGTATTGGGTTCCAAAATCTTTTTTGATTTATCCCAGTACTGAGCCTTTACTCTCTGTTTGACTCAGGTTCACCGGGCTGGGAAGGGAGAGGTTTGGTTTGTTGATTCCGGTTGTTCTCGTCATATGACCGGAGACTCCCGTTGGTTCTCTTCCCTAGCCCGTGCTCCAGGTGATGAGACTATCACTTTTGGAGATGCTTCGTCTGGGCGCGTCATCGCTAAAGGTACTGTGCGTGTTAATGATTCTTTTATTTTAAAAGATGTTGCCTTAGTAAGTAAGCTGCAGTATAATTTGCTTTCAGTTTATCATCTTACCGATGATGGTTATGGTTATGAGGTGAGCTTTAAGAAAAAACAATTGAAAAACAATCTGGTTTTAATAGGAGGATCTTTCGTGCTGATTTTGTTGAGTCTTCTGGTGATCCTCTCAGGTGTTTAGTTGCTTCGGAGTCCCGTGACCTTACTTTCTGGTATATGAGACTTGGTCATCTCGGATTTGACCATTTGACCCGAGTTAGCGGCCACGATCTTATCCGTGATCTGCCGAAACTCAAGATGGTCAAAGATCTAGTTTGTGCTCCATGTCGGCACGGCAAGATGGTTGCCGCTTCTCACCCTCCGGTCACAGTGACTATGACCGATGCACCAGGACAGCTGCTCCATATGGACACAGTTGGACTAGCTCGAGTGCAGTCAGCAGGAGGGAAGTTGTATGTTCTTGTCGTGGTCGATGACTTCTCGAGGTTCTCTTGGGTGTTTTTCTTAGCCTCGAAGGATGAGACATATACCCATTTTCGGGGTTTGTTTAGTAAGCTTTCTGTTGAGCTTCCAGGTGCCTTACGAGCGATTCGCAGTGACAATGGCACGGAGTTTAAGAATTCTTACTTTGAGAGGTTTTGTGGTGAGACAGGTGTAGAGCACCAGGTCTCTTCTCCATATGTCCCTCAGCAGAATGGCGTTGTGGAGAGGAAGAACCGTACCTTGGTCGAGATGGCCAGGACGATGCTTGATGAGTACTCTACACTGAGGAAGTTTTGGGCTGAGGCTATAGCCACCGCGTGCTATGTTTTGAACAGAGTTTTTCTCAAGGCACACTTGCATCGCACCTCTTATGAGTTGAGATATGGGCGAAAGCCCAGCGTCTCACATTTTCGTGTGTTTGGTTGCAAGTGCTTTATTTTGAAGTTTGAGAATTTAGATAAATTCAAGTCACGTTCTTGTGATGGGATCTTTCTAGCCTACTCGGACTTCTTCGCGGACTTATAGGGTCTGCAACTACGAGTCTAGTAAAATGGTAGAGACCTGCGAGGTGACTTTCGATGAGGCCAGTTCGGGGACTAGGCCCAATATCTCATGTTCTTTAGAGTAGTCCGAGACCATCTTTGTGGATGATGAGGACAATGGAGATGAGGGTTGTCTACCTGATCCAGTTCCTCATCCTCCCCTTGAGGTGCCTGCTTCCTCCACTGCACCTCGAGGAGATCAACCCATGCCTTCTGCTTCTTCTAGAGCTAGTGGCTCTGTTCCTACCTCTTCAGCTCATGAGGTAGAGGCCACTTCTTCATCTCATCTAGAACCTCCCCAAAATATCCAAAATGACCATCCTTCCGAGCAGATGATTGAAGACCTTTTTGAGCACGTCACTCGCTTAAAGTCTGGTTTGTCACAATTCTGTCTCCACTCTGCATTCATTGCCTCATTTAAGCCTAAGGATGTTGGTCATGCACTTTCTGATGAGTCTTGGGTCAATGCCATGCATGAGGAGTTAGAGAATTTCGAGATAAACAAGGTCTGGTCGCTTGTTGAGCCCCCTAGAGGTCACAATGTCATTGGTACCAAGTAAGTGTTCAAAAACAAGCAAAGTGAGGATGGGGTAGTTATTCGAAACAAGGCTAGACTGGTAGCTTAGGGCTTCTCCCAGGTTGAGGGTCTAGATTTTGAGGATGCCCCTGTAGCTAGACTTGAGGCCATTAGAATCCTGCTTACTTTCGTAGCTTCTAAGGGTTTCAAGCTCTACCAGATGGATGTCAAGAGTATCTTCCTCAATGGTTTTATTGAGGAAGAGGTCTATGTTAGACAGCCTCCGGGTTTCGAGAACCCAAATACCCAAACCATGTCTTCAAGCTTTTCAAAGCCTTGTATGACTTAAGCAGGCCCCTAGAGCTTGGTATGAGGGGCTTAAGTCCTATATGTTGAGTCATGGTTTTGAGATGGGTAAGGTAGATAAGACCTTGTTCATTCGTAGGCATGGCACTGACCTTCTGCTTGTCCAGATTTATGTGGATGACATCATCTTTGGTGGCTCCTCTCGTGCTCTTGTTTCACAATTCTCAAATGTCATGAGCACCGAGTTTAAGATGAGCATGATGGGTGAGTTGACCTTCTTCTTTGGCTTCCAGATCAAGCAAACTCGGGAGGGTACTTTCTTGCATCAGGGCAAGTACACTCGTGACCTCCTGAGACGCTTTGACATGAGTGATGGTAAGCCCGTGTCAACTCCCATGGCATCCACAGCTTCACTTGACCCAAATAAGGATGGCGAGCCAGTTGACCAAAAAGAGTACAGAAGCATGATTGGCTCTCTTCTCTACCTCACTGCCTCGAGACCGAATGTACACTTCTCAGTGTGTCTATGTGCTCGGTTTCAAGCTTCTCGCGTATCTCACCGCCAGGCGGTGAAGCGCATCCTTCAATACCTTCGAGCTACCATTGACTATGGTATCTGGTACTCTTCCTCTTCCTGTCTTTCCCTTAGAGCCTACTCGGACGCAGACTTTGCTGGCTGTAGGATAGGTAGGAAGAGCACTTCTGGCACCTGCCAATTCATTGGCACTCTCTTGTCTCTTGGTCCTCTAGGAAGCAGTCCGGTGTTGCTCAGTCTACCGCAGAGGCCAAGTACGTTGCTGTAGCTAGGTACTTTGGATGGCTTCGACCCTGCGGGACTTTGGGTTAGTTATAGACAGTGTTTCACTCTTTTGTGATAACACTTCTGCTATTAACATTGCTAAGAACCCAGTGCAGCATTCTCGGACCAAGCACATTGATATTAGATATCACTTCCTTAGAGACCATGTGGAGAAGGTGATATAGTGTTCCAGTTTGTAGAGAGTGACCACCAGTTGGCTGATATTTTTACCAAGCCTTTGGATTGCTCTAGGTTTTCAGCCTTGCGGGGAGAGCTTGGGGTGGTTTGTCCTTATGGACTGTAGTGAGGAGGAGCTTTCTGCTTTATCTTGTATATTATGCTTCTGTTCTCATTTTGTTGCATTGCATCGGGGTGCATTTGGGTTAGTCCTCCTAGCATAGATTAGAGTGTTTCTCTCGTCTAGCTGGTTAGACTTCTTACTCTCATCTTGTGATCAAAGATGCTGCTTATTAGTTGTCTCTCTTCTAACTAGGTTGAGCTCACTCATTTCTTATAGGTTCTAGCAAGGGTTGGGCCACCCTTGGGTAGACAGGGAACGTGTTTGCTCCTTAGTGTGTTAGACGAGCAGTTGATAGTCCTAGTGTCATATGGGGTAGATGAGAGTCAGTCTGAGCCATAGTATCTTCTATATCTTCTCTATGCTTTAAGGACTGCCTTTTTTTATTTCTTTGTCAGCTTCTCAGTTTATAGCTTTGGATCAGGGGGAGTTCATTTGGGAGCTTCTAGAGCTTAATATTAACATAACTTAACTTGAACTAAAAGTGCATAACATGTTGAGGGGGAGCTGGATTTCCTGCATTTCATTTTCAGCATTCTGCATTGTAATATAGCTACATGGAGCCTTGACTATTATCCTTAATTGACATGTTTACAATGCTTTACATCTTGCTATGATCTGTGCTTAATTTCTAGATTTATCATGTCTTTATATGTGTCGTCAAGCCTTTGCCATTGATAAGTTAATTAAAAATTGCATAACTTGAATTAAAATATGTCATGTTAGCTCTTGAGACTAGTATATCTTTAGTTATCCTCTTATGATTCATGCCATGTTAAATAGGCTAAGTTGAGCTTTGAATCTTTATTGAGCTTTAGATTGAGCTATGCTAGTTTCTTGATAAATCATGAGTTAGTACAACTGTTTAAAGCAAAAAAAAATCTCTTTTTATGTGCGAAAAAACTGATCTCACCAATTCTTTCTCATGAGACTGCTTGCCATTACACTAGGCATGAACTCAGAGGGAGTTTTGGATGACCAAGATCATCTCCTTAAGCTTCTTGCTTGGAATGATCGCATAAGGCTTGAGATCTAGCACATGACTAAAATTTTGGTTGGAAACAACCTTGAGTTTCAAAGAAAAATATATCCATTGTGCTAAATTTGCTTGATTACAAAAAGATTAAAGTGCTTGAACAAATGATTCATTCTTGAACTTGTAGCACTCTAAATTGACTCAATACTAGCTTCTCGGTTCCACTTAGATTATTGACATGGCTTGCATCATCTTTGGATACCTTTAGCTAGACTATAATCTTGAATGGCTTGACATGTTAACAATTTCATCTAATATTCAGATTATTACTCATGTGGCTTGGCTTGATTATGCATATTTTGTTATGATTTTGATAGCATCCTATTGTATTATGGCATGGTGTAATACTAAATGGTCATTTTGGATAATCTTCATGGCTCTAATGCTTAGCATTGAATAAGATTCAACCACACCATGCTTTATTTTCCTCCAAAGAATCTTGATGATTTTATTGCCAAAAGGGGGAGAATAGTTGGATAAAAAGCCACTTTTTGAGAGCTTTGGGAGCTTTTGAGGAAAACTTGCTCTTTCTTTTGCTCCTTTATCAACATGGTCATAAGTTTCATTTTCTTTCTTTTGGATCATGTATGACTTTCAAACATACTCAATATTATGCTTTTTCTGTGTTTGTCAATATACTCATCAAGAGGGAGATTGAGAGACCATGTGGAGGTATCCCCATGTTGGTGATGAGTAATTGACGGTTGTATTAGTGAGTTTGAGTTTGTTTTGGGTATTCTAGGGTTGAGTACCTTTTACTTATGCTATTGTTGATATGCTGTTTCGTGCGGTGCTATGTGACGGTTTGCTTATCTGTGTGACTGCAGGACTTCGGAGCTAGGTCATAGTGAGGCGAGGAGGACCGAGACTAGGCACAGGAGGTGTTGAGGTCCAGACGGTCGGTGAAGCCAAAGATGATCGAGGCTGGTGAGGTGGTTGCGAGTCGGGAGACGAGGAACCGGAGCTGGAGCTACCAGTGACGGACACGACGGGCGATGACGAGAGAACCGGGACTAGGCTTAGGGAGGAGTCGGAGGTCCAGAACGGTTGGATGTCGGTTGCGGTTGTGCGCGACGGAACAGGCCAGGACTAGACTCAGGTGGAGTCGGAGGTCACGGTCGATGTCGGGTGGACACGACGGGCAGCGGCGAGTGGATCGGAACTAGGCTCAGGGAGGAGTCGGAGGTCCAGATGATCAGGATGCCAGGTGCGGTCATGTGCAGCGAAGCAGACCGGACTAGACTCAGTGAGGAGTTGAGGTTCAGACGGTAAAGGTACCGAATGCGGAAGCTTCCGGGAAGGTGCTTGAGGGGCAATTTGGTAAATTGACTCAAGCAAATGAGTGGAGGAGGTGATTTCCCTCCAAAATCTGGTTTGACCCTTACCTCATATGTGTGTGAGGTTTGAGTGGGTGGTGTATGACACTTCTTGAATTCCCTTTCTAGTGTGTGGGCTGGTTGTTAAAAGGGGATGGAGAGCAAGGAGTGGGTATGGATTATGAAAGGTAGCTCATGTGTGTACGCAAAGGGTGAGTGCAGTGTTCTAGAGTGTGTGTGCACTGCTTGTGTTTCTCTCTGGAGGGAGATTGAGAGAAGCATGTAGTGTTTTCCCTTCCCAACTACATATGGGAACTCTTCTGTAATCATTTCTCTTTAAGCATTCATGGGATGGAATCAATGAGAAGGGAGTTGTTGGTTTGCATTTATTCTTCCTGCACCTTCTCTGTTTTAGGGTTTGTTGGGAGGAATACTTGGGCCCTTGATTTTCTAGATGCGAATCTGAGTTTGAGACGTGGTTCTTTCTTCTGAGATCCTCCCCCTGCCATACTCAAAGTTTCATGAGCAATGGATGGAGATATCTCAAGAAATTTGATTTCTCCCATGTTGCTATTTGGTTTTAGCAAAATGAGATTTTTCATTTGGGAATGAGTGGTTGTCTGCATTCTTGTAACATCCCAAAATTTTGAAATTTGAAAATGTGAAGCTTTTGAATTATATTTGTAATATATTTTATTTGAATTTGGATTTTATGGTGTTTTCCTGAATTTGGTTGAGGTTCCAAAAATTGAAGAATTCATAAAAGAGAAAGACATGTAGTAATAATGCCTAAAAGGAAATGTTCAAATAATGGAGAATAACAATTTAAAATACGAATCTGAAAAGATGATCCAGTATAAGAAGAGAGAAACACGAGTTAAAAATATAAAATCTCATTTTGGAAATAATGACAACAAAAGTGAAGGAATAGAATACAAACGCATATACAAACATATATGCATATATACAAACTGTGCAAGGAAAAGTTTAGCAATATAGGAAATATATATATATATATATATATATATATATATATATATATGCAAAATTAAGTGAACCAGCAAAATAATAATAATAATAATAATAATAGAAACTCTCATTTAATAGTTGAAAATTTAAAAGCTTAAATTCTAAATGTCATACAAAAATCAGTGATCATAAATAGGAAGCAAAAATTTAAATTAGAAATCTCAAATCTCAAATCCAAGCTTAATCATTTTATCTTCTTACCAATCCCTATCACTTCCATGTGGGCCACCCTTTTCTCTCTCCCCCTTTTCTTCTTTTTCTCTTCCCTGCTCCCGAGTTGTCTCTTCGCCGCTCTCTCCTCGCTGCCCTCCTCTGCCCTCAGCAGACATCGCGCGTCACCCTCTCGCCGCCGCTTCCTTCCTCCACGCGGCATCCATGCACTGCCGTTGCCCACGGTTTCTCCCGCGCCGCCCACCGTTTCCATGGCCTCCCCGTCGCCATAAGAAGCCGGCCTCCCTCTCTGCTCCGCATCTTTTCCCCTTCCTCTCTATCCCACCATGGCTGTGCGCCCGCCAGCGCCTCACCCCGCCCCGGCCGCTCCGGTGACTTCCCCGCCGGTCCGACCGCGTCATGGTGCGTCCCGAGCAGAATACTCCCTCCTCCCCCAAAGAATCGGACTCCGGCGTCCCCTGCTCGCCGCACGGCCAGTTTTCCTCCCCGCCGGCCAAAACCGTCGCCGCCAGCGCCGCTCCCTCCTCGGCGAGTTTCCCTTCGATTCCTCGCCGGTGGAGCACCTCCTCCCCGCCACGGAGCCTCCCCAACCGCCGCCGGAGCCTCTCCTCCACCCCAAGTCGCCGGCGACATGAACTCCGCCGCGCCACCGCAGGCTCCAGGTGCCAGCCCATCTCCGGCCCTCTCTTGCCCGATGAACCGCATGGTGAGAGTCCCCTTGACCCCGTATAGCTTCTGCGCGCCCCACTTTCTTCCTTCTCCCCTCCGGTCGCCGTAGCACCCAAACCCACCTCACCGCCGGCCGCTCTCGGCGCCGCCACCCCTTCCTAGCACTGTCCCGAGCCGCGCCGCCTCCTCCACCGGCCTCCGCAACTCCTGGGGAATCCGTTTTGCCAGCTACCACAACCTCCCCGGCCACCGTCCGCCGCCGGTGACCAAAGATCGCGCGCGCGGCCGATTCTCTGTTTGAGCCAGCCACTCCTCGCATCATCTGTTTTTCCCCCTCTATTTCGTCAGCCCAGGCCATCGGCCCCCTTGGCTAACAGAGCACGCCTAACATACAAGAGGTCTTGAGTTCGATTCCAGTTGGTAGCACTTTTCCCCCATATTTTTTTTATTTTGTTACTTTTAGCTCATCTTAATAAATAAAAATCAGTGAAAATTTGGGAATAATGAAGAGAAGCTGATAAAATTTAATTAGAAGGTAAACAAGATTATTTAAGATTTTAAATTTGGAATTAATCCATGAAAGCCAATGAATTTTACTAGAATGTGAATAGAGTTGTTTAGGATTTAACATTTAGTTAAATACCACAAAAGAAAAGGTAATGAACCTTTATTATCTGTATTAAATCCTAATGGTAGGTTTTGCTAATTAGCAAGGGATGAAATATAGCCTTGCTAGGTAAGCAAATTTTAACTAAAGCAAATAACAAATATTAAAAATGTAAACCCTATCATTAGCATATTGCCGCCCATGCAATCTTAAATAGTGGCTTTAACTTAATAATGATAACAAATACCATCATGCATGGAAGGCTCGAATTATAAGGGGATGAAATATCAGTAGCATTAGTACTTTAGAGATCACTCAAATTAAAAGGGCATAATAATATATATGCTAAAATATAATAGCCCTAAGTCGTCAAGTATCAAAAATAAATCTCACCAATACACAACTCAAAGAAGCATGTAATATTATGACCAATAGTCGCAGATGAGTAGCAAATAAGAATATACTAAAAATCTCTATTAAACATCAATGAGATAATTAAATACGCACGTACGACAATGAATCATTAAATCAACCATTAGGTGCATACCTCGAGTAATTGCCAAATAGAACCCCGTAAAATACCATAACCTAAGTTATTAGGATATAAATGGGCTTACTTAATGTTCAATCAGGATTAATAATTATATGCTAGTGAACAGATGCCTTGAATATTTATTTTAAATCCTAACTATTAATTAAAGGCTTGGTAGGGAAGTTGTTAGGCGTATGCTCTCCTGGAATGACAACTTAGCAAATGAAATTTGATTAATCAATGAAGCCTAAAACCTTGCATATTAGTAAATAATATAAAATTAATCTCTGTAAAGTTTAAACCATAAACCCTTGTCTTTATACCCTAGCAGCTAGGAGAATCCTTTTGACTATTAAATAATGTGAACCTTAATAAACAAACCTTTAGGCCATGATATTCAAATTGAAATAGAGGCTGCCTTGTATGCAAATGACTTATGGTTAAGCTTTAAATAGTTATTGATTCATGCTAACACCAAATTAAATGAAATACATATTTAAATTGGAAAGTCAGGATTCATAACGCAGACCCCACCCTTAGTACATCGCCGATAAATAAATATCAGAAGCTAGATTTAGCTAATAATGACAATTGGTATTTAGATTAACATTTCACATAAAATGATACATACTAAGCCTTGCTCTTAGCTAAGTTTAAACTAGAATTAGAAGTGGAGCTAAGCCTAATAGTAGCTAAAGTACGAGCAAGCTAATAATAATGCCATTAACTAAATCCTAACACTAGCTTTGGTACATAATAAAATTTAGTACAATTGTATATAAATCAAGGTGGGACCCGTACCAAAGGATCCTAATTCGAATTAAACTTAAGCTAGCGATAAATGAAGATACATAAAATATGATAATAGGATTATTAAAGATTTAAATTTTAATTAATTACCGTATATGAATAAATAAGGAGCCTCTGCTATTTATCTTAATCCAATTAATAAGTAAAGACATATATAAGAGATTATTCTTAATAAAGATATCTAAGTTTTATAATACTTTTGACTAAAAGATTTATAGAATAAGTACAGATCTCATCAATCAGTCCAGTTTGCCTTACCATAACCTAACTTGCAAGGAATACATACCCTAAAGATAGAATTTGTACACTAAACTCCTGCACCAGTCTATAGGTCTAACCTGACTCATGGAACTTCCTTGATAAATAACAAAATAATACAAAGAGATTATTAATAGAAAGATCAAGTTATCGTATGCTAATACCAACCGTGCCTCAACTCACCAAATCACCCATTAACTCGTAATAAAACTAAATTGAGTTTATTCGGATTTATTTGGATCTTTTTGAGTTATTTGCTTTATTTGGATTCAGTCGTTTGTCACGTAGTTAGAAACTGGAGTCCCGAAGATTCAATGGATCAAGCGAGATCAAGCTTGGAGTGAAGATAGAGACTAGAAGCTCAAAAGCAAGCATTGTGTGAGCTCAAGTCCGCGGAAAACCGCGCCAGGCGAGTCAATACTTTGATCATGTTGAACCTACATTTTCTGCAAATTATTTTTGTTTAAATTATCAAATTGCATGCTGTTATTTCATATGCAAATACATGTTTAATTTGAGATTTTAGTTATATGCCCATTGTTTGCTTGATTAATATTACACCTCCTTTGGAATACTTGAATATGTGAACCCTGTCGCCCTAGCAAAATTATAATGGTAACTTTTGGAAATAAGTCCCTAATTATATGCCATGCTTAGTAATCGCATAAATACTGTGGGCACCGAAATGTCCCAAACATTATTGTCATTTTGAATCATGAGAAATCTGGTTTTGGCGATCATGGTGGGAATGATGGTATATTTTGACATGATTATTTTATGCTCCCAAAAATCCCAACTTGCTTAAATATCCGAGCGGATGGTTTGGGGCTGGTATGTGGTGCGGTGGGAGCACAAATTATGGAGTGTGGTAGAACCGCTCGATAATACTAAGGACTGAATCTTGTGATGACCTCCTGATGTAAAACAGTACAACCACAAGTCTATAATGGGTACGACCTAGCTGAATAACTTGCAAGGGTTTAGTTTAGATATCACCGAGGAAAGTGGGTGCCAGGGTGTACTGGTTTACTCACAGTGAGGCACAGGGTGTCTTGATTTCGCACGCGCAAGAGGGGCTTCGATCGTGGTGGTGTAACCCTTCAGCGGTGAAACCTCAGCGTGGGTGGTGTCTAGCTAGATCGGAGTAAGGTAAAGGCTTTGTGATAAATTATATGGGTCTCATGCCTAAGGAAGCATGTTGGCAACAAGGATAATTCATCTCTTGTGGTGAAAGTGTACAAACTCTGCAGAGTCAAAACTATTCGAATAGCCGTGCCCACGGTCAAGGGCGGACATGGGAACTTACTCGAGTTAGTTCTATTTCAAAAACTTTGTGGGTGGGAATGGCAAAAGGGAAGGGCAGTGGAAAGCCCTGAGTTGAATTGTCCTGGGTGTCGTCCCAGTGGTAAGTTAAGCGGCTATAACGCTGAAAAATGTTATACGGTGAGATGCCGTATGTATGGAAAAATTATGGTGATATTAGGCATATGGTGTGACGCCATATGTATCGAAAATCATGTTAATATTCCTTGAACATTATGATTTGTTCCAAAGCTGCTAGGTCTCAGGAAATTTTAAGTAATTGTATTCAAAAGCACTTTTCACAAAATAAACAACCCGAGCCTCTCCTTTGTTAAGCCATGCATACTATTTATTTGCATTCTGTGTATTCGCTCGCGGAGCACGGGGTCGGAGTGCTCACGCTCGCTTTTGCGATAAAATTCAGAATCAAGAATCAAATCACCTCGCCTCAAGAACAAGATTGGACAAGCTGGCCGAGGAGATGAAGATGTCAAGGGCTAGGTCGCGAACCTCCGGTTGGCTGCTGTGGGCATGTCTGAAGGTCCCACTGTGTGTTCGTTCTTCATTCGCGCAAGTTATTGATTTCGCCTAATCGCCCATGAGTAAGTTTACTATTACATTTACGCTTCCTCATGATATGTACTTTGATATTCATTACTGTAACTGTGAGCACTATCTACTGATCCAGGGAATAGTGCGGTGGAATCACAGAGGAATCCGGATGTTAATATCTGGGTCCCTACAGCGATGGTATCAGAGCATATCGACTGCAGGTCGTGACCTAGTGAGCCTGGCCGTTAGTTTCATGACTAGAAATATTTCCTCGAAATATTAGTTCCAAAAATATAAGTTATACTGCTCATTCTCATCTCTCTTAGATGAATCCCTCTCATCTGTATTCTGCCCTAGCCATTTATACTTCTAAGGCTCTCTTATCCCGAATTCAAAATGAAAAAAAAAATCTAGTACTCACCTTGTAAACTCCCATTGCAAACATACTTTTGGCCAAAGCAACCAAAGCTTAAATTTGAAAAGTCATTTCCAAAAATTATTTTATCCTTGGGAGGATCGATTATAAAATTGTTTACAAAAATTCAGTTTTCAAACTCATTCATTTTGACAAACCTGACCTTCCGAGGAAATTTACATAAGTCCAACTACTTGCCAAAAATTTCTTCCAAAAGTTCACTTTGGATCCTCAAATAGTAAAAAAAAATTATTTGTCGAAAACGTTTCCCTAAAGATGGCCTTCTGTTTCAAAAATTAAAAGCCTAAGGGCAAACCTTGAGGTGCTGCTTCTCAAAAGAGTTAATTTGGTAAAAACCTAAATTCCCTATTTGGTTTTATTACCCATGGTTAGAAAAATATTTCTTATCCTAAAAAAATGTATTTCAAAGGTTATTATTTCAGAACAACTACAAATATATATATATATATCCACTTTTGCCACAAAGTTTAAAAAAAGTGATGATAATACAAGAATGAATACTAATATCAACCAAATTACCCCAAATACTTCCCTCCTCTGTCTATTAAATTTAAAAGGAAAATTTTATTCCTCTTCTCGTACCCCTACTCCAAATTTTAAGGTTAGGAACGTCGAGGATGATTATGAAGATAAGATGGTCTCGTTTTAGACGGATCGTGCATAAGAACCCTGCACCCTCCTATGTGTGCTCCTCGAGTAGATGATGTATTGTTGCAAGATTCTATTTGGCCCTGTGCACTGCCTTCTTGCTCCCGGGCGTCATATTTCGCAGTCACATGAAAAGATTGTTTTAAAAGAACTTGCAAGATTTGTGTGCCACCCTAGCCTCTCGGGTGTGCTCTTTTAAAATTTAGAATGGGTTTAGATTACCTTATCCCCGCAATTCTATCCCTACCTCATGCTATTCCTTCTCACCTTTTGTTGAAAACCCCATTGGATCCAAAGGAACGAGCTGACAAGTAACCCAAAACCAGGGCAATCAAGAAGAAGCGAAGACTTTACAACCTTCCAACATTTAAGGAAAACAACATCACTGTGAAGAAGACCACTCGCCAGGAGAGAGCCCACTGAGCAAGATCACATGTTTTCTTTGCAAAGGACAAGACCCTTGCCCTACGAACTACTCCTTGAATCTAGTGCTGACCAAGACAGCTAGAGTACACTGGATGGAAGATGACAATCGTCATTTATTAAGGGGGTTAGCATTAAGAGACAAGAATGTCGAAGCACTACCACGATATAGGTTGGAGTTGCGACAACCTGGACTCAGGACAAATCGAACCAGTACAAGAAAACTTGCAAGACTGGGAGCCTTACCATGATAAGGACAAAAGACCACCATATAGATACATCCATAGTCACCTCTGCATTCCTAAGGCCCTCTACCCCTAAGCCACAGACCATTGCTACCCACCTATTAGTATGAAAATTCTACAACCATATGTCCAATAGACAATGCAATTACTCCATTCTACGACGACGTGAAGACAACAACGTTAAAGAACAAGTATTTGGAAGTCTACGACTTATCCGGAAGAACAAGGTTTCTCTCTTCCCTTTTGACTTCTCCACGTGTTAACCCCTAATATGCAGATCTTAGTCTCCCTGAGGAGCTAAGGAACTATATGTCAAGCAATACCCCGAAACCCATTGCTAGCTAGTATAACCCCACCTCCTTTCTTTCAACTCTATCGGAATCTCGGGGTCGAGATTCATTTAAGGGGGGTAGGTTTGTAACATCCCAAAATTTTGAAATTTGAAAATGTGAAGCTTTTGAATTATATTTGTAATATATTTTATTTGAATTTGGATTTTATGGTGTTTTCCTGAATTTGGTTGAGGTTCCAAAAATTGAAGAATTCATAAAAGAGAAAGACATGTAGTAATAATGCCTAAAAGGAAATGTTCAAATAATGGAGAATAACAATTTAAAATACGAATCTGAAAAGATGATCCAGTATAAGAAGAGAGAAACCCGAGTTAAAAATATAAAATCTCATTTTGGAAATAATGACAACAAAAGTGAAGGAATAAAATACAAACGCATATACAAACATATATGCATATATACAAACTGTGCAAGGAAAAGTTTAGCAATATAGGAAATATATATATATATATATATATATATATACATATATATGCAAAATTAAGTGAACCAGCAAAATAATAATAATAATAATAATAGAAACTCTCATTTAATAGTTGAAAATTTAAAAGCTTAAATTCTAAATGTCATACAAAAATCAGTGACCATAAATAGGAAGCAAAAATTTAAATTAGAAATCTCAAATCTCAAATCCAAGCTTAATCATTTTATCTTCTTACCAATCCCTATCACTTCCATGTGGGCCAGCCCTTTTTCTCTCTCCCCCTTTTCTTCTTTTTCTCTTCCCTGCTCCCGAGCTGTCTCTTCGCCGCTCTCTCCCTCGCTGCCCTCCTCTACCCTCAGCAGCATCGCCCGCGTCACCCTCTGCTGCTCAGCTTCCTTCCTCCACGCGGCATCCATGCACTGCCGTTGCCCACGGTTTCTCCCGCGCCGCCCACCGTTTCCATGGCCTCCCCGTCGCCATAAGAAGCCGGCCTCCCTCTCTGCTCCGCATCTTTTCCCCTTCCTCTCTATCCCGCCATGGTCGTGGCGCCGCGGCGCTCACCCCGCCCCGGCCGCTCCGGTGACTTCCCCGCCGGTCCGACCGCGTCATGGTGCGCCCCGGCGAATACTCCCTCCTCCCGAAGAATCGGACTCGGCGTCCCTCGCCGCCGCACGGCCGCTTTCCTCCCGCCGCCGAAACCCTCGCCGCTGCGCCGCTCCCTCCTCGGCGAAGTTTCTTCGATTCCTCGCCGGTGGAGCACCTCCTCCCGCCACGGAGCCTCCCCAGCTACCGCCGGAGCCTCTCCTCCACCCCAAGTCGCCGACGACATGAACTCCGCCGCGCCACCGCAGGCTCCAGGTGCCAGCCCATCTCCGGCCCTCTCTTGCCCGATGAACCGCATGGTGAGACTCCCCTTGACCCCGTATAGCTTCTGCGCGCCCCACTTTCTTCCTTCTCCCCTCCGGTCGCCGTAGCACCCAAACCCACCTCACCGCCGGCCGCTCTCGGCGCCGCCACCCCTTCCTAGCACTGTCCCGAGCCGCGCCGCCTCCTCCACCGGCCTCGCAACTCTGGGAATCCGTTTTGCCAGCTACCACAACCTCCCCGGCCACCGTCCGCCGCCGGTGACCCCAGCATCGTGCGCCGGCCGATTCCTCTGTTTGAGCCAGCCACTCCTCGCATCATCTGTTTTCCCCCTCTATTTCGTCAGCCCAGGCCATCAGCCCCCTTGGCTAACAGAGCACGCCTAACATACAAGAGGTCTTGAGTTCGATTCCAGTTGGTAGCACTTTTCCCCCAAAATTTTTTTATTTTGTTATTTTTAGCTCATCTTAATAAATAAAAATCAGTGAAAATTTGGGAATAATGAAGAGAAGCTGATAAAATTTAATTAGAAGGTAAACAAGATTATTTAAGATTTTAAATTTGGAATTAATCCATGAAAGCCAATGAATTTTACTAGAATGTGAATAGAGTTGTTTAGGATTTAACATTTAGTTAAATACCACAAAAGAAAAGGTAATGAACCTTTATTATCTGTATTAAATCCTAATGGTAGGTTTTGCTAATTAGCAAGGGATGAAATATAGCCTTGCTAGGTAAGAAAATTTTAACTAAAGCAAATAACAAATATTAAAAATGTAAACCCTATCATTAGCATATTGCCGCCCATGCAATCTTAAATAGTGGCTTTAACTTAATAATGATAACAAATACCATCATGCATGGCAGGCTCGAATTATAAGGGGATGAAATATCGATGTGTAGTACTTTAGAGATCGCTCAAATTAAAAGGGCATAATAATATATATGCTAAAATATAATAGCCCTAAGTCGTCAAGTATCAAAAATAAATCTCACCAATACACAACTCAAAGAAGCATGTAATATTATGACCAATAGTCGCAGATGAGTAGCAAATAAGAATATACTAAAAATCTCTATTAAACATCAATGAGATAATTAAATACGCACGTACGACAATGAATCATTAAATCAACCATTAGGTGCATACCTCGAGTAATTGCCAAATAGAACCCCGTAAAATACCATAACCTAAGTTATTAGGATATAAATGGGCTTACTTAATGTTCAATCAGGGATTAATAATTATATGCTAGTGAACAGTATGCCTTGAATATTTATTTTAAATCCTAACTATTAATTAAAGGCTTGGTAGGGAAGTTGTTAGGCGTATGCTCTCCTGGAATGACAACTTAGCAAATGAAATTTGATTAATCAATGAAGCCTAAAACCTTGCATATTAGTAAATGTTATAAAATTAATCTCTGTAAAGTTTAAACCATAAACACTTGTCTTTATACCCTAGCAGCTAGGAGAATCCTTTTGACTATTAAATAATGTGAACCTTAATAAACAAACCTTTAGGCCATGATATTCAAATTGAAATAGAGGCTGCCTTGTATGCAACTGACTTATGGTTAAGCTTTAAATAGTTATTGATTCATGCTAACACCAAATTAAATGAAATACATATTTAAATTGGAAAGTCAGGATTCATAACGCAGACCCCACCCTTAGTACATCGCCGATAAATAAATATCAGAAGCTAGATTTAGCTAATAATGACAATTGGTATTTAGATTAACATTTCACATAAAATGATACATACTAAGCCTTGCTCCGGTAGCTAAGTTTAAACTAGAATTAGAAGTGGAGCTAAGCCTAATAGTAGCTAAAGTACGAGCAAGCTAATAATAGTGCCATTAACTAAATCCTAACACTAGCTTTGGTACATAATACAATTTAGTACAATTGTATATAAATCAAGTGGGACCCGTACCAAAGGATCCTAATTCGAATTAAACTTAAGCTAGCGATAAATGAAGATACATAAAATATGATAATAGGATTATTAAAGATTTAAATTTTAATTAATTACCGTATATGAATAAATAAGGAGCCTCTGCTATTTATCTTAATCCAATTAATAAGTAAAGACATATACAAGAGATTATTCTTAATAAAGATATCTAAGTGTTATAATACTTTTGACTAAAAGATTTATAGAATAAGTACAGATCTCATCCATCAGTCCAGTTTGCCTTACCATAACCTAACTTGCAAGGAATGCATACCCTAAAGATAGAATTTGTACACTAAACTCCTGCACCAATCTATAGGTCTAACCTGACTCATGGAACTTCCTTGATAAATAACAAAATAATACAAAGTGATTATTAATAGAAAGATCAAGTTATCGTATGCTATTACCAACCGTGCCTCAACTCACCAAATCACCCATTAACTCGTAATAAAACTAAATTGAGTTTATTCGGATTTATTTGGATCTTTTTGAGTTATTTGCTTTATTTGGATTCGGTCGTTTGTCACGTAATTAGAAATCGGGAATCGTGAAGATTCAATGGATCAAGCGAGATCAAGCTTGGAGTGAAGATAGAGACTAGAAGCTCAAAAGCAAGCATTGTGTGAGCTCAAGTCCGCGGAAAACCGCGCCAGGCAAGTCAATACTTTGATCATGTTGAACCTACATTTTCTGCAAATTATTTTTGTTTAAATTATCAAATTGCATGCTGTTATTTCATATGCAAATACATGTTTAATTTGAGATTTTAGTTATATGCCCATTGTTTGCTTGATTAATATTACACCTCCTTTGGAATACTTGAATATGTGAACCCTGTCGCCCTAGCAAAATTATAATGGTAACTTTTGGAAATAAGTCCCTAATTATATGCCATGCTTAGTACTGCATAAATACTCAGGGGCACTGAAATGTCCCAAACATTATTGTCATTTTGAATCATGAGAAACTGGTTTCGGCAGTCATGGTGGGAATGACTGGTATATTTTGACATGATTATTTTATGCTCCCAAAAATCCCAACTTGCTTAAATATCTGAGCGGATGGTTTGGGGGCTGGTATGTGGTGCGGTGGGAGCACAAATTATGGAGTGTGGTAGAACCGCCGATAATACTAAGGACTGAATCTTGTGATGACCTCCGATGTAAAACAAGACAACCACAAGTCTATAATGGGTACGACCTAGCTGAATAACTTGCAAGGGTTTAGTTTAGATATCACCGAGGAAAGTGGGTGCCGTGGTGTACTGGTTTACTCACAGTGAGGCACAGGGTGTCTGTGATTTCGCACGGCGCAAGAGGGGCTTCGATGTGGTGGTGTAACCCTTCAGCGGTGAAACCTCGGCGTGGGTGGTGTCTAGCTAGATCGGAGTAAGGTAAAGGCTTTGTGATAAATTATATGGGTCTCATGCCTAAGGAAGCATGTTGGCAACAAGGATAATTCATCTCTTGTGGTGAAAGTGTACAAACTCGCAGAGTCAAAACTATTCGAATAGCCGTGCCCACGGTCAAGGGCGGACATGGGAACTTACTCGAGTTAGTTCTATTTCAAAACTTTGTGGGTGGGAATGGCAAAGGAAGGGCGTGGAAAGCCCCGAGTTGAATTGTCCCGGTGTCGCCCCAGTGGTAAGTTAAGCGGCTATAACGCTGAAAAATGTTATACGGTGAGATGCCGTATGTATGGAAAAATTATGGTGATATTAGGCATATGGTGTGACGCCATATGTATCGAAAATCATGTTAATATTCCTTGAACATTATGATTTGTTCCAAAGCTGCTAGGTCTCAGGAAATTTTAAGTAATTGTATTCAAAAGCACTTTTCGCAAAATAAACAACCCGAGCCTCTCCTTTGTTAAGCCATGCATACTATTTATTTGCATTCTGTGTATTCGCTCGCGGAGCACGGGGTCGGAGTGCTCACGCTCGCTTTTGCGATAAAATTCAGAATCAGGAATCAAATCACCTCGCCTCAGCAACAAGATTGGACAAGCTGGCCGAGGAGATGAAGATGTCAAGGGCTAGGTCGCGAACCTCCAGTTGGCTGCCTGTGGGCATGTCCTGAAGGTCCCACCTGTGTGTTCGTTCTTCCGCTGCTGCAAGTTATTGATTTCGGCCTAATCGGCCCATGAGTAAGTTTACTATTACATTTACGCTTCCGCATGATATGTACTTTGATATTCATTACTGTAACTGTGAGCACTATCTACTGATCCAGGGAATAGTGCGGTGGAATCACAGAGGAATCCGGATGTTAATATCTGGGTCCCTACAATTCTCTTGCCTCTGAATTCTTTGTGATATTTAGTTTAAAGTCTTTGTGAGAGATCCTGAAAAGAATAGCAAAAATCTCATTAATTTCCCTGAAATTTGCTCTTTTCAGTAATTTCAGTCAGCGGTTTTTCTCTGTGCAGCTGCTCTATTTTCAGAGGGGCGGTCTGACCGCTAGGGTTTCGGCCGGTCAGACCGCTCCCTCAATGGTGGTCGGACCGGATGTTGTAACCCGGTCAGACCGGCGGTATTAAGGCGGTTGAACCGGCCACCAGGCACCGGTCAGACCGGTGGGAGAGAAGTGGTCAGACCGGCGGTTGGGGAGCGGTCAGACCGGCCTTATTGCTGCGGTCTGACCGCTTGACCTACTGTAGTCTGACCGGCGCCCTGCAGGCTATACTGCTCTTTGATTTCTCTTGCTGATTTTCTTGAGTTGCTCTATTATTCCATGCTTCTTTCTCACAGTTGTCTAGTGAGGTTCTCCAGAGAGCATGAGCTATTCTCATCATAGCTTTTATAGCTATTGGTGAGAAGAGTCTCAAGTAGATACTTGGGGGCAGAATTTTTAAAGAGGCACCATTCACCCCCCCCTCTGTTGCCATATCCGATCCTACAAAATGGTTACTGATTACTAGTAGTTATGGATATGGTTTTCTGGTATGAAAGTGGAATTCATTTGATGATCATGGAAAGCTAGTATCTTGGTATGGAATTATGGTATTTTGTTATGGACATGGACAGCGGAAGCAAAGGAATCTCTCTCATGATAAACTAGACTTAAACTGAACATTTGGTTTTACTTAAAAATGGCTAGGTCTTAGGTTCAAAAACTAGCTATATTATGATATTTGACAAACTGGCTTTATACTAAAAGAAATATAAGACCTTTTCTTGGTTAAGCCTTGCATGTAGATTTATACATATACACTTGCATTCTGGTATAAGGACTTGTTAAGCACTTCTGTACTTATTGTTGCTCAACTATATGAATTCAGTGCTCAAGGAATGATCTACTAGTAAACATTGGTCACCATCAATTGAAGGTTGAAGATGGCGCCGAATACTTGGTCGCGTATCCCAATCGATTGTCTGTAGGCACATCATGAGGGACTCCACCACTATATGTGTTTTTGCTACAAGATTTCATTCGTATTTGGTCTCCCCACCCTATGAAATAAGCCCTTGGCCATCTGGCCCATTTATGCTTATTTACTACTAAACCTTTTAGTTATACGCATATATGAATGTGATATTCACAATTGTTATATTGTGTGAGCTAGCTACTGATATTGAGACTAGCTCAGAATACACAGAAGATTTGGATTACCAAATCTGGGTCACTATAACATTGTGGTTGTGGAAGAACAGGGGCTACAACAACTCTAGCTTCATTTTGTAGCCCTTAGTGTCGGATCCTAGTGCAACAACTCCAGAACCCTCTGTGTAAATCGCACTAGTCCAGGATCATCTAGTGCACACAGTAACAACAGGGATACATATCAAGCACAATGACAAACTTTATTTAAATGAATATGAGCCTGATGGCTAAAGTTTACATCAATGGTTCATAAACCAAAATTAAATACAAGCAGCGGTAGAAAAAACCGAAGCAGAAGAAGCCCACTGTGCCTGCCCACAAGCAAACGACAGTAAGACGCGGCCTATACGTTCTGATCCTCACCGAAGTCGAAGCTGTCCTCTGAAAAATGATAATTGAGCAACATGAGCAAATAAAGTACTCCACAAGTTACACCAGAAGGTTTAACAGAGTTAATGCATGTATATGGATTGACAATGGAAGGCATAGTAAGGTTATTTGCACAAAAAGTAACATTGGAGTAAATACCATAAAGTAAGTGCAAAAGCTGAATTTGATACAGTATGTGAAACCAATCATTCTAACTAAAATAATATCGTTAGTGCAGGCTCCAACCAAACACTAACCTAACCACGGGCATCCCACACGGACCATCTTTTCCAAAAAGATCTCATATGGATTCCATCCATCCATTAGCAGTTTGTAAAATCATTTTGAAAAACAAAGTCTAATCCGTGAAAAACTTTACTCAGCTTACCCACAAGATATGATCATCCCCTATTACCACCAGATTAACACACTTCCTTAGATGTGCGGCGAGGGGATCATGACAAGGCCTTTACAATGATCCATTGACAACATAATCACGCCGCCACTAAGGTTTCACTACAACACGAATCCACATGTTGGAGCCCCTTCTTGTGCCATATGAGACTTCTCACGGCCTACGCCGCGCTCACATTAAGCCTATAGCGAGATTAAGTTGGAACTTCACAAATTATTCATCCAGGTCTGTCCATACTAGACTTGTGGTAGTACGATAGGGCTTTACAATAGTAGCTCATAGACTGGTCCTTAACTGATTTAGGCTCAAACTACATACCCCTTGTGCCTGGCAATTAACATTGTGTCACCAAACAACAATGCATGCCAACAAGCACCCACCACCTAACCATTTGCCTAAGTCTAAACCAAGTTTTTATATTTTGTTTGAAAACATTTCATAATCATTCTTGACTCACCAAAGTCAAGAATACATTTGAAAAACTTATCATTTTATGTGAAACAAATCTTCCCACCCAAATTATTCTAAGCATGGCTAAGCAATTCTATAAAATATCCAGTTAATACTAATGGATCAATTAGTTTTTCATCTAGGTGACAAGGCATAGAAAGTTCAATGTAAAATTTGGCCATAACAAAGGAATTGGGTATAACTAGAATTTAAATCGAATTTAAACTAGATTTGAATAAAAGTACACATGCATAATAATTTTAAAAACAACATAAATAATTTAAATTACTAGGAGCAACATGATCAAAGGTGTAACTTGCCTTGCTCGAAGACTTGATGCTGCAAATCGTCAAAATCGAACTCTCCGGAATAGTCGTAGTCTACACGCGAAGAACCAAACAAAAAAATTCAAATAAAATCCAAAAATTATAAAATATTTACTGGCAGATAGATTATGATTTTAGATGAATGTAGGAGAAAAAAAAATCAATGGATTCGGAGTTTATATGTGGGAGAACGAAAATCTGGAAGTTTTGGACATCACATGAAATGATAACAACATCCGAGAATTACTTTTTGAAAAGTATTATGTCGGTAGGCTACGAGGTGGCTGGTGAACGGGCAAAATGGAATCCTGGCAATGAGGCGAAGGTGGCGACACGGGTACGGCGGCCATCACCGGCGGTGAGGGAAAAACGGCAGTGACGACGTGGTTGCGATAGCGATAGGTTGGAGAGAGATAGTACCGGGTATGAAATGTGGAGATGTAAGGAGAGCATGGGGTAGAACATGGTATGGTAAAGCTAGAAAAATTATTGGCTAAGTTGAAAATTCATCGGAGACGAAACAATCGACATTTGAACGATGATGGTAGAGAAAAAGGAAAAACTTGATATCTTGGTACTCGGTGAAGCGAATCTAAAACCACTTGGAAGGTAGTTACCTGGAATGGTTTGGCACGATATGACACGAATGGATTGGGGAAAACACCAACGGATAGATGGGGACACGAGATGCCATTGGCGGCCATGGCGAGGTGTCAGAGGCGAAAATTTGTGGAGGCTTTTCGGGGAAAAGGAAGGGAGCACGGCATAGAACGCGATGAGGCAAGTCTAAGAAAAATTATGGCATGGGCTAAAGCTTACCGGAGGCGATGAATTGACGTCAGGAGTCGAAAACAGCCATTTTCGTGAAAAGCTCAATTCTTGACAATTGGCTCCACGAAAAATTAAATAAAATAGTAGAAAAATTTCTTAGAGGCTAGGACACGATATGACGCGAACAAAATTCAAAGCGCTCACCGAAAAAGGGGTGTACGCGCGAAGGCACGGTTTTAGTGTCTGGCTCGACAGGGTCGACGGGGACTCTGGGAATCTTTAGGTGAGGGCGATGGAAGCACGATGTAGAATGCATCGAGGCGAACTCAACGGTGCAAATGGCTTGGCCAAAAAACATCGGATGGTGGCGGAACACGATGGGAAGACTTTCGGTGATCGGCGGGTTGACATCAGCATTTCGGGCAAACGGAGAGGAGTTAGCGGGTGAGGTTGGTGGCGAAATGAAGAGGGGAACATGGGGAACACAATGCTCACCTCGGTTATAGTGGAACATGCACGGTTGGCTCGTAGCGAGGAGAGAAGCGATGGCGTGGTTTGGCCACGGTGCTCCGGTGATGCTCCAGTGAAGCTCCCGTGAAGGCAAGGGAAGCATCGCGTAGAACACGCGAAGGAAAAGCCGGTGGTGTGGGCAGTGCAAAAGGCCGAGGAACGACGCTCGGTTGACAAAAGAAAAATGACGATTGCGGGGAGAAGAAAGGAAGAGAGAACTTGAGATTTTTGAAGATGACTAAGGATGAGGAGGGGCACCCGGTGCTCCCTTTTATAGGGGCGGAGGTGGACGGGAGAGGGAGATCAACCGACGATGTCAATTAGAGTAACAGTTTCATTTTCATGTAAATGTACATGAAGGAGGAGAGGAACGGTTGTGAATGGATGAGTCTTGAAAAGAGCAAGTGAATGCACTTAATTGCACGAAAAATCGTGAAAAAATGCAATATTGAAGAGCTCAAAATCGTGTTCATGGCGCGGCTATTGCTCTGGAGAAACGCACGCTTCGTGAAGAAGGTGAAGCGAGGAGAGAGAAAACAGGGATAAATACTATATATATTTTTCAAAAATAAATAAATAATAAATTCAAAACAAATTCAAGAAAATTCCACAAGCATCCTTGGAAAACGAAAATGTCAAATAAAATAATTTCGGATTTAATTGAGGTATATTTTAACCATTTAAAATATTTTTACTTTCTAAGCTTTAATTTAATCCAAATAAATTCAAAAACACCAAAAATTTGAAAAGAGGATAGAAATGGATAGATTGGAATTTTTTAGGACTTTAGAAATTTGAATGGACTTAATTGGAATTAAAATGAAGAAATACGAGCTTTTGGAAGTTTGAAAGGAGAGAAAAAGAATAAACTGATTTTCTGGAATTATTTTTGAACTGAAAATCAGATTATGACGTCATCAAGGGAAATGATTTTCAGAGGAATTCTTTTTCTTATATGGACATGAGGGAGTACTCTCCCTTATATGGACATTTTTAAGTCGGTTGCTACCGCAACCGACATGCCATAGTACCTAAGTCAGTTTGCTACAACATGCCAGTTTCTGCGGTTCCAACATTTAAAAATATCATTTTTTTTCTTGTGAAACAATATAGAAAGGTCAAATCCAAATCAGATTTATCTGCGTGCAGCGAAAGGAATTGAAATTGGTTTTCTCTTTAGGGATTCACGAAGACTTGGCCAGGGTGGTGTGATCGTGCGGACATAGCTCGACATGGGCACAACTAGGGGCAAGCAGTGAGCGGAGCACTGTGGGGAGAAATAGAGGGAGAGATGGCCTAGCTGGGCCAACTGGACCAAGCTGGGCTCAGCCCAAAGGGAAAGGAAGATGGGCTTCGGCCCAGAGAAGGTTGAAGGGAAATTCAAATTGAGATTTGAATTTGACTGGGTTAGTTTGGACAGGTTGATTTGGATTTGAATTGAATAATTGCAAGAACGCGAAAATAAAAACTAAATTATTTTAAATACTTAACATAATATAGTTTTACAAAGAAGAAGAAAATTGGAATGTTACAAAAAAGAAGAAAATTGGGATGTTACACTTGACCCCATAGGTCATAACGTGGCTCTACAACTGGTGTTAATACTTTGCCATTGGTACCGGAGGGATCCAAGGATCATGTCTGATGTTTACTTTCTTGCCATCTCCAATTCTCCATAAGGCTCCAGGCATTAGAGTCTCTCTTCCTACCAATATGCTCTGCCATGCATAGGAAGGTCCCTGTTTTATCTCTACCTGCATAAGATCGATATTAGGAAAATATTTACCTTCCAACATTTGCGAGCATAGAGTTTCAGGATCAGTAATAATGCTCCAACATTGTTTTTCCAGCATAGCCAAGTTAAACCTATGTATGTCCTTGAAACCCAAACCACCAGCTTCTTTGGGAACACACATTTTGAGCCAAGAAAAGCAGTGCATATGTTTTTCATCTTCTGTATCCCCCCATCAGAAATGACTTACAGCGCCCTACCATATCTTCGCAGCTCTTATTTGGTTATACGAAGCATGACATCGCATAAGATGGTATGGCTTGGGCTATTGCTTCGATTGGAATCTCCTTCCCAGCCACGGAGAGCTGCTTCTCTTGCTGTCCTTTCACTCGTGCTATAACCCGGTTAACAAGAGGTGAAAAGCACTTCCTTCGTTCTTTTTTACTTAATTTTCTAAATTCTATACCATCAAATTTTATAAAGTTTGACCACTAATAGATTTAAAACTATCTAAATTGACTATACGAAAATTATATCATTAGATTTGTTATTAAAAATACTTTCATAACATTATAATTTTATTAGTATATTTTAATATAAAGTTAAATAAGTAACAGTTAAAGTCATATCTTGAAGACTATAAAAATAAAAAATGTGAAGTAAAAAAGAATGAAGACGTATTAGTTCTAAGTAAGCCCAGGTACTTATCAGACACTGCTTTAGTAGGTATTTGTAAAATGGTTCTAATTTTCCCTTTAACATTTTCTGAAGTATTAGGACTAAAAAATAGCTGATTTAGCATAATTTACCTTTTAGCTAGAAGTAGCACAGTAGAGTTGAAGTATGGAGTTGATGGCATATATTGACATTATGTTCATTTGCTTTCATCAACAGAGACATCCGCAAATAACAAACGTGAAACAGGCGGTGGCATTGAGCAAACCTTGACTCCTTGAAGCTACAAATTGGGAGACAAAAGGATCTCCTTGTCTCAACCCTCTCTTAGGTATAAAAATGTCTGTCGATGTGTTATTAAACTAGACTCGGTAGTTCAGCGTTTTTACACGCCATAACCATATTGATCCAACTTTGATGAAAGCCATGGTCTTCTGATCATACTTTCTGAAAAACTCCAAGTCCTTTTATTTAAACTTCAGCCCAAAATTTTGAAAAGAACCCCTCACAAGCTAATAATTATTTGCAAAGGGGTCCTCCACCTAAGAGGTAGCCACGTAGCATGACCAAAGCAGGAGGTGTCCCCTCTTGCTATCGTCCGGATGTTACGAAGGAAAAACGGAAAAGGAGGATTAGTGAAGACGCTTATCCATTTCTGGAGAGAAAACCGGAGAGCAGGAGCTGGTTCATCGATCTCGTCGTCGATGCCTCGATGGCGACCGGCGCTCGGCAAGACGCTCGCGCCTATTCGCTGCTTTGGCTCGCTGGCCTGTCAAGGACGGGGGGCACGATGCTTACCGCCGTGCGGTCGTGGTTATCGCGGCCTGCAGCTTGGTATAATGTTCGAAGAGCTTGGCCAGCCAGGGATGGCGAAGGCAGGCTTGCAGCCTTGCAACCGTGGCAGGCCAGTTATATATATGGTGGTTACCTTGCATGCGAGACTAGTGCATGCTAAATGTTCTAGCCTAATTAGTTGTACTTATGTGTGTTTCTGACTAGTTATTTAGATCATAATTGCTTTGCTCCATAGTGAATAGCGTTGGCTCTTGATTGGCAGTGACGGGGCTTCGAAGCATCAAATTCTATAAACACACAAAAAACCACATTCAACACAAATTCAAATAAACTTCAAATAAACTCTAAAAATTATTATTTTGGTGTTGTTGGAAGATATTGAATTTATATGAATATAGAAACAAAAATTAAGTCATTCTACCTCATTTTAAATCCAAATGACTTAATTTTTACTTTTATCTAAATAACACTTGGGAAGATAATTACTACTAGTCGAGTATCCCATGTCTACTAACTGGGCCCTCCCAAACTACATATCAGTGATAACATAGTTAATCTTTATTAATGTCTAGCACCGGATAGTTTTTACCTATCATCAAATTAAGTGGGTCCTAATAGTTTGATTGTGTTTCATTCTATATACTAGTAGAGTGCCCATGCGTTGCAATGGTAATAGGAAATATTGTGCTAAGAAAATAACCATGCTTCTTAGATAAAAAAGCTAGGCAAAACAGAGATAAAAAATTTTCACACTAAGGTGTTAAATGCTTGTAAAGATTGTATGTGAGAATGAAAATTTGCACAAGGTAGCAACAAATGCACATCTAGTTTACATTCTCACAATAAATAATGTATATGTCAAAGAAAAATATGTTCAGGGTGTAAAACAATTTAAATATCCTTGACGAGGATATAATAATTCTCAAATTATTGTTTATCTATAGTATTATTGCACCACTCTGCTCCTAAAGTATACCCCTTATTCGTAAGGGAGACTTAATGGTGTGATCGTAAGTCGTTTTATGACTACTCCATGGTCATGAGCTATTTCCATGGTTGTAAGCTCTCCTACGAGCATGAGATAGTCGTATGTTGTCCTATGACCACCTTGTGGTTGTAGACTCTTCTGCGATTAGCCTAACTTCGATTACCTTGTCTTCGACAACTTGCTATATTCAGGTCTATCTGACAAAGCAGTTAATATGCATAGTTATTCTCTATAATAACTGCATATAACTTCTCCCTACTCCTGACGATAACTGCCTGGCAACAAGGATGAACCATGTCCCTGACAATAACTTCCGTTGAACGATTTCTTATTTGAAACATTGAGGTGTCTCTTGGCATGGAGCAACTGCCACCTCTTCGTGTGTTATATAAGGGCTGATATCAGGGAGAAGAGAAAAAAGAGCAACAGAGGAGAGATCAGTGCAAGACATTTTGTATTAATCTTTCCTTCATTATAATCACTACACTCAGTAATAGCCACATAGGAGTAGGGTTGTTATTCTATCCAAAGAAGGCCCAAACCTATATAAAAATCTCTGTGTCTTTGTTTGTATGATCCATAGCCAGGAGATTTTTCAAACCAAATAAACATATGTAAGATCGATACTAAAACATCGAAATCTAAGAGCAAGACAAAAAGGCAAAAGCCTCAAGCCAACAACTCCAAGGATGTTTGGGTTGTAAGTGATAAGGAGTCACAAAGCTCCAAGCAGTACTCAGATCGGGGCAACGGCAAATTCCCCATACAGAAGGACAACAAGCTTAGGTGGTGTACTCTTCATAAAAAGAAAGGACCACTTCCTACACTTGAGGAGTTAGGATAGATAAGTGGTCAGAAGCAGTCAAACAATGACGTGGAGATGCTATTCTAGGATCCGAAGCATACTATCGAGCACATCTATGGAAGATCTTCGGCGTATGAGTCAAAACAACAGCTTAAAGCTATCGAACATGAAGTAAACTCTAAGGACCCTCCTCTTGTCAACAATTTCCCTAAGTGGTCAGAAATCACCATCTCCTTTAAGAAAAGTGACTGTCCGATCCAACTAGGTGGATTTTTGATTGTGGTTGAGCCCACTATCATTAACTATCGAGTGTTGATTGATAGTGGTAATTTATTAAATATTTTATTTATGAGTGCTCTAGATGAGATGCAAGTTGCTTGGACCAGAATAAAACCTATACAATATTCATTCCATGGAATCATACCAGAATCTTTAGCAAAGCCTGTTGGCCAAATTTCTCTACCTGTAACATTTGGTTCTCTAGGCAACTTCAGGATAGAAAAATCTCTTTTGATGTGGTCGATGTCGACACAACATATCATGCTATACTCGGACGACCAACTCTGGGACATTTCTTAATTATTGCTCATTATGCATACCAATGTCTTAAGATGCTACGTCCCAAAGGAGTAATCACAGTCTATTGTGATAAAAAGATAGCACTTTCATGCGATCGCAAGTCCCTCAAGATGATAGGCCAATTACCAACTTTAGAAGCAACTAAGTCACAAGCTTCGACCAAGCACTCGAAGCCTATACCTGCACCAAATCTGAATGAACAAGTCAAGAAAGTTCCTCTGGATCTAGAGGAGCTTTCAAAGATTGTTCGCATCAGGGTTACTTCCAACCCCACTTAGGAAGACACCCTTATCACCTTCCTTTAGGCTAATGCAGATATCTTCTTATGGCAACCATCTGACATGCCTAGGGTCACTAGGGAGGTGATCGAATATAGGCTAGCTTTACGGCTTAATAAGAAACCTATAAAATAGAAGTTACAAAGATTTGCACCTGATCGACGAGATGCTATTAGGTTGGAATTGGGCAAGCTACTGAAAGCAGACTTTATAAGAGAAGTCAACTACTCAGAGTAGCTGGCTAACCCTATATTGGTTAAAATTCTAATGGTAAGTGGCGTATGTGCATAGACTATACTAATTTTAATAAAGCTTTTCCAAAAGATGCCTTCCCACTTCCTCGTATTGATCAATTGATTGATTCTATAGCTGGTTGTGAAGTACTTAAGTTTTCTAGATGCATACTATGGTTATCATTTGATTAGTATATCTCTAGAAGATGAAGAGAAGACCGAATTTATTACACCATTTGGGATATTTTGCTATGTCAAAATACCATTTGATTTAAAAAATGCTGGTCCTACTTTTCATTGTTTGATGCAATTAACCTTTTCACCTCAGCTAGACTGAAATTTGGAAGCCTGTGTTGATGATTTAGTCATAAAGAGCACCAAATGACTTGATTATATTTTTGACCTACAAGAAACATTTGACAACCTCAAAAACACCATACGGAGTGCATGGCACCTTTAAGTTATTTCATTGCAGATGGAAGAAAAATGATTCCCTTTCTTTAAACTTCTAAGGAAGAACAAGAGTTTCAAGTGGTCGAAAGTGGCTAACGATGCTTTCGAGGATTCAACAGGTATCTTATGAGTGCTCTGGTTCTGGTTTCTCCAAAACCAGAAGAGACACTCTTAATATATCTAGCTGCCATGCCACAGGCAGTAAGCATAGTACTGGTCGTAGAACACGAAGGCATTTGACGACCATTCTACTACATAAGTGAAGTTTTACATAGGCCTAAAGAGGGCTATCCTCAGGTTCAAAAACTTTTATATGCCCTCTTCATGTCTAGTAGTACCCGACGATGATCTTGAAGTAGATCATTTATCTCATAAGGCTAAAATATATATTTTGGTCAAAGGAGTACTTTATAAATGGAGAACTCAAGGGGTTCTTATGCGATGCATATCGTAAAAAGAAGGATCACAACTCCTTCAATACATACATTGGGGAATCTATGGAGCACATGTTTCTTACAAAAATGCTAGTCGTAAAAGCCTTCTAACAAGGATTTTACTGGCCAACAACCCTCCATGTTGCTAAAAAGTTAGTTAAGAAGTGTATATATGTCGGATAGTGCACACAGTGGATAACAAAGACAGTATCATGCATAATGACCAACTTTATTTAACTGAATATTGGCTTGATGGCCAAAGTTTACATCAGTGGTCCATAAACCAAAATTAAATAAAGCAACGGAAGATAAAACCAAAGGAGGGGGAGAAGAAAGGTCTGACATGCGAGCCCCGCATGTCGGCGAGTGAGAGAAGGGTGAGGAGGGAGGCATATGCCCAGATGGTTGCCACGCGGTGCAAGGAAATGATTGAGGCCGTCAGATGGAGAGGGAAGGGGTTAAGTGACATCGGATGGCCGAGATTAGATTGGCGGCGGTGGATTTAATCCAGGCCATCGGATAAGAACGAAGGGGTAAGTGAGATCGAGCAGCTAGGATTAGATCAACCGAGAGCAGATTGAATAAAAGCTTGACACGCATCAGCCTAAGGAGTGAAAGGATTTAAAATTCATTTTTGGTTTTCAAAAATACTAGGAAGCTTTGAAAATACTTAGAAAATAGTAAATAAAGTCTAAAAATTAAAAATTCTCAAACATTCTTGGTGATATTTTAGACTTAAAAAATAATTCCAACTTAAAGTTGGTCTTTTAATTTTTACAAAAATACTTTTTAGCTTTGAAATTTATTTTTAAAATTTAGAAAAACACAGAAAATCCAAATAAAAGCAAAATGCTTTTAAAATAATTAATTTGAAATAGAATTTTATAGAAATTAGAAAAATCTTTATTTAATAATATTCTCATCTTTTACTTAAACTAGTTTTGAAAAGAAAAGCCTTTTGAAAGCTAAAAACTAGCAAATAAAATCTCCACAATTCAGGTAACCAGAAAACACTTGATTTTATTTTAAATTAAATTATTTTTTTTAAAGATTTTGAAATAAATAGTTGGGCTGTTACAAACTACCCCCTTAAAAAGAATCTCATCCTCGAGATTCGGACGGCTAGCAAAGAAATAGGTATGGAACTTACTATGTGTGGCTTGAGATGAGATCTGGTTCAAAAGTCCACTTGCAAACTTCTGTGACCTTCTATTTACTATTTGGAGGTTGTTAGCAGTTGGTGCTCCAGCTTGATGCTTCCAAAGATTAGGAGAGAGGAGACTCAAGGCAAAGGGGGAACACTAGACGTTTTACGCAACCCAAAACAAAATACTAACTTAGCAAAACCTTTATTAAGCAAATAACAAGCAATAGTTATGACTGCTGAGAAAAGTGGAAATTGACAGCTCATAACTTCGTCTACTATCTAGCTTAACATCTTAACCTAAAGAGACAAGGGTTGTCTTGGTGTGATCCTTTGCAGCTCTTGAGGTACGAAGTACGATCCTTCAAGGTGAAGATTGAAGTGGTGGTAGAATCGAAGAATTCCAACTATTGCCATCTATAGTTGTTTTGGAACAAGGGAAAAGACAGAAATAGGTTTTTCAAAAATGACTAACTTAGCAAAACCTTTATTAAGCAAATAACAAGCAATAGTTACGGCTGCCGACAAAAGAGGAAACTGACAGCTCATAACTTCATCTATTGTCTAGCTTAACATCTTAACATAAAGAGAAAAGGGTTGTCTTGGTGTGATCCTTCGCGGCTCTCGAGGTATGAAGCATGATCCTTCAAGGTGAAGATTGAAGTGGCGGCAGAATCGAAGAATTCCAACTGTTGCCATCTATAGTTGTTTTGGAACAAGGGAAAAGACAGAAATAGGTTTTTCAAAAATGACTAACTTAGCAAAACCTTTATTAAGCAAATAACAAGCAATAGTTACGGCTGCCGACAAAAGAGGAAACTGATAGCTCATAACTTCATCTACTGTCTAGCTTAACATCTTAACCTAAAGAGATAAGGGTTGTCTTAGTGTGATTCTTCACAACTTTCGAGGTACGAAGCATGATCCTTCAAGGTGAAGATTGAAGTGGCGGCAGAATCGAAGACTTCCAGCTGTTGCCATCTATAGTTTTCGAACAAGGAAAAGACAGAAATAGGTTTTTCAAAAATGACATAAACATGAGAAAGGAATGAGAGGTAAGGGCAAGAAAAGATTGAGAGGTAAGAATAAGAAAAACTTTTGAAATTACTCATTATTTAAAATAAATTCTTAAGGTTTAACCATTCTATTCTATTTGTGGTCACGTCTTAGAGTCATAGCTTTGATACCATGTCTGTCGGATCCCAGAGCAACAACTCCAGAATCCTCTGTATTAATTACACTAGTCCATAATAAGCTAGTGCACACAGTGGATAGCAAAGACAATATCATCGGTGGTGGCCGTAGGCAGTTGGCAATGGTAGATGCCAGGGAACCAAGCCGAGGGATGTGGAAATGTCGAACACCAAGAAGAAGGCAAGAACTCTAGGCATATATTTTTTATTATTTATTCCTTTTTAAAAATATTTTAAAGTTAATCTCTCACAAACTTTATTTGCAATTCTGACACTTATGGGTGGTTCTGCCACACCACCCATAGAGGCATGGCCAAAGGTGCCACGTAAGCCCTCAGCTGCACGCTGTGCCAGCTTGGATGGCTTGCGTGGCATCTGTCACATCGTAAATCATGATGTGCGTCACATCCCAAAATTTCGCTTTCTGAAAAATTTAATTTCAAATTAATTATTTTAAAATATTTGAATCTTATTTGGATTTATCCGGATTTTATTCCAAAATTTAAAGCAAGAAAATGTATTTTAAATATTTTATTAAAGCCAAAAAGAGTTTATTTTATTTTTCCTAACCTTCCCTAAATTTTTAAATAATTTGTAGAATATTCTGAAATTAAAAATCAATTTTTAAATTTAAGAAGTATTTTATAAAATTATCAAATGCAAATCCGAAATAAAAATATTTTTCCTAAGTCTAAAATAATTCCAAGAATATTTTATGAATTTTCTGGAATTTTTAGACATTAATTATTATTTTTCTAAGTATTTATAAAGTTTCTAGTAATTTCTGAAATTTATTCCGAAAATAAAAATCAATTTAATCCAAGCCCGCCACGTGTCGCTCTCAGATTGAATCCCTCTCTCTCCACGATTTAATCCTAGCCATACAAAGTCACTTACCCCCTTCATATTCATCCAAAGGCCATGATCTAATCACTTGCCACGTGTCGCAAATCCGACGGCCCGTACCCCTTCACTTCCCCTCTCTCTCACCGACACATGGACCCCACATGTCATATGTTTCTTCTACCTCTTCTTCTACCTCCCCTCACTCTCTCTCTCTCCTCCATTAGAGCCGAATTAGAAGCTTTGATTCCGGCCGTTTCTCTCAATTAAACTCCAATCTAAAGTGTGCATTTGATTGCTCTCATCATTCCCCACCCAAGCCGGCCATCTCCCCTCTTTAATCCTTCTAAAAACCGAAATCCCCTCACCTCCTCTCTCTTTCTATGAAAACTCCTCCCCACCACCCCACTCTCCCCTTCGGCCCCTCCTCCTGCCGCCGCCTTTCCCTTCCTTTCCGGCCGCCACCCCGCTGTTGTGCGCCGCCATGCACTGCCGCCCGGCCGCCTCCCGCTGCCGCCCCCAACTTTAGCCGCCGCCGCCTCCTCCTTGTGCGCGCGCGCCGCCGGTGTCCCGCCGCCGCCGTCGGTAAGCCGTCGCGCCCTCCACACCCCGCCGCCATTCGCCGCCGGCCGCCGGCCGCGCCTCCGTCTGCCTGCGTGCGTGCGCCCACGTGGCATCCACGTGGCCGGCCAAGCCCATGTGGCCGCCACCTCGCGCCCGTGTGGAGCCACGTCATCGGAGCGCCACCTCGGCCGTTGCTTTCTCCTGTGGGCTTGGTTCACGGTGGACCGGGCCCCCGTGTCATAAAATTCAAATTTCGAATTTTCGCTGACGTCATAATTAAGTTTTTACAGTATAAAAATAAATCCCGAAAATCGACCTTTTTCATTTTCACTCCTTTTAATCTTTCGGAAGCCATAACTTTCTCATTTTGACTCCGATTTGAGCCGTTCAAATTTCTAAATTTTTCTAAAATCATAAACTATCCAAATATGTAACCAGTCAGCGCTCAAGAAGGCAAGTCTCCTTTGAACATATTGAACCTATGTTTGTGAAATGTTTTTAATTATTTTAAATTTAAGTGCATCGCTTTTACATAGAACCATAATTTTGTTTTAGCAATTTAGTTAATCCAACCTTGTTATGCCCTTGATTGAAAGTTGAGCGCCATGTACCCTTGTAACCCTAGGATCATCTTTGTCTCAATAATGAGATTATTATTTAACCTTTGGTTATTATTATTTAGAGCGGTAGTATTATGCTTAGTCATGCTATTTAATCCTTTTGTAACTTTAGAATGGGAAATTATAATTCATTCAATAATCTTTGTTTTAAGAAATTTAGTGGCGATTGATGTTGCCAATGTTATTCTAAAATAAATTAAAATGTGAAAATTATTTTAGACCGGGGCGGATGGTTGGTTTGGATTGGTGCGGTAAGCACGAGATCTTGTAAAGTGTATGTTCCGCCCTAGTCGATTAAGGACCGATGCTTGTGATTGTCCAGAATAAGCACTACCGTACAACCCCATGTCTATATGGGTATGACCTAGTTGACTAACTTACGATAGTTTAGTTTAGGTACCACCAGTGGAAAGCGAGTGCCAGGGATTTACTGGTTATTCACAGTGAGGGACAGGGATTTACTGTACTCACGTGGCTTCGGACTGGGTGGATTTAACCCTTCTGCGGTGAAACCTCAGCGGGTGGTGTCTAGCTAGACTAGAGTGAGGTAAAAGCTTTGTGATATTTTATCTGTGTCTCATGCCAAAGGAAGCGTGGTGACTGTTAAGATAATTTATCTCTTGGGGCTAAAGTTGTACAACCTCTGCAGGGTGTCAAACTATTCGAATAACCGTGCCCACGGTCAAGGGCAGGCAAGGAATGCATTTACATGGTAGATCTTTGGTCTTTTGTTTTAAAAGCAAAGTTTTGGCATTCTGCGAGTGGAGGGAACTCTCGGAAGGGTTTACTGGCGGTTGGAGCCAGAGCGGGTGGTTGGAACCTGCAGTTTTAAACTTATCGGTTAGAGCTGGTTAATTAGTGTTGGTGGATAGAACTTTCATTATAAATTGTTTACTAGTTTCAATTAAAACAATTACTTTGTGCAAATTAATGCCTTCGAAAGTATTTATTGTTATTTGAAATAAAATATTGCTTTGTGCAAAAGAACCATATAACCTTCCTTTGTTAAGCCTTGCATCTACTGCATTTCTTTCCCAAGACTTGCGGAGTACTTTATGTACTCACATGCTGCACTAAAATCAACTCAGAGGAATATGAAGCTCAAGATGGTGACTACGAATACTTCGTGTGTGGATTCGATGAAGGATTTCCGGAGTTCTATGTTGCGTTTCCCCATTCAATTGCCTGTGGCGTATTGATGGGTCTTCGTCGGATTTATCTTTTGCTTTCGCTGTGTTTTGTGAGTGTGTGAGGTCTTGAAACCTCATTTGTAATAATGAGACCTTTCGGTCGGTACTCTCTATTATTGTAATAAATCGTTGTTGGTTATGTAATCATCACTGTTTAACTGTGTGCACTAGCTTTGATCTGGGACTAGTGCTGTAATACACAGAGGGTCCGGGTTCGGAAATCCGGGGTCCCGACAATGTGACAATCTATTGTCATGGCAGGAGACTTGGCATTATAGGGGCAGATTGTCATGCCACGATACATGGTGGGACATGGGGTGACTTGAGTGCGCCTCCCGTGCTGCCCGTGCGTGCGCTCGCGTGGCATCCACGTGGTTGGCCAAGCCCATGTGGCCGCCACCTCGCGCCCGCGTGGAGCCACGTCATCGGAGCGCCACCTCGGCCGTTGCTTTCTCCTGTGGGCTTGGTTCACGGTGGACTGGGCCCGCGTGTCATAAAATTCAAATTTTGAATTTTTGCTGACGTCATAATTAAGTTTTTCCCTATAAAAATAAATCCCGAAAATCAGCCCTTTTCATTTTCACTCCTTTTAATCTTTCGGAAGCCATAACTTTCTCATTTTAACTCCGATTTGAGCCGTTCAAATTTCTAAATTTTTCTAAAATCATAAAATATCCAAATATGTACCATTTTTGAATTTTATTTAAATTTTGTTTGAATTTATTTGTTTTGTCTGTCTGTCTTTTCGCGCGTAGATTCCGCCGTCGCCGAAGAATTCGTCGAGCCGCAGCAAGAAGAACCAGTCAGCGCCCAAGAAGGCAAGTCTCCTTTGAACATATTGAACCTATGTTTGTAAAATGTTTTTAATTATTTTAAATTTAAGTGCATCGCTATTTACATAGAACCATAATTTTGTTTTAGCAATTTAGTTAATTCAACCTTGTTATGCCCTCGATTGAAAGTTGAGCGCCATGTACCCTTGTAACCCTAGGATCATCTTTGTCACCGAAGTATTGAAGTTGAGGACTAGCTGATTCCATTAGCATTCGCACTGACAGAGGTTGGGAATAATGCGAGTTGGGAATGGTTCATGGATATAGTTCATCTACGCCTCGTTGCGCTTGGATGGGTTGTTTGCATCATCTCGGATAGGCACCGCAGGATTCTGAACGCTGTGAGGAGCAAACTTGATGGGCACTCGGATGTGGTGCATAGGTGGTGCATGCGTCACTTAGCTGCTAATTTCTTGAAATAATGCTGTAGAGAAGATCTCACAAAAAAGTTCAAGCTGTTGTGCGGTTGTTTGGAGAAGAGGAACTTGAGGTCAAGTTGACGGAGCTTAGCGGACTGACCAATGAATGGGGTAATAAGTGGTTGGACGAGGTCTTGTAGCAGAAGACAAAATGGGCACAGGTATACAATGAAGGTGGTTATTGGTATGGTATAATGATAATGAACATCTTGGAAGTGTTCAAAAATGTTATTAAGGGCATCTATGCTATGCTAGTATCGACTATCTTGGAGTACTCATTTTGGAAAACCAATGCATACTTTTTGGATTGGTGGTGGACCCACGCAAGGGATGTGTACAACACCGACCACTTTTTGGGTGCGGCTGCTGCCAAGCAGCTTCCTATAGCGTAGGCAGAGGCATGCAATCAAGAAGCAGAGGAATACAATCCCACTTTACATATTTATGCCATCAGGGCAGCCGGGGGCACATCGATAAGGGGCGAACGCTATGGTGGCCAAAACCATAGAGTCAACCTGACAATGGGAGACTGCACTTGCATGGTCCTAATGTTGTTACATGTCCCATGCTCTCATGTTATCATCGCCTATCACGTGTGTGGTGTAAGTTACCTTTCTAACATGCCACGATGAGGACTTGGGAGAATAGATTCAAGCCTTACCTTCATCTGCCGCATTGGCCACTGTACATGGGGGAGGAATACATTCCTCGCTGCAAGGTGGTAAGGACATGTACTGTCATGGGGATTTCGACGATGCCACAATAAGAAATAGGTGCTTGGAGTGTCATGAGGATGGACACACCAGGGCAAAGCACGTTAATAGGGACTCCTAGCTGCGTAGGGTAAGGCGACACTGCTCTCGTGTGAAGCCCCCTTAAGGTAACCATTATTGTTGTTGTGCAAAAATGATTGCTTTTCGTCGATAGAGTTCACTCATTTGTATTTTATGAAATGTTTTTCTATAATGTTGTGTGCCTCATGTGATCTTACAAAACTCCTATCCTGTAATATAGGATGCCACAACACGCACAATATACGTTACTTCTCTTGGAGTACCATGACGACCACCATGCACACCGCATAGCCAATGAGGGTGTGGTGAGATTGCTATATACTATTCATTCATGCTTTCAACTTGTTGACCATGTTCTTTTTTACTAATTCATTTGCATATTTGTCCTGTAGGTACTCCAGCCGCTTTTCCCCTGCATCCACACCCCTCTACATTGGGATGAGCGGTACAAGCCACACGTCTGCCAGGCTAGTCTACTTGCTGTGGCGTGGACAATGATCAATGGGCTCCCCATATGGATGGTGCTGTGCTTGCCGCACTGGTGGATCAGTGGCGCCTAGAGACCCATAGCTTCCACCTACCACCAGGCGAGATGACCATCATGTTCCAGGACATCACCATGATTCTCGGCCTCCCCATAGACGAGCTTCCAGTGTCTAAGGACATCAATAGCATGGACTCGCCTGCCGACTCGAGGGACAACTGGCCATTCGCGGTGCTTGTGTCCAGTTGTGCACGCACTTCAATGTGTGCCCACAGAACGCAGATGTGGACATAGTTGGCATCTTCTCAGCCCCTTCTATTCTCAGATAGTACCGAAAATGCTGCCTCCAGGATTTACTTGCCGATTTTGGCAAATTTAGTGACGGCATGTACCTACAGTTGGGGTTCTGCTACACTGCCATGCCTCTACCGGCATTTGTGCAACGCGTGCCGGTCAAGGAGTGTGGACGACAACTTGGGTGGATGCGCATAACTCCTGCAGGTGTGGATGTGGAAGCATTTCCCTGTGGGTCGACCCACACATGCTCCCTTGTAGGTAACCATTTATTCCATTCGTCATAGATGTCACCTTCCAACAAAAATGCAACTAAAATGTACCTCCTTGCTGAGATGGCCCCTTCAGGACCCTACGTCTATACCGACGGTAGCCTACCTTTGGAGCTCCATCATTGCACCTACTGGGTGTCTGAGGTCGCGGTACATCTCGTATAGAAACCACATAAGTTTCTTTCCTTCGTAGTGTCTTCGAACAATGATCTCATAGCTACTGTCTTATATATCTGGTGCAGGTCACATGGTAGCCATACACCCATGATGTGGTCATTGAAATGGAGCTAAACCAAATGTGTGAGCAGGATAGTGCCATGTGGATGATGCTCTCACTGCTGATCTTCTTCCATGCAGTGGAGTACCACCTCCCCTATCGTGTGATGCAGCAGTTTAGGAAGCTTTAGGCCACTCTAACAATGGTGTTCTCGATAGATTTGAATCTTCATGGGTAGGAGTATCTACCTTCCTTTGCAACTTCCGTACCAATTTTAATGCTAACAATTACATTTCGGATGTGGCAGGTTGAACTATAGGAGGAGGTGCTACCACATCGACTGGGCCGCCTATCACCGTGTCTACTTGTTGGAGTGGGAAGACCAGGGCAATCAGTCTAGGGATGCACCACCGGTCCATCAAAAGGCTCAGGTTGTTCGCTACCTCCAGTGGCTCCACAGTGTTGCACACCTGTAGCTTAGACTGGCCATGACTGATGCGAACATAGGGGAGGGGCACTCGTCGGACAAGGATATCGTGGATGATTACCACAAGTTCACATGGATGGGCACGCAGCCAGAGAGGCCCCCTATCAACACCTATTACGTGAGTACATTTAATCCCACTACTATTATGCAAACTCAGGGTGAGCAAACTAATTTACTTTGTCATACGTACCCTTTCACAGGGAACGCAACTCACACACATAACCAACGAGGCCAGTGAGGCCCTTAAGCTCCCTGAGGGTTCGGAGGGGAGCTTCTAGTGCTTGAGGGATTTTGCTAAGGTAACCTTCACTATTTTGAATTACAAGACACACACACTTAAATTTATTTATGTTTGTCTTGTTCTTCATTTTTGTACTGCAATTTACATCACTTAATGTTTTACTTGAATCAAATCTTCAGTAATCAGCATTCTTCCAAAACACACACATGAAACCACTAAGTTACTTTTTATGAAGCACAATAACACTAAGTTTGCTAGAGAAAATACTACTTAATTATCTGAGAAGAACAAGGTGAACTTCAACTTCAAGTATCAAACAATAACATACCTCTAGAAAAGTTTTTACAATCATTCTGGCTGCTGAGCAATCAAAAACATAGATAGAAGGTGTTTTCAGCCATGAATCAAGATTAGTATAAGACAAAAAGTATAGCAACAAAAAGTGTAAGACAAACATGCACATAAACCGCTCATACACATAAATCTTTCTTTCTTGTAGCATGCAAACATGACCTCTCTCCTTGCAATTTATTTTGTTATATTAAACTTCAATATCATTTTATTTTGGTAAACCTTGCAGATGGTTCGACAGTGATGCCGCCGATTGGCCACAAGAATGAATTGCACAGTGGCGGTGAGCCACGTCATGCAACCTACCTTGGCTCAGAGTGGCTCCTCGCGTGCTATGACATCTGCTTCGGCTGCATGTGATGAGGACCCAAAGGACGAGGAGGAGGACAGCGAAGATAAGGAGAAGGGTGCTATAGATGAGGACCGTGGTGAGGAAGAGGAGGGCAACAAGGATGATGAGGAGGATGTGGATGCTAGGCTTCCAAAGGAGATGGCCCTCTAGGACCTTGTGGGTGCACATCGAGGGCACACGAGGCCAACACCCAGTAGTGAGGTTCACATTGGGGTCAAGTGCACACCAGAAGCGCAGGTGAATGTATGTACGGCGCATTTGTAGAATGAAATAGGATTGATTTCTTTTGGTACAATGAAATGAGATGAATGGATGAATGTGGTTGACTGAAATGAATGGAATGGATTGTGTTTGAATTAGCCCTTTACTGCTCATTTTATTTCAATGGATTATTGTGTCTTTGCTAATGATTGTATTTGAATGAAATGCTTGCAAATGGTTCAGTGAAATTTTGATTTTCAATGTTTGCGGCTACTATCACACCAGTTTTTCTGAATCTTCAATGTTAGCAGCTACTGTCACGCTAGTTTTCTTGGCGTGACACTATGTTTCTATCACGCCAGGAGAACTGGCATGACAAGACCTGACACTACGAGTCACCGCGATGCAACTTTGTAGCTACTGTCACACCAGGTTTCCTGGTGTGACACTATACTGTCATGCTAGGGGAACTAGCGTGACAAGATCTAGCACTACAAGCTAGCGATATGCAATTTTGCAGCTAAACCTAGCGTGACACTACGGTACTGTCACACCTAAGGAATTGGTCTGACAAGACCAGTACTAGCGTGACAAGACCAGAGTAACTGGTGTGATAGTACCTGGCACTGAGAACCACTGATATGCAATTTTGTAGCTACTATCATGCCAGGTTTACTAGCGTGACACTACTGTACCGTCATGCTAGGCTAAAATTTTACAACTACTGTCATGCCAGGTTTCCTGGTGTGACACTATAGTACTGTCATGCAACGGTAAGCTATCACGCCAGGGAAGATGGTGTGATAGTAGGGTTCAGGGTTATTAGGGTTTTTGGTCTTGCTTTACATTTATGTTTAGGTTAGGGTTTAGGGTTCGTGGGTTTAGGTTTAGGTTTAGGGTGTAGAGTTTTAGGTTTAAGTTTATGTTAGGGTTTAGGATTTTATGTTCAGCTTTACGTTTATATTTAGGTTAGGGTTTTAGGGTTTAGGTTTAGGTTTAGGGTTTTAGGGTTCAGATTAACCAACAACCCTCTTTACTGACTGCATTTGCAAACTATAATTTTATTTGTAGTGCTATCATATTGTAACTCTCGTTACTATCATGTTGTAACTTCATTTGCAAACTATAATTTTATTTGTAGTGCTATCATGCTGTAATTTCGTTTGCAAACTATAACTTTATTTGTAGTGTTGTGCTATCATGTTGTAACTTCATATGCAAACTTTTATTTTATTTGCCAACCTTTCGTAGTGATCACGACATGTACACCATTCAGTTACATACATTAGCAAATTGAACATAATCGTGAACAACAGGGGAGAGTACGGTGGTACAAGCTTTTCCGTGTGTGCCTAATGGTAGAAGGTGCCTCGCGCTACCCACATAGAATGCTGCAGAGGAGGGTGCCTTAGATGTTTCTGCCCATCGTTGTAGTGGCATACACATATATAACTAGGGTTCATGCAACAACATGTGGAATCATAGGAACTTCCAATATTGACGACCTCGTTGTCCCTCCTCGCTGCATCTATTGGCGAATGTCATCGTTCTTCTTGGTGAGATTGTCAATCCACACCTCCCACTCTAAGATTAACTCCCATAATGTATGCACATACACCGCAACATGTGTTCATTGGGAGGATCGATCCAGCGGATAAAGTCGTATTTCACCATCTGCTTCAAAGGAGGGTTAACATGCAAGCTCTATTTGCACTAACAGAAATAAATTGTTGGCTAATTGTACCCAAGAGAGTGTGCATCAGAAGAAACGTTGTCCCCTATCGAATGGGGTGTCCATGACCTGTACGGCTGCGTCTTCCTTGTGTCTGCATTTTGGTCATACCGGTTGAGCACGCTTGCTTGTCATTAAGCGATAGTTAGGGCCAAAGTCCTTCCTCCTTTCCAGGGGAACTTCTTGCTTTGGTGACCCCGGTTTGACTGGTCCCTTCGTGACTACCATGGTATGTTGCTGTATGATGAAGAAGTTTGTTCTTCTTACGGTTCACAGGGTGGAGTGCTCCTACTTTTAGGGGGTGGGGCATGTATTTTATTGCCCGTAGGGGGAGGCGGCGTGCTTTCTGATAAAGCAGGTCATGTGTTAGTTTTGTGTAGTGAGTATACCAGATAGGGTAGCTTGTGCAGTGACAAGACTAAAGGAGTCAGCCTTGCGCAGTGATAAAGACTAAACGGGCCAGCTTTACCAGTGACAATACCAAACGGGACAACTTTGCACAGTGACCAGACCAAACGAGGGTAGCTTTACGTAGTGACTAGACTAGAGTCTTTGGCTTTGCACAGTGATAAGACCAAAGAAGATAGCCTTGCATAATGACATGATTAAATGGGGTAGCTTTGCGCAGTGACAAGACCAAACATAAGTACCTTTACGCAGTGATTACATAGACTCTTTGGCTTTGTAAAGTGACAAGACCAAAAGAGACAGCCTTGTACAGTGACAAGACCAAGTAGGTCAGCTTTGTGTAGTGACAAGACCAAACCTAATAACCTTAGGCAGTGGCAACACCAAATGAGATAGCTTTACACAGTGACAAGACAAAAGGGTAGCTTTACGTTTATGTTTAGGTTAGGGTTTAGGGTTTGAGGGTTTAGGTTTAGGTTTAGGGTGTAGGGTTTTGGGTTCAGGTTTATGTTAGGGTTTACGTTAGGGTTTAGGGTTTTATGTTCAGCTTTACATTTATGTTTAGGTTAGGGTTTAGGATTTCAGGGTTTAGGTTTGAGGTTTGAGGGTTTTAGGGTTCAGATTAACAAACAACTATTTTACTGACTGTAAATATGATACCACTCTCTGCAAAGTAAGACGTGACAATAGTCTGCCTCACCAGCTTTTCAGATTGACATGATAACACTATACATCCTTAGCTTTTCATACCGAAAAGACAGCACTCTACCTCACCAGCTTTTTAGATCGACATCACAACAATATACATCCTCAGTTTCAGACTGAAAATACAACACTCTGCCTTGTCAACTTTTTAGATCGACTTAACAGGGCTCTGCAAAGCATGACGTGGCAACTCCCTGCAACGCAAGATGTTACAACACTCTGTCACGTGCATGATGTTGTTTCTTATACATGTAACTAAACCCTGTGCACCGTGTTATTCCTAGCTTTATTATAAAGTCTATTTTAATTCACAACATCAAATCTCGTTGTCTTTTCACATTCAATTCTTCATGTAGCAAGGCATCCAACAACATAAAAAAACGAGTTCTGAAAGTAGGCACAAAATGTCTACGTATCTTTCATCAGCGGTACTGTCTAGTATATGTCCATCCTTGTGCCTCATGTCGTACCACACACTCCACATATTAGTCATTTTTTTATGATGCAGTATGTATCACTTCTAGGACAAGGCCTGCAAATATTATGAGGGTGTTTATGATGGATGTATACTCAGATTGTGAGATGGGATGAAGTGGATGTAAACTTTTGCATTATGTAATCATTCATATCTCTGTATTCATCTGAGAAATCTTGTCTTGAGTTGTTCTGTTTTCTTGTATTTCTCTGTGTTTTAGTTTCTTGTTTCTTGCTTCGATTCTGCTCCCAGTTCTTCTCTGTCCTTCGTGTTTGAGTAGAGATCTTTCTTAGAATGGCTTTGGTGTTTCTTTGCTTTGGACTGGGATTATACTCAAGGCCTCTTGGCTAGCTCATCCCGAAAGGAAAGGTCTATATTGCAGTGTTCTTTCTCTAGAATCTGGTTGCTTTAGCCTTCCACTGTTTGGTAATTTTTAGGGTTTACTGTTTCCATAAACAGAGGAATCCTCATGTGCTTGATTTTCTCGGTAAAAGGTGTTTTGGTTCTTGTTCTCTCGATCTCAAGTCTATTCCCTGCAGTGATCAAGAGTTTTCATTCAAGAATCGCAAGCTTTTGGATGTCTGTCTCATTCTCTGTTCGGTTTTCAGATTCAGTTCAGATTCTAAAAGGTGTTTTGGTTCTTGTTCTCTCGATCTCAAGTCTATTCCCTGCAGTGATCAAGAGTTTTCATTCAAGAATCGCAAGCTTTTGGATGTCTGTCTCATTCTCTGTTCGGTTTTGATTCAGTTCAGATTCTGGTTCTTTGCCCCTTTGTTTGAATTTTCTTGTTCCTGAGATCTAGCTGCTATTTAGTTTGAAGTTCCAATCTTTTGGGAAGAGCAGCAAATCAATCGAAGCTCATCTTAGTCTCTCTTCTCTTCTTCGGTAGTTTCTGTGCTGACAAGATTTCAACTGTTTTCTGTTTTCCTCAGGCCACGAGCTGCTTTTCTTTTTTTCGTTTGCTTTTCTGTTGTTTGCTGTAACATCCTGATTTTCAGAACCATTTGAAGTTTTTAAAATAAAATTCACCAATTGTATTTTTTGGAATTAATTAAAGCTTAATTGGAATTTTTATTAATTAAAATGATTTAATATGATTATGTTAGACATTAACATGAGCCAAAAATATTTTATTCGTGTTCCTTGAGTCAAAGGATTTTGGGGACTTTTCTTGGATTTTTCCGGAGTTAATTGCTATTTTCTAGAGCTCAAAAGTCTTTATCTGAAATTCTGGGAAAAAGATAGAAAAAAAATAAAAACCTAAACCGGCCGGTGGGCCGAAACCCACCAAGCCGGCCCCTTGCCACACGGCGCGCATCCGTGCCCGCGCCCATCAGCCCGATGAGCGACACGTGTTGCCCATCCGCTTGCCCGCCCGCGTTCTCCAGCCGTCCGATTCTTGTAATGCCACGTGTCATGCATCTGCGCATGCGTGCACTGTTCATTGTGTTCGTTTGGGAAGTCGCCGCCGTTTCCAAGCCGAGCTCTCGCCGCCGCCGTGCGTCTCCTTCCCAAACTCGGCGTCTGTGCCCGCCATGGACTCCTCGAGGTCTGAGTATAAAAGGGGGCCGACCCCTCCGTCTTTCGCCTTCCCGTGGATCCGGTCCGCCGTGCCTCTGACGCATGGGGCCCACCGGTCGGGTGCACTATGCCGTAGACCCGTGAGCCGATTAGCCACGTCAGCATGCCACGCAAGCCCTAGAAGCCCCGTCAGCAATTGCGTCAGCAAGCCGGTTGGCCATGCACTGTTCCGTGCACCGAGTCCACCGTAGACCATCTCCACCGTGCACCGAGTCCACCGCACAGTGCCCTTTTGCGATTTTCAGCCTTTTTCCCAAAACCAGATTTTCCAAAGGCCCGTTCTCCCTCGTCCGAACTCCGATTGACCCGATTCTTTTTCCTAAATTCATCTAAAATTGAGCTCTACCTTTTGGTTCAGGTTTGGGAATTTTTGAAGTTCATTTGAATTTTATTTGATTTTGTTTTCTGTTCGTCTCGTTTTCTCTCTTGTTAGATCACGCGTTCGAGGGAGCTGACTCGGATTCGAAGATCAAGAGCCGTCAACCGAGCAAGGCCAAGGCAAGTCATGTCCTTTGATCATGTTGAACCTAGTTTTCAATCTATTACGTATTATTTTGTTTCAAATTATCATGCATCGCTATTTATTATCAAACCCTTGTATTGGTAGTTATCATCCAAATTGATTAAACCCTCCTTGGTAATTTGAAATGCCACGATTCTTTGTCACCTTAGGATGAGTAATTATTTAGTTATACAATAATAGTTGTCCTATGGGGTGTACGTTTATTTTGCTTAGCCATGCTTAAGATTAGAACGTTGGGTCTATTATCACATGTGGTAAATAATTTTGACTTAATGATATACTTGAACGTGGTGGTTAACCATAGTTATAAAATTTGCTTGCCATGGCATGGGTAGTGTCATTGATATTGGTTATACAAAGATTGGTTTTCACTCGGGCGAATGATCGTGCAGTAAAGGGGGTGCAGGTTGCACATTGGGATGTGGATGCTTCGCCTGGGTGACACTTAAGAACTTAACTTTGTGCGCCATTGATCTGAGCTTTACCGTGCAAACCACATGTCTTGTATGGGATAGACCTGGCATAATAATTTGTGAAGTCTCAACTTTGGTTTCGCTACTGATGATGTTGTGGTGCAAGGGGGGGCAATTATCGACTAGGGGGTTACCCTACTCGATGGCGAAACCTTAGCGAGTGGGATCAGGTTGAGATGGATCATCGTAAAAGCCTTGTTGTGATTTTCTTTAACGTGAAGATTATCACATCGTGTGGGTACAGCTGTGCAACCTCTGTAGAGTGTAAAACTATTCAAATAGTCGTGTCCTCGGTCATGGACAATGCTCGGTGATTTCACACGAGGGGTAGAGTTTTTATAAAATCTTAGTTGGGTTAAGTTGGGAGGTGAATGGTCAGTTCACTCGTGGTTGTCTTCAATTCCTTTGATTAATTGTTTAATATCATTTGTTAAAACTTGTTTTTCAATCTATTTACTGTATTTATCTTAAATTGCTGTTTTATGCAAAATTAACCTTTCAGCCATCCTTTGTTAAGCCTTGCATACTATATTGCATTCTTTGTTACAAACGACTTGCTGAGTACTCTATGTGCTCACGGATTCAACCATATTTGCTCAGTTGAGGAGGAAGGACCAGATCAGCAAGAATTCTTGGAGGGAGGATACTTCGAGGACTTCGCGGATTAGGACTTCGCTTCCTAGTCGATTGCCTGTGGCATGTCGAATGGCTCATGAGTTCATTTTGTCTTCCGTTGCTAGTTTCTCTAAGCCCTTCTGGCTAATAATTGTAAGCTTGACCCTAAGGTCGTACTCTGATATTTATTAACATAATTTGGATTTTCTTTAGAATATCGTGATGTGGATGACATTTATCTTTGTTTATACTGTGTGCACTAGCGTGATCCGTGACTAGTGCAGAATACACAGGAGAGTCTGGATTTGCATATTCGGGTCTCGACAAAGGTGGTATCAGAGCCATATCAACTGTAGGACAAAGCCCTAGTTAGCCCTATCGTCGTATCAAAACTCAAAAAACTTATTTTCTAAAAACAAAACCACTAAACTTGAAATCTAGTAATTTCTCTACTCTCTTCCCTTATTCTTAAGGCTTCTTGATTCTTGTCTAAACTTCTGCCCAAATAATTGTTTAAACCTGACTTCTATTCCCCATCACTCTATAGATGTCACGGAAGTTCTTCAGCCAGGCAGGAGGTTGGAGAAGACTTCTTTGGGTTCTTTTGCGAAGCCTTGGATTCAAGAGAGCACCAATCTATAGCACTATCGATGAAGGAACAAGAAGACCACATATGGGGCACATCACCTGGCTATACTTCACCACCAAGTTTGGCGGCCAGGTTCTGCTGCATAGCTTCAAATACATGAGTGCTTGCGGAGAGAGGTCAGCGCAAGGAGCCGCACACAAGGCCGTCCGTCGCCTCTGCAAAATGTACAAGCTCAGCATCGCCAAGCTCATTCGAAAATATAAGGAGAAGTACATACCAGAGGAGTATTTGCCGCAAACATTGACACCCTCGCCTTCACCATTGTCACCGAACCCGGAGGAGAGCCCACTCATGGCAGGAGAGGAACGAGAATATTCCCAACACACCATTCCAATAGAAGAGAGTGTGCAGCAGGTTCTTAACAGGAGGGTGGTCTATAGCGATTCCGAGGAAGAAGTGCACACACCATACCTTGTAGGACCCGAGTGGGAGCCAGAAGATTAGACCGTAGAATAGGATAGTGTCGGTTAGGAAGTGGTGTTTTATTTGTAATTGATTGTGATGTGAGCTGCAGTTTTGCCCTCAAAAGCAATATGTTGCAGTCACGTCAAACCTTTTTATTGGAGCAATTTATTTGGTTCTTTTGTTAGCTTTCCGGCTAAGTGTTTGTTTAGTTTAGGATTGCCATTAGTTATCCCCCTTAGACGAATTCACCACTTATCCTTGCTTTTCCCTCTTACCTAGTAAGCCTTATGAAGCCAGTTCTCAAGCAAGTGAGCTTTCTTTTCAGAGTAGAACAGAATGGTTGATACCCGAAACTCCGCAGGACGCAGTCAGATGAACCAAGATCCAGAAGTCAGTAATGAGAATCAAGAAACTCAAGAGCAACATGCTACTCCAGCTGGTCTAGATCTGACTTTGAGTCAGTTTATGGCTGCCCATGAATATCATGATGCAAAACATGAACGCCATGATGGATCGACAGAATCAAGAAATGGCAATGCCCCAACCGGTTCGCCAACACTCTAAATTCGCAGAGTTCATGAGGACAAGGCCACCCACCTATTCACGATCTTTCGAGCCCTTGGAAGCCGATGATTGGATGCGCTCAGTGGAAAGGAAGCTTAATCTTGCCCAATGTACGGATCGCGAGAAAGTGTTGTATGCCGCTCACCAGCTAGAGGGTGCTGCAGCTGAATGGTGGGAAATTACTGTGCTGCACATGAAGATCAAGATAGCATCACTTTGGCAGAGTTTGCAGCAGCTTTTCGTCATGCCCACATCTTGGATGGGGTGATTGAAATGAAGAAGGAGGAATTTCGGGAGTTGCAGCAGAAGAACATGTCAGTGAGTGAGTATCTCAATAAATTCACTCAGCTCGCCCGCTATGCTCCGGAGGATATCGCCACAGATGATGCCCGCCAGAAGAGGTTCAAGAGAGGATTGAACCCCAGTCTGAAAGTTCAGGTGGTGGGAAATGACTATGCCAGCTTCCAAAATATGGTGGACAAAGCGATGCTCATTGAGGAGAGTCATCGTGAGTTGGAAGAATCTCGCAAGCAGAGAATGATGCAGCAGGGATCGCAGATGCACCAGGCACAGAGGACCCGCTTTAGTACGTTCCAGCCAGCCCGTGTTCCTCAGCAGTCGGGATTCAAAACACCTGCACCAGCTCCTCGCCAGCTCTCGTCAGGGCCAAAGCCAATTCCGGTGGGAAGTCAGCAACAGAGGATTACCAAACCCATGATAGCAGTTACTTGTTTCAAATGCCATGAAATGGGACACTATGCCAACAAATGCCCGCAGAATCAAGCCTTGACACCAGTCCGTTTCAACTTGGGAGCTACTCCAGATCGGACCCCTGCAGCAGGGTCAGGACGCGGAGCACCTCAAGGAACAAACCAATCCAACAGAGGATCGCAGACCGTGATGCGCGGTCAGGTGAACCATGTCACCGTAGAGGAGGCTTAGGCAGCGCCAGATGTTGTGATCGGCAAGTTTCAAGTAAATTCAGTTCCTGCCACAGTTTTGTTCGATTTTGGAGCTTCACATTCATTTGTTTCCCGGAGTTTTGCTCTAAGGCATAAGTTGGAAACCATTGCTCTTGGTTCTATTTTACTGGTTCAATCCCAAGCTCTGAGATGAGTACAAACCTAGGATGCCCTAAAGTTAAGATAGCCATCCAAGGAGTAGAGTTCTCCGCTAACTTGGTTGTGCTAAATATCCAGTCATTGGACGTAATTTTGGGTATGGATTGGCTCAAGAAGCATCAAGTAGTGTTGGAATGTGGAAGCCGGACCGTCACCTTGGTCAGTTCAGACGGAAGTAAAGTGAGATTTGGAGCTAGCACGAAGCAACTAGAAAAAGTGATGGTATGCCAAAGTAAAGGGATCATGCTTAATGAAGTGCCAGTTGTCAGAGAGTATCCAGATGTTTTTCCCGACGATCTCCCTGGGATGCCACCAGATCAGAGAAGTGGAGTTCGCAATTGAGTTAGCCCCGGGTACATCACCTATTTCCAAGAGACCTTACCGAATGCCCGCCAATGAATTAGCAGAGTTGAAGAAGTAGATACAAGAATTGTTGGATAAAGGCTACGTCAGGCCTAGTACCTCTCCATGGGGAGCACCAGTGTTGTTCGTCAAAAAGAAGGATGGCAACTAGCGCATGTGCGTGGACTACCGAGCCCTCAATGAAGTTACTATCAAGAACAAGTATCCCTTGCCCAGAATTGATGACTTGTTTGATCAACTAAAAGGAGCCGGAGTGTTCTCCAAGATTGATTTGAGATCAGGATATCATCAAATGAAGATTCGTCCGGAGGACATACCTAAGACAGCGTTCTCAACTCATTATGGTTTGTACGAGTTCACTGTGATGTCTTTTGGCCTAACCAATGCCCCAGCATACTTCATGTACCTGATGAACAAGGTGTTCATGGACTACCTGGATAAGTTCGTTGTCGTGTTTATCGATGACATTCTGATCTACTCCAAGAATGAGAAAGAGCACGAAGAGCATTTGAGGATGGTATTGCAGAGGTTACGAGAGCATAAGTTGTATGCCAAGTTCATCAAATGTGAATTTTGGATGAAGGAAGTCGCGTTTTTGAGCCATGTTATGACCGCAGAAGGAGTAGCAGTTGACCCAGGGAAAGTAAAAGATGTACTTACTTGGAAGGCACCAACGTTAGTGACTCAGGTCAGAAGCTTCCTGGGAATGGCTGGTTACTACCACCGATTTATTGAAGGATTCTCCAGTGTAGCACGACCACTCACTCAGCTGTTGAAGAAGGAAAAGAAGTTTGAATGGACGCCAGAATGCGAGAAGAGTTTTCAGAAGTTAAAAGAGAGTCTAACTACAGCGCCGGTACTAATTTTGCCAGACATTAAGAAGGACTTTGAAATCTACTGTGATGCATCCCGCAAAGGTTTGGGGTGTGTGTTGATGAAAGACAAGAGAGTGGTGGCTTATGCATCGCGCCAATTGAGACCACACGAAGAAAACTACCCCACACATGATTTGAAATTGGCAGCGGTTGTGCATGCCCTGAAAATATGGCGCCACTACCTAATGGGTAACCGATGTGAGATCTACACGGATCATAAGAGCCTGAAATACATCTTCACGCAATCGGACCTCAACCTAAGACAAAGAAGATGGCTGGAATTAATAAAGGATTATTATATCAGAATCCATTACCACCCCGGGAAAGCCAATGTGGTGGCAGATGCGTTGAGAAGAAAGGTGTATTGCAATACCGTAATGGTTAAGGAGCACCAACCAGCTCTACACGAGGAGTTTCAAAAGCTCAGTTTGGAGTTGGTTGAGGAAGGGATGTTAACTCCTTTGGACTTACAGCCGACTTTAGATAGTCAGATCCGTCAAGTGCAGCCAGAGGATGAAAATATTCAGCGAATCAAGGTTGGATTAAAAGAAGGCAAAGCACCGGGTTTTATGGAGGATGATCAGGGCATTATGTGGTACAAGACACGTTTGTGTGTACCCAACAAAGAGGAGTTGAAGCAATTGTTGCTTAAGGAATCACACGAGTCATTATATTCAATCCATCCAGGCAGTACCAAGATGTATCAAGACATTAAAGATAAATACTGGTGGCCAGGTATGAAGCGTGAGATAGCCAAGTACGTAGCACTATGTGATGTGTGCCAATGAGTGAAAGCTGAACACCAAAGACCAGCAGGTTTGCTGCAACCTTGAAAATTCCCGAATGGAAGTGGGAAGATGTGGGAATGGACTTTATTATGGGTCTACCCAAGACCAAGGAAGGTTACGATTCAATATGGGTAATTGTGGATCGTTTGACGAAGGTCGCTCACTTTCTCCCGGTCAAAACAACATATACCGGTGATAAGTTGGCAGAGTTATACATGTCCAGGATTGTGAGTCTCCATGGAGTACCTAAGAGAATAGTATCGGATCATGGGTCATAGTTTACTTCACGATTTTGGAATAGTTTCCACAAAACAATGGGTACTCATTTGAATTTCAGTACAGCATATCATCCGCAAACCGATGGTCAGACAGAGCGAGTAAATCAAATCTTAGAGGACATGTTGAGAGCATGTGTATAGGATCACGGAGCCAAGTGGGATAGTTGTTTGCCTTTTGCAGAGTTCTCCTACAACAACAGTTATCAGGCCAATTTACAGATGTCACCGTTTGAAGCTCTGTATGGCAGGAAATGTAGAACCCTTCTCAATTGGAAAGAGATGGGTGAGAGATCGATTTTTGGGCCAGAATGTCTGCAGGAAGCAGAAGAGAAAGTGTATTTAATTCAAGAAAGGTTAAAGCCAGCCCAGGCCAGACAGAAGAGTTATGCTGATACTCGTCGAAGAGATTTAAGCTTTGAGCCAAATGACTATGTGTATCTTAGGATCACACCCTTCAAAGGAGTGAAGAGATTTCAAATGAAGGGAAAGCTTGCGCCAAGGTACGTGGGACCTTTCAAGATTTTAAAGCGCAAGGGAGAGGTTGCATACCAGTTGGAATTACCTAACACCTTGAGCGGGATACAAGACGTTTTCCACGTATCTCAACTAAAGAAGTGTTTAAGAGTGCCAGAGGAGGCAGTGCCAGTGGAAGCTATGGATCTTCAGGAGGATATGTCCTATAAAGAGCATCCTATAAAAATTTTGGAAGTAGCAGAGCATGTAACCAGAAGGAGGATTGTTCGCTTTTGCAAAGTTCAATGGAGCAACCATTCCGAGGAGGAAGCAACCTAGGAAAGCGAGAAAGATCTCAGAGCGGAGTTTCCAAACCTATTCCTTAGAGAGCCAGAATCTCGGGTCGAGATTCCGTTTAAGGGGGGAGGTTTGTAACATCCTGATTTTCAGAACCATTTTGAAGTTTTTAAAATAAAATTCACCATTTGTATTTTTCTGGAATTAATTAACGCTTAATTGGAATTTTTATTAAATAAAAAGATTTAATATGACTAAGTTAAACATTAACATGTGCCAAAAATATTTTATTTGAGTTCCTTGAGTCTCAAGGGATTTTTGGGAATTTTCTTGGATTTTTTCAGAGTTATTTGCTATTTTCTAGAGCTCAAAAGTCTTTATCTGAAATTCTGGGAAAAAGAAAGAAAGAAAAAAATAAAACCCTAAACCGGCTGGTGGGCCGAAACCCACCAAGCCGGCCCAACCCGCCCGGCTGGCCTGCCCCGCCCCCTTGCCACACGGCGCGCATTCGCGCCCGCGCCCATCAGCCCGATGAGCGACACGTGTCTCCCATCCGCTCGCCCGCCCGCATCAGAGCCGCCCGCTCTGCCCGCGTTCTCCAGCCGTCCGATTCTTGCAATGCCACATGTCATGCATCTGCACATGCGTGCACTGTTCATCGTGTTCGTTTGGGAAGTCGCCGCCGTTTCGAGCCGAGCTCTCGCCGCCGCCGTGCGTCTCCTTCCCAACTCGGCGTCCGCGCCCGCCATGGACTCCTCGAGGTCCGAGTATAAAAGAGGGCCGACCCCTCCGTCTTTCGCCGTCCCAAGCCGCGCCTGGAACCCGCCCTCCGAGCTTCGCCGTCGAGCACCGCCGCCCTCATCGTCTTTTGCGCCGGCCGACGCCTTCACCGGTCAAGTGGCCGCCGCCCTCGCCGGTGAGTCGCCGCCTGGACTTTGCCCCGCCGTCGTATGAGCCGTCGCCGCCGCCCGTCCGGTTAACCCCGCCGCCGTGCCCACCCGACCGCCGGCCACTGTCGAACCTACAAAGAATGAGTCTCAAGACCGGTCTTGTTTTCAAGACATACCGCTTCATCACTTGATTTATTATTGCGGACGGCCAAGATTTGCCTCAAGCACGGAGGATGCATCAATGGTCTAAATTAGTCAAGTTAATGTCTGCTTACTTAGAGTCTAATGCTGTGTTAATTTGGTTGTAATCATTGTAATCGGCCTTGTCTTAATTGGGAAGCTGTACTCTTATACCCGGTGATGGAATGAAGGGATAAGCTTTTGCCGATATTTCTATCCCTAGCTTTAGCGTAGCATAGCGTAGTGTTCTTCGGTTCCCCTTTTCTCCACTCCAGATTTTCGTTGTCCATCCTCGATTTGGATCTCCCATCCGGGGATGTTACAAAATGGTATCAGAGCACTTCGATCCTCGGCGACAAGTGGTTTGGAGCGATTGGGTTGGAAAGTATATTCCCGTAAAATCCCCAATCCCTTCCGATCCCTGGCGGCGGACCAATCGGTGCTTGGTGAGGGTTCCAGATTCCAAATCTGTGGTAAAATCCCCAAAACGGGCTTCGATCTGGGAAAGATGGCGAAGTCGGTGGTATTAGTGAGGTACGAAGCGGATGCGTTCGATCCCACGGCTGTCTAGCGAATAGCTACGGCGGCCAACCACAAGGCCGACATGGCTCAACATCAGAGGGGTGATTTTCAGAAAGTAATGACTGGATTGCAAGAGAGTTTGAACCGGATAGAGGTACTAGTTCAAAGGTTAGTATCCTCCCAAACAAGAGTAAATGAAAATGTGATGGGAAGAAGCACCTCCAATCTGCGGCCGACAGAGGAGCCAAGAGCTTTGCCAGATCTGACTCAACCGGCTGAATTGGAGATGGAGATGGCCAGAAGTGTTGACAAATTGGTACCCGAAGGTAATTTCAATTCCCCTCCTACTGGGTATTCTGTAGTTGTCACTGGTTGGGGTGAAGATTCAATGCCGCATGCTTTTATTGCTCCTCCCCCTCTGAACAACCTGAACCCTAGTCATGGTCCAGAAATGGCAAAAGACATGGAGGAGGGGGTTAGTGCTGTGGCAAAGAAGCATGCTCAAAATGCTATTGTAGGCCAGAACATGGACCTTACCACTGCTGTTAGAGGGGTTTGCAAATATTGTTGAGGCACATGGTTTTTGGGGAACAAGTGCAAACATTATCAACAGGTGTACTTGATGATAGGAGTTAGTGAAGACGTAGTGCCAGAACAGGGAGAGATGTTCAATCATCCAATTACCATATCATACCCTTTAACATATAAGCTCCCGAAAGATATTATGCCTGCTGATCTTGATTGGTTAATTGATGACAAGCATCCCTTTATTGAGGAGAGTGGTGACAGAAGAATTGCGAAGATGTGCCTTGAAATGCTGAAGGCCATGAGGAGCCATCCTGAATATAATTACGTCGCTTATAGAAAGGGTATTGGAGTTGTTTGTAACATAAGACATGAGATGGTTAAAGTTTTGCGCTCCATGAAGCCCTTGCAACTGGAGGATGTGGGAATTGGACAGCATAAAAGTCACCATTGTTACTTTATAAGGTTGACGTTAGAGTATTTTAAATTCTCTTCATTGGATTCATATGAATTTTTTGCTTGCAAGTTCAATAATCCAAATCAACAGGGGAAGTATAATTATGGATGGCTAGCAAAAGAAGGGAATTACAAATCTGGTGATCCAGTTGGCAGATTCTTGTCAGAAAATGGGGATCATGAAGAGAAGGATGGAGGTGGTGTGGTTTTCTCAGGTCGTTTTGATGGTTCCGATGAAGGCATATCCGATCTGGCCTATTTGGTTAGTTTGAGATTCGTCACACTGCGAGTTCAGGTGTTCAGCACATTTTGTAATGATGATTCGGTGATGGACCCATCATTTAAGGTTAGAATGGAGGTGATAAAGCGGGCTTCCGATGCATGTGAATCGTTGCTGGAAGTGGCGAGGCATCCAGGGAGGAGGAGCTTGATGAATATGATGACTTGGGTTTGTCCTGAAGTCACAACGTCAGCTGCAATATATGGGATGGATGGCCTTGTTCTGCTGGTGGATGGTGGTGCTAATGGTGATTTCACCCCGAAGAGTGATTCGCAGTTTGATCCTGCTGTTTTCTATGAAGCTGCTAAGCCTTTGACTGAGACAGAAGAAAAATACATTTGCGCATTATGCTTGGAACTTACTGAAGCGGCTCAAACCAATATATGCAGCCATGCTACACTGATAGTATGTCCAGCACCAATCTTAGCACAGTGGCACTCTGAGATTACTCGACACACAAGGCCAGGATCTCCAAAATTTTGCAATTATGAAGGTGCAAGGAAATTAGACTGCGCTTCTACCCAGAGAATTGATATGACTGAGATAAGCACTGCTGACATTGTTTTGACCACTTATGCTGTCCTGAAAGAAGATTTATCATATGATCCTGATCGGCATGATGGTGATTGGCAATTCTTGAGATTTCAGAAGAGGTACCCTGTCATTCCAACTGTCCTAACAAGGGTTCACTGGTGGAGGCCTTGTTTGGATGAAATTCAGAAGGTAGAGCCCAGCAAGACTTCAGTGAATGAGATGGCAATGAGGCTAAATGCTCAACACCGCTGGTGTATCACAGGAACTCCAATACAATGCAGATGTGGGGATCCTAAGGTGCGTTCCAAGATCCTGTCTGAGGAGTTTGGGTGGGACAAGAATCTTGCTCAGAAGATTTGGTGCTGTGGACCTGAGACCCATGGTCCTAACATGGTGGTAGAGATGTGTAAGGGAGTACAATACCTTAATGGACTCAAGGATTTTGTTGTGGCCGGGTTCCAATGGACATCAAAGGAAGGTGCATTGGTTGAGGAGGACATGTGTGACATTTGCTTTGAGGTCTGTGATGTTGTTTTCCATGCTGATGCTATTCACAAGGGTGGTGGTCAGGTTATTCCCACGGCAAGGAGGGTCATTTATGCTTCTCAGCTCTCAGCAAAGCCAAGGCTGCTGGAGCCTATCTACCTGGTAGAGGTCAAGATCCCTGAGGATGCACTTGATGATATATATGCAACTGCTATTATAAACTGTGATCCGGAAGGTCCTCTTATGTTGTATGTTTCTAAGATGATTCCAGCATATGAAAAGGGCAGATTCTTTGCCTTTGGTCGTGTCTTCTCAGGGAAGGCTGCAAATGGTATGAAGGTTCGTATCATGGGTTCCAACTATGTCCCTGGCTAGAAGAAGGATCTGTATGTGAAGATTGTACAGCGTACTAAAACTGAAATGGGAAGAAACATGTTGGATCAGCAGCGTATGCAGCAAGCTATGTTGGCAAACAATGCTGCCAATAACTTATCTGAAGGGAAGGCAAGAGCATCAAATCATGTGGGTGGTAACTTGACTTCTGACAGTTAGGTTCATCAAGCTGCTCAATCAGGTGGTGCTACAGATGAAATGGGCCAATCCAAAGGCTTTAGTTCTGTCCAGTATGAAAAAGAAGAAGCTGCACAGTCTGCAATAAAAAGTCTAAAGGGGATACTTATCAACGATAAGCCTGTTTATGTTGGGTTTTTCCTTTGCAAGCAAGAGAGGGATAATTCTGTTGACAAGGCAAAAATTAACAATGTCTTTGTGAAAAACTTGTCTGAATCTACCACAAAGGAGGATCTAGTCAAGTTTTTTGGTGAATATGGGAATATTACAAGTGCTGTTGTCAGGATTAGCGTGGATGGTAAATCGAGGTGCTCTAGTTTCATCGACTTTGAGAGTCCAGATGATGCTGCTTGTGATGCTGACGAACTTAATGAAAAGAAAATTAATGACAAAGAATGGTATGTTGGAAGAGTTCAGAAGAAGTCAGAAAGAGAGATGGAATTGAAGAGAAGATGTAAGCAAAGCATGAAAGGTGCTGCTGATAAATACCAAGGATTAAACTTATATTTGAAGAATTTGGATGATAGCATTGGGGATGATCATCTACGTGAACTGTTCTCTAACTTTGGCAAAATTACCTATTGCAAGGTAATGCATGTTCAAAATGGTGTTAGCGAAGAATCTGGCTTGGTTGCATATTCAACTCGTGAGGAAGCCTCTCATGCTTTAACTGAAATGAATGGCAAAGTGATACTTGGGAAGACACAGATTTCATCAAAGGAATATTTCCAGAATTCTACTTCCAGACCGACAAGTCTTGGTTTCCTGAATTCCATACTTGAGGACAAGTATGTTTTTGAGGGGGAGGAAATGTCAGAACCTACAAAGAATGAGTCTGAAGACCAGTGCTGTTTTCTGAAGACATACCGCTTCATCACTTCAGTTTATTATTGCGGACGGCCAAGATTTGCCTCAAGCCTGGGAGGATGCATCAATGGTCTAAATTAGTCCAGTTAATGTCTGCTTACTTAGAGTCTAATCCTGTGTTAATTTGGTTGTAATCATTGTAATCGGCCTTGTCTTAATCAGGAAGCTGTACTCTTATACCCGGTGATGGAATGAAGGGATAAGCTTTTGCCGATATTTCTATCCCTAGCTTTAGCGTAGCATAGCGTAGTGTTCTTCGGTTCCCCTTTTCTCCACTCCAGATTTTCGTTGTCCATCCTCGATTTGGATCTCCCATCCGGGGATGTGACACAGCCTCGCCCCGCAACCCCGACGCCATGTCGCCTCGTTGGAACCCCGCCGCCCTTGGTCCTCGTCCCCGCTTCGCACCGCGCGCCGACAGCTGCACCGCACCCGCGCGCCCGTCGCTTCGCCTTCCCGTGGATCCGATCCACCGTGCGTCGTGCCTCTGACGCATGGGGCCCACCGGTCGGGTGCACTATGCCGTAGACCCGTGAGCCGGTTTGCCACGTCAACATGCCATGCAAGCCCTAGAAGCCCCGTCAGTAGTTGCGTCAGCAAGCCGGTCGGCATGCACTGTTCGGTGCACCGAGTCCACCGTAGACCATCTCCACCATGCACCGAGTCCACCACACAGTGCCCTTTTGCGATTTTCAGCCTTTTTCCCAAAACCAGATTTTCCAAAGGCCCGTTCTCCCTCGTCCGAACTCCGATTGACCCGATTCTTTTTCCTAAATTCATCTAACATTGAGCTCTACCTTTTGGTTCAGGTTTGGGAATTTTTGAAGTTCATTTGAATTTTATTTGATTTTGTTTTCGTGTTCGTCTCGTTTTCTCTCTCGTTAGATCACGCGTTCGAGGCAGCTGACGTCAGATTCGAAGATCAAGAGCGTCAACGGAGCAAGGCCAAGGCAAGTCGTGTCCTTTGATTATGTTGAACCTAGTTTTCAATCTATTACGTATTATTTTGTTTCAAATTATCATGCATCACTATTTATTATCAAACCCTTGTATTGGTAGTTATCATCCAAATTGATTAATCCCAACTTGGTAATTTGAAATGACATGATTCTATTGTCACCTTAGAATGGGTAATTATTTAGCGATACAATAATAGTTGTCACATGGGGTGTACGTTTATTTTGCTTAGCCATGCTTAAGATTAGAACGTTGGGTCTATTATCACATGTGGTAAATAATTTTGACTTAATGATATACTTGAACGAGGTGGTTAACCACAGTTATAAAATTTGCTTGCCATGGCATGGGTAGTGTCACTGGCATTGGTTATACAAAGATTGGTTTTGACTCGGGCGAATGATCGTGCAGTAAAGGGGGTGCAGGTTGCACATTGGGATGTGGATACTTCGCCTAGGTGACACTTAAGGACTTAACTTTGTGTGCCATTGATCTGAGCTTTACCGTGCAAACCATATGTCTAGTATGGGATAGACCTGGCATAATAATTTGTGAAGTCTCAACTTTGGTTTCGCTACTGATGATGTTGTGGCGCAAGGGGGGGGGCAATTATCGACTAGGGGGTTACCCTACTCGACGGCGAAACCTTAGCGAGTGGGATCAGGTTGAGATGGATCATCGTAAAAGCCTTGTTGTGATTTTCTTTAACGTGAAGATTATCACATCGTGTGGGTACAGTTGTGCAACCTCTGCAGAGTGTAAAACTATTCAAATAGCCGTGTCCTCGGTCATGGACAATGCTCGGTGATTTCACACGGGGGGTAGAGTTTTTATAAAATCTTGGTTGGGTTAAGTTGGGAGGTGAATGGTTAGTTCACTCATGGTTGTCTTCAATTCCTTTGATTAATTGTTTGATATCATTTGTTAAAACTTGCTTTTCAATCTATTTACTGTATTTATCTTAAATTGCTGTTTTATGCAAAATTAACCTTTCAGCCATCCTTTGTTAAGCCTTGCATACTATATTGCATTCTTTGTTACAAATGACTTGCTGAGTACTCTATGTACTCACGACTTCAACCATATTTGCTCAGTTGAGGAGGAAGGACCATATCAGCAAGAATTCTTGGAGGGAGGGTACTTCGAGGACTTCGCGGATTAGGACTTCGCTTCCCAGTCAATTGCCTGTGGCATGTCGAATGGCTCATGAGTTCATTTTGTTTTCCGTTGCTAGTTTTTCTAAGCCCTTCTGGCTAATAATTGTAAGCTTGACCCTAAGGTCATAATCTGATATTTATTAATATAATTTGGATTTTCTTTAGAATATCATGATGTGGATGATATTTATCTTTGTTTATACTGTGTGCACTAGCGTGATCCGGGACTAGTGCAGAATACACAGGAGAGTCCGGATTTGCATATTCAGGTCTCGACATTTGATTTCTCCGATCTGTAGTATCTGTTGTGTTCAGTTTTTGGTCGGCTGTCTTTATGCTGCACCTTGTCCCTTGCTCAATCCTTGTTTTGGCAATGTGTTAATCTTGTGCTTTTTGCTTATCGGTCTACGGAAACGAAAATTGAAAACCAACTGAAACTGACCATCCCTGTTTCCGGCTAGACCGGACACAAAGCGGTGGGCCGACCACTCCCCTATTGGCAGTCAGACCGCTAGGGTTAGGCGGTCAGACCGTTCATTCACCAGTGGTCAGACCGGAGTTATCTCGGCGGTCAGACTGGGTGGGCTGTGGTGGTCAGACCGCTTGCACCGTGGCGGTCAGACCGGCCTCTATTTTACACTCTAGACTGTTTTGTGTTCTTTATCTCATTTTCATTTGTGATTTGTTTAGGTTTCCAGTAAACATAAATCTTCTTGCTTCATAGCTATTATAGCCATCGGAGAAGAAGTGTGTGTGAATACTTAGGACGGTTTTGAAGGCACCATTCACCCCCCCCCCTCTGTTGCTATTTTGATCCTACAATTGGTATCAAAGCCGGTTAGCTCTTCCTCGTAGATTTTAACCGGTCTGTTGAGCCATGGCGATACACAAGTATTCCACCAAGACCCTATCTTCGATGGGATCGACTATCCCTTCTGGAAGTGTTGGATGGAGTCTTACATACAGGCTCAGGGCTATGCAATCTGGAGAAAGGTCAAAACTCGTTTTCTTGTTCCTGCCGATGAGAACATCAATGTGGAAAACATGCTTGATGTTGAGGCAAATGCTAAGACAAGGAACATCATAATCCAAGGTCTGAGTCGAAGCGAATTCGATCACATTTCTCGTCTTACGTCGGTCTATAACATTTGTGTGACCCTCGATGCTTACCATGAGGGAACCACGCAGATCAAGACGGTACGACAGGACCAGTACAAGCGAGATTATAACAAGTTTGAAATGCTCGCTGGTAAGTCCCTGAATGAGTGTTTTGCGAGATTTCACAAGATCTTGAGCAACCTCCGAGCGGTGGTCTCACGTACCCCGACTCGGATAACGCTCGACAGATGCTTGCGGCCTTAGATTTGCGAGTTTGGGAGATGAAGGTGACCACCATCAAGGACACGACTGATCTTTCGACTTTGACTCTTGATGCATTGTATTCACACCTCAAGATTCACGAGATTGACATTGTCTCTCGCAAGTCGAAGTCACAGTCGATGGCTTTGGTCACTGATCCCAGTCTTGCCTCTGGATCTTCTTCTGACATTGTTTCTGGATTCTCTCTTGCTGCTCTGTTTGAAATTGGCGATGATCAACTAGAGCAGCTCCCAGAAAACCAACTAGCCCTCTTAGCTAGAAAATTTTCTCATGCATACAAGAGAGTGAGGGATAGAAAGAGAGGAGGGCCAGTGATTTTCTTTGAGTGTGGTGGCCCCAACCACATTCAAGCGAATTACCCCAAGCTAGAAAAGGGCATGAACGACTACAGCGGTGAGAGTAAGAACGACTACACCAACAAGAATCACAAAAAGAAGCCCCCAGCCCACGCCCAAGGAAAAGAGAAGAAGTACCGCAACCTTGGCAAAGCCAAGAAGCTCTTCCACCGCGTCCTCACCACCTTCGACGACATCAACTTCAGCGACATGGAAGGGTGGAGTGACGATGATGGTAAGGATGATCGAGACCCCAAGGACGGTGATGACTTCATTGGCATGTGCTTCATGGCCAACGAGGCCGACGTCAGCGACGATGACCTCTACTCTGACTCTGATGAGGTATGTTCCTCCTATGACCAGCTCAATGATGCATTTCTGAAGCTAGGAAAATTTTATGCTAGATCTCTAGATAGGGTGTTGATCTTGAGAAGGAAGTAGAGAGACTGTCACGGGAGCTTACTTCACATATATCTGCTCCCTTCGTGATGAATGTGATGTATGTTCTTCTTTGCTTGGAGATATGGAGAAGCTAAGGACCTATGATAGTGTGAATTCTGAGCTAGACTTGCTTAAGGTGGAGAATATTAGTCTGTTAGCTGAATTACAGTTGACTAGGACTGCTGCTCTTTCATCTACTATTGTTGTGACTACTTTTTGCACCTCATGTGAGGTTAAGGACAATGCTTTTAGAGGTCTTTACACTATGCTTCTTGATCTGCCTGAAAATTGTGAAAGTTGTAATAACTTAAAGATTAACCTAAAGAAGGCAGATCATAAAATTGTTGAATTGCATACTTCCTTGCTTGAGCCCATTGTGTCTTGCACCAATTGTCCTAAATTAACTGTTGAACTTGAATCTATCTCAAAACAGTTTCGAGAAATGATTGACCACAACAACAAAATGGCTCAATATGCGTCTAAAGACCCTGTTAGCTCACCATGCAATAATTGTGAAAAACTAAAATCTGAACTCATTGCATTGAATGATAGGTGTGTGAAGCTAACTAAGGATCTTCTAGTGAAGCCACAAACTAATTGTGATGTGAGTGCTATGGTGGGGGAGAAGTCTAAGGAAGTGGTAGAGACGCTTAGGCACGAGGACCAAATAGCTAGAAGTAGGACTGTCCCTCCTGTTCCTTGCGAAGACCTCAAAGTTGAGGCGGCTGTGCGTGCACATGCCATTCATTCTTCTGCTATTGGTTCCTCTTCTTCTCCTTCCGCTGTCTCTTCTTTCCCTGCTCTTCTTGCATCTCTCTCTTTCAGGAGTGTCAGTATCTTATGTACACTCTTGAGAGATCTGTTGGAGGCAAGAAGAAGCTGAATCTTATTCTAGACCAATCCAAGATTTGTAAGTTCAATCAGAGTCTAGGATATGATTTCTTTAAGAATGTTAGGAAGCATCCACCTGCTGTACTCAGACCCATAGCAGCAGGTGTGATCGAGGTCAAGCCCAGAACCAAAAAGGTTGAGTTCAAATCTGCGGGCTTTTGTTGGACCGAAATGGCGACAGAGGGGGGGTGAATGTCGATCAATTAAAATTGAAACCCCCAAGTACCCACTTTAAGCTACTTCTCACCAATAGCTACAAAACTATGATGAGAATAACTTGAGCTCTCTGGGAAAACTTACTGGCCAAACAACGAGCAAGGAGAGTAACCAGGAGAAAACAACAGGAGATCAAATAACACTCGTCCCCCACAAGTATCCACTAAAAGAGCTTCCTCTCCTATAGCAAAGCAGTGCTATGAAGCAGGAAACAACCTCTCTGGAGACTAATGAGAAAGCAAGAGAAGGAAACAAGAGAATACCTCAAGAGAACTAGCAAAAACAGCAAGCAACAGAGCTGCCAGGGGAGGGCCGGTCAGACCGCCTTATATGGGCGGTCAGACCGCTCCCTGGCCGCCGGTCTGACCGCCCATATAGGGCCGGTCTGACCACCCATGGTGAGCCGGTCTGACCGGTTTTGCTATGGCGGTTGGACCGCTCCCCTGAAACCCTGGCAATCCGAGAGACAACAGAAACTTTTGAAGCTTGGGCAAATATTCAGAACTTTGAAAATCCAAGAAAATGAAGGAATCCTCTCATTCTTTTTGGCCCTAAGGATCACCAATACATACTAATTAGCAAGGAGTCTCGAGAGAACAAAGAGATCAACTCTAAAATCAAGAATATCAGATTATGAGAAAAATCTGAAAGACTTGAAGAGTAGACTCAAAAACAAATTACTCCTCAACCATCGATCCTGTGGCAATGAGACTTTGAGGATATATTAGCAATAGCCATGGGAACCTCTAGACCAAGTCTCAGGCCATCTTCTTAAAGGAAACAGGAAAACACCTCAAACCCTAGGTAACTTGGCAAACTTCAGAAGAGAACCAAAAAATCCAAACTTCTCACAAATCCTTGATCCTCAGGCCATGAAACTTTGAGGATGACTAATTGATAGTCTCAGGGCTCTAGAAACCAGATTTCAAGTCATTTTGCCAAGGGGAACAAGATTTCAACAAAACCCTAGAAATTGCAACTGACGAACTGAGAAGGCTCAAAAATGAAATTTGAGGATTAAACGAAGTTAGCTCTTTGGGAGATCGATCAAATGATCTTGAGGCACTATCCCATCACAGAGCAACCCATTTTGGACCTTCCCAGCAACCAACAACAAGAAATCCAAAAACTCAAGAAATCACATAAATGAGCATCGAAGAACAGAGAGCACAGAGCAGAATAAAACTTCAGATTTTCATTCATTGAAACAACAGGGATACAAAGACGTCCCGATACCACTGGACATTAGAACAAGGAAATGATTACATGATCCTCAACTCATCCTCACCCTCTCCCACACAAGAACACACTCATACATCTTGAGAAGGGGATGAACACCACACACAGGAAAGCTACGAAGGGGACAAGCAGGGAGCACTACACTGCCTCCACCAACAACTCTCAACAACTAAAGCCTAAAGCCAAAGCAACCCTAAAGCCCATTTTGACTAAAGGAAACCCTAAAGACCCTTGAAGTGCTCAAGTGGACATGCAGCCACCACCTCATATATATAGCCTCCGGCTAACGAGTGTCCACCCCGTTACGCCTGCTAAATCCAACGGAGCCCGCTCCCGCTTGTGCAGCCTTGCGAAATTCCCGATTCGCACGCCTCGCAAACACCTCGAGTCCACGTCGTCTTCGACACATCCCGACCGTTCTGACCTCAGCGCCACCTGCGCCTAGTCCGGTCCACCGTGTCTCGCCACGACTCCGCCTCGACGTCCTGCTGCCACACAGACAAGAAACACATCAAATAGCACCGCTCGATACATGAAAGCGTAAATACCATCATACTTACCAGAGATGAAGTCCAAACCTGTCGAAACAAAGAATCAGCGTCCTAATCCCATACGACTAAGTTTGACCAAGTCCGACCGAGCCCGAGTGCACCACGCACCGTCAAAGTCCGAACCACCCAAACCAAACTCGACTCTAATAAACTGATGTCAATTACTCATCATTCACATGTGGTCACCTCCACATGGTCCATCAATCTCCCCCTTGATGAGTATATTGACAAACCCAGAAAAAGCATGAAGTTGAGTTTGAGTTTGAAGAATCCAACATGGTCCAAAGAATGGAAGAATCCAACATGGTCCAAAGAAGGGAATGAAACTAATGACCATGTCAACACAAGGAGCAAAAGAAAGAACAAGTTTTCCTCAAAGCTCCCAAAATGACTTTTTCTACCACTATTCTCCCCCTTTTGGCAATAAATACATCAAGAATGCAAAAGAGAGAATATGACAGATCAATGGATGAATATGGCTGAAATTTGTTTATTCTAAGCATTTAGAGCCATGAGAATTATCCATAATGACCATAAAGACTTACACCAAGCCATAACTCAGTAAAAGGCTATCTAGATCATGACAAGATATGTATATCCTAGCTAGAACACATAGATGACGATCTGAAATGTAATGCATTTTGTGAGCATGTCAAGTCATCAATAAGCAAAGTCTAACTAGAGATATCAAAGGATGATGTAGGCCATGTCAATAAGCTAAGCGTAACCTAGAAGCTCAAATTGAGTCCAAATAGAGTGCTATATGCTCAAGAATGAAACATTGGTTAAAGTACTTGGTTCTTTTTGTAGCTTAAGCAAATTGAGCACAAATGATATATTTTCTTTCAAAGCATATGGTCGTTTCCAACCAAAATTTTTATCATGTGCTAGATCTCAAGCCTTATGCGACCACTCCAAGCAATGAGCTTAAGAAGATAGTCTAGGTCATCCAAAACTCCCCCTGAGTTCATGCCTAGTGCAATGACAAGCCGTCTCATGAGAAAGAATTGGTGAGATCAGTTATTTCGCACAAAAGAGATCTTTTTGCTTTTTAACATGTTGTACTCACTCATGCATCATCAAGAGACTAAAATAGCTCAATCTAAGGCTCAATAGAGATTCAACGCTCAACTTAGCCTATTTTGACATGGCATGAATCATAAAAGGATAGCTAAAGCAAGACTAGACTCAAAGCGAGCATGACAAGTTTTGATTCAAGTTG